>CM053625.1:70434986-70455813 GCA_028646595.1 Phalanger gymnotis | reverse complement strand
AAAAAAAAAAAGAGTCATAGCAGTAGAACCAAAAACTGAGGATATTAAGTCTCTCTACATATTTCAATAATTACTTTTGGAAGCTTAAATGTTTACTAGTATGATCACAAACATATCAATTTCAATTAAGTCACTGTAAACTTCTAGAATTTAACACTTAAAAAGCCCAAAGGTTTAAAACTCTCCAGAAAGTTGTAAATCTGTTGTAGTATAAACTTCTCATAAGTACAGCACCATTAAGCTAACTTGTAAGCATAAAGTAAATGTTTCTGTTCATCTGCTAAAGGTTTAGAAAATTCTGAGGAATCTCCTTATCCATAAATGGGAAAAATGCCAGTGTTTGCATTATCATGCTGCATTATAGTGATACATGGAGAACTAATGTCTGCAAAGCACCCTTCAACTTATAAGAAAAAAGAGGCATAGCAACACTAGTTCTAATTTACTTACCACTTTCTTATAGCCAATGAATGAGTAAATTTTAGAACTCAATTAAGAAAGATTTTTAAAACAAAATAAAAATTTTAAAACAAAAAGAAAAAATTTGGCTCAAAATCCCAAGCACCATTCTCTCAGGATAGAAAGAATAAACACATTCCACTTTTTTACAATACTATTTCTCCTCCATTCCTTTAAACATTCTGACACATAAACAAAATAATTATGACATGTTTCCACAAAAAAATTACATATCTTTTCAACACTTAATCTTAATATACCTGAACCTCAGAAATTTAGTACATCATTTAGATAACAAAACTCATAAAATTACCAACTTCTATCATCTAAAATACTATAAGCATCTGAATTTCTTAGGCTTCCAATTGCTTTCTATTTTGCTCATGCAATCTAGTAAATCACAATATAGTGTGCATATCATCCAGAGGGTGCTGAGACTGGGAACATGGTCAAGCAAAATTTCTAAGTGATGAAAAAATTGTGACTGCTTGTACTGCACCATCCTCAATAAGCCAGCCCTTGTTATGCAAACAAGTAAAAGGGAAAAGCTCCTTAAGTAATAAGGCCCATTCAATTCCTGCTACAAGCAAGATATCTTAAAATTCAAACTCCTCTACAATCTCTATCTTTCCAACCTTCCCATTCTTGCTCTAAGAATCCTAGACAGACTAGTTTGCTGGATATGCAACAACTATATCAAGCACATTACATTCCCATCCTTGCACATGCCTGGCCCCACCCTTAAATACCTTCCCTTTCTTTTCTATACCTATCAAAATTCTACCAGGTTGTTTAAGATCCAGATCAGTATCTACCTTTTAACTCAAGATGCCTTACTGAACAATTCCAACCCAGTGATTCCTCCCTTCCAGCATTCAAAGAACTTACCTGTGCCACTTATTTGTCATTTAATTATATGCTGCCTTATAACATCTCATGTATTAGTGTATTGTTATTTGACTTTTCACGTATAATTTTGTCTCTCACATTAGACAGCAAGTTCCTCAAGGACAGTAAAACCTATGAGTTTTTCTATTTCCCTAACACCTAGCACAATGAGTGGTGTAGTAGGGACTTACTGAAAATAATGTATTTTCCATAAGGCTATAGGTGTAAAGTAAAGGCTTCACTGACATTCCCAGGACTAAAGTCCTATAAGATCTGGCACCTGGGAGCAGGGGATTTTAGCACAGAGAGGAGCCAGAAATCCTAGAAGGGGATGAGGAAAAAAAGACAAATGCGAAGAAGACAACATTAAGAAGCAACTGGGCGTGGCATTCAGGGAGTTGTGGAGAGTCCCTGAGCTGCCAAGGTGTTGTGACTGAAATTAAGGTAAACTGAGGCAAAAGCTCTGAGCATGATCAATTTATTAGCAAAGCACAAATTTGCCAATAAACAGGATCTCGGCCTCCTCAGAAGCTGACTCCAAATAAGAACTGACATCATTTTTATAGATAAATGAAGGATACAAAAAATAGAAGGCAACATTACAGATGTAGAAGACAAAGTGATTGGTTACAAAGTCAGAAACATATTAACAATCCCTTTTTCCACCTTGTCACTAGAAAACTAATTGGTTTAGTCCACCTGCAAGAATAACTAATGGTTTACAGATAACAGATTTCCTCTAATTGTACAAGGAGAGCTAATGCTATAGCATTTAACAGGTTTCTTTAAATTAAAATGATTTGTAGGGAAATAACTTTTAAACTTAAGCAGGAGAGGAAGACTGAACTTCTGAACCTATGAACTTCTGAACTTAATTCAAAAATTTGAGCAGTTATACAAAATGTCAGCAGTGATACAGAAAAGACAGCTTCATGCTATTAGGGCAGTGTGCAGGGATACCTGCACTGTAAATTACGCTCACACTGTTCTGGTCCACATGGATAGAAGCCAGAGGTAGGGCTACTCAAAGCTGCCCTGGCTGGCCTACTGAGTCTAAGGCTCAGGGACCACAGGGAAAGTACCTCCTGCTGTGACTAAAGTGGTTGAAGATAGCAGGCAGTGAATTTCCCCAATTAAGCATGTAAAGATTTTTCAGTATTCTCCCCAATCTCAAAGCATGAGTTTTCCAGGGATTTGTTTACTTCCCACTATTCACTTGACGATAAAACACTAATCCTTACCGTGAGAAAGTAGATTTCTTCTCTATTTCTTTACTAATCATTTAATCCTAACTAAAGGTTTTGTTTTTTAAAATGCATGTTTCTTGTATTGATTTTCTCATAAGGAGCTGTGACTGAATTTAGGTGATCACTAGACTTTCTAGACTTTCTATATCTATATCTAGGATGACAGTTGGAAAAGACTGAAATACAATTATCCAAACTACTCCTACACTGAATACAATAATCCATGGAAATTTCACAATGAGTAAAAAAATGAGTTATATATGCAGAGTTCCTAGCACACTGTACAAAGATGCAATAAATACCTGCTGAATGAATTAACCTATTAAGGTGAGAAGACTCAGAATGAAAAGATCCAATCAAAAAACAGCGTGGCTTAGCTGTGTTTCCTTTATGAAAGAGGATGACCAACTGGCTTTGTTCTCTGGAGTAAATAAAATAATGTTTTATCCAGACTTTGTCAGCTGCTTGAATGATTAGCTGAGATACCCGAGTTTTAAAAAAAAAAGTTATAGGTAGCATTTCTGGAGTTTATTTTTGTTGTTAAAAAAAAATAATCTAGCATCCAGATTATCCCTTCTCCAAAGTAAAGAACAAAAAGTTGATGAAACATTAAACATCCTTTTCCCTTGAAAAGTAAATGTTATAATGGACACAATGTTTCCACGATGAGTTATGGTTCATTTGTTATCAGCACTAAACACACTTAAAACCACAAATTTCCGCAAGGTGCTAAATGTTTCTCCTTTCTAAGGAAAGAAAACATAACGGTCAAGGTAAAAAGCAAATGAGGGAACTGACTTGAGTTGTAGTCAAGATAGTCTAACTACTAGAAGCTTCCTGAGGCCAAACATTGTTCTTTTATACTTCTGTGTAGGGTAAACCAGCCTAGCTAAAGCAGTATTAGCACCCTTAGGGAAAAACAAAAGGAACCATGCGCCAGATAAAGTAAAACCACCACCTCAATTACCACTTCCTCTCAGACCAATATGGTGACAGCTCAGAACCCTTGTACCTAAGAGCTCTGGAAATAGTAGGGTCTACAGATCACCAACCCAGACACCCCTACCAGAAGTTAGGAAAGCAGTTCTTCCGGTGAAGGGACAAATCATCTCCACTAACTACTGACCAACGGCCACCCACAGGGCAGAGGCAAGCCAGCCTAGCCAAAAGCATCATGGTACTCTGAAGCTAACAGGAGGCAGCATGGGCCAGGAGAATCACACTACTAATCACCAATATCACCTCCCCTTGGATCCCAACGGTCCAGGTCCCTTAACTCAAGAGACTTGGGAATGCTTGCATCCAGACCAGGTCCCTCAACTACTGTCCTAGGGAAACAAGTCCTATGGAGGGTCAACCTAGTTAACTGCTTCTGCAAGTGTTGTGGTGTCCACACCCAACTCCTTAGCAAAAACAGCCACTGAAGACAGAGAAAAGTTCTCAAAATCCTTCACATTGTCAAATGATTTAAAATAATGAAAAAAAAAAACCAGATAGAATGTTAGCAGGAGAAATGACAGCAAATAAAATGCATTACCATCTGCTTTGCTGCTGCACCCTAAAAAACGAGGTCTTTTCATCTGACTTGCAGATGAAAAATCCTACATGTGTTTTCTCCTCGATTAGGCTGTGAGTTTGTTAAGAACACAGGACTTTGTTTTTGGTAGTGCTTCTTACATAGTAAGGACTTATAAATGCTTTTTCATTAATTTCATTCAATCAGTCTAGATATATGTCTAGAATAATGTCTTGTACACAAAGGGCACTAAATTAATACTTACTAATTTAATACTGAGTAAACAAATTAATTTAGATTTGGAAACATAATGCCAAATCATTTGTTACTCTTTCATAGCAAACCCCTTCAATTGTCTCTTTCTGCTATGTTTAGAACTAGATTTAACATGGCACCTTGCCCTTAGGAACCCGATGTATTAAAAATCCTATCATAAGGCAACTTTGTGCACCAGATGGCAACTGTATTCATGAATGTCTAGACAAATGGATACTATGGCGGGTATTTAAAGTTTTTTTATAACTTTTTATACACTATTTCATCATGATAGCTGCCTTTGGGGAAAATTTTTTTCTTGTCCCTTGTTTCCTACATTATCATATGGTCACTTTTCATGTTTTCTCTCATCTTTCTGCTTTACCTATTTTTTGCCTTACCTACTACTTCCCTATTTATTCTCTCCACACTTACCAATTTCTTGCTTCTTATTCTATCACTATTGTGGTGATAGAAATTAATATAGACAGACTGAGGTTCAAAATTTTTGAGCTTTATCGGTTTATTAGATGTTATATATCAGTTTATTACGTATTAATGCATATTATATTATTATATGTTACTTTATTATATTACTAGAGTGTGGGTCAAAATGGCTGTCTTCCTTCTGATTGGCTTGAGGACAACCCCTCTTAGTAGATATTTTAATGAGGTAAGAGGAATGAGAATCACCTCAGTTCCTCCCCTTCAGAAAATGGGATTAGGCTGCAAACAGAGCTGTGCAGAGCAGCTTTGGTTGAATCCACTAGAATTTCGGTTGACTGAGGTAGTGCATGAGGCAAATATAAAGGAAGCTGCATTTGAGTTAAATGGAGGGTGGATAAGGTAACAAAGGTGGACAATATCAGAGTAGAGATGCAAATTACAAAAACAAAATTGAGACTCAAATGAGAGGAAGCTACCTAAAGGATGAAGATAATTACAAGACAAAAGCTTGGTATTCTTTTTTTTTTTAAGTGTAATAATTCCAAGGAATTTGGCCTACCCATACATACAGGAAAGACCAAGTAGATGAAAATGTCTATTGCTCCGATTTCAACATGCCTTTGGATGGACACCTACAGAATCTGCCCAACAGTATGTACAGATAGATATGAATAAGAGGATTGCTTTCAGAAAACTGCAAAGGTCTTTTACTGACCCCAAGTTTCCCATGAAAGCAAAGGCACATTTTTCCAATACTGTCATTTCACCAGTGTTCTACATAGATGTGGACTATCACTGCCTCTAAAGAACTAAGGATAAGTATCATAGAAAGGGTAATGGTCTATATGAACAGGCTATAACATATAACCAACAAAGAACTCCAAAGAAGAACAAGAGTAAAGAACGTTACAAAAAAAAAATACATGAGAGGAAAAGAAGGTTTGTCACATGGTAAGAGCAAGAGATTACAGTAGACAGCCACAGTGCTCCACCGATACCCTGCAGATATCAAGGCAAATAGAGAAAAGAGTCTCTAGACCACTAGGTAGTCCCTCTGTGAAGAACTTTTAGAACATGGACAAGTCACAAAAAAAGGGTAGGTATGAATGGGTTGCAATCTGCATTTTTGGAAAGAATCCCTAAAGCTTTGACATCAAAGACTCATTTGAATATTTTCTGGTACATAACTATATGTATACATGTCTCCCCAGATAGACTGTAAACTCCTTGGGGGCAAGGACTTTCATTTTTGTCTTTATTTCTGCAGTAGACAGAGGCTAGCATGGAGCAGAGTTTAATAAATTCTTGCTAACTGCTTGATCATAGGGACATTAAATAGATACTTTTCAGTTCCTGGAATGGGGCACTTGATCTTCATATCCTTCAATCTAAACTCCTCCTTCTCCTCAAAACCCAAAATGACCTGGTACTAATTGGTGGTGTTTCACACACATGTTAAGGAATGGTCCCCTAGGAACTGAACTCAAATATAATACACTGTGTTATTCAGCCTTCTTAATGAGCCCCTTTGACCAATCTGACAAAGCAATCACTTGGCAATAGTAAACTTTTTTTCCACATAGTTGAAAATATATAGAAATAATTATTTGGGCTCACACCCAAATACGTTATAGTCACTATCTCTGAAGCCATTGCATTTGCCATTGAGTCCCACATGTTCAGAAATAAAGTACCTTTACATCAACTGAAACTCGGAAAACAGGATAAAATTTCACCAGATATCAAATCTGTTCTTTTTGTCTGTGAAAAGGTGCTTAGAAAATAAATCTCTATATCTCCATAGCTGGTTGAGGAAGTGAAAGAAAGTAGTGGAAATGCACTACTTCATTCATTGCCTTGTGAATATAGCCTTTCTTGATAGTTTAAACGCAAGAACGCAGTAGTAACTGGCTATTCTATATCATTAGAGGGGAAAAAATCCTACAACGTACATATAAAACCTAAAACAGAAACCTATCCTATGGAACAAAATTAAGAAGTATACTAAAACAAGGCTGCCTTTGTTCTAAATCAGTTTTAACTCTCCTTGAAGAAATGTGCCTTTTTGAGGGCTTAAGTTCACCTGCTTACATACAAGATGACTAATTTTTGACCCAACCTCTACCGCCACCCTACAGGGCTGGTGTTTTTATCTACTCTTAAGTACTCATGTCAAAATACACAGCTTAAAAACAAGTTACACCCCCTTCCACAGACACCATCACCACCACCATCATCATAACCATCCTGTTAGGCTTTCATTTCCACCTGTGTTGGTCTGCTGTTTTTTTTTTTAAAGTCTTCTTAGCTTCAATGACCCAAGAAGGTAAACAGTGCACAGAGGGCAAGGGGGAGGGCGCTGACAGAAGGCACAAGACCCCGGGGGAGAAAAGCAAGGGAACTAAAGGACAATGGAAACGAGGAGGGTTTTTCACTCGCTCTCTCCCTTTCTGGCGGGTGCGATTTGAAAGAACCCGGTGAAAGCTGTGGACTCGGCAAAGCCTGATCAGCGCTAGAGTGAGACGTCCTGGAAATGAAGCCGCAGGAAGGGGGCGGGGACAGCAAGTGGGCAACATTCGCCCGCTCGCCCTCACTCCGGACGCCCTCGGCCCCGGGGGGCTCGGGCCGCCCCCACTCCGGCACAGCCTGGCCCAGGTGCCAGCGAGGGGCGGGGAAGCCGCTGCCTCCTCGCTGCCCCCCCCTCCTCCCCCCGCCCCACGGCACACCGGCAGCAGGGTGCCCGGAGCTCGCGCCCAGGCACTAGCCAGCCGGGGCCGGAACGGAGCAGAGCCGAGCGGGGCGGAGCAGGGCCGGGCTGGGCTCGGCTGAGCGGGGGGGAGAAGCGCCCTACCACCCTCATTCTCCTTCTCCTCACACAACTTCCCAGTCCGGGGGGCGGGGAACTCGCAAGCCCCTCCGCCTTGCCCGTCCCGCCGGCCCCCGCGCGTGCCGCCGCCGCCGCTCTAGTCTCGCGCCTGCCCCCTCCCCGGCGCCCTGCGGCCCCACTTGTCCCTTTCCCCTCCTGCGGACCGGGCCCGGCGGTGAGGGGGCTCACAGAAACCCAGGGTACCACCCCTTCCTCCCCTCCCTCCGGGGCACGGCTCCGTCCCTCCTACCCGAGATCTCCCCCTGGCCTGCCCCGCTCCTACCCCAGCCGCCCTCCCGCAAGTGTTTACCGGTCTGGGGGGAAGAGGAGGAGGCGGCGACGGCAGCAGCTGCAGCTCCTCAGTCCCGCGGCTAAGATGGCAGCCACTCCCGAGCCCAGAGCACCGCGAGCAGCCAAAGTCGGCACTCAATGCGCAGGCGCGGCCGCTCGGGAGTGGTGGAGCAAGGGAGAGGCGAGGACTACAAGTCCCAGCAGACATCGGGAGCCCTTCCCATTTCCCAGCGAAAGATGCCAGGTTTGGGGGCGGGGCAAAGAGGAGGGGGAAGAATCTGAAGCAGCTGGGTTTCCCTAGATACCTCAAGGGCAGGTGGTTCGGGTGTAAATGATTCTTCCCCGGGAGTTCTAAGTGTGAGATGGGCACAAGTTACATTATTTAACTTTAGAGTCTCAAGTCCGGGGTTTGAGTTCTGACGCCAGCAAGTATTGTGCCACCCTGGGCAAGTCATAGCGTTTGCCAGAACAGGTGACGTCCTTATCTGTAAAATGGGCATGGTAACTCCGGTCCTTCCTATCTCACAGCAGTGCTGGGTAACATTACATCAGTCCTGGTAATAGCTCCAGCCCCTATACCCTGTCTGCTTCACACCGATCTGGATAATAACGCTAGCCCTTGACGTTTGGCAAATAAAGAAAGGGGGTATGTATGTTTACATAAGACTAAAAAAGGACAAGTATGCCTGAAGTCCTCCTAGGGGGCAAGGCATGGTGTTAAGACGATATGAAGAAACCGCTTACTCTATACAAAGCTTTACGAGGTGTTACAAGGCACCATCATAGTCTGTTAGTGTTAGAAGAGACTTCGGATTATCCAATCCAACCTCAGTATTTACTGATGGGGAAACTGAGCCTGGAGGAGGAAAAGTGACTTGCCAGAGGTCACATAAAGAGTTAAAGGCAGAGCTTGTACTAGAACCTGGGTCTCTGGGTCTCATTCCACTGGACCACCCTGAGTCCCAAAGAATATAACCAATGGGAAGGAATATAACTGAGGGGCCCAGGCTGTCCTAACCTGGAAAGGCAAAGAGTTCTTCCTTCCACTCATATACCATGTACTGGGTTCAGAGGCCACTGGGGGCTGTCACAGGAAAGTCCTCAGATCAGAGTTCAAAGATCTATGCCACAGGACTCCACCTTCCTGCATGAAGGATACTTCATGTCACATGCAATCATAGCCTAGAAATTCAAAGCTGCTACTGTCCCATACCCTTCTTCAATCATTTAGAGGGGTTTAGCCTGAATAAGAGTCGAATAGGAGAAGGGAGAATTGAGCCCTGGGATATAAAGCTAGAAGGAACCTTGGAGGTCATCTAGTCTGATGTAATTTTACAGAAGAAGAAACCATAGAGGTGAAACATGACTTGCTGATGTTATACAAATAGTGTGATAGTAAAGCCAGTAGTCTTACCCTGAGTCCTTTGACTACAAATCCAATGTTTTTTTCTGATTCTACCTTTCAAAAGTAAGAGTGGAAATCTGTTGATTATCCAGCTACTTAAAAATAATTACTTTTGTTAGGATGAATTAATCAAAACCTAGTGTAAACTGGGCATTTACACCTTCTTGAATAAATCTAAGCCATTGCTTGTGACTTGGTTATGTCCTAAAGAAATTGTTTAAAAGGAGCCATCTCAGAATAAAAATTCTAAGAGTTTAAAAAAAAATGAGGAAGAAAGAGTCACACAGAGGTAGGCATGAAAAGAACTGATATTGTAGGAAGCAACCAACCAATAAAAGGACAGAAAAGAAAGATATCCAAAAAAAAAAAAAAGAGAAGATATCCAGGAGAGCCATTGGTTCTACACGCTGACTCTACCAGTGTACCCTACTCAAGGATCAAGGGAAGTACTAAAGAAAAAAAAAGTATCCTCCTTAAATTCCTCTCCTGGTGCCTCTCTATCTGCAGACACTATAATATAGTCTATTTTTGTTGCCCAAACATTTCTAGTGACATGAATTTTGCCCCAATTGCCAAAGAGGCCAAGGGTTAACTAGAGATAGCTATAAATGTAAATTGAAGCAGAGCTCAATCTCTGTCTTAATGTTAAGAATTTTCCTAACTGGGGGTGCTCTGAGAGATTGTGATTGAAACTCCTAACTTTTCATTTAAAATAAAGACCTTTAAGTCTCAGAGAACTTTGTGATTGGCCTTAGGTTTAAAACAAGCTAATTATTTTAATGGTGTTAATAAGTATCAAATAATATGTTATAGAGAACAGAGTTTATAATTTTTCTCTTTAGACCCAGAGGGCTGAAGCAGTAGCAATGGATGGAAGTTAGGGAAAGGCGGATTAAGATCCAATATAAGGAAAGATTCTCTAACAATCAGTGAGATTCAAAAATCTAATGGGCTGTCTTGGGAAATAATTTTCTAATTATCAGAGATATTCGAGAAGGGACTAGATAATCACTTTTAATGAATGTATGGAGGATACATATGTAGGTCAAACTAGATGATATCTGAGGTCCTTTCCATCTCTGAGATTTAATGAATCTCCTCTTGATTTCACAAAGCAGCCACTTAAGGTCACTAGCACTTTGGCATAATGGAAAATGAAAAAAAAAATTATCCATACTCTATATCTAGCCAGGAAGAGGTATACAGAAGGCATTTAATAAATGTCAAATATACTGATGAATGGGTGGTATTTCTGAGGCACCCTGGCCCTTACAGCAGTTCTTGTGAAGACCAGCAAATCTTTGCCCAGGTATAGGCAGGAACTGGGTCTAAGTGTAGGTCTGGCCGTATTTATAATAATAGTTGACATACAATACTATACTCTACATACCTTATTCTCAGCTTATCGGATCCTCACAATGACTTTTGTAATGTTGTCCAAATATTATTAACTCCATTTAACAAAAGAGGACACTGAGAGACAGAGAAACGACTTAACTTAGGCTGTGCGGTGAATACCAGAGCTAGGAAAGAAATGCGGCCTCTTGGCTTTTCCTGGCTTTTCTACTGCATAATGCTGATGCTTATAATGTGAACCCAGGCTTCTGCCCAATTCATCCTCACTCCTCTTCTAGGTTAGGTTCTTTGTACCCAGAAATCACTTCTATCAACAGGCATGCACAGCATGCAACACATAATTACTTAAAGCTACTTTCCCATCACAGTAGCCAAGGGGTGGGGTGGGCTGAGGGGTCAGAGCAAGAGACATAGCAGGGTGAGATTGGTGTCAGAAATGCCAAAGTACTTCTCTGACCATCAAACCTGGAAGAGAGCTTTGGCAAAGGGTTAGGAATAGCTAGAGAAGAAGGGAGCAAAAAAGGGAAGAGAAGGAAGGAAAGAAAGAAGGAAGGGAGATTGAGCATTTCATGGACAGGGGAAGCTAAGGAAACAGAAGAGAAAAAAGCAAATGTAAGAAGACAAAGAGTGTACAGGGAAGCAAATGATTGAAAAAGAGCCAGATGCTTTCCTTGCAAAGTCCTGAGTCACACTTCCATTTCAAAACTCACCAGGAGGGCTACCCTTTCAGCTTCCTCCTCTGACAGAGGCTCTTATGAAAGACTGAAGGATCAGAGGGGAAGTATCCTGGCTCTGGGATCAGAAAGGTCTGCCTTCAAATTCCAGTTCTGCCTCTTATTAGCTGTGTGATCTGGAGTAAGTCATTTCTCCCCTCCCTGCACTCCCCATCCCCTTTCTGTGCCTAACTTTATTTTATTTTTTTTGGTAAAATGAAGGGGCAGGGAAGGAAGTGATTACAGGAAAAAAAATTCTCCTTCAGACTCTTGAGAGACTCTGAATAAACTGAAGGTATCTGTTGAAAATGACGTAAGGAGCTTAGCAAAGGACCAAGGAAGGGCTTATTATTTAAAGAGGCCTTGGAAATGAAGAAACTGGAGAAAGAGAGACAATGCGCATTAGTTAAGATAGTTATCATGGTGACTTCACAGAGACCCACCGGTCACAGCAGTCATGCATGCAGTGCCAGTATTTCAGCTCTCCTGCAGACACCTAACACCCAGAATTTGACCTTTTCCTGAGTAGCCGTAGTTCTCAATGCTATTTAGAAACAGAATGCCAGTGCTGCAAGTCACCTAAGGCTGTGCACTTGTTGACAATAGGGACTGTCCTTTGTAACCTTCCTATCTCCAGCAAAGGGAAGACCTGCACATAGTAGGTATTTAAGGCAGCATTTGTTGAATTAAGACTTAGGAAAGAAATTCATCTTCAAATATCTTTGGGGCTGTCATGTGGAAAAAGCATCAGACTTGTTCTACTTGTCCCTGTAGGGCTGAACTAGAAACAGTGAATAGAAATTAAAGAGACAGAAATTCCAGCAAGTCAAGGGGAAAAAAAACTTCCTGTCTATCAAAGCTGGAATGGGCTGGCTCATGAGGTTCCCCATTTCTGAGGTATTCAGACACAAGCTAAATGACCTTTTGACAGGTAGTCTCCCTGCCTCTAGTCTTTCCTCTTTCAGGTCTATTCCCCTCACAGCTGATATTTCCAAAGTACAGGTGTGACACTATTATGCCACTAGTGCTCAAGAAATTTCAATGACTCCCTATTGCTACCATAAAAAACTATAAACTCTTTTGATCAACATTAAAGTACTTCACAATCTAGCTCCAACCTGGTTGGATTTCACATAACTGCCCCTTGCCCCTACTATGTCCTAGTTAAAGGGAGAGAGGAAGAGAATAAGCATTTATCAAAGGGAGGGAGGAAGAGAATTAGCATTTATCAAGTATCTACTATGTGGGAGGCACTGTGCTAAATGCTTTGCAAATATTATCTCTTCCTGCTGATTCCCACTCACAAACTTCTATCTTCTGATCTGTTCCCCATGCCAAAAATACTCTTGGTCTTCTCTACCTCTTGGAATAGTGTCACAACTCAGGTCAAAGGTCACTTCTTCCCCAAGGCCTTTCCCCATCCCCTCAGGTTGTTGATACATTCTGCCCAATAGACAATCCTCCCCACCATAATCTCTGCTCCCCAAATTACTTTGAATTTGCTATACCTTGTATTTATTTATCTGAGTACAAGTTGTCATTCCCTTCTCCAGCCCTCTCCTAAGCAGAATGTAAACTTCTCAAGAATAAAGATTGTTTCATTTATGCCTTTTCCTCTCCAGTCTATAATCCACAGTAGCTACTTAGTAAATACTTGTTCAGTTGAATTTTTGCTCAGGCACAGGTTGGAATTCTGAGGACCCTTTCAGCTCTGAATTTGTGTCATGTTCAATCATTGCAGCTATATCTGACTCTCCATGACCGCATTTGGGGTTTTCCTGGCAGGAATGCTAGAGTGGTTTGCCATTTCCTTCTTGAGCTCATTTTACAGATGAGGAAACTGAGGCAAACAGAGGTAAGTGACTTGCCCAGCATCACACAGCTGGTAAGTGACTGAGACTAGATTTGAACTCAGGTCTTCTTGGCTCCAGGCCTGGCACTCTATCCCCTACATCACCCAGCTGTCCCAGGTTGTGTCAGGTTGTGTTACCCTAATCCAATATCCTCCTTGAATTACATGAGGAAACTAAGGAGGAGAGGGGAAATCACTTGCCCAAAGTCACAAAGGAAATATTTGTGACAGGCCTGGGCCCCAGGTTTCCTAGCTTTCAGCCCAAGGCTCCCTCTGTATGTTGTTGTTCAGTCATTTCAGTCACATCTGATTCTTCATGATGTCTCTACTACAGCCTTCTAGTTCCCAAGAGAAAGAGTGCTAGATTTAGAGTCAGGATTGGGTTTTAAATCCTGTCTCTGCCATTTCCTGGCTATGTGACCTTGAGTACTGTTCACTTCATCTCTCTGGGCCTCAGTTTCCTGTAAAATGGGAAGACTACATCAGCGTTCTTAGAATTTGCTTTTTTAGTATTTTGATAACTATTTCAATATATAGGTTTCCTTGCTAATGCTATGTATTTTATTCTACACATTTAAAAATATTATTGTGAGGAGGAGTCCATAGTCTTCACCAATCTGTCTAATGAAGTCTATGACATAAAAAATCCTGGACTAGATGTTCCTTGAGCTGTATGGTCTATAAGCCTATGATCCTAAGTAATTCATGGGGGAGAAAAAAGGAGAAATAAAGTGCTTTAGATATTTTAAAGTCTATTAGGCAGAGTGATGTCTAGGAAAAGATTTTAAAGAGATTGCCCCCGCTAGGGATATCCTTTGGGTCTGGAAAAGGTATTCCCTCACAAGACCTTTCTTCAAATTCAAAGTCAACCAAACTCATTCAAGGTTCTACTGTGTGCAGCACTATGCAGGGGGTGATACAAAGTTTAGCTAAGACAGGATTCCCTATCCTTGGAAGCATATATTGTCTAGTAGGAAGAAAACAAACATGAAAGGACAAATCTCTAAAATATAACAGCACATGTAAGTGCATGGGGGGGGGCAGAGATGAGGGGGGAGAAGGAGACAGGGAAAGAGAGAAAAGACAGTATCTACTTATTAAGAGCTTACAGTGGGCAGCTAGGTGGGGCAGCGGATAAGGACTGGAGTTAGGAATACTCATCTTTGTCAGGTCAAATTCGGCCTCAAATTCTTACTGGCTGTGTGACCCTGGGCAAGTCACTTAATTCTGTTTGCCTCAGTTCCTCTTCTGTAAAATGAGTTAGAGAAGGAAATGGCAAACCACTCCAGTATCTTCGCCAAGAAAGAGTCAGACACAACTGAAAAACGACTAACATGTGTTAGGCATTGTTAAGCATTGGAGATACAAATACAAGCCAAAAAAAAGACAGTCCATGCCCTTAGGGCAAGGTACAAACTGTTATATGAGTTCATCCTTATTCCCACTATGATGCTTACAGTACCTTATACTTCTATCCTCCCTCTGTCTAACCTGTAGCTAGCTAAAGTGAATTCCTTGAGATGGACCACTCTGTTTGATCCATAATTGCAAACCAAAGCACTTCAATGGATTTGTGATCTCATTGGTGCTGATAGTCCCTCCAGCGATACAAAAGCTCATCATGTGTACCCATCATCCCACATGTGACTCTTGTCCACGTTCTCCCACGATTAAACTAAACCAACATTCCCTCCTGGAACTCTCTTGACTTTGAGAGAATATCAGTGGAACCTGTAGATTGTCCATAGGTTATTTTTAGCTCTTAACACAAGACTAGTCCATCTAACTTTTTATGATACATTTCTTTGATATATAATTAATAATTAACATTGCCATAGCACTTTAAGATTTTCAAAGATGATGTATGTCATCTCATCTGATTCATTCAACAACATGAGATAGGAGCTATTATTTTCCCCATTTGATGGAAGAAGAAACTGAGGTTGTGACTTACCCAAGGTCACACAGCTAGTGAGTGTATGAGACTCGACTGAACCCAGGTCTTCTTGCCTCTAAGTTAACGCTCAATCCATTATCCTAACATTACATCCCCTAGCACAAGATCTAGTATATAGTAGGCACTAATAAATGTTAGTTGAATTAATAAATGTTGAATAACCCATAAAGCATTCTTGACAACCTTCCTTCCCACTCTCCCTGCTTTTCCCCTCTTTGATCACAGAATTTGGATTAAGAAACAAGATAAAGCAGTAATATTAACTCTGTCTCTGTCATGGAGGTACTGAGGGATTTGGGGCAAGTCATTTTACTTTTCTGGGCCTCAATTTTCCCATCCATAAAATGGGAGAAGGGAGAGGGTTGCTAAAGATCTTTAAGTTCCCTTTCAGCTCTAAAAACATTGATTCTTAGAAGTTCCCAAGTGCGTCTGTAGATAAGGAAACTGATTAAAAGAGGCTAATATATAGCCTGCCTCTAGGTTCCTCTTCTTCCCTACCCGTATGGTCGTATGGTCTTACCTTCCTAACAATCTTGTTTCACTCTCCCAACACATATGCTTAGGACCTCCCTACCTGCTTGTTTCTATAGCTGCTAACTTTTGCAAGTCCCTTGGACAGCAAAGAGATCAAGTCAGTCAATACTTAAAGAAATCAGTTCAGGCTATTCACTGGAAGGTCAAATACTGAAGCTGAAGCTTAAATACTTTGGCCACATGATGAGAAGTTGGGACACAATGGAAAAGACTCTGGTGTTGGGATAGATTGAAGGCAAAAGGAAAAGGGGACAGCAGAGGATGAGATGGAGAGATAGTGCCATGGAAACAACAAACATGGACTTAGACACTGAGAGATAGTGGAATAGGAGGGTCTGGTGTGTTATGGTCCACAGGGTCACAAAGAGCTGGACACAACAAATGACTAACCAACAACAAATGTAACCTTTTCCTTATGTGTGGGGAGGCAGGGTATGGCCCCAAGGCCCTTTTTTTACCTTACAGAAACTCTCAAGCAGGAGGAACAGGTAGAGATGTATCCATCCGGTGGGCGTGCCCAGAGTAAGCAGATTAGTCTTCTCTCTGACCCTTTATGCACAATGCAGAATGGAGGGATGTCACAAGGGAGGGCCTCCCGGTCAACCCTGAAGCATCACAATTACAATTACGAGGAGCACCCCTAAGGGCTGAGCACCAGGGGTGCTCCCAGGGCAGGCCCCACTGCAGGAATTCCCAAAAGTGGGTCTCACCCCTACTCAACCCCTACAAAAAATTTCGTGTCCAGATGAAATCAAAAGCCATAGATCAGGATATGTGGAATAGGAGAGGGGAACCTTTGGTTTTTCTTGGTGACCAGGAGATATCCTAAGCATTCATGGGATGCAGGGCAATCATAGGTCTTTTTTTTTTTTAGCAACAGAGAAGAGTCCTTCCTTCCTTCCCTACTCCTGTCTTCCATTTACAAAATAGCTGGATTCTGAAAGTCAGGTTCAAAATAATTGTCTTGTTTGTCAGAATCTTAAAACCTGGATTCTAGTTCTTCTTCTTCTTCTGAGTCATTATGTGACCTTGGGTAAATCATTTCCCCTTCTCTGGATCTTACTTTCTACCTCTTTCAAATGGAAGTGAGGAGAAGGGACGATCTCTAGATGGTCTCTAAGGTCCCTTTCAGTTCTCACAGACTTAATTTAATCCTTGTTTCATAACTGACAAGCAATAGTATTCAGTCATTCTGAACATCAAGTCTTATTGTATAAGACCTTGAGAAGTAAATATTAGGCTAGTATCTTGGGAAAGTTCGTCTCTGGGTCTCAATTTTCCCATCTGTATAATTGGTAGGTCTGCCACGAAGGCTTTTCCCAGTGGAACGTACTTCATAAAGTTTCAAAGGGACTATTTTCATGCTTCATTGAAAAAAATAACTTTTTTCTCATTTTTATCTTTTCTGCCAAATAGTTATCAGACAGAGTACTGGAGTTCACAGACTCTTAGGGCCATTGGAGTTCCTTACCACCATGACCAAAATGTCTGGAGCAAATAGCCTAGCAGCATAACAATAATAAAGGAGAGAAGTGGAGAGATATGTGTCAGGAGGTAATACTTAGAGAGTTAGAGCCTGTCAAGTCCCTCCTCCCTTCGCCTCTTTATGCTCCCCAACTTTTTGCAGGAAACTGAGGATGGCCGTTAACCAGTGTCATAGAAGCTGCAGCTGAGGACCAGATCAACCAAGTGGTGTCTCAGTTGCACAAACCCCAAGAATGCAGACTTTGCTCTTCCTCTACCTTTTTTTTTTCTCACAAGTCACCACTTCCTCTTCAGCTGTCACCACTACCACACTAGGGTAACGAGGACAGAAAATTTCTTCAACCAAAAAAATCTCCTGTGTAAGAGTACCTACTGTGTGCAGGGGTCAGTGAAGGATGAGAAAGAACAAGGCAAGGTCTAGTCACTGTCCTCAGAGGCTTACAGTCTAGTTAGGTGGGGAACCTGTGACCTCGAGGCTACAGGTTCCCCACCCCTACTCTAGTAAGAAAGGAAAGCCACACCCAAATATAATATGTAGTACAAAGCAGAGGGGAGAATTGGGGGGGGGGATACAATAGGTCAGAAGAGAAGGGAGCAGTTCTGCCTAAACCATCAGGGCAGTCCCAAAGGGTATTGTTCTCCCCAGCAATGAGTATAGAATTTCTGATCTTGGCATTCAAGGAGCAAGTTCCCTAATCAGTAAAGTCCTGTTGCTTCCTATTACTTCTAGGATCAAAACCAAATTCCTCTATATTTAAAGCTCTTCACAAATACCTTTCCAGCTTTATTATACATTATTTCCCTTCACATATATGATGGTCCAGACACAACTGCTAATGGTCCCTCATACATGCAGAAACACCATCTCTCATTTCCACACCTTTTCGTTGACTGTCCCCTTGCCTGGACTGAGCCATCCATTCATCTCTAAAATCCTTAAATTCTTCCAAAGCTCAGCTCAAGGACCACCTTCTACATGAAGCCTTTCCTGATCCCTGAACCCCGATCACCTTTCTGCTGCTAGTACCTTTCCTTACAAATTACCTTGTATCTACATCATTTCTATTGTGTATATAGCCATCTACAGACGAGAGGTAAACTGCCATAGTGGATAGTGAGCTAGCCTTGGCATCAGGGAGATCCATGCTTTGAGTCCTTCCTGCTTTGGCACATCCTGCCTAGTTATATGACCCTGCGCAAGTCACTTAACCTCTTGGTGCTCCCAGTCAACTGTCTTAGATTTATTATTTGCAGAGCAGGTCAAGATCTGCATTGGTAGAATGTGGGAATTCCCCAAGCTCCACATGTGCTCCATGAGGGCTTTCACCTTTTTCTTTGAATACCCAACATTTAACACAGATCCTGGCACATATGAAGCTCTTAATAAATGCTTGTTTAATTAATTAGCTGAAGTGTGCAGAAGAGACTAGAAATAACACTGAAGTTGGATTCAGAAAACCAGGGTTTGAATCCTGTCTTTGTCACTTACTAGCAGTGTACACTGGGCAATTAGTTCACTTTGCCTATTTAGGCCTTGGTTCAGGGACTAGACTAGGTAACCATTAAGGTCCTCTCCAGCCCTGACACTCCATGCCCTCATAGGTGTAGCATGTTTTGGGGGTTGGATTGTATGTTATAGAAACAACAAGGGGGTCACTGTTATGAGGACCAAATGGAATCCTATTTGTAAAGCACTTAGCACAGAGCCTGGCACATAGTAGAAAATAAATGCTTGTTCCCCTCCTCCTATTAGTGAAGTGGTTGTTTAAGAAATGTTTGCTTGTTCTAAGAAAAAATGCCAAACACCTTCTCCTCCAACAACTTTCTCCTCTAACAAGATAGGTGGTGCAAGGATGTAATTCCCAATTTACCCAAGGAATTTGAAGCTCAGAGAGATAAAGAGATTTTGTCCAAGGTTGTAAAGGTCAAAGCTGGGAGTCAAATCCACATTCCAACTCAACACACCTTTCTGGTCTTATCTCTTCCTACACCCACTCACATGACTGATGTTCCAGTAAAACTGGACTTACTTTCCATTCCTGGAGGCAGTGGGGTAAAGGCAGGGGTGTAAGGCAGGTAAAAGTTTAACAGCCAGACCTGGGGTGGGGGGGTGGTATACACCATATACTTTTAAGTTTAATCTGCCTTATTAACACTTAAGTCTAGACAATTAACAAGACAATAAATCGAGCCCCATTTATAGTTTGCCAAGGTATAAATGCTCACATTGAATATTTAACAATCAACTCTAGGTATGGGTTAGATCCAGCACTCCTGGATATAGTGGAAAAAAGCACTGGCTTTCCAGACTCCAAAGACCCAGTTCAAATCTTACCTCTAATGTTTACTATATATGTGACTTTGGACAAATCATGTCACTTCATTGAGCCTCAGTTTCTTCATCTGTAAAATGAGGGGATTAGACCAAATGACCTCTAAGGTACTTTCAGCTTTAGATGGGTGGTTGATGTGTTTTTGCTTCCATAAGATTATCCATTTAGATAAGGAAGGAACCTTTGAAGTTATCTGATCCAACCCCTACATTTTACAGTTGAGGAAAATGAGGCCTGGAGAGGCCAATTAACTTGAATCCGGATTCTCTGACTCCCAATCAAACATACTCTTTCTACTTCACCAGGATTCATTCCCGGTGGTTGGAATGAACCTCCTCTCCCCCCTGCCCCTCCCCTTGTATCTTTCCAGCCATCTCCCTCTATTGAAATTCATCCTAGCCTTTAAGGTCCAACTCAGATGCCACCTCCTCCATGAAACTTACCCTGCCATTGTCCTTTTCCCACCCCCCACAAACAAGATGAAAGCATTCCTTTAACATCCTCAGATTTCTCAGAGCACTTTGCCTAAACCTCTACTTTTCTATTTCTTACTCTTCCTTGTATCAGAGAAGCACAGACAGAGCTAGGCGGGACTTCAAATACCATCTAGCCCATCCCTCCATTTGTGAGGAGGAACCTGAGACCCAAGAAAGTTAAGTTCCAACTCATTTTCCCCATTAGACTGTCAGTACATTGAGGTAGAACCTGTGTCATATTTTTTTGTATCTCTAGCACTGGGCACAGTGCCTTGCACAGAGTTTATAATAATAATGATGATGTGTATTATTTTAATAACAATTTCCTTAATGGAATTGAGAGGCAGTGTGGAGTAGTTGATAGAGATCTATCCCTGAAACCAGGAAGGTTTCAAGTCCTATATCTAACACGTACTTGGCTATGTGACCCTGGGCCTCATTCAGCCCATGACGCTCAACACTCAAGAGCAACCCAAACCAGATTAAAATGTAATTGAGAAATATTTAACAAAATAAATAAAAATACAATAAAACATAGGTAATAGTAATATATGATTTTCTAAGCTAACATGTGGCCAAAGGGATCCTTATGTATGTTTAGTGGCCCCTTAACACAATTGCCCTGGCCAGTTAACTCTCCAAGTCTAATATGTTGTTATTCAGCCATTCAGTCATATCAGAATCTTCGTGACCCCGTAGACTATCCTGTCTGTGGGGTTTTCTTGATAAATATACCAGAGTGGCTTG
>CM053625.1:70406819-70434486 GCA_028646595.1 Phalanger gymnotis | reverse complement strand
ACTGCAGCTGTAGTTCTAAAGCTGCCCCACCTCCGTTGCCCCAGGGGCGGTGGCTGAACTGCAAACTCAGTCCCAGCAGCTTTTCCCACTAACCTGCTCTGTTGTCTTTGCTGTTTGTGGGTTGAGAAGTCTGGTAACTGCTGTAGCTCACTGATTCAGGGTGCTAAGGCAAGCTCCACCCGGCTCCGGGTCTTGTTGGTCTGTGCCGCCCACGCTGGACTCTGCTCAGCTCAGCTCCACTCCCCTCAGCTCCCAGCTCCATGCGAGATAGACCTTACCCAGAGACCATCCAACCTGTCCCAGGCTGGAGCCCTGCTTCCCTCTGCCACTTTGTGGGTTCTGCAGTTCTAGAATTGGTTCAGAGCCATTTTGTATAGGTTCTTGGAGGGACTTGGCGGGGAGCTCATGCCAGTTCCTGCTTTCCAGCCGCCATCTTGGCTCTGCCCCCCAACTTTCATTTCTTTAGAAAATTGTAAAATGATTTCAGTATATTAATTTCATAGTTGTTTGACTTATCCATTGTTTCTTCTGAAGATTTCTTCTGTTCATTTTTTAAAAATTATACAATGACTCTTTTTTTTCCTACATAACTGTTATCACTACTGTCTCTCCCCTTATATTCTCTTCCCATTTGGGAAAAAAAAAACCACCACAACTCCTTCTTACAAATAATCATAGTAAAGCAAAACAAATTTACACATTGGCAATATCTGAAAATGTATCTCTCAGTCTGCACCTCAAGTCTTCCCACCTTTTTGTCAGGCAGGTAGGTATCATTTTTCATCTTTACTTTTCTGGATTCATGGTTGATCAATATATTGATCGTAGTTCTTAAGTCTTCCAAATTTGTCTTTATCGTGTAAATTGTTCTAGTTCTGTTCACTCTGCATCAGTTCTTAGATCTTCCCTGATTTTTCTGAATCCATCCCTTTCCTCATTTTTATTGTTTTCATAAATAACCTGTTATGTTAATATACCATAATATATTTAGTCATTCTCCAAGTTGATGGGCACTCAGTTTGTTTACAGCTCTTTACAGCAACAAAAAATAGTATTATAAACATTTTTGTCTATATAGCTTTTTTCCATATTTCTTTGTTCTCTTTTTTCCATCTTTCTTTGTTCTTTTTATACTACTATGTGACAGGTCCTGATTAGTGTGAATGATGAATCCCTTGTGAAAGGGGCACATGTATTTGAATTCATACTATTTGAAGTTATAGTTATGTAAACTGTAAATAATTGGTTCTACCCCAATTGAAATACACAGTTCTGAGAGTAGCCTCAGTTATTGAAACCTTAGGAACCACTAAAGGGAGCCTCCAAACCACTTTGTCTGTATTTGGGAAGCTCCAGTCACTGAGACATAATCAGAAATCTCCTCTTAACAAAATGCCATTGGCCTTCTTCATAACCTTTGGGAGAAATCTGTACCGTCAGATGTTGCAAACAAAGGCTGACAACTCCCCTCCCACGCAGCTCATTAAGTACTTCCTAAAATCTGTATACCTCTAGGGAAAACTAAAGAAAATAACTACTTTTTTTTACTACCTTTTCTTTTTAAATATTTTTTGGTGATATATTTTATTTTTATACAACCTACAGCTAACTTCCATTCACAGAGAGCCAAATCTTATAAAAAAGAATTTTTTAAAAAGGAAGAAAAAAATTCCATACAACTTAACCAACATATAAAATAATAGTTTGATGTTATAATGCAGTATTCCATACCCAGTGACCCCCACTTCCGCAAAGGAGTAGGTTAGAGCTAGTGTCTTGTCTCTTCTTTAGGACAAGCATTGGCCATTACCATTTTGTACATGCAGTTTCTTGTTCTTTCCATTTGTGTTGTTCTAGTCATGTATGCCTTCTCCCCAGTTTTATTTTCTTCATTTTGCATTAGTCCATGCTTCTATGTACCTTTTTAAGCCATTAAAGCTTAAAGGTACACTAAGGGTTTTTGGATAGCCTATATTCTTCAAGTTCATTGTTTCTTATAGTATAGTAATATTTTATTATATTTATGTACCATAATTTGTTTAACCATTCCATAATTGGTGAGCATCTACTTTGTTTCTCTTTCTTTGTTACTACCAAAAAACCGTGCTGCTGTAAGTATTTTAAGGTCTTTTTCACTAGTTCTCTCTGCCTCTTGGAAGTAGAATTATAGGTAAAAGCAACATGAGCTCTGACCTGCTTAGATTGAATAGAAAAAAAGTGATTTCTGACTTCTGTGCAGACTGTTCATATAAAGCAAGGGCAGTCATGAGAGAATCTCCACAGACACTATTGGAATTTGGATAAGCATTATAATCTATTTTGTTTTGGGGACAAAGCCAACATTGATCTTAGTATTTAGTCAACAATGTTTTTATCATAAGTCATGGAAGGACTAGAGGAAAACTATAAACTGGCAAAATGGCGATTATGGTAACAAAATAATTAAAAGTCATGTAGAAAATAAAGCCCAGATTCTTTGGCTAAATGATTTTTTCTAGTGAAAAATCAAAACTTCTACAGTTACCTCCCTGGGGTGGGTACTCAGCTAGGTCACATTAGGTTCATGGGTCAAATCTAAACAAATGACTCTAGATCTACTGTCTATAGGTTTGATGTAGTCCTTTCTCATATTCCCAGTAGGACATCTCTGCTTGAATTTTTAAAAAAATTATATACTTAATCTTCAACAAAAAAATCAAATAAAAAAATGGGTAAACTTCCATATAAACCTTAGCCTTTAACAAGGCAGAGTTGACCATATTTTTTAAATGCTCTAACTCAGTGATAATAAACAAACAAAAAAACTGGTGGGGACACATGTTGACTTAAAAAAAAACTTCACAAATTAACCTAGGAAGCTTTATATGAGTTGACGGAAAGTGAAGTGAGCAGAATCAGGAAAATGTTGTACACAGTAACAGCAATATTATATGATGAACAATTGAGAAAGATGTAGCTACTCAGATCCATACAGTGATGCACAGCAGTTCCAAAGGACTCAGGATGAAAAATGCACTCCACCTCCAGAGAGAGAACTGATGAAGTCTGAATGCAAATTGAAGAATATTTTAAAAACATTTTGTTTTTCTTTTTTGGCAGCATGGGTAATATAGAAAATATGTTTTACGTGACTTCACATGTATGATATTGCTAGCCTTCACAATGGGTGGGAGAGAGGCTGAAGGGAGAGAGAATTTAGAACTCAAAATTTAATAATGAATATTAAAAAAGAAAAAAAGGAAAACCACACATTAACATGATCTATTTTATTTTTATAAATTTCATTAAACATTTCCTAATTACATTTTAATACAGTTCAGTCCCTACTCCTGAGTTTTCTAGCTTGTGGGCCATGCGTTTGCTATCTCTGTTCTAAATCACAAATCTGTGCAGAGAAACAATTTTTTTTTCCAACTTAATAGAATTTTATTTTTTCCAATTACATGTAAAGATAGTTGTCAACATTCATTTTTATAAGATTTTGAGTTCCAAATTTTTCTCTCTCTCTCCCTTCCTTCCCTTTCCCCTCCCCAGGACAGTAAACAGTCTGATGTAGGTTATACATATTAATCATAAACATGTTAACATATTTCCACATTAGTCATGTTGTAAAAGTAGTATCAGAACAAAAGGCAAAACCGTGGGGGAAAAAACAAAAAAAATTAAAATAGTATGCTTCAATCTACATTCAGACTTAATCAGTTCTTTCTCTGGATGTGGATGGCATTTTCCATCGTGAGTCTTTTGGAATTGTCTTGGATCATTGTATTGCTGAGAAGAGCTAAGTCATTCACAGTTGATCATTGTCCAATATTTCTTTTTCTGCATACAGTGTTCTTCTGATTCTGCTCACTTTGCATCAGTTTGTGTGTTTGCAGGTTTTTCTGAAATCATCCTGCTCGTCATTGATTAAACAGAAGTTTTCCACCACAGTCATCTACCACAACTTGTTCAGCCATTCCCCAATTGTCGGCATTCCCTCCATTTCCAGTTCTTTGCCACCACAAAAAAAGCTGCTATAAATATTTTTGTGTAAATGGGTCCTTCCCCTCTCCCCAAAGACTAGAACTCCAGGGATAGGAAGCCAGGTTGGCAGTCCAAACCTTAGACTTCTTTAATGAATGGTGGAATAGGTAATTCCAAGCCTGACTCTTTCTATGCAGAGTTCTTTGCAGTTGTACTTGGAATACTCTGTAACCCAGTTTAGAGTTTTCAAGTGTCTTAATTGTCTCTGTGCTGGTCATAATTGCATAGGAATGAAAAGGCATTCAGGAAGAGGAGTGGGAGATTAGGGTTGGGTATAATGCATTAACAATATTACAAAATGATGGTTGGGTTAATGTTAAATAAGATATATCTGTTAACATTGCAGCCTCAAGGCTTTATATCATACCTCAGAGATCCTGGACTACTATTATTAACAGTGGCCTACTGGAGGGAAATTATATGGAGGGGGAAAAAAGCTTTAGATTTTCTCAAAATGAGTGCAAAGTTTTTGGGATCAAACATCTGTGAGTCAATCGATGAGTCAGTTTAGTATTCCTAAGTATCCTGTGGTAAAATGAGTAGTTTTGCATTTATTCTTTGCAAATTAAATTGGTAAGAACTATGTAAGGTTGATTTTTTTTTTTGAGCGGTCAAGTGAAGTTTTTTTTTAACATCTTTTGAGGAGAACATCACAGTGAAAACATTTCTCTTTTCTTTTAAATAGTTATCTCAGCAAAACTTAAAGAAAATAAAAAGAACTGGTTTGGACCAAGTCCTTATGTGGAAGTCTCAGTAGATGGACAGTCAAAGAAGACAGAAAAATGCAGCAATACCAACAGTCCCAAATGGAAGCAGCCTCTTACTGTGTAGGTTTGCAAATATTTTGTTGAGTACAGTTGTTTAGCAGGTAATATAAAGTATAATCCTAAATGCCTGTGAGCATAAGTGCAGCCTTTTTTCTTCTTTCTCTTTTCACTTTTCCTCTTTTCTTCCCTTCTTTTCTCTTCTTTTCTGATTATATTTTTTTATATCCCTTTTTTCACTCTTCTGTCTCGGCTTGTCTTTCTTTTTCCATCTTCAGCCTTTTTTCTCCTTATCGCCCTTCTTATAGTCTTCATTTTCTCTGTTTTTCCAGTCTTTCCCTTTCTTCTCTTTGCATGTTTTAGTTGGAAGTGATGGCAACATTGTCACCATTGGGCAGTGTCTTTGGAATTGGAAGAACTTGAGTATGTGAAAAGTATACACGACATTGTAGGACATTCTCACTCTCTTCTCTTGATCTTGCTTAGAGTAGGGAGATAGTCTGGTAGGAAGCAGACTTCCTCATCTTTGTGTTGCTCTTTCTTAGTTGTGTGCACATCTGGGGAGCTCTCACTGGACTTCATTTCTATTGATGATAAGATTCCATAACTAACAGATCATGGCTATAAATAAGCTTCAGCCAAAATTTCTGACCTATTGCTAATTTCCTTAGAGTTTATTAATTTGGGGAAAAAAACTTTAATCTTTGGTTATTTTTGCCACAATCTCTCAACTTAGGTGATACTCTAGAAGTTTAATTACAACTACATGAAAGTTAATAAATTTGATTTTTATTATACATTGACACTTCAGCATAGCACTCGTGAGTCAAATTCCTCATATAAATGGTCTGTCTCAGACCCTGGGCAAAAGGCAATTATTGTACAAAAACACCAAACCATCGTGTTGTAAGGAGGTTATACATTAATAAACAGCCCTACCTTGTAATCTTTCTAGGATAATAGGACTAGATCAACATTTTACACAAACTGCACAAACTTTACACGAAGGCACAACCTTTACACAAGGCACTTGACTTGATGAAGGTTGTACTATAATTGAGAAGCTGAGCCATGACTTGATCCAAATCTTTTGACTCCAAGTGCATTGTTCTTTACATTACATCATACTCTTTCTTAAACACTGAATTGAGACTTAAGTGGAATCTTTTACTTCTTTAGGGTAGGAACTATGCATAACAAGGAAAAAAAGCGTAGCCTCTGGTGGATGGATCTAAGTAGTTGCAGGTGTGAGGAGAACTTAATTCATCCTTTTGATGAAGCATAGCTGTTCCGTAGTTAAGATAAAATATTTCAAGGGCTTAGCTTAGTAAGTTCTTGTATTTTTTAGGCACAGTAAAGCAAGTGTCTGAATTCTTTACATTCTTTCCATATGTGGAAATTATACTAGATTCCCCCCTCTCCCCCCCATAATTGATTTGGTGTAATTTGGAGATCATCATCTATGGTAAAATATATTTTCTGTGTGGAGGGTGCAGGATACATTAGATAAGAAAAGATGTATTTGTTTGATTATTCTTTTCTTTAGTGTGATGCTTCAGATGATCATGAAAACTCTTCTTTGTATACATAAGAAATGCTTGTGTTGGGGCAGCTAGATGGCACAGTGAGTAGAGCACTGGCCCTGGAGTCAGGAGGACCTGACTTCAAATCCAGCCTCAGACACTTGACAAACTTACCTAGCTGTGTGACCTTGGGCAAGTCACTTAACCCGAATTGCCATGCCCTCCTCCTGCAATCAATCAATCAATCAGTCAATAAATAGAAATGCTTGTGTAGACAAGAAAGTGAAGAGAGGGGCAGGATGGCTTAGTAGATAGAGAAATCACCTTATAGTCCTAAAGACTTAGGTTCAGATTTTTTCCTCCAGCACCTACTGGTTATGTGACACTCAGCAAGTCTCCCAGTGTCTTAAGCAACTCTAAAGACTATGTACTTTGCTGAATAATTGCTAGTCTAAATGTGTGAGAGAATGGTCTCCCAGGAGCACCCTATAGATATGAAAGCTTAGGGCTGGACAGAAAAAAGAAAGTGAGGGACACGAAGTAAAAAATTATTTTTTGCATGCATTTTATCTATGAATTTTAAGAAGATACAGTAGGAGTGGCCACAGTTCGCCTTTGAAGGTTTTGTGAAAAAGAGGTAGGAAGAAAGTGCAGTTAGAAGAGACTTTTCAGAACTTGCTTTTTCCTTTATTCTCTCATACATAGTTGTGTTCTCCTCTAGTGTTTTTAAAGAATTGAGTAGTAAACAGTATGAGGAAGGAGAATTGCTGTGCTTTCTTAGTCACTTTCCATGTCACTTATAGTTCCTGGTGCATACTCCCCATATAGTGATCATAGTTCACCGATGGCAGCCTTTCAGAATATGGTGCTTTCTTCAAAGGCACAGTGAAGTTGTGAACAGTGAAGTTTGTTGCAGGGAAAAAAATGTATTTTAAACTATAATTTACTTGTTCCAGGTCACAATGTGGTATTTAGTGAAGATTGCATTTTTCCTTCAATGTTTTTCTTCTTTTAGAATTGTCACACCTGTCAGCAAATTAAATTTTCGTGTATGGAGTCACCAGACATTAAAATCCGATGTTTTACTGGGAAGTGCTGCTCTAGATATTCATGAAACGTTAAAGTCAAATAATATGAAACGTATGTATGTAATTGAAAATTTATTTAACTTATATGTACTTTGTCATAGTCTATGTGGAATTCTTCCAGACATACAAAACCACTCGTAGTTGTAGCAAGCATGTCAGGGTGTACTTGGATGTAGTTTTAACAATAAGAAATAGCTTAAGAAATTTAGCACACCTTAAAGAAACTTTAAAGCTCTAGATCCAAAACAAATATGCAAATAATCACTCACAAGTAATAATAATCATAAGAAGGTCTCTTGTATTCCCTGACTAAAACATTTCTAGAATCTTCCTTCCCCATTGGATGTGTTAAGATACTGTGGGACAAGCTTAAGTCCTGTGTAAATCTGTAGTCTCATTTTCTCTTTTAAGTAAATCGATCTCATTTATCTTGGTAAAAGATCTTGAGTTTCATTCTTGTTCACGTTATTTTGTATCACTGACAAGTATGTAGAAAATTTAAAAATAGATTAAATGGTGACTTTTAAAGTAGGTTATAAAAATGAAAACATTTGAAAACAAATTTTTGTACATTTGCTATTTCTTCTTGGCCCAAGGAATTATAGCTTTTAGTCATCTATGGTTATGCTGCATTCAGTTTTTTAATGTATAGAAGCCAGTGTAGATGAGTAGGCAGGCTTATTCCATTCTTTTATTCCATATGCAGTACATGTTTTGATGTTCATTGAGGACTAAAACCACTTATCTAAGTAAATGAATATAGTTTATATGTATCCAATTGATAGATGTAATCTTATACTTTTTTTATGACAGACTTTCAGTAAGATGTTTGGAAGATAAAAAAAGTCTTTTCTTTTTTCCATAGTTGATGAAGTGGTTGTGACATTACAACTTGTGGGTGACAAAGAGCCAACAGAAATCATAGGAGACTTGTCAGTTTGTCTTGATGGATTACAAGTAGATCCCGAGATTCTAACGAATGGCTATGCCACACGTTCAGAAGGTAACTAGTATGTAATAATGTAGTTACTATTGGTCACTCTTCTCCCAGCAAGGGGTAATAATAATACCTTTCAACTCCTGTTGTTTTGTCATGATAACACAAATGTTTAATTTTTTTTTACAACAGGTTGAAATTACTTTTCATAATCTCCCTTTTTTCTTGTGGATAGTTTCTTTGGATTATGAACTGATTGAGTTTAGGCAATTTGGCTCAATGTTGTTCCTTTTCGTTCTAGTTTTGTTTTTAGCTTATTGTCTCTCTTACTGTCATTATCCTTATTGCTTTCCCAATCTCCACATATGTTGATAGTCTGAGGCACTTAGTTTTATAAGTACCATGTAACAGCATTTAATATTTTACTTTTTAGCATCATATTAACCCAAAAAACCCCATAATTTGACTCTAAAATTGCCCTATTTCTTAAACAAGTAGGACTTTTGAGTCAATCTCTGTCCAGACCTCATTAATTTGTATTTTAGAATATTACTTCTTAAGGGTTCTTTAGATTAATGCCTAATTAATGAAGAATTTTTTATTCCTACCACCTCAGGTTAGGTAATGGATTCCTCTATCATTGGAGTTGTTCAAACAGAGGTTGTATGATCACTAGTGAAGAATGTTGTATAAGAGCTTCTTATTTCAAATAGAGATTGGACTAGGGACTAGGCGATCTATGAGGTCCCAATAAGATTCATTAATCCCTGTAAGAATTTATGATTCTCTGATTTTCTCAGCCTTTAATGCACTTTTATGTTTGTCTTTTTTGTTACCAGTAATGGAAATATAATTATTAAAAGCCTTCAGTGTGTCATTACTTTCTGTAAAATGGTCTGCTCTTAGCTAATGCCTATTATAATGATATAAATATCATGATTATTTCTAAGTGGTTTCAGTGTCATGTTAACTTGCATTAAGTGCTTACATAGTAGCTGTAATGTGTGTTACCCGTGAATTCTCTTAAGGTTTTTCCCTTTACTTCCTTATTATTAAATATTTTCCCTAAAAGAGAAATTTTTAAAGGTCCTAAGCCCCACGTGATGAAATTTATTAATGGTCTCTGTGACCAAAACTACTTTGCTTACCCAGGAGACACAATCATTAACACAGTATTATAGTTGTCAATATTGTTGTACTTTATACCATCCATTTCAACTGCACTGAAGCCTTTTTTATTTTTGGTTCTTAGCTGTTTTCTAAATAGTTGAGTTCCAGTGACCTCCATATATAACATATTACCATATTCAAAATTCATGAGCAGCTACTACATGCTCACACTTTGATATGGACTGTTGGGATATAAAAGCATAATGGACTATATTTAAATTAAAACCAGAAAAAACATGTTTTATTAGAAGGTACATAGAAGATTTTAATTCTGTAGCCCACATAAATACAGCGTATCTCTTAAATGCAATAGAAAAACATTTTTGTTACATATAAATTATAGTAAGACCAGCTCTATTCAATGTGATTCATAAATTAAGTAAATTAACCCTCGATTTAAATTATTAAATTTGATTTAACGTTAGAATCTTGATCAAGTATTAAAATATGTTTTTTATCAGGAAGGTTGAGTGTACATTTAGATTACATAGTCTAAGTATAAAAAGTTTTTGAAAGCAAGACGCTAATCTCATTGGATTTTTGTTTGTTTGTTTTTGCTGATGATAAAGGTAGTTCACAGAGTGATGATTCCAGAACCAGGAATGATACAAGGTAAGATTATCACATGAGCGTATGAATGGTTACTATTGGATTGCAGAGCTAGAGGAAAGAAAGTTAATATTGAAGCAATACAGAAAACAGCTCTTCAGTCAGGTCCACACTGGAGCAAATGAATTGAGTAGTAAAGATTAAAAAGGGGGGAATTTCATATAAATGTAGACACACTCTGAAAGACTTAGGACAGCCTACTGTGGTTGTAAAGTGTTAGAGGATGCTCAGATTACCATTTAAAAATTAATTAGTTGTTGATAACAAGTACAGAAGAGTAAATAAAGCAATCACTGTGTCCTAAGATTACTATGAAAGAGAAATGGAATTACTTTCTATGACATTTGAAAAGTGCCACTTGTGATGAATGAAAACTCGAAACTGAGAATACGAGTATAGTCAAATCAAAGAGAGTTATCAATTCTTTTTTCTTCACTTTATATTTCTTGAGTGGTTTTTTTTGTCTTATGCTTTCTTTTACAACATGACAGTTATGGATATATGTTTTTTATGACTACACATATATAACCTACATGGAATTACTTCCCTTCTTAATGGCATGGGGGGTGGAGAGGGAAGAAGGGAGAGAAGTTTTAAAAACAAATATTTAAAATTGTTTTTACATGTAACTGGGGAAAAATTAGATACTAAATAAATCCAAAAAAAAAAAAGAAAGAAATATTGTATTCCAAAATCTCCTTTGGGTTTTAGTACAAATTTTCAGGTCTTGTGTGATCCTGACTGTGGATCTGTAGTACTTAAACTGTTTATTTTTGGATGCTTATAGCATTTTTTTCTTTGATGTGAGAGCTTTGGATTTTGGTTATTGGAACTTGGGATTCTTTCAGCAGGTGATTAGTGTCTTTTTTAGAAAACTAAAAATATTTACAATTATCAGTCATTTTTTCTTTCTCCATTATTCCTCTGCAAATAGAAAAGAAAAGAAAAAAGAAAACCCTTCCAATAAGTGCATATAGTTAAGTAAAACATTCCCATATTGGCCATATCCAAAAATATGTGTCTCATTTTGCATATTTGCTCTGTCACTTCTCTTTCAGGAGATGGGTAGCATGTCTTATCACTAGCTGTCTGCAATCTTGTTGATCATTGCATTTATCAGAATTCTTAAGTCTTTCAAAGTTGTTCCTATTTTGAAATTATAAATTATTTTCCTCGTTCAACTTGTTTCACTCCATGTTTGTTTATACCAGTTTTCCCAAGTTTCTCTGAAACAGTCTCTTTTTTCGTAATGTACAGAATGAGTATTACATTCAGAAACCATAATTTGTTTACCCATTTCCCACTTGATAGGTACCCCCTTAGTTCTTTGCCACTGTACAAAAGAGATGTTACAAATATTTTTGTACATATATGTTCTCTTCCTCTTGCTTTGATGTTTTCGAAGTTTGGACCTACTAGTTATATCACTTTGTCAGAGGGTATGCATAGTTAAGTAACTTTATGGGCACAGCTCCAGCTTGCTTTTCAGAATGGCTGAATTCACAGCTCTACCAACAGTGCATTATTGTGTCTTTTTTCCTCTAGTCTCTCTAGCATTTGTTATTTTCTGTTTTTGTCTTTTCCAGTCTGATGGCTGTGAGATAGAACTTCAACATTGCTTTAATTTGCATTTCTCTTATTATTGTTGATTTGAAGCATTTTTTTCAATACAGCTTGGGTTTCTTCCATTGAGAACTTCCCTTCTTTATCAGTTGGAATGCCTTGTGGTTCTGATAGCTCTGATCAGTTTTCATTTGTGGTTTCTTGAAAATAGCGTTCACATTCAGGCTTTTTATTTCGAAATCATGTTTTTGAGGGGTTCCAGGGACTCCTAAATTATTTCTTCTTGAACTGATTTCCATGCCATTTTTTTTTTTTTGGCAGGGCAGGGGGGTGCGCTATTATATACATCCTACATTTTCTTCTCTTTTTCAGCCTTTTGGTTTGTTTTAGTATTTCTTGCTCTGTGGTGAAGTAATTGATTTCTCTTTTGTGTATCCTAGTGTTCAGAGAATCCATTTCTTGGTTAAGATTTATCACTTTCTCTTCTTAGTATTTATTTTCCTTCCAATTCTTCCACCAGAAGTTTTATTATCTCTTGCTTCATTCCTTTTAGGTGTTGGTTGTTGTCCTTGTCACAAATCAATTGTTTTCTTTTGGGTCTCTGCTTGCTATTCTTACGGAGTTACTTTCTCCTTTTGTGGATCTCTAAATCTGCAATGATTTTACATATATATATATATTTTGATATGTTGATTTGTTCATCTCTCTAGCTTAATTCCTTACCTAGGGGTTTCACCTAGGGCCAGTTTCTGCCCCCTGTTGTACTCTTAAATGCAGTTGTCAATTGACCCTCTTTGTTCTTACCTATAGGTTTTTGGTCTGACCTTTGCTTCCTGGTGGTAGGCCTCTCTGGATCTTCGTGCCTTCTCTGGCATCTCAGGACAGAATATGAAGAATCTCAGAAGCCTTGGAGCCAAAGGTGTCTTGACCTGAGTGTTGTGGTACCACCTTTACTCAGGGCTCCCAAGGTTCCCTCCCTAAGGCTTTTTAACCATCATGTCACTTTCTGAAAAGAGCTCTTTGCTTCCTCCAGACCCAGAGCTTTGCAGTCTAATTCGTGGTCATGTCTATCTTACTTTTACTTAGTCTTGGAGGCTACTCTACAATCTTAATGGCTTTGCTGGTGACTCCCTTTTCTATTGCCCTCTGTAACAACAGTGCTGCTTGCAGCTGCTGTGGAGGTTTAAGGCCGACAACACCAGTACACAGGAGGCCTGCCAGCACAGGTTCTTTGATCTGCTTTTCTAAGGAAAGCAACTTTAAGGGGTTAAATATCTTACTTTAATTAAACATACCTGTATCATTTACTTAGTTCAGGGAGAAAAGCCAGCACCCTGGACTTCAGAGACAATACAAACAGAAATTACAAGCATACATTTTTTAAACAGAGCAAATAAACACAAATCAACAGACAAGTTTCTGTCTGACCATAGCAATACATACATAGTTACCAGAGAGAGAGAGAAGAACCAACATCTGGGTTTTTCAAAGCTGGGGGTGGGGCTTCTTAACAGCTACCCAGAGTCTCCACACCAACATTCTCTTCCAACGAGTGAGCCTTCTTCAGGGTCAGAGGATGTCATAACCATGTGATTCAAACCCATGTGACCTAGGCTTTCCCATGACTTAAGCAGGTCATCAAAGACTCCCCATTCAATCAAAGACTCTTGAAACAAAGGCAAGACTCAAAGGCACTTGATTGCCTTAGGGCTGAGAAGCACTCTAAAACAGAAAAACAGCAAAAAGTCCCACCTTGCTTGCCATTACACCCTCAAGCTTCTTTTGTTCAGTTCTGGGGTAGAAAAAGTCACTTCCTGTGGTTTCCCATTGGCTTTCTGTATAATTTTGTTTGGTCGGATTTCAGAATTGTGTTATAGTAGGCATGTGGGAGAGGGTGTACAGTCAGCCATTTTGGCTAGAAATCACAAAAGACTTTTGTTAATCTTAACTTGGACATTAATGCCCATGAGGACATGTAAGTTAGGTAAATGTGTATTTTTCTCAAGTTGATACAACTTAGTTCAGCAATAAGTGTAAGTAAAGTGATGACAGTGAGTTAACTTGGACCAGACAAGTAGGTACGGAGTCATGATTGGCAACTATAAAACACAGTTAAAAGCTGTAGAAGAATTATGCTACTTGGCAGTATTCTGGAATGAGTGGTAGAATGATCAATCAGTCAGGTTACCAGTTTTTTATATATGTGTTTATGTGTGTACACACACAGAGAGTTCTCACTTTATATAAATTTGCTTTACTCATGTTCTACTTTATGGAAAGAATTCTGAAAGAAATCTGCATTCCAAAAAACCAACCATGTTAACTTTACTGTACAGTATTATGCTCACTCTTTCTCTTTCCTGTCCTGCTCAGCCTTGTCCTCTCACCCCTCACCAAAAAAAAAACCCCAAAACATCTAACCACCCCCAAGTGAAAGCAGAATGGATGAGACTGTTGTCACCACTGGTAGTTGAGGTGCTTAGCTTGAGACCTCTGGCACTGAGAGAAGAGACCTTTGCCCTGCTCCGCCCACCTGCCTGCATATTTGGCTCACACATCTGTCTTCTGAGCTAGGGTACTACATGTATGTCACCAGCCCCTGTGTGTTGCTTATTCTCTCCTGTCATTGTCCCTACGTGTTCCCGTATACTTCCTCTCAATTCTGACCAGACCCCCACATGACTGGCCCAGCCCCCATGTGTTTCTCCTCTGCTCTCCCTTCTCTGTCCCCAACCCAGTTGTGTCCTTGAACCATTTGGTGGCGCGCCCCCCCCCCCCCCCCCCCCCCAGCCATGGGCATTTTGCCTCTTTCCTGCCTCACAGGCAGATTTGCCCTTACATAAAGCAAGAAGTGTGTGTGTGTGTGTATGTGCGTGCGTGCCTGTGTGCATTGTGTTGGAATGATGAGATAATCAACATTAACTCAGGTAAGAGAGCATCAAGGCTTTTAATTAAGGGACCACTGATTATAAAATGTGACACAAGATCAGATAAAGATTGATTTGTATTACCACTGATGAGCTACCATTGTTAAATATCATCATCTTTGTTCACAAAAAACATTTGCTGCTTTTGGTCATAATACAATATAAAACAATGCTGGAAACGTAGAGATGTGTGTCTCTGTAAATAGGTAGACAACTTAACCATGCATTTTTATATTATTATATATTCCCCAGGAAGGGAATTCCCTACAAAAGGTTATTCAGTTGAACTTGTTTTGGAAGGCATATTTATTGTATCATCCTATATCATATAAGTTGGATTGTACAGACTTGCAGAATCCCATTCAAATCTTCTGTTATATAACTTGTTGCCAGCTTTTTAATATCAGGTTTAACAAGACTAAATGATGCTATGGATTTATTCTAGATTGAATAGAAAAGTAATATTAAAGACCCACCTTAATCACTTTTCATCCCTTTGTTTTTCCCAGCACTGTATACCCGCCTAAGTAAATCATTGTTTCCCGATATTGTAAGTGGAAAAAGGCACTTGAGGTTTAAAGATTTCCAAATATGTGAATAAGGTTTATTTCTAAAAATCACCTCCAGTTACAGCCCTGACTTTCCCTCTTCCGGGATCTCTCCCCCACCCCAAATGCTGATAGGCTCCTTAACTGAACTGACTTGATGCTTTGCATGTTGGCATCTGTTGTCACCCATTGATAGTTCTTATCCAGAAAATTTACAGAGCAACTTTATTAGAATTTATGCTTTTAAAAAAAATCATACTTTGTCTGTAGCATGAATCTAGCCTTAATGTCCTGATATTTTTCATAATATACCTGAATAGCTTGTATATTCCAGTTGTCTTCTGTTTTTAGTTACTGTTAGACTCCAAGGAAATTAGTACTTGAACTTCTGGAGCTTTTATTGTTAGATGATACTATTCTTAGATACATGTAGCATGTAAATTCCTTATTGAATTTTTGTTTACTGTTATGCCTCTGTTAAGTTTCCGATCCTGATATATGTCTGTTTTGGGTGTTGAGCTTGTAGACACCAAGAACCAGTTCTTCATATTTTCATTTGTGTAGTGCCTCATACATATTAGAATACATAGCTTCTCTATGATTTTAGGAATAACATCATCCAAGTTAGGTAAAATTTCAGAAGTTAAAAAATTCAGAAATTTACTGAACAAGTCAAGAACAAGTACAAGTACTAAACAAATACAACAGAGCTGTACTTGCTCAAAGGGAAGAGTGAGTGAATCAAAATTAATTAGACTAGCTTTAGATTTCTATTATAGTTTTATATAATATATATTTTTTACTCATTCCTTCTTCAAAGGAATTGAGAGCTACCAGACTCTAAGTATACTACAAAATAGTCCAGTAACCTCTTTGCATTTAATTTTACATTTATGTAATTCAGAAATGAATAATTTTGATCAGCACGAAGCAAAAATTCAGGTATCTAGACTTTGATGTAAGTTTTATTCTGTTTGAGCTACTTATTGTTTTTGTTCTGTTGATAGCTCCAACTTTAGATTTTATTTAGATTTTCTTTGATTTTATTAAGTTTTATTTTCATTCTAATCAAAAAGGAAGTTAATAGCAGTGAGTTTAGCTAAGCCAACAGACATTTATTAAACACTGTTTGCCAGGTGCTATAGGAAACTCTGGAAATACAAAGACAGGCAACAGAAAGTACCTGCTCTCAGGGATCTTATAGTCTAATAGGGCAGAAAACATCAAACAACTATATTCGTGTAAGATTATGTACCAGAGAGAATGGAAATAATTACTAGAGGGACAACACTGGTATTAAGGGGGTGTAGAATGGCTTTTTGTAGATCATTAAGCATTTTTTAAGTAACTGCTATGTGCCAGGCACTGTGCTAAGCACTGAGCATACAAAAAGAGTCAAAAGACAGTCCCTGTCCTCAAGTACCTTGCAGTCTAATGGGAGAGACAACAAACCAGTATGTACAAGCAAGCTATATATAGGTTAAATAGGAAATAATAAGGAGAGGGACGTCAGCTAGAATTAAGAGGGGTTGGAAAAGGCTTCCTCTGGAAGGTAGGATTTTAGGGTGATTTGAAGGAAGCCAGGGATGCCAGGAGGGAGAGCGTTCCAGGCATGAAATGCTGGTTTTCACCAGAAAACATACCCAGAGCCAAGAGATGAAGTTTCTGGTTCATGGAGAGAAAGAGGCATATTCGAGAGAGATGTCGTAAATGTGAAACCACCCGACCTTGGCAACAGTTCCAAATGGGTGGTGAGATAGTGAGGAGTTGAGGATAACATTTAGGTTGGGAAACTGGGAGGATTTTTATGTCCTCCATGGTCTGGAAGAGGGGACAGTTTCGGGGGAAAGATAAGTTCAGTTTGGGACATGTTGTGTTTAAGATATCTACTTGTGGTGTCTGAAAAGAAGTTAGAGATGTGAGACTTGGGCTCAGCAGAGAGGTAGATTTAAGAAACATCAGTATAGAAATGATAATTAAATCCATGGGAGCTGATGAGAGCCCTAAGTGAAGTATTATAAAGGGAAGAGAGGACCTAGGACAGAACCCTGTGGGACAGCCATGCTTAGCAGCAGGAGAAGAATGAGATGGAGCAGTAAGATAGGTAGTAGGGGAACCACAGAAGAATAGTATCCTGAAAACCTAGAGAGAAGATAGTATCAAGAAGGAGGGGAAGATCAGCATTGTCTAAGGCTAGAGAGAGGCCAAGAAGAAAGAGGTTTGAGAAAAGCCCGTGGACGGCTTTGGTTGAATGATGAGGTCAGAAGCCAGACTGTAGAGTTAAGAAGAAAATCAGAGGAGAGGAAGTGAAGCCATCTATCGTAGATGGTTTTTTCAAGGAGTCTAGCCACAAAAGGTAGAAGAGACGTAGGATGAGAGTGCGTGTAGAGGAATAATAGAGTGTTTCGAGGATGAGGAAGACACGAACATGTTTGTAGGCAGTAGGAAAAGAACCAGTAGAAAGGGACAGACTGAAGATAAGTGAGAGAGTAGGGATGACAGAGGGGATACTCTGTTGGAAGAGAAGGAATCCTAAGAATGGGAATCACTTGTATAGAAGTATAGAGGGAGAAGAGAAAATGGACCAGGACGGAGCCTTGTGGGAAACTCATGGTTACCGGGTATGATGTGTCTGAAAAAATCAGTGAAGGAGACAGAGAAGGAGCAATCAGATAGAAAGAGAGCAAGGAGAGAATAGTGTCACAAAAAAAAAAAAACTAGAGATGAAAGTATCACCAAAGAGAGGAAAGTATGAAAGAGATCAAGCTACTGAGAGATTAAGAAGGATGAGGATTGAGGAAAGGCTGTTAGATTTAAATTATGAGATTGTTGTTAACTGTGGAGAGAGCAATTTCAGTTGATTTATGGTCTTGGAAGTTAGATGCAGAGTTAAGGAACAGAATGAGCATAAAAGAAGTGGAAACATTGTTTGCAGATAGCCATATCAAGAAGTTTAGCCACAAAAGGGAATTGAGATATAAGTGAGTCACTAGAAGGAATGGCTAGATCAAAAAGGAGGATTTTTTTGAGGATGGGGGAGACATGGACATATTTATAGGCAGTAGGAGGGCAGCCAGTAGACAGAGATAGATGGAAGATAAGTGAGAGAGTAGATGTGGTAGAAAAGACAGTGCTGAAGAAGACAGGCTATATTGAGATGATTTGTGCATATAGAGGGGTTTGTTTTGGCAGGGAGAAAGACCATTTCTTCATGTAGATAAGAAAGTGGTCAAAGATACCTTGGTGACGTGAGATGAGGAGGTGAGAAGAGGAAGTTCTTGATGGATCGTCTAAGCTCTTTTTTTAAACCAGGTTTCTATCACGCTTTTGACTTTGCTGTTAATATTAGCCATACGATGTTTTATTTTCCCCACATATATTCCTAAAAATTCAGTCTTTTGTCCTTTTCCTTGATCAGCCTTTATTACCAAAGTTATTTAGAGTGATAGAATTTTTAAAATAAGTTTTTGTTGTTCTCTTCTATTTGATATATCTTTATAATTATTCCAAGTATTCCTCCATCTTCTGGAGAGCCAACTCATGTAACAAATAGCATTTTTGTTTTAGAGAGGAGGGGCGAAAAACAGTACAACTGATAAATACATTAAAAAAAAGTCTGAAAACACGTTCAGTAGTGATGATAATTATGGACCTCTTATGAACCTACCGTTTCTGCAAAGGGGGGTGGATTGGGCATGTCCTCTCATATCTCTTCATTTAAGTCCTGCTTTATCTTTATAATTTTGTTATATTTACTTTGATTTTTTTTTTTTTTGGTGTGTAGTTCTTTCAATTTACATTTGTTATAGTTCTGTGTATGTTGTTTTCTTGATTCTGTGTACTTCACTCTGCATCCGTTCAGATAATGTGCATCATTTCTTATAGACAGTAGTATTCCATTATATTCATATACCACAATTTGTTTAGCCCTTCCCCAGTAGATGGGCATCTACTTTGTTTCTAATTCTTGTGTTCAATCATTTTTCAGTTATGTTTGACTCTCTGTGACTCTATTTGGGTTTTTCTTGGCAAAGATACCAGAGTGGTTTGCCATTTCCCTCTCCAGCTCATTTTACAGATGAGGAAACAGAGGCAAACAGGGTTGAGTGACTTGCCCAGGGTCACACAGCTAGGAAATGTCTGAGGCCAGATTTCAACTCAGGAAAATGAGTCTTCCTGACACCACTGCACCACCTAGCTGTCATCACAAAAAATGCTGCTATAAATGTTTTGCTGTATATGGTGGTTTTCTGAATCAAAGAGGTATGGACATTGTAGTCACTTTATTTGCATAGAGAGATAGAATTTTAAATCTAGATAGAAATTAATCCAGCCTGTTTTCAAATGGAGAAATTGGGACCCAGGAAAATGGTATTTTGCCCAAGGTCATATAGTTAGTAAAGCTAAGGCTACCTGCCTGACTGGGCACTTGTCTTTTTCCCATCACTTTGTGCTTCTTTTTTTATTATATTGCTTGGTTCTCCTGTATATGCCTTTTTTACTTTATCTTGTTATTTAAAGATCCATATCTACTAGTAGATTTCCAAGCCAATTGTTTTCATCATTACTCTGTAGCTCACCATACTCTGCTCTCCAATTTTTGCTCGTTTAATTCATGGCTAGTAGGGGAGCCCAGCTGTTATCAGCATTGTGCCCCAATTTGTGACTTTAATATTAGCAGCCCCCCTGCCTCCAGGTAATGCTATTTAAGGCTTATTGAGGTAACAAAAAATGGTTTTTCCTCACAATTAGGTTGAAGGGCACTTATCTTGGTTGAATCTTGTTGAATCTTTGTATGTTACTATATGAACTATAGTATGTATACATTATACGTCTATTATGTATATACATTTAATCAGAATCACTCAGCTCATTTTTCAAATAAGGTATTCTTACCTGAAACTTGGCTTATATGTTTATAAGAACCCTTGTTTATATAAAAGCTGTCCAAATATATATTTGATAAGGCTAAATGAGGAGTCTTTCCTGTAGAGACATAAGATTTTATTCCTGTCATACTTTGTGAGATTTAGAGGGAATTCTTTATTTTTTCTTTCTGTTCCTTCTCCTCCACCCCTCACTTAGACCAAATACAAATGGACCTGATAATGCTGAGGAATCAGGACCCAGTGAAAACAGGAAGGTCAATGGCAATAACTCTCCATCCCTCACAAATGGAGGTTTTAAACCTTCTAGGCCTCCAAGACCTTCACGGCCACCTCCTCCCACTCCTCGCAGACCAGGTTGGTATTGTAAAAAGAGGTATGAAGTATTAGCTGTTAATGAGACAACTTGATGATTGTGATCTTTATTATTGCGTTCTGTTTTAAGTTGAGCATGAATAGAACTATTGTTTCTGATGTGTAGAGTGTTTTCATGGCTGCGTCTGTCTGTCTTCATTTTTTAACAAGAATGATCTTCCCGTACACAATCATGAAATAGTTGATACAAGCCTTTCCATCACTCTTTCTTGGACTATTGAAATTTATACATCTAGTCATCTATGAAAGGTGACAACTGCATTTGCATTATGTCTTCATGGTTAAAGTGTAGATGGTCCCTTCTGCTAAGGTGTACTCCATGGTTTTGGATTCAGTAAATTATATCGTGCAGGGTATTACTATTCAAGTTGCATTTGGACTAAAAATGTTTAAAAGGGGCTGGAAGGACTAAAAGTTCCCTGAGGTCCTCTTCTAGGGGTTCTGTAATTTACAATTTGGTGCAGAACCACAGAAGGTCAAATAATCGAGTCCGTTGGCTTATTTCTCTTATCTGTCTTTAAAGTAGAATAAGTAGATGGTAAGTAACATACATTGGAAAATCCTGAGTGATCACATTTTAAAATGAAAAGAGGCCTGTAGCAGTTTTTCCATTCAAATCTTGATTTGAGGCATATATATAGGTTTGTATATCAAATAAACTTTCAGGTTTTTTTCATGTAGATTCATATAGTAGATAGAGCACTGAGTTTAGAGAAGCTGGTTTCAAATCCTGTCTCTGTTACTTTGGGAAAAAAAACTTAAATTCTTTGCCCTTGCTTTTGGACTATATAGCCTCCTTATTCCTTTCACGCTCCAGACTATGATTTATTTTGTGAATTTTTGGTCACATGCTTTTAAATGAGTTTGCTTATGTTTGGGCTTCATCAACTTTTAAAAAGTCAAAATTGCACTCACAATTTAGAAAAAAAAATTAAGTAACAACACCTTTTAAAATTTTCTCACCTAACCCATTTATAGCATCTGTCAATGGTTCTCCATCTGCACCTTCTGAAACTCCTGTGTCTAGTACAGAGTCATCACCTTCAACAAATATGAGTGTAATTCCTGAAGGAGCAACAGCTGGAGCATCAGTTCCTGCCACTGTGGCTTTAACAACACCTCCAACCTCTAGACAAGTGCAGTCAGTAAATTCTGCTTCTCAGCAACTCAATACAGTTAATCAAGGTCCCCTTCCACCCGGGTGAGTATCTTGACATTTTTTTATTTATGTTTACTTTGCTTATAATTTCTTCTGAAAGCATTGTATAGGAAAGGAAATGCCACGTTTTAAATAACTTATTGTTTAGTCTGCCTAGTGTCATCTACACTTTTGGGTTTGTGTTGAAACTGACCTCTGACAACCCTAAATCATAAGGTCTCAAAGAGACACAAAGTCAAACGTGAAGTTTCTAGGGGGAAATTTTTTTTTCTGTTGTGAGATGTGACAATTCAGTGGACTACTTGGAGGCTGAGGATCAAATAAACAATCCCTTTAACAAACTGAGTTATAAGTAAGTGAAAATAGCTTTCCTTTGTCTTCCACACAACTATTGGCTCCCAGATAAGAGCAGTACACAAGGAATTTTTGTGGGGTCTCAGAGTATTCCAGGTCCATAGGTAGAGCAATTCTTTATATTTATTGCCAAAGGGGCCCACATCTGGGTTTCAAATTAATCCACATGGGGTAGACTTAACTCCTACTGCCCTGAATTTGTATGATATCATCCTGTCTTATTGCAACTCTGAGAGGTAGGAGGATGAAGAGTTAACTCAAGTTGTTCCCAGTTTGCATCCTACAATCTTGGCCTACACCCTATTACCCCTCTGGATCACCACTATCAGTTTCAAAGAAAGATTACCACCCCTTTATCCTTGCAGCCAAGTGGAGAGGATCTCAATACAGCAGAAACAACAGAGAAAGTACTACCCTGGGGATTCTTCTTCTGCTGCCCCTCATTATTCCTTCTTTGCTGCCTGACATTTTTCTTCCTCTGCTGCTTGTCATTCCTCCTCTTCTGCTGTACACCATCCTTCTTTCTCTGCTGCCAATCACCATTCCCCTGTTGTTTCTTGCTGCTGTATTCCATGTTGCTGCCTGATGTACAAGGACTTATGGTGTTGTCCACTGTGTAAGAGCCTGCAATCTGCAGACACCTGCATTGCTAACTGCTCATTCCACTACTATCTGCCTCTAGGGGAACATTGTCCCCTCTCTCTCAGTGCTGCTGGTGGCTTTCCAAGCTGCTGCCTGGAGGCCAACGTGCCATCTTTGTAATCCTGCTGTTGCCAGTGCTATCTGAACTGTTGCTTGCAGGCCAAGATGCCCTCCTTGCAATCCTGCTGTTGACAATGATATCTGTACTACTGCCTGGAGGCCAAGGTGCCATCCTCACCATGCCACTGTTTCCAGTGCTAACCATGTTGCTGCAATGTTATCTGAACTGTTTCCTATAGGCAAGGGTGCCCTCCTTGTGATCTTGCTATTGCCAGGTTATCTGAACTTCTTCCTACAGACCAGGGCACTACTGATCTCCCAGGCTGTTGCCAACAAATGAGGTATCACTGTCCCTTTTAATGCCTGGACTGCTGGTTGAGGGCCAGGAAATTAATGTCCTTTCAACTTCTTCATTTTTTCTGAGCTGAGATAGTTGTAGCAGATCTCACCTACCACTCTTAACTGTCTCAGGCAGGAGGTTCAACATCTGATGCATCTTGGAGTCAAAAATTTTAAATAAACATTCAGTTGACTAAACAAACATACAAGTGAGCACAGTTTTTCTCCATCTTCCACAGAAACATGTTTAGTGACCCTTGGTAAAAGTAGCCTGCCAGGAAGTTCTGTGAAGTCTCACAAGTTTCCTGCTCAGTAGATAGAGTGATCCATATAAACACATTTCCCACAACTGGATCCACCTAGGTGAACTTAACCCAGATTGTTCCAGATCTGTATCATAGCATCTTGACTCATAACAACCTTTGGAGTGGGGACACGTAGGGGTTAGCTGCCCTAGGTTTTTGGGGTGTGTTTGTAGAAATAAAGTTGGTTTCACTCGTCATTATCTTAAAGTTATTGATCAGGGACATAAAAGTTACTCAGTAAACACAACAAAAATAATAACCTGTGCTGTATTAGACCACAGACTTGTTAAAGGAAGGAGTAGAGGCCAAAAAGGTAGGCGAAATAATATTAATGAAAAAAAGACATGCATATATTTGGGACAACTCAGTCTTGAACTGTTTGAATAAAAAATTGGTAATAAAGACTGGGTAATGGACAACAGACATGACATTAACATCAATTATAATTTCATACCAAAGTTAATCTGTTTAAATTAATTGCCATAGCAAGAAGACCAAAAGAATCCATAAAGCAGCCAGATGTTTTGATTTATTTGCAAGAAGGAGAGAGATGGAAGCCAAAGGCAATGCTGTATTAGAATATAAACTCAGATGTAAAATTTTATGAAGATGGATGATGAATGATTATGAGCATTATTGCCTCATTAAACAGAGAGAAGCATTGGAAGGTAAAACCACTTTAAAGAAGGCTTGGCAAGGATACCAACTAACTGAAATCATCCTGAGGATTTGTAAGGACAAAAATGGAAGGAGGACAGCAAGTAGAAGATAAATGGAAAAGATCAGCAAAGTTTTACAAAATAGACTTTTCACCTTTAAGGACAGTAGAGCCACCACACTTGGATTTTAACATCACAGTGCCAGATTTACTTATAAGGGAGGTAAGATTGGCATTAAAGAAAACAAAGTCAAGAAAAGCAGCTAGAGTGAACCACGAGTATAGGAGATCTATGCTAGAAGTAACACAGCTGTGAGAATGTTGAAGGATCAATTCTCAAGCTATCCAAAGAAGGGAAGATACCAGAGAGTTGGGAAAAAATCTCAGACTGGTATTACAATACTGAAAAATAGTGAAGGAGAAGAACATCAGCAATTACTGACCTTTTATACTTTCTCATCTGTACAAAATGTTTGAGACTCATTTATAAATGAATTGAGGTTTTTGGTGAGGCTATAACTGGGTACAAGGAGGCTTTTTGCAATTGATAATTCAACAATGAACCACATATTTACCCTTTCTCAATTCACTAACAGATGTAGTGATATGAAGATACCACTTGCTCATTTTTGGTGGGTTATGAAAAACCCCATATTGAAGTTCACCAAATTTAATTCAATTTAACAAAAAGCTCTGTTTCAACAAAATGCCTCTAGTTCACATAAAAGTCATTCAAGATTCTTTGAAAGATATAAAAACAGAAATTACTCTGTTCCATTACCCTCTGATCAAAAACATCAGGTGAAGCATATAAAAGGAGGCATTGTGTCAGTAATTCAATAATAACAATGTAGATGATAATTGTCAAAATGCCTATGTAGTTCTGTATCGCAAAGTATACCAGACTCTCCACATAGAAGGTAGAAGAAGTAAACCATTGATTCAGACATCAGAGAACCACATCCCACAAGTCATTTACCCAATCTATCAGGGCAGTAAAACACTCAATATATAATACCACCACATGGAGCGTCTCCATCCCAAAACCTCTCTGACCTCCTGCTGAGGTCTTCCCCAAAACAAACTCACAGTTCAGCTTATTAGCAGCCATAACTGTTCTCTCCCTGTCTCTCAGCATTTCCTGTGACATAACTTCCTTTTCCTATCAGGAAGCTCCTCCCAGCGCATGTAACTCAGGCTTCCTGTGACATAAGCAGGTCATACAGCCTATTATTAATGGGTGCAAAAGATCTTCAAATCTAAATTGTTACTACAAGCATGTGTTCACCACTGTGATTGAGGAGATCCAATAAAAAGTACAAGTTGAAGAGAGATTTTTTTCTGTAAATATTGAAGTCCTCCACATGTTCCTGTTTGTGAAAGATAATATTCAGATGGCATCATGCCCTAGAACTTTGCAAAAACTACTGAAGAGATCCATAATGACTCAAAAGCACTTGACCTATTACATTTCTGTCTTTTCCTCTTCCAGCACCTAGCTTGCTGTTTTGCACAAGGTAGATAGTAAAATGTGCTGATAAGTTTACATGACCATCCTCACAGGAAAGGTATTATTCAGATTATAATATACAGATAGACAACCATCATTGTGATGCTGGGCCAGGAACAAATATATATTAAGCTTCTGTTATTTGCCAAACATTGTGCTAAGAGCTTTATAAATATCTCATTTGATCCTTATAACAATCCTGTTATTATCCCCATTTTATAGTTTAGGAACCTTAGGCAAACAGGTTAATTGACTTGCCCAGGGTCACACATTCCAATCAGTGTCTGAGACTGGATTTGACTAAATTCTTCCCAACTCCAGGCCCAGCATTCTGTCCACTGGGACAGACAAAGTAAATGGGCAGTGGATTGGACCCAGAATTAAATAAGAAGAAGGTAGCAATCCAGATATCTTCTGGAAATTGCAAAACTCCTATAATGATCAAAAGCTTTTGTCAGAAACAAAGGTTCCATCTGTTTAATACCAGTTTTACCAGTGTAGTATAACTGTGAGACATGGAACACAATAATCTTAAATTAATTGAAGGAGAGTATCACATAGAGAGCAATAGAGAGACAGGTTCAAGGTGGGTATGAGCAAGCTATAACAAAAGAGCAATTTTGATGAATAGGCTTAAAAGATAATTAAAAAAAATAAAGAGCTGGAACAGGGATGGGGAACCAGTGGCCTCAAGGGCATATGTAGCCTTCTAGGTCCTTGGGTGCAGTCTTTTGGCTGAGTCCAAGTTTTACTGAACAAATCCTGTTATTAAGAAGATTTGTTCTGTGAAGTCTGGATTCAGTCAAAGCGCCGTGCTTGAGGACCTAGAGGGTCACATGTGGTCTCAAGGCCTCAGGTTACCCACCCCTGAGCTAGAATTTATATAGCACTTTAAGATTTTTGCAAGTTCTTTACAAATATTATCTCATTTTATCATCATAGAACCCTAAGAAGTAAGTGCTTTTATTATGCTTATTTTTAGATGAAGAAATCAAAGTAAATAGAAGTTATAACTTGCCCAAGGTCTCAGCTAGTCATTGCCTGGGATGAGATTTGAACTCAAGTCTTTTTACTTCTAGGTCTAGAGCCTCTATTCACTGCAGTGCCTAGATGTCATTAAAATTATATATGATAGGAAGAAAAGACTGTCTGATTATATAGGATGTATGAAGGATAATAGATGAACTGTTGAAGGGCTCACCTACTATCCTTATCATGTCAGGAAAAAGCAAGACAGACCTTTAGTGTGTTGTATGGACTTCTTTGTGGTGACCTTAAGGAAAGACTTGGAATATAGAGTGCCATAGGATGGATAGGCATGGTTGGGTTGCAATATTCGTTGTTGGGAAGAGCATTAAAATCAGTGAGATCACATCCATTTGAGTAGTGAATTTTGGAATTTACCATGTTAAAGATTGTTTCAGTTTCAGTTTTAAGTTATAACAATTGAAGGGAGAAGGGAATAGAATGGAGATTAACACTTGTACATAAGGAAGAAACAGTAACAGGACAGAGTTTTGTGGAAATAACATCTAGTTTTTGTGACCTTTTAGGACATTTTGCCTAAAGACTTTTATAGCTATGGTGTTTTTTGTGACTATAAGCATAAATAGTATATTACTTTTAGCACTTGCCCTTAGGCATAGTGAAATTAAAGTGAAAGTCAAAATTATTCTATAGCTTGCCAGATTGATGATGGATTCAAGATGTAGAACAAAAAATATGTTTTCAAATGTAGTCAATAATAGATTTTGTTTCATTTATGCATATTCATTTCTAGGAGTGTTTTAAATTTTTTTTTTCCCAATTTAGGGGCTGAATTAACAGAAGAAGAAGACTGGGTTAGGATTTCTACCCTGCGGGGTCCCCTTAGTCCCTCCCCCTATGTACACACCCAAAAAAGTGTCTTTAAAGTCCCCCCACCTCCCCTCCAAAAAAAGAACAGAAGTGAGGCTGAAAAGAATCACATACAAGCAGAACAGTTTTGAAAATTACATGTTGAATTTATTACATTCTTTAAAAGAGCTGTTCATGCTAGAAATTTACCATTTTGAGTATGATCATCCTTGCTTTCTTTTTTCAGATGTTTATTTGATGTTAAGTTCAGGATAAAAATAAATTCCATAAAATAAAAATAAGTGAAAATTAGTTCATAATACTAAAAATAGCTCAGATTTATATGGCTCCTTAAGGGCTCGCAAACCACTTTCCTCACAATTCCTTG
>CM053625.1:70381929-70406319 GCA_028646595.1 Phalanger gymnotis | reverse complement strand
TTTTTTTTTTAACAGAAGGCCTTTAGAGGTAACATGATTAGCCTAAAGCAGTGGTTCTCAAACTTTGCTCATAGCAAAGTCTTATCCTTTGCTACAAGGAATGGCAGAGTCAGGTGACTGCAAATCTTAAGTTCTATCCAGTTTTCAAAGGCCCTTTGAGAACTGCTGGTCTAAAAACAAGAGGCAGGATTCACACTTAGGTTGTCCAACACCAATTCAGTGCTCCTCCCATTCTGCCACACTTCCCTCTGCCCACACCTGTGCCTTTCCCAGCTCTGACTAGAACCTGGAGGTCTTGGCCCTAACCAGTACTGAAGTCAAGGTCATGGAAAAATCCCCGACTTTTCTTGGGAATCAGTAACCTGGGTTAGGCTCCTGGCCCCTCCCATGTTAGGCAGATCAATCACTTCTCATTGTCATGCTTCCCACTTCCCCTATCATTCCCTTCTCAGTAAAGCGATCACACCGTGGCAATATGGGAAGAGCCCTTCCCACAACAACCCTGTGTGGCAGCTGTTAACTCCATTCTGTGTGAGGTTACCGTGACCAAGACATTTAACCTGAGCCTCAGCGAAATGGCTGGTGCTTGCCAGGGCCCTGGCCTTCTGACTGCACTCACCAGTGCTCCTGACAATCGGCCTGTTGCTGTTTTCTGTGTGCAGAGCATCGGCTTGGGCCCAAGGCTCCTAACCCCTAGGCCGGGGCTCTATCGACGTAGTTCACTTCAGGAATTTATTAAGTGTTGCTATGTGCCAGGCACACACCTTGGCCTTGGAAATACACAGAGGGAGGAGTTGGTGTTTTTCCCCTCGGACAATTCTTTTGAGTTTCACATCAATCCTGAGGAGATGCTTCAGGTTTTATCCACATTTTATAGATTGAGAAAATCGAAGCAGGTTACTCAACTCACTTAACCTGAAGTTAAAGTAACTTAAACCTGAAGTTCCAGTAAAGACTGGAAAAACAAAAAGTAGCTACTTCGCAAAGGACTGAAGAGAAAGAGGAATGTGAAGCAGGCACCTCTTATCTGGGTTTCCCATCAGTGGAAAACTAGTTCCTTCACAAGTGGATAACACCTAGGCAACAGGGACTTGGATTTGAGTTTGTGGCTTCCAGTGTCTCAGACAGATAGTACTCAATGAGGTCTCCTCCTTTCCTTTGGGGAGCAAGGGTCAGTGACCACAGCACTAACTACATTCTCATCCCTAATGACATTTCCTCCACAATGGTCCCCAGAACACATAGTCCCAACCCTGGGAACTGGCAGTCTAAATGAGAACACTACAGGAAGTTCTGGCCCTTGTCTGGTCTTTGTACTGTGCAAAGGACATAGTGTATCTTGCATCTGGAAAATGTAAAGCAGATTTTTTTTTTTTTTATCATTTTACGAAGGAAGAAAATTAACTGGAATGGAAGTGGGGGAGGAAGGGACTTCACTAGGTTCGCAATGTGTATGAGTTACTGGCAAAGTGGGTGCTCCAATCTAGAGCTCCTGAATCCCACCCAGTCCAGTCTTCCTCCAACCTGGGTCTGTTTTTTGTTTTTACCTCTGGATCACTGGATTTTGGAATCAGAAGGAACCTCATCAACCATATGGTCTAGGAGCTTGTTTTTTGTGTCCCAGACCCCTTTGGCTATCTCCTGAGGCAACCTAGGCTTCACATTTAAGCATATAAACTAAAGTACAGAGCATTGCAAAGAAAACTGAACAGAACTACTGAAATGCAATTATAAAGTCTAACCAACACCTGAAAGAACTTCCACTATAACAGACCATGGTCATCCATATTGCTTGAAGATCTCCTGTGAGGGTGGAACCCACTGCCTCCTGAAGTGGTTCATTCCACTTTATCATAACTGTTAGGAATTTTTTTGTCTTAAAACAGCCTAAATTTGTTTCCCTGTAGCTTCTCTACATTACTCCTGGTTCTGCCCTTTGGGACCAAACAAAACAAATCTAATTAATCCATCTTCTAGGTGATAACGCTTCAAACACTTGAAGACAAGCTTGAGCCTTTTCTTCAGGCCAAACATCAGTTCCTTCCATAGATCCTCAGATGACATGGACTTGAAGTTCCCCGTCATCTTGCCTGCCCACTTTTGGGTGCTGTCCAGTTTATCAATGGTCTTTTAAAGAATGTGGTACCAGCACCTGCACAGCATACTCCAGATATTGCCTGGCTAATGCAGGGAGGGCAGTATGACTATCACCCTGTTTCTTCTGGGATCTCACCCCTACCTTTTCATTCAGCAGGCGCTTTGGTTGCCCTAGGTAAGCTATGCATCTGGAGGGATTCGAAGAAAGGCAACAGTAGAAAGATGGACAGGAAAACTGATAACATTATGATTTGAATACTGGCAATTCATAAGACTGCCGGAAATGAAAGGGAACTCATGTTCAGTTCATAGGTAAAAGATTTTGAGCTGAAAGACAATGTAAAGATAGCTCATCCAACTCCCTACAGGGGAGGAAAGTGAGGACAAGAGAGGGAAGGTGGCCCATAGTGACATAGGTTGTAGGTGACAGAGCTGGGGTTTGAACTTGGATATCCTAAATTGATAGTTGGCATTTTTCCCTGCCATGCTGCAGTTCTGGGTCACAAATGGCAGGGTCAGAATTTGAACCCATATCTCTTGTACCGAGATCCCAATGCTCTTCTCTAGTCTAACCTTGTCCTGATCAGAAATACCCCATAAGCATTCCTAACATGATCATCCAGCTGTCAGTGATGAGCTCACTACCTTATGAGTGACACTAGTCCACTTGTGGGCACCTTGAATAGTTTAGAAATGTTTCCTAAGGCAACATTGTGGGAGTTTTACCTTAACAGGCTGCCTGGTTTTTGGACCAACAAACGTTAGTTTTGTCTCCCCTGACCAGACTTTTTGCACATTTCATGGAATCATAGACTATCAGAGCTAGGAGAAACCTTAGAAATTATCTCCTTTAACCCTCTCCACCATGTTTTTATTTTAAAGGCAGGCAAAGTCAGGCTGCCATAATGGGGAGTGACTTTGGATTCCAGTGGATGTCCCTAAAGTCTACAATTAGAGAGTCACCACATTGTCAATTCAATATAACATTTATTGAAGGAGTGCTATGTGTTGGCCATTATGGGAAATGCATATGAATCAGATGTAGTCCCTGCCCATAAGGAGCTCACAGTCTAGTAAGGAGATAAACTATATACACAAATAGAGTAAGACAGGACAGGAAGTGATCCAGGCTATAGAAGAAATACATTTCTGGGGACAAGAGACCACTTACAGCTTGGGCAGGGGGTGGGGGTGGGGGTGCATGGTGTGGTTGAGGAAAATCAAGAAAGGCTTCCTGGAGAGGGTGGCACCTTAGATGGGACTGGTAGGATGAAGAGGCTTTGTAGAGGAGCAAAAGGAAAGGGGTGGGGTAGGAAAATGTGGGAAATTGGGTGGTTTAATTTGACTAGAGGATGGAAAAATATTGGGGAGCCTTAGACATCTGGAAACTGGGAGATAGATGAGATAAGGCTTTGTAAGACAGATTGAGGAGTTTGGACCTCATCCTGTAGGCAGTAGGGAGCTGGTCAGGGTTTCTCAGTAGAGGAATGAAATGATCATAGTAAAGCAGGAATCCCTCACAGCCAGTAGCTCTTGAAGCTTTCAGCCACATACATCTTACTATGAGTGATAAGATGACCAATCCTAAATACAAGAGTTTGGGAGGAGGGGGAATAGGGGTGAAAGGAACAAAAGGCACAAACCTTCAGGCCTGAAACCAGATATTGTTACTGTCGCAATTTGGAGCAGGATTATGCCCACTTTCCCTGCCATCTTGGGGACTTCTCTGAATTCAGGGCCCTGAGATATGTCTGAGAGAGCAGCTACATCCAGGGGAAGCCACTTAGAAGTGAGCACTGGGGAGGCATAACTGGGCTTCTGGTGCTATGGGATCCTACTTGAGCAGGTCAGGATGGAACAGTAGGTGAAGCCTTGGAGGCCGCTGGGAGGGGGGTCCCCAGCCTCTCCCCTCCTGGAGTTCAGCAGTTGGGCCGGAACAGGCGGCAGGAGCAGACGCTGCGGAAGAAGCGGCAGTGGCATATAGCGCATGGGTGGCAGCAGGGTGATGCCAGGGGCTGGCAGTTGGCCCAGTTGGCCACACAGTTGGCTGGAGGTGGAGGCTGTGGATTCTTCTTCACCAGGGCCTTTTTTTGAGAATAAGGAGGTAACCAGTGACTTTAGAGGCCCCCTCTTCTTCCATCCCACTAAGCCTGCTTTCCTATGCACCACCCACTACCCTTCACCCCAGCATCTCCAGACTGGAGCTTCCCTGACTCAGCCTGGCCCCAAATGGTGATTTTTCCCAATTAGCAGCCTAAGTCTTTGCTTGGCTTTTATTATATATTATTGCTACTCATATTTCCATAATAGGGCTTTGAGATTTACAAAGTGCTTCCCTTAACAATGTCCAAATGAAATAGATTTTATGAAAGTTATTCCACTCCATTCTCTAATTCTCCTCCCTTGAATGGAGAGGTCAGGTAATATGCTCAAGGTCAAACAGCTAGTGAACAGTAGTATGGACTTAATTGGCATCCATGGGAACTCCAAATCACAGAACTCTACTGCTTCCCTTCCCTCCTACCATTTTCTTATGTTAGAATCACAGACCATCAATGCTGGAAGGGCCCTCTTCTATCATAGATGTAGAAACTGAGGCCCCCAAAAGGGAAGTCACACAAGAGGGGCCTAGAAGCCAGGTTTTTAAATACCAGCCTGTGACAATTTATGCTACATAGCAAAGCCTTATTCCAAAGGAATTCCAAAGGAATGACAGGAGGGAGATATTTTGGGGACAAGAAGACAGTTTAGAGTGTCTTGAACCATATCACCTAGATCTCTGAAGGCCTTGGAGGTGTTCTCAGGAGCTGTTGGCTAAAGAAGTCATTACTAGTAGAAGGAGTCCTGCACTTAATGACAGAGGACCAAGGTTCTAAATCTTGCCTATATTGTGTGATCTTGGGCAAGCTGTATGTGTTCTCTAGGCCTTAACTGCCCCCATCTGTAAAATGAAGGGGTCAGACAAGATGACTTCTGTTATAAGAACTTTTAAATTCCTTCTCCTCCATTACTATTTTGGGTCCAGGACAGCCACTTTAGTTGTGAGGAAAGTCACAGTTGTGAAGTCAATGGCCAACTGAGATTTTTCTTAAGACTCCTATTTACATCAATCATGATAAGAAACCCAGAGAGGGTAAAAGAATTTATGATACCCATCCCACTTTGTAAATCCCAGAATTCTCCCTTGTTAGTAATTTTTTGGGTAAACTTGATATGGGTGATTTTCTTTTTCAGTTATCTTTGGAATATAATTCCCACAAGCATATCTTTGTCTTATAAATCTTGGAGGCTATATAGATTTTCAGAAATCTCTGCTTGGGGTTCAGAGTTATTTCTTGAACTCTGGTCCTATACTGAAACATAAAATAAACATTGGCTTTGCCTTCCAGGTCTGAGTGTGTTAATAAATATGACTGGCAGTGATATTTTTTCAATGAATTATTGGATATTTCCATAATACCCTGTGAAAGATAAAAAGTTCAAGAGACATAATTTCTGGGTAATTAGTCATTTTATTAATCATGTTGGCAATAATTAATAAAAGGGGTCAGTGGTTCTCTTAAATGCCAAAGACCCCTCACGGAACCCACTCAATGCTTATATGTCCTTGGAAGAGCAGGTGTTTCTGGGGTTGGCAATCAACTCTGGTGCATTAACAAGTAATGAGAGAATGGATATTATAATGAGAGGTGGGTTTATTCTAATGAGGGTCTGGGGGATGTGATTCTGATCACTCAGTTTTGGTCAAAGAGACTTATAGCCAAAGCACCGGGAGAACCCACTTTTCCCCCAGACCTCTTTAAGTAAAACATAACGGCTAGAATCCATCAATGCACTTAAACTAAAATGTCTTTTGAACAAATCTGAGTTTTCCCTCTCATTATCAGCCCTGCACTTCAAAGGCTGCCTTGAATAACCTACAGGGGCTAATTCCTGAATGAGGAAGTAGAAAAGGGGAAAAACCTTAATCTTAATTCAACAGTTGGTTATTAACATGAGAGAGAAATAAATAATTATTTCTTTCAACCCCTAATATCCTTTCCACCTCCAAAGCGGTGATGTTTTCTGAGCTGGAGGTGAGAGCTATGTTATTGTTTGACCCTAATGTCACAGAAAGAATTCTGTACAGAACAAGTCATAAAACCTGAGAATATGAGTTTCATATCCAATGCTACACGGCATTGCGGTTTTAGGCAAGTCGATCTTTCTAAGCCTCAGTTTTGTTTCTGAAAAATGGTGGTAGTAATTCTGGTCTCCCTCTCCTAATCCCACTAAACCTCCCCCTCCCCCTACTTCACCAGACTGTAGTGGGGATCAAAGGAAGTGCCATGCATAAAGTGTGCTGTAAATATAGACTATTCCCAAATCAGTACGTCATGTGGTTCCTCTGAAGCGAGGGCGGGTGGACATCCTCTCCCATTCCTGCCCCTCCCCCTTCCATCCCTCTTTCATTTCGGCTGAAGTCCCGCTTACCTCAGAGGATTTCTTGTTTTCTGTCTCTTTCCTGATGATCTTCTTGGATTTTTTGTTCAACGCTTCAAAGGAAACATAATGAATAAAGGATACGTTTGTCTGACAGACAGGGCCAGGGGTGGGCCAGACTGCAAAGAAGGAGGCCTTTGGGAAGGTGGCCTACTGGAGGCAGGAGCGGGGAGACATTTAGCATTACCATTTCAATGACGGGGGACCCAAAAGAGCAAGGGCCAAAGATTGGGGTAAGTGCATCACAAACAAACAAAGAGCAGAAAGGCAGAGAACAGAGGCCATCTCATGGGCTACACTGAGAAGAACTTTTATTCCCGCCCACTTGTGGTATTCCTCTCCTGCCTCCCAGGGCCAAAGGGAATTTCTTCAATTTTCCCCTTCCTCTCCTTGGGTTCTGGCAACAAATGTGATCAAGAGATTTGTGGAACACTCAAAACTTCTCTTGGGGAATCCCTTTCCTAGTCCTTCAACCTCCCAGCACTACTCTAGACCAAAACTCTTAAGTTTTTTTTGTGTCATGGACCCCTTTGGTAGTCTAGTGAAGCCTATAAACCCTTTCCCAGCATAATGTTTTTCAGTACATAAAATAAAATGCACAGGGTTACAAAGAAAGCCAATTGTATTGAAATGAAGTTGCATTTCCTGCTGCGCCCTCCCCTCTCCATTCCATAGCATTCAAGTTCATAGAACCACTGGTTCTAGAATTCCACTGGTCTAGACCCTGTTTTTCAGGTAGCGTCAAAGGCCTCACTAAAGCCCAGCTCTCATATACTGAACGTTGGCTATCGAAGGGAATTAGATTTGTCTGACTTTTCCCCAGATTTGATTATTATGGCTCTGGATTACTATGGATCTGTGGTTCTGTAGGGGACTTAAGGCTGGTAAGGGTCTGAAGGAAAGGCAAGGGACATAGCCATTTAGTAGGAGGGGCCATAGGATTTTTAGATCTGGAAAGGCCTTTAGAGATCGTTTAATTTCCCCCTCCTCATTTTAATAAAGAAGAATTCTAAAATGCAGAGAGTGGATTTCAGAAGCGATTTTCTCAAGATCATACAGGTATTTGAACCCAGGTCCTGTGGCTCCAAATCCATAGACTTAATGGGTAGTGATGACCACTATCAAAAATAGCGAGGGTCAGAACTTGAGAGAGGCAGCTGCATTTCAAGCAGGCCACTGGAAACCTCAGAGGAAGGAAGAATGAAATCCAAGAAAAAAAGCTCATAGGCATGCCCCTCCCACTCTAAATTGCTCCCCACTCCCTCTGGTGGCCAGCCAGGCTACTCACCCACGATGGAGACTGAAGGAAAGTCAGGCAGGTTCATGGTAGAGTTTCTTCCTAGACCCCAGTCCTTACTCCATTTCTCTTCCTCAGCCAGGTGGCAGTAGACAGCCAGGAACCACAGGCAGGCCAGAAGGAGGAGAAGCAGCAGATGCTTAGCTGTCATCCTGGAGTTTCTGAGCAGGACAGAAAACCAGAGGTTAAGAAAGGTTTGGGATGTCTCAGAGTTGGGGAGAAGGGAGGAGTGTAGGAGACCTGCCTAGGATGGCAACCCCATGAGCCATGGAAGGTCTGAAGCAGCCCTAAAGCAGAGGAGGAGAGACAAAGAGAGTAGGAGACGAGGAAAAAAGGATAAAAATTGTGGGGGAGACAAGAAGAAGTTGGGAGAGGAAAACAGAAGGATGGAGATGTGTTGAATTGGCCTCCGCTTTGCAGCATTCACCACTAGGGCCTGGGTATGTCAGAGCAACAAATACAATTAAATACCTACTGTATCCCATATGTAGGGACCTCATAGTCTAGAAGGGAGATGTGGTACCCATACAGGTAACTATGGAAACAATGTTACACAATACATGCATTAAAAAGAACCAAAATAAATAAACCGCTGTGGGAGGTATGAGGAGAGGCAGTCAGTCCCTAAGCAATAAGCATTGAGTAATTGTTTACAATAGTAGATACTGTGTGCCAGGCACTATCTTAAACTGTAGATCCAAGGAAAGGAAAAAGCCTAGTTCCCTACTCTCAAGGAGTTCACGTTCTAAAGGAGGAAGCAACTTGTGAGTAACTACGAAAATACCAGATACAGACAGTATAAAAGGGCTATCTCAGAGAAGACTTTCTAAAGGACTCGTTAAAGAAACACGATGAGGATGGGATTCAAACTCACATGTACAAAAACACAGTGGATTCCAACGCCTTAAGCACTCAGCCACATTATCACCAAGGTGGTGTATTTTGGGGTGTAAGGGGCATTCAGGGAGTACTAGCACCTCTGGTGTGAGGGCTGCTGAGCCCTTTTCTTTTCTTTTTTTAAATTTTAATTAATTAATTAATTTTAAGTTTTCAACATTTAATTCCATAAGTTTTTGAGTTTTAAATTTTCTCCCCCTCTTTTTCCTCCCCCCGTCCCAAGATGGTGTGCAATCTGATATAGGCTCTACATATACATTCATATTAAACATATTTTCACATCTGTTATGATGTAAAGAAGAATTAGAACCAACGGGAGGAACCACAAGAAAGAAGAAATAATGAAAAAACAGAGCAAGTAGTCTGCTTCTATCTGCTTTCAAACTCCATAGTTCTTTCTCCAGATGTGGCCGGCATTTTCCACCACGAGTCCTTTGGAGTTGTCTTAGGCCCTTGCATTGCTGAGAAGAGCCAAGTCTATCAAAGTCAGTCATCACACAATGTGGCTGTCACTGTGTACAATGTTCTCCTGGTTCTGCTCGCTTCACTGCTGAGCCCTTTTCAAAGCTTCTTATCCACCTTTGGTGTCTACCTTTCATCCAACTCTTACCTGTGATGCCAAGAAGCTATGGCACACACAGTGGCCACACCCCAGTGAAACCATCTTGGCAGATAGGCTAAACCAGATTGACAGTAACCTGACTCAGATCCATCCGTGAGTAAGGGGAATGTGTACCCCAAGCATGTGAAGACTTTCTCTGGTGGAATGGTTAGATGAGAACAATTTGTTGCTGGCTGAAGCAGGTGCGGTGGGGTGCTTAGAGCTTGGTCAGAATTCCCAGAAGCCACAGTCATCCACTGCATCCTGAACCACTGCCAGTGGTCCTGACTTTAGTCCTGTCACTGGACTTTGATGACTCAGGAAGAGAGAATGAAGCTGATGACTTTGTGCAGCTCTGCCTCACTTAAATCCAATCCATGGGCGAGTCAAGACATCACCTGTGATGTCACGGTCTTCAAAAAGTGAAGGATAAAGAACATAGTGTAGTGGGGGGGGAGTGTAGTGGTGAGGGTGACATATGGAAGAAGACTAAAAGGGTAAGGTGGTGGCAGATTGTGGAAGGCCTTGAATGCCAGTAAGAGGACTTTGAATTTTACTTGCTGTTATGATAAAGTGGGCCTACTGGTTTTGGGTTATAATTGCTGCTATGTTGAATTGGAGTTATTGATTTTAGGATTTGATCCTCTGGTGTCTGAATAAATGTTTTACTTCTGCTTTCAATATGGAGAGTCTCTTATATTCTGCAATACAGAACTATACAGGCATATTCATGGTCCCCATAGATATTGTGACACCTGTCTTACTGAAGCAATAGTGTATCTCTTTTATTTTGAATAAGATTTTATTTTTTCCCAATTACATGTAAAAACAATTTTTAACATTCGTTTTTAAAAATTTTGAGTTCCAAGTTCTCTTCCTCCCTCTTTCTTTCCCCTCCCCTTTCTTGAGATGGTAAGCAAATGGATATAGGTTATGTATTTATGCAGTCATGGAAAATATATTTCCATGTTAGTCATATTGTGAAAGAAAACACAGACCAAAAATACCCCACAAAAAATAAAGTGAAAAACAGTATGCTTCAATCTGCATTCAGACTCCATAAGTTCTTTCTCTGGAGATGGATAGCATTTTTCATGATGAATCCTTTGGAATTGTCTTAGATCATTGTATTGCTGAGAAGATCTAAGTCATTCACAGTTGATCACATCAATATTGTTGTTACAATGTTCCCCTGGTTCTGCTCATTTCACTCTGCATCAGTTCATATATGTCATTCTAGGTTTTTCTGAAATCAACCTGGTCATCATTTCTTAAAGCACAATAGTATTCTATTACAATTATATACCACAACTTGTTCAGCCATTCTCCAATTGATAGATATCCCCTCACTTTCCAATTCTTTGTCACCACAAAAATAGCTGCTATAAATATTTTTGTACAAATAGGTCCTTTTCCCCTTCAAAAAATCTCTTTGGGATACAAATCTAGTAGTGGCATTGTTGGATCAAAGGGTATGCAGCATAACCCTTCGAAGGGGCATAGTTCCACATTGTTCTCCAGAATGGTTGAATCATTTCACAACTCCACCAACGATGTATTAGTGACCCTAGGTGTGTTTCATCAATAGCATATAAACTCCACTTTTTGTAGTAGCAAAAAATGGGGGGAAAAGGAGATACTCATCAACTGGGGAATGGCTAAACAATTTATGGGACATGAACATAATGGAATATTACTATCTTGTAAGAAACAATGAATGTGAAGAATACAGATAAATGTGGAAAGAATAAGATGCAAAAGACAACTGAGCAAGACCAGGAAAAATGTGCACTACAGAAAAAATGATTACAGTGTTGGAAATGGAAATAGCAAAAAAGACAGGACTGAACACTGTAATTTTACTGACCAAGTTTGGCCTTGAAGAAGAGATGAAAAAATGTTATCTCTCTCCCTTCTTCGCAGAGGTGGGGAATTTAACAAGTGCTTTTTTCATCCATTCATTCAAGGGTTCAGAGCACTGCATATATTGTCAGATAGTGGATATGCTGGTTAGTTTTGCTGAACTACTTTTTTTCTCCTTTTCTATGCTTTGTTGGGAGAGTGGCTGTCTAGGTAGAGGAGGGGGGACGTATATATTTGTAAATGAAAGTGATGTAAAAACTATGTTCTCACACTATCAATACGTTTTCTTCCTCAAGAAAACTCTTCATGAAAAACAGAATGTAAGCTCTTAGAAGGCAGAAACTAGTTTTCATTTTTTTTTTGTATCTAAGGTGCCTAGCAAAGTGCCTATCGAATTGTGGGTGGTTAATCACTGCTTGTTGGAATAGGGTGGATTGGATGAGGTGCTGCTGGTGAGCATTGTTAGGGACTCCAAGTAGAGGGAGATCAAAATGAATTGTAATATTCAGGGAAGGCATGATGGAGGTAGTAGAAACTGTGCTTCTGGGTCCTGAAGAATGGGTAGGGTTTGAATAAGGAAGGGGTAAGGGAAGGACGTTTCAGGTTATTTAAGTCAGTGGTATCTAACTCAAATAGAAATAGGTGCCACTAAACTATGCATAAGGATCTCTGTATATTGACGGAAAACTGCATATTAACATTATCTATGTTCTACTGTATTTTTAAGAACTTTGTTAAATATTTCCCAATTATATTTTAATCTGGTTCAGTGATCTGGGGAGTGTTGCCAGTCACAATATAGCCCTTGGGCTTTGTGTTTGACATCTCTGATTTAAGTGATATTTTGGTTCCATCCCTAACCTGTTGAGGCTGACACCATATACTGCTACAAATTCATTCATTAAGTGCCTGTTATGATGTTATGTACTTCACTTTGCCCACCCAGAGGCTCCAGTGACTTAGATTTAGCTTGAGGTTGGGTGGTCCAATGATCTCACTCAGGTCGGTTTTAATGTTATGCTAACAAGATTAGTCCTACCCTTCCATTCCAGTCCTCTTGTTACTGCTCCCCAAACTCTGTTTCCTTCAGGCTCTTTTCCTTTTTGTCTGCCTTTTCTCCTCTCTTCCTTATGGCTTCAGTGTGCCCAGCTACCCCCTTCTTGGGGTCCTTGGATTGTTTGTATGCACTTTGAATGATCCTCCTTGTTCCCCAACATATTAACGAGACTAATTACTTTTACATCTGGGCAGTTGTGGCAAGATGTTAACAGCTGGAGTGAATTCCCAGAATCTCTATTTTATTTTCATTACTTCAATCAATTCCACTGAGCTTATTTTGAGGAACATAATTTTATCTTTGGGGAGTCAAGTATATCCCGCGGGCAACAAAGGAGAGGGCTGGACTATATGGGCCTCAGCTTCCTTCCAGCTCTGGGTTTTTGAACCCATGAGGCTCATAGAGGCAGCTAGGTGGGGCAGTGGATAAAGTGCCGGACCATGAGTCAGGAAGACCTGAATTCAAATCTGGCCTCAGACACTTAATGGCTGTCTGACCTTGGGCAAGTCTCTTAACCTCTATTTGCCCCAGGTTCCTCAACTATAAAATGAGGATAATAATAGCACCTACCTCCAGGGTTGTTATGAGGATCAAATGCTTAGCATAATGCATGGCACATAGTAGGTGGTCTATACATGCTTCCTTCCTTTTCCTTCCTTCTCTCCTTCCTTCCCATGATCTTAAGTCAAACAAGGGAGTCCTAGGTCTTGTGTGTATATGTATGTGTGGGGTAGGGGTGCGGGGTATGGGGGGGTGGGTGTCATCACTGTGGCAGGAGGAAGGAGGCTTATGGACCTGATCTGACAGCCAAATAGGTCTACATTTTTTATATTTCTTCAGGGCTCACAGAGACTTCCTTACCAGAGGTATAAAGTACAAATATTATTAATCCATTTACAGCAGAGGAAATTGAAAAGGGGAAAAGTGACTTACTTGCCCAAAGTTCTCTGGTCAGCATTTAAAACTCATCTCTTTTCTCATGGAGAATATCATTAATCTCTTTCAAAAAAGAAGAGAGAGGACTCTTCCCCTTCTCCTCTCTGGACATAGCTAGGAGACTGTTCTCAGTGCCCCTGGGTGTGATTAGTAGAAAGGCTGAGCTGGTGAACTTAGGAAACAGGCATCTCTCAGGTGATAGAAGAAAAAACACCTGGGCCCCAGAACTTGGCCAAGGGTGAAAGGTTTCCACTCCAGGGAGGATACTCCTCTCACCTGTGAGAGTTCCCAAGTTCCAACCCAGAGTACAGGAGGGAACTCTTTATAGAAAGTCAGGCAGCCAGCACTGGGGTTAATTGACCAGAAACATGGCTTCCTAGAATGCCTGATAAGTGTGCTTCCTTAGTGTAGTATAGTGGGGTAGCATGACCTTGGGGTGCATGATGAAGGGACCTTTCTTCCAGCTTCAGAGCAGGCAGTTATCTTCTGGCTGCTTCCTGTCTGCCGTGAAGACACTATTAATTTGCTTTGGAGCTGAAACTCCATGGATAGGATAAAGGTGCAGGAAGAATCCTAAGGACATCTTTTGCTCAGATGGGGAGCTTATCACACAACCCTGATGGCAACTAGAATGGTAAGAGTACTGGACTTGAAGCCAGGAGACCTGGGGCTAAGTCCTGGCTCTGATTCTTTTTACTCCTTGTGTGACCTTGTCCCACACCTTTTGCCTCTCTAATCCTCAGTTTCTCTATCTGTAAAATGGAAATAATTTACTGCTTACCTCACAGGGTTTGTGTTATCACAGACACAGAGCTAGAAGGAAGGGACCTTAGGAATCCTCACTGGCTCCAGAGTCAGTGGACCTGGATTCAAATCCCACCTCAGAAAAATGATATCCCGCCTCTGGTCTCCTTTCCTCCAAGCCTTTTCACTTGCTGCTTCCCACACCTAGAATGCTCTCTCTCCTACCTCTACTTACTGATTCCCTTCAAGACAGCTCAAATCCTACTTTCTGCAGGAGGCCTTTCCTGGTCCCATAAGCTACAAGCACCTTTTCTTTTGAGAATTACCTTCAGCTTATACTATTTACTACCTATGAATTTAGTTGTTTGCATGTTATCTCCCCCAGGTAGGTATATAGGTGATGCAGTGGATTGATTCCTGGAGTCAGGGAAATCTGAGTTCAAATGCCACCTCAGATATTTACTGGTCGTGTGACCCTGGGCAAGTAATTTAACGTCTGTCTACCTCATTTTCTTCAACTATAAAATAATAGCACTGATTTCTTAGGGCTTTCGTAAGGATCAAATGAGATAATGGTTGTAAGGTGCTTAGCAGAGTGCCTGGCACATAGTAGGTGCCTTATGAATGTTTATTATTAACGTTGTTGATAATGATGATATTGTCCTGTGTGACTACAGGCATGTCGCTTAATCTTCTTGGACCTTTTTTTCTTTATATGTTAATATAAATTGTTAATGTCACAGTAGTCTAGGGGAGCAGAGATTTCCACTCTGCTCAGAAGCCACCTGCTGCTCTGGATTCTAACTTTCATTCCAATGCCACTTTAGTCTATTCTTAACCATATGTAAGTGAGTGAGAGGCAAGGTGGAGCAATGTCTGGGGAGCTGGACTCAGAGCCAGGAAACCTGGGCAAAAGCAACATTGCTGACACATACTGGTTCTGTGACCCTGGAAGAGACACTGACCTCTCAGGCAGCCCCCTAAGACACTCCATTGCAGAGAAGGTGCTGATTTGCTTTAATAAAGGAAGTCAATCACCGGGAGCTTCCAACCCTAATGGAATCATAGGTCTATCCCTATAGGAGTGAGTAATCCTTTGAGTCAGAAGAAGTTGAGAAAGAGATTAGAAGCTCGTTGGAATGGGAGGACAAACCATGAGAGATTTCTGAGCCATTACAATTATTCATATGAGATTGACATATGTGGATAGATGTCCACATATGACATAGTATTTCATAGTGCATAAAGATAGAATCTTGAAGCCAGGAAGACCTGGGTTCAAGTCCCACCTTGAACACATATTAGCTGTGCGACTCTAGTTGAGTCAATTAAACTCTGTGTGCATCTTTTTTTAATGATCAAATAAATTTATTTAAGAACAAAACTGTTCTACAACCTTTGAATTCAAGCAAGTCTAGGGAACACCCTTGAAACCTTCCCAGGACCTACGTGAAACCTTGCTGTCAAGTGAGCCCTGAAATCTAATTGAGCCTATAAATTAGTTTACTTACTGTATTGCTGAGTCTGCTAGACCAGAAGTGAATAAAACCAATCTGGAAGATTAGGAAATGAGCAGTTTCATTCACACACACTGGAATATTGAAAGCATCTTGAATTGCTGGTGCTGCCTTATATTGGTAGAAGGAGTTTCCTTACCTGGAATTTCGTATACCAGTGCAATTACAGATCTAGGCTCTATTTCTATAGTTACTCATATCTATAGGCAGAATCTTGGGTTTCAACATTAAAGGGAGAGAGAAACAGAAATAGAGAGACATAAACATAGAGACACACAGAGAGAGACAAAGATAGAAACAGAGACACAAAAACAGAGAGAGAGAGAGAGAGAGAGAGTTAATCAGAGACACAGAAACAGAAACAGAGAGACATAAACAGATACACACAGAGAGACAAAGATGAAGACAGGCCAGGGGCCATGACATCCAGACGGGAAGAAAGTAGTATTGAATGGTGAATAAGTGAAGAACTGAAGCTGAAATATTTTAGCAGAGTATCCTCAGAGAGAGAAAGAGAGAGGATAGTGTTAATGTGTCTTTTGCCTTGTTCAGCCCATAGGCAGAATATCATGCTGAGTTCTGGACACCACATTTTAGGAAGAATATTGATAACTGGAGGGTCCCAAGGGTAATGAAGGACTGTAAGAGCATGACATACAAGGTTTGGTTGGAGAAACTGGAGACCTTTTGACCGGAGAAAAGAAGAAGGGAATATGATGACTGTTTTCAGATATGAAGGACTGTGATATAGAAGAGGAAGTAGCTCTGTTCTGTCGGACCTCAAAGGGCAGAATTGGGAGGGATGTGTAGAAGTTGTAGATGAAATTTAGGCTTAATAAAAGGGCAAACTTCCTAAAAATAGAGAGTGTTCAAACATGGAACGGGCTTCCTTGGGAGATAGTGGGTTCCCAAGTGGAAGTGGACAGCTGCTTTTTAGGGATGAAATAAAATATTTAGACCTTTAAGAGACTTGGTCTAACCTAGATCATCTACTCTTACCCCTTCAATTTTATAAATTAGGACATCTGAGGGTCAGAGAAGGGAAGAGAGTTACCCACTGTCACACAGGTAGTAATCAACAGAGCTGGAGTTCGAAGACAAACCTTCTAAATCCAAAATCACTACTTTTCCCCTCAATGTCATGGATATTTTTGAAAGGATCCTGCTTTAGTAGGGATTGGCCTAAATGACCTCTTAGGTTCCTTTCAGCTCTGAGATTCTGTTTCATTCTATGGACACATATGGGTGGAAGGTCCAGGGAGAGGAGAGCTGGTAGAATTAGGTTAGTTCAAATTCTCTGATTTAGTTTCTACAGCCATCACCCGAGACATACCTTGGTGATCACTTTCTGTCTACCTTTGCCCCTAAATTCAACAGTTTCACTTTATTTGACTGAAAGAAGGCTTGGGTCAAATTCATTCGGGCAGGACCCATGTATCGCTATTTCGGGGTCCCAGCACCCCTAAACCTCAACAGAGGAATACGTTATTTCCTTCTCCAGCTCATTTTATAGCTGAGGAAACTGAAGCAAACAGGGTGAAGTGACTTGTCCAGGGTCACACACCCAGTCTGAGGCCAGATTTGAACTCAGGAAGATGAGTCTTCCTGACTCCGGGCCAGGCACACTGTGCCACCTGGCTGCTCAGGATTGTTGTCAGGGAAGGACTTGTTAAACATTAAGGTGTTATAGAAAGGTGATACTATGATTGTCGTCATCGTCAAATTAAACACAACTAGAGTTGGTAGAGACCTCAGATAATTTCTTTTAATGACAATTTCTTCCTTTTACAGATGCAGAAACTGAGGCCCAGAGAAAGTGAAGTGACTTGCCCAAAGTCACACAGGTAGTAACTGACGGTTACTGCTATTTGAACCCAAATTCTCTGACTCCAGAGCCTGCCCAATGCTTTTACCAGGTAGAGAGGCAGCCTGGCCTAACATATGGAGCTTTGATCTTTGAGTCAGGAAGACCTAGGTTCAAGTCCCCATCTTGCCACTACCCATGCGACCCCAGGGAAGCTCACTAACTTCTCTGTGCCTCAGTTTCCTTATCTTTAAAATGAAGAGGTTGGAATCCATGGCCTCTGAGGCCCCTTCCAGCTCTAAATCTGCAATCCTATGATCCACACTGGGGAAAATAAAAACAACTTCAACACTTTCAAAGAAAGTCGAGTTTGAAATGACATTGTTTGCTGTGCTTCACCCACAGACAGATGTGCCAGGAGCCTTCTGCAGCTAGAGCCAAACCCCTAAACCTCGCTCCACAGGAATCCCTGGAAATCTTAAACCAAAAGTTTCCCCAGACCTTTTAAGAGCGGAGAAAATGTGACTGAGCAATTGGAGGGGAGAGAGCTGCTGCTGCTTGGGAGGCTTCCCACTCCTTCCTTGAGAGAATCACTGGATCTCTGAGTTAGAAGGGATTTCAGAAAGCATCTGGTCTTACCTGTACCTGAACAAGAAATAACCTTGCTAAACAGCCTTCATTTGTGAAGACACCTCTTGAGGAACCAGAAGGAAAGTAGCAGGCTGAGATGTCCAGGCAGAAGATAGCAGAAAACAAGCCCTTCCTTCACATGCTTTACTTTGAAACTAAAGGGCAGCGTGTCACTACCCTGAGGCTGGGACAGGAGTGATGGAAGAAGAGGACCCTTGGAAGTATGGAAAGACAGATGCTGCTTCGTTCATTTTGGAAGCCAAGTAAAGTCCCTCAGCTCCACTAGGAACCCTGAGGACCTCAGTCCCTCTATCGGTTGGAGAGAAGTCTGGATGGAAGCTTAGCAGCAAGTTAGAAGAGAAAGAACAGGAAGAACAGAAGAAAGTTTTTTCAAACATCTCTTGGTCTGCGGGACAGAAGAACTCCCTGGGGGTCTGTACTACGGAATAGAACCCATCTTAGCAGTCCATCGGCAGGACACTCTGGGTTAAGTAGGTCCTCTCTTCTCCACACCCCATCCTTCCTGGAGAGCCGCTCAAGGAGCAGAACCTAGTTTTGCAGTTGGAAGAGAAGCCCAGGAGAAAGAAGCTTCTCTCCGGGTTATCTCTCTGTCTCCTTCTCTATCTCTTTGTGTCTCTTTCTGTTTCTGTCTCTGTTTTGTGTCTCTGACTGTCTCTCTCTTTGTCTCTCTCTCTCTCTCTCTCTCTCTCTCTCTCTCTCAGAATGTCTTCTGTGTCTCTGTCTCTATGTTTGTGTCTGTTTCCATTTCTGTCACTGTTTCTGTGTCTCTGACTGTCTCTATCTTTCTCTGTGTGTCTCTATATTTATGTCTCTATTTCTGTTTCCAACTCTCTCTCTCTCTCTTTCTCTCTCTCTCTGAATGTCCTCTATGTCTCTGTCTTTCTGTCTCTTTCTTTTTGTCTCTCCCTCTATGTTTATGTCTCTCTGTTTCTGTCCCTGTCTGTTTCTGTCTTTGTTTCTGTGTCTCTGTCTCTATCTTTCTCTGTGTGTATGTGTCTATGTTTATATCTTTCTGTCTATTGCTGTTTCTGTCTGTTTCTGTTTCTGTGTCTCTGATTAACTCTCTCTCTCTCTCTGTCTCTGTCTGTCTCTCTGTCTCTCTCTCTCCCCTCTGTCTCTATGTTTATGTCTCTCTTTCTGTCCCTGTCTGTTTCTGTCTCTGTTTTTGTGTCTCTGACTGTCTCTAACTTTGTGTGTATGTGTGTGTGTGTGTGTTTATATCTCTCTGTCTATTGCCGTTTTTGTCCTTTTCTGTTTCTGTGTCTCTGATTAAATCTCTCTCTCTCTCTCTCTGAATGTCCTTTATGTCTATGTCTGTTTATCTCTGTCTCTCTATGTTTATGTCTCTGTTTCTGTCCCTGTTTGTTTCTGTCTTTGTTTCTGTGTCTCTGACTGTCTCTAACTTTGTCTCTCTCTCTCTCTGTCTCTCTATGTTTATGTCTTTATTTCTGTCTGTCTTTCTCTGTGTCTCTGACCTTCTCTCTGTCTCTGCCACTGTTTCCTTCTTTCTTTGTCTGTCTTTTGCTCTCTGTCTTTCTCTCATCACAAGCCAGAACTGGACGCAAACCTCGCAAAAGCAAAGAGAACAGGGGACAGAGGACAGGGAACAAGGGACAGGGGATAAAGGACAGGGGATGGGGTCCTTCCTTGAAGACAGATAAAACAAAAGAAGAGAATCGTTTCCCTCCTACTTACGGTACCAAGGACTGTGTCACTCTCTGGACCTCCAACCTGTAGGAGCTCTGCTTCTTCCCTGTTCCTGTGGCTGTGATCCAAGCTACAGTTTGGGGCTAAAGCTGGGAACTTTCTCAGAGACCTCCAGCTGCTGCAGCTATTCTCCCCTCTCTCTTTTTCCTCTATTTCCCTCCCTTTCTGCCTCCCTCCCTCCCTGGCAAAAGTCTAGCTTCCTATAGCCCTCCTGATGGCCATAAGTCTTGTGGCTTAGTCTTGCTTTGTTTCCCCCCAGGCTTGGGAGCTGAATTGGTGTTGACCAGCTGGGGACACTGGTGGGTTTGGGGGGAAGTGGTTATAACCGGTCCTCCCCCACCCCAATTATTGTGGGTTTATTGGAATCAGGTCGGAGACAAAATGAATGGAACTTTCTCTCTCCTGACAAATTAGCATGGAAAAACCAAGGCTATAGAGCCTAGCCTGTCTGGGGAATACAGACTGGGCATCAGGCAGCAAATCTGCTGAAATTGGCCATGGCTGATTTGTGAAGTCTCTTTGGGGACTTTCGGTAGTGGCTCACAATTTCTAGATTTCAGCTGTAAACCTTTGCTAATGGGCAAGCCAGCCAACAAAAGGGCAAAAGGTCATCCATCCAGACCCCACTGCAGGCTCCCAGGGTAGCTGGGTTGATTCTCTCCTCCATGACTTTCTCCTCACTCAGTTTCTTCCCCAAGATTGTGCAAGTTTTTGTTTACGACCGTGAAACACAATTTTTGCTGCAGGCCTAGAGATGAACCCCTTGGAACAGTTTTCTGTATGTTTAAATTAGGCTACTTTCTATTTGTGTGACCTTGGGCAAATCTTTGGCCTTTCTGAGTCCATTTCCTCATCTGTAAAATTTGGCGGGGATTAATTCCTTTCTAAAGTCCTTTAATTCCTTTTCAAGGTGCCATTTCTGCTTTTGTTCCAAATTTTATTTATGGATTAATTCCTCATTGGCGTCGATGACATAAAAAATAAGCTCATAGATTCCTAAAATGTGAAAGCTGGAAAGGCCTTTAGGGGTCATTTAATCCAATCCTCTTATTGTACATGCAGTTGGAGGGGGCTGGGCAGAGGGGAAGCCTAAAGAGGGGAAAGGATTCAAGGTCACACAGCAAGTCAGTGGCAAAGCTAGAACTAGATAAAGATCTGGAATTCACAGCTCCTTTAGTAGCTTTCATTACTTTTTTTTTTGTTGTTGTTGTTGTTGTTGCTTTGCGGTGGAGAAGGCAGGGCAATTGGGGTTAAGAGACTTGCCCAATGTCACACAGCTAGTAAGCGTGTCAAGTGTAGGAGGCTGGATTTGAACTCAGGTCCTCCTGACTCCAGGGCCGGTGCTCTGCTCATTGTGCCACCTAGCTGCCCCACTTTCGTTACTTTTTGAGGGATGAAATCATTGTTAAGGCAAGCCAGTAAATTATTTACTAGAGGAGATATTGAATAATTGAAGTCCCAATCATAACAGCTATAATGTGTCTGGATTGAGATCTGATTCCTAAACTCTTCTTTTATTGACTTGATTTGTCCGGGTGGTCTCTAGGGTACTTCCTCAGCAATATCACTTCTGTCTCTTCTTCCACTGAGTATGATTCATCTTCTTTATGCATTTTCTTTCTGTTTCCTGGAATTCCTCATTAGTTTGCATTTTTAATGGTCAATGCAACTCTATCTCCCCTCACTCTGCCCCTCGACTGTTCCATTTCTGAATAAGGTATACTGTTTTTTTTTTTTTTGGAGGCAATGAGAGTTAAGTGACTTGCCTAGGGTCACACAACTAGTAAATGTCTGAGGTGGCATTTGAACTCAGGTCCTCCTGACTCCAGGCCCAGAGCTCTATCCGCTGTACCACCTAGCTGTCCCATAAAGTTTACTTCTAAGGAGCCATAGTCCAGTCACGAGTCCCCTAGCATCATTTTGTATGCATGCATGTATGCATATATGTACACATATACACATATGTGTATATACACATGTATGTATATACATATATATTTATATACATATGTCGTTCATCTTGCTTGTGTAACCCTTGTTTCAAATGAATCATCTTCCCCAACTTCCCCTATACTTGGTACCCATACTTTGTATATTTGTATACTTCATAATCCTCAGCAATGGTTTCTATGTCAATTCTTAAAAACTTGTGTTATCCTTGGTTCCTCGCTTTCCCTCTCTCTACAAAATCCATTCAGTCACCAGATCTTGTTTCTACTGTTACAACATCCAACCCTTTCACTGTCCTCACAAGGCTACCACTTTAGCATGTGGTAGCCTTGTGAGGCCTCCATGTTGTGGCACAGTATGCAGTATATAGTAGGTGTGTACTAAATGTTTATTGATTGAAAGCCTGACTCACTGCCTATTGCCTCAACCGCTCAACCAACAGTGCCCTGGCAGGCCTCCTCGAGCTGTGCTTCTTGAGGAAGAGAGCACAAGTGATAAAATTCTATCTGCTCCACTTACAACTTAAGCAGAAGAATGAACCAAAGAGGGACAAGGAAGTCTGGAGCTGGCTGAGCTTGCCAGGATCTGTGTCTGAGGGAGCAGGGGCAACAGATGAGACAGCATAACAGGCCTTTTGGCGCACAGATTCCCTATGACTATTCACTCTCAAGGTTATCAGGGAGAATTAAGGCTTCCTTTAAAAAAATGTAAAGCAACTTCTGCCTAAGGATGGTTGCCTAAGGGGAAATAGGCTGCTCAGCTGCTGTGTATCTACTCTAGCAAAATCTTGAAGCTGAAGCAAAATTCTTGGGTGTGGAAGCAGCAATAGCAGAGGACTTCCCTGAGAAAGCCCCAGGATGGTCAGAAAACCCCAGGGTCGGGACCTTCTTTAGAAGCAACAACAGGTGATGGCCAGTGCGATGCCACAGTGTTCTCAGACCAGTACAGTCCAGGCCCAGTGGCTCTGAGAACTATAATACTCAGGGACTCTGTCAAGCATTATCAGAAGGATCCAGAGATCTGAAGCTCAATGATCCAGTTTAAGAACCTAGAGTGCTCAGGATGAGAACAAGCGGTGCCAACTGCCCCACCCAAAAACTGTAACAGGGGCTAGACCCTGGCATAAAGTCCCAATTCAGATACTAAAGCTAGAGAAAAATCAATCAAAACACCAACTAGTATCAAAAATTATTGCTAACTCCACAACAACTGCAAGTAGAAACTCAAAGGAACAAGGTATAGATTTCCCATAAGAGCTACAAGGACACCTAGAAGAAATGAAGCAAGACATAAAAGAATGAAATAAAGACTTTGGAGATCAAAATTGGAAGGAGAATCAGCTTAGAAGAGGTAAGTGATAAACCTTGTTCAATAAATGAATTCCTGAAAACTAAAATAGACCAAATAGAATTGAATCCACTAGATAGCAAGAAATATGTGAACAAAATCAAAAGATGATAAAAAAGAAGAAAATGTAAGATATTTGATATAAAAAAATAACCAACCTGGAAAACAGGTCATGGAGAAATAATTTAAGAATCATTGGACTACCTCAAAATCATGATTTGAAAGAAAAAGGCCTGGGTATTATAGTTCAAGAAATCATAAGTAGAAACTCTCTAGATCTATTAGAACTAGAGGGCAAAGTAAAGATAGAAAGAGTCCACTGATACGACTAAAGGGAAAGTTCCAGCAATGTCCGCCAAAAGGACAATGTCAAAGGAACAGCACTACAAGTGTCCAGGAAGAAACATTTCAAGTTCCAAAGAGCCACAGTCAGAATCATAAAAGATCAGGCAGTCTTTCCTAAGAATGAGAAGATATCTTGGAATACAATATTCCAAAAGGAAAAGACAAATGGTTACAACTAAGAATAACTTACCCTAGAAAACTTAGTATAATACTCTAATGGGGGTGGGGAGCTGAGAGGAGTGGACTTTAATGGAATAATTTTCAAAAAATTCTGATGAAAAGACCGGAGATAATTAGGAACTTTGAAATAGAAACAAAAGAGGGGCGGAGCCAAGATGGTAGCTGGAAAGCAGGGACTTGCGTGAGCTCCCTGCCAGGTCCCTCCAAGGACCTATAGAAAATGGCTCTGAACAAATTCTGGAACTGCAGAACCCACAAGATAGCAGAGGGAAGCAGGGATCCAGCCCAGGACAGCCTGGATGGTCACTGTATGAGGTCTATCGCACATGGAATGGAGGGGAGCTGAGCTCAGCGCCAGCGACAACGGCAGGACCAACCAGACCAGGAGCCGGGCAGAACAAGCCTAGCACGCTGAATCAGTGAGCTGTGGCAGTTGCCGGACTTCTCAACGCACAAACACCAAAGATAACAGAGAGGGTTGCTGGGAAAAGCTGCGGAGGACAGAGTGAAAAGAATTTGCAGTTTGGCCACCACCCTGGGGGGGGGGGGAGGTGCAGATACAGAACTACAGCTGCAGTTGCTTCTGGCCCCAGGCCCACCTGGTGGGAGGAATTAAGTGGCAGATCAGAGCAGGAGTGCAGAGCCTGCTTAAGATTTTCTCAGGTCCAGGTTGGTGGTTCTTGAGGAAGGAGGAATGCTGGTGTGACAGAGCTAGCTATATAGAAATTGCTCTGAAATCAACAGCGCATCCCCTCAAACTTAGAACAAAGTACTCTTTACACTACAGGCAGTCATACCCTGCTGAAAAACTCAGGGGTCAGGTGAGTTTGCTGGGAATATGGCCGGGCAGCGAAAGCACACTCAGATTCAGTCTCAGACCTTGGAATCTTTCTTTGGTGACAAAGAAGACCAAAA
>CM053625.1:70319821-70372917 GCA_028646595.1 Phalanger gymnotis | reverse complement strand
AAAAAATAGAAGAAAATGTGAAACATCTCATTGAAAAAACAATTGACCCAGGAAATAGATGCAGGAGAGATAATTTAAGAATTATTGGACTATCTGGAAGTCATGATCAAAAAAAGAGTCTAGACGTCATTTTGCAAAAGATTATCATGGAAAACTGCCTTGGTATTCTAGAACCAGAGGGTTAAATTGGAAATTGAAAGAATCTACCAATCGCCTCCTGAAAGAGATCCCAAAATGAAAACTCCCAGGAATATGATAGCCAAATTGCAGACCTCCCAGATCAAGGAGAAAATATTGCAAGTGCCCAAAAAAAAATAATTCTAATACCATGGAGCCACAGTCAGGATACCACAAGATTTAGCAGCTTCTACATTAAGGGATTGGAGGGCTTGGAATATGATATTCTGGAGGGCCAAAGAGCTAGGATTATAACCAAGAGTCACCTACCCAGCAAAACTGAGTATACCCCTTCAAGGGGGGGGGGGAAATGGACATTCTGCGAAATAGAGGACTTTCAAGCATTCTTGATGAAAAGACCAGAGCAAAATAGAAAATTTGTCTTTCAAGTTCAAGATGCAAAAGAAGCACAAAAAAGGTAAACAGGAAAGACAAATCATAAGGTATCTGATAAGGTTAAATTGTTTATATTCCTACATGGGAAAATTATATCTATAATTCCTAAAAGCTTTCTCATTATTAGGACAGTTAGGAGTATACGTAGACATAAAGTAGAGGTATGAATTGAATGCGATGGTATGATTATCTAAAAAAATAAAATTAAGGGTTGAGAAAGGAGAATGCACTGGGAGAATGGGAAATGAAAAAGATTTTGCAGTGGAAGGGAAAATGGGGGAAGCGGGGAACAGCGCACATGAACCTTATTCTCATTGGAATCGGCTCAAAGAGGGAATAATATACACACTCAGTTGGGTGTAGAAATCTATCTTACCATACAAAAAAGTAGGAAGAGAAAGGAATAAGAGTGGAGGAGGTGGGGAGCTGATAGGAAGGAGGGCAGCTTGGGGGACGAAAAAGTCAGAAGCAAAATATTTTTAAGAATGGACAGGGTAAAAGGAGAGGATAGGATAAACGGGGAAAACAGGATGGAGTGAAATACATAGTTGGTAATCTTTACCATGAAAAAAAATTTTACAGAGAGTTTCTCTGATAAAGACTTCATTTATCAAACATATAGAAAACTGAGTCAAATTTATAGAAAAAAGAGCCATTCCTCCATTGATAAGTGGTCAAAGGATGTGAACAGGCAGTTTTCAGACAAAATAATCAAAGCTATCTGTGGTTATATGAAAAAATATTCTAAATCACTATTAATGAGAGAAATGCAAATTAAAACAATTTTGAGGTATTACCTCACACTTGTCAGACTGGATAATATGACAGAAAAGGAAAATGACAAATGCTAGAGCGGTTATGGGAAAATTAAAACACTAATGTACTATCGGTGAAGTTGTATACTGATTAAAGCATTCTGGAGAACAATTTGGAATTATGTCCAAAGGGCTATAAACCCATGCATACCTTTTGATCAAGAATTACCTTTACTAGGCTTGTGTCCCAAAGAGATAAAAAACAAAAAAGAAAAGGACTTATGTATACAAAAATATTTATAGCAGCTCTTTTAGTGGTGACAAAGAATTGGAAATCAAGAAGATGTCCATCAATTGGGAAATGGCTGAACAAGTTATTGTATATGATTGTAATGGAATACTATCATGCTTTAAGAAATGATGAGCAGGATGCTCTCAGAAAAACCTGCAAAGACTTACATGAATTTATGCAAAGTAAAATGAGCAGAACCAGATCATTGTACACAGTAACAGCAATATTGTATGATAATCTACTATGAATAATGTAGCTATTCTCAGCAATACAATGATCCAAGACAATTTTGTAGGACTTATGATGAAAAGTGCTGTCCATCTGCAAAGAAAGAACTGGTAGAGCCTGAATGCAGATCAAAGAAACTTTTTCTTTATTTTTCTTGGTTTTTTTTCTCTATATTTTCTTTCACAGAATGACTTACAAGGAAATGTGCTTTGCATAATTATACATGTATAACCTATGTCAAACTGTTTGCCTTCTCAAGGTGGGGGGAGAGGAGGGAGGGAGAAAATTTGGAACTCAAAATTTGGGAAAAAAAGAATGTTGAAGTTGAGAAATGTAGTTGAGAAAAAATTAAATATTAAGTAAGATTAGAAAAAGAAATATTGTCCAAGAAATGACTAATAAATAAGTTGGGACCTTCTCTGCAACTCATATTTTTAGAGAGCTGCCTAATGTTTTGAGAGATTAAGTGACTTCCAAGGTAACATAGTCAGTAAGTGTTAAAGGCAGGATTTGAATCCAGGTCTTTCCGACTCTCTGTCCATAATACCATACAGCCACCTTGCTATAATTGTTAGGAAATATTTCATTGCATTGAACCAAGATCTACTTTATTGCAATTCCCACCTCCCACCACCCCCACTGGACTGAATTGTGCCCTCTGGGGCCAAGCAAGACAAATCCAATCCCTTGTCCAAAGTAACAGCCTTTGAAATCCTTGAAGACAGTTGTCATGCCCTCTTCAAGTATTCTTTTACTGCTTTATTAATTACTATGTGCCAAGTTCTAAGGTTGATTTCAACCACTCCTCTTATGATCTAGTTTCTAGTTCTTTCACCCTACTGATTTCCTCCTCTGGATACACTCTAGTTTGTCAGTGTCCACTCTAAAATGTTGCCACCAGAACTGAGCACAGCACTCTCAAGGGGGTTCTCTTGTATTGCCCTCCCATGATAATGGGGTGCCACCACTCTTTTAGCAATGCAACTGGAAGACACCAGAGACTTCTGGCTGCCATGTCACCCAATGGATTCATCTTGAGCTTGCAGACCCTTAAGGCCCTTTTGTGTGTTCCTCTTTCTCTTCATGTGTTTCCCATACTCTTCCTCCTCTTCTCTCCTTGTCCCTTTCCTTGGTATTTGCATAAGGACTGAGAGCACAACCAGCACTTTATCTGTTACAATGGAGAAAAGGACTTTCTCTAGTCTTGCCTTAGCTTGGCTGCCCTTACCCAGGAAGATCTGAATGTTCGTGTGTGCATTCATGGGGTTTGTGTCCATGTGCGCATATGTCCACCAGTCCTAAGAGCTTTTGGCAACACACATCTGGTTTAAGAAATTTCCAGAAATTTTAGCTTAAAATTATCTTACAAGTCAGTAATGGGATAAATCCCCCTCCCCCATTTTCCCTATTAGGATGATCATGGAAGGAACTGTGCCTGAGCACCAGGCCAGAGTGGCTAGCATCTAAGACCTATAAAAAGGAAGGAAATTCGAAGAGAGAGGAGGAAGGGCTCCAGGTGCTACTGGCCTATAAAACCCACATGTGGCAGGGGAAACTCTAGATTCCTTTCCTGGGGTATGATGAGAAATGAGGAATGGACATCATCTGGTCTTAACTAGGTAAGGGAAGAGCGTGCATTTTGTATGGCTTTTTCACTGTTTTTTCCAATGGAAAGTTTATAAGCTTTAAACAGTATCTTCTGCTTGTGGGCTGCTTTCTTCCCTTTTGGGAATATGGATGGACAGTGTGGTTTTTCTTCTCTAATGATGCATAAACCAAATCTCTGTGACAGCAATTCCCATGCCTTCCAGGGAATCTCCATTTATCTCCAGGGTTGTCAGCAAATAATCAAAATATTTTCCAAAACAAAATTAATTTTAATTTAATTAGTTCATTTGAACTTAGAAGAAAAAAAAAACCAACCCCCCCCCATGTGCCCTAAAACACTTTAGAATAATCATATTGCTAGAGCAACCTATGGTATACACAGCATTGTTTCTCACTGAGCTCCAACAAGGTAGGAGTCATTTCCTCTTTTTAAGTGACCTGCCCAAAGTCACACTGGCAGTGTTGAAGGAGGACTAGATCTGGAGGCATAACTCAGAGCTGGTCCTAACTCTGTTACTTTCTAGGAAGCTAAAACGAATTGGGAGTTATCACATGAGCTGTTTCTACTCCCATAAAGGCAATGATTCCAGGACGCTAACCCTTTTGCCCCCATAACAGCCCTACAGGTAGGTGGGGCTAGTGCTATTACCCATTCGACATCTCAGAGTAATTGACTGACTTGCCCAAGGGTACACATTGGATCAATTTCAGAGCTCTGGCTCAAACTCACCGTGGTGATTTTACCTGACCGCTATTCTTGGTTCCACTCCCTTGGGTCATCATCTATATGCCCTTGAGGATCACTTGTGTTAACCTGGAGCTGGTGGTACACTGGAAAGAGGACTGGAACTTGAGTCAGGAAGACCTGAGTTCAAATCCAGCATCAGACACTCACTGGCTATGTAACCATGGACAAGTCACTTACTTCTGGGGCTTCGGATTCCTCCATTATAAAATGGGGATAATATTAGCACCTACCTCCCAGGATAGTTGTGAGGATTAAATAAGATAATATTTGTAAAAAGTGCTTAGCACAGGCACTATATAAATGTTTATTCCTTTCCCTTCCCTTTCTTCTGCCTGTTCATTAATGACATCTTGAAGGGAGCCAGAAACTTTTAAATGAGGCATTCTTAACCTTCTTTGTGTCCTGGATCCTTGTGGAAGTCCAACAAAGCCTATGCCCCATTTCTCAGAATAATATTTTTAAATGTATAAATTAAAATACGTAGGATTACAAAAGAAACCAATTCTGTAAAAATATAGTTATCAAATTTTTTTTTAAGTTCATGGACCCCAGATCAAGAACCACTGGTCTAGATGTTTGTTTCCTTAATGAACTGGTCACTCATCACTCTGGAATACTGGAGCAAGTGTCCAGTGGCAGGACCTTGGAGCATAATCACTTAGTCAAGTTTTGCTTTCAACAAAGGAATCAATTATTGTGTGTTGAACCGAGCCTTGAGAACAGACCAGACTGAGTTTCCTCCTTCATCCCATGGGTTTTTGTTGCTGTTGTTTTAAACAAATGAAGCAAGTTTTCTACTTCGTATGCCTCCAAGCAATGGGGATGAGAACATGCCCTACACCTGCTCATTTTATGGGACATCTCAAGTAGGGACTTTCATTTGCTCCCAGTTGATCCTTCTTAAAAAGCATAATTGTAAAGAGACAAAAATTTAGGTGGGCCACAGCTCCCATCTAAATGGTATTGAGCCATCAGAGCAGGAATTGTGGTCATAATGATTATAACTTGGGGTGACAGGGGTAAATTGACTACTCCTTGAGAGAAATTGATGGAGTTGCAGGAATTTTAGAATGAAAGGGAGTGGCAGTTGTCAGTTGGCAGCTGGTATCTACCTGCCTCCCTAACCTGTCCCCATCCTAGAATTCTTGAAGTTGTTTGCACTGTGATTATAATGACTTCATTTCCACTCCTTTTACCTATGAATTGTCTGGAAAGCAGCATTACCCAAAGTTAATCTAGAGATTACCCTTGAATGACTGAGAGAGATATTTCCATACAGATCATGTGCAAAGATGAGAAGACTATAACCCTAGATTTAGAGCTAAAGATGACCTCAGAGGCCCTCTGGGCCACCTCACTCATTTCATATGTGAGGAAATTGATGGGCAAAGGGGTTGAGTAACTTGCTTAAGAGCACATGGATATTAAATGGGGGACGATAAAGGATTTGAACTCATCCTTTGACTCAAGATATCAGCACTATTTATACTATACTAGGTTGCCTCTCAATACAGGATGGAGCGTTGAAGATAGTCTTACCAGTTTCTTTCTATAGTTCCAGACTTCTTAATACCCACATAGGGTTTTGAATCTGGGGTGAACTGATTTCCCTGGCCTTGGAGAAGTCTGTTTTCCTCTATGAGACAGTGATAAGTAGTGAGAAAATCTTTGGATTAGGAACCAGAAAACCTGGATTCTAGTACTGGCTGTCACTAGCTCTCATCCATTCTCTGCATGTCTCCTGTTTCCTCATCTATAAAATAGAGATAATTTATCTCTGACCTGTCTCTTTTATAGAGTCATCGTGAGGATTCAATGACAATACCTAAATGTGAGTTATATGTATTCCTGGCAAATTAATGTTATCTCCCTCCTTGAGTTCTAGATCTCTGTCTATTCACTTCCTAAACTACATCTTCAACTTCTCTAAAAAAAATTGTGTCCCTTCTAAACTGATCTCATGACCGTCTACCCCTTTTGTCCAGCTCTGGACAGCTGGCTCCCTCACTGCGCCTTAATGAACTGTTCCTACCTGCAGCTAGTTAGAATCCATACCTTTTCCAAGATAGGTTTAGGAAGAAATGAAAAAAGGGGCACTTCTACTTCTTTATGGGTTTCCTATTATTCCATAATTCCCAGGACTACATCAATTTCCTTTTAGGAAAAATGATGTCAACCCAAGTCACAGCAACTATGATTATAACCACTGCTCTAGGGGTTCATTACCATTTAGGAAGTGATTTTTCTTGCATTCTGTTTAGATAGGCAGTCTGGGGCCACGTCACCACAGAGCAAAACAGCTAGTCCAGTCATACTCACAATTTTGGGTCACATCATACTTTATTTTTCCAGAATTGGAGAGTTCCCCAAGGAGAGAAATCCTGGTAGTTAGGCTTTTGAATCTCTCGATGATATACGATAAAGATGAAGTTCCTCTTCTCTCAAGGTCCCTCCCTCTCTCCACCCTAGTCCCCATCTTGGACGCTGAAATCACTGAAGACTTTGCCGACAGCCTAGAAAGCGCTGGTTTGGCTGCTTCGGTGGGGCCTCCTTCTTGGATATGCCCCCACGGAATTCTGAGTGACCAAGAGAAAAAGATAGAAGCTGCCGGCCCCAAAGTTCCCTTTATTATCTTTGTATGGGGTTTTCCCCACATGAAGGGAAAACATACAAAATCCAATTAAGGATTCCAGCCAAAGAGACCCTATGAAGCCAGCTCCTTTTTCCCCTTCAGAAATCCTGTGGCTTCAGGAAGAGGTGACCCAGATTTGTGCTACCTATGGTAAGGGCCTGTTTCTCTTTTATTATTCCAGAAGGCTTTTCTATGGCAAGTCTCCGCCTCTATGAGAGGCTGAATTCCTGTGGGATTCCAAGCAAGTCTATTTCCATTTTTCCCTCTTGGGAATCCAACTCACATCCTATCATCAATGCTACAATTAGTTCAGTGTAACTTGGTGATTGTTCTGTTTTCATAGCGAGGTCGGGTCCTGAGACAAAGCTAGTCCATAGCATCACACAAATCTGTTGTGGTGTTCTTTATCTACCTGTCTACCACATGTGAACCACAGCTGGGTTCTCTTACCACCACCTGAGAGCTTGTATATCTTGAAAAATTCTTCCCGATTCTGGAAGATGATGGTATTAGCCTTTTATTGAATATCATTAGGCTAATTCTCTAGGGTTTAAGATACTAACCCAAGAGATCATAGGAATGGATAGATTTAGAGCTGAAAGGGACCTGAGAAATCAGCTAGTCCGAGCCCTCCCTTTAACAAATACGTAAACAGAGGCCCAGAGAGGCTAAGTGATTTTTCCCAAATTGCATAGATAAATAAGACAGAAAGCTGGGATTTTGACCCAGGCACTCTGTAATCATTTTCAAGGAGTAGCCCTAAAAATTTTCATTTGGGAAGAAAGAAACCAAGGCAAGAAAAAAGCAATCATGGGATTAGGGTCACAAAGCAGCAACAACTAAAGCAAACCTTTTGTAATGTTAGGCACCCCAAGGATTCCCCCACTTAGGGCTCACCTCTCTTCTTTCCGAGCAGGCCCTATCCCCCAAACAGTGAGTGGATGTCCTCTTGGGCTAAACAGAAAAGTATCCAAACCAAATGAAGGGTCTCCAGAACAGTTCTTGAAATCAAAATGTCTTCTCTAGATCAGTGGTTCTCGAAGGAAATCTGTAAAGGTCCTCCTGTTGGTTCGTGGTAAGATATGCAAAATTTCATTAGCTTGTTCTTAGGGCTCCTAAAAGTCTAGGTTGGTTTTTCCCCCATGTCACATTTACATCAAGATTAAAAACCATCAAAATGTTTTGTTTTGTTTTTTAAAAGGATCTATTAGTCTGCACAAAAGATCCACAAGATGACATCTGTATTTCTCTAGAAAATGGGTGGTGACAATGAAGGTAGCGGCTCTCCAGTCTCTCCCCTGCCCAACTGGTTCTTGAGTTAACTTTTTAAGAATCACTGGTCCAAAAGCGCAGCTGAATATCACAAGGTTCTTAGATGTAGCATTCAAGTGGATAGAAAAGTGGAGTTGCTTTCTTCCTTGGCCTCTGCGCTCCCAGCTACCATTAGCTCCCTGGCTGGTAACTGATTGTTTCCAACTGGCAGGTCCCCTCCAACTGAACCCCAGGTCCTGAGGCTGCTGCTGTTCCAGGGGTTTACTGGAGAGGCTGTGGGCATTCTCAGGTTTCCCTCTGGAGAAGCTAGTGTTCAGGTATGGGCGAGAAGGGACGGACTGGAGGTCAGGATGCGGCTAGGGCTCAGAGAAGTCTGTTTTCCCTCACCCTATCCAGAATTAACCCCAGCAAAGCCTGAGCCTGGGGAACAGCTCTGTGAGCAAACTCAATAACCCCTTGTTAGCCACCCAGTCCAGGCAAATTGCTAACTGTTGGGTTTCTCACAAAATGAAGGGGGAAAAGTCCTCTTTCGTTTCTAGGAGAACGACACAAAAGTAAAAAATAGTGGATTGGTGGCCAACACCACATTCCCACAGCTTCCTGGGCAGATTCACAAAGAGCTAGATTTGGCTATACAGCCAAAAATTGATTTAGGAGTTGCCCTGATTTTAATATGCCTTCTGGCCTCTAAGCAGATTTCCCCAAACCTTGTTCACCTTCTATTACCTAGCTGGATTCCTGTGGTTGTCCTAGGGGTCAGATGATAGATGTGCCTCATGATCCCCCGGAGGCAGATGCTACCTAAAGGAATCAGGCATCAGCCTCCAACATTTGACCCTGTATAGCGTAGATCTGTGATTTGAGAATGGGAAGGTGGTTTTCCTACCTTGTGGAATATGGTGAAAACCACAAGTTTGCTCTTTGACTAAGATGAAGGGCAGGGTGAAGGGGGGAGGATGCACAGTTTAGGAAGAAAACTCAACATCTGGATGGCATTTTTTTACATACCTTTCTGGGAGTCCCTGGTTCCTGAACTTCTTTGCTAATGAGCCTCCCTTCCAGATCTGCAGAGACTCAGTGTCTCCAGCTGGCCAGTGAACGACACTGCTGTCAGACTCCGTGAGCTGGCTTATGTGGGTTGGTGTATCTCTGACTGGACCTCTAGAGGGGCGGCGCACATTTTCATACATACACACACACACACACACACACACACACACACACACGCACACACTTCTGAATATGCACACACACATGCTTAAATTAGGTCATATGTGTAAAGGGCTTGTGATTAGAAAGTGCTATATGGATTTGGAGATCCTTTGAGCCATCCCTATGATCTGAACAGCGTAGGCTCTTGATCAGATAGAGGCAAGCCATGATATTTATACCATCCTCACCCACAGAGGCCATCTGTCTCTAGGCGCTTCTCTGTGGCCCTGAAGACTCTTGGCAGTATTGCCCATCACACTCTCAGATCAGCTTCTTCAGTCAGGCAGGGTCAGCAAAGAGACCCAGCTGCAACAAGAAGCTCCCGCTTTGGATTAGGAGAAGGGATTGTGAGATCACAGATCTTGAGGGCCATCAGATCTGGAAGGGCCATCAGAAGCCTTCTGGTCCAACACCTTCATTTTACAGATGAGGAAGCAGAGGCTTAGGTCTAAGGTCACACAGATCACACAGGAAAGAACTAAGATTCAGACTTAGATACTTTGCAATCCTGGTGCTCTTTCCACTAAACCGTGGAGCCCAGGGCTACCCCATCCAAACCAGGTAGGTAACCTCCTGGAATCAAGGCCTTGCCTGGATTTGAGATAGTGGCCTCATACCTATAATGGGAAAGTGCTTCTGCCCATCCCTGGGCAAGGCAGACTGTGTACCCTGAGCAGAGGTTGTTCTCATATCCCAAAGCTACCTTAATGCCACCCCCTGGAAAACATAGGAATAATAAAGACAATGGTTCCTATTTTTATGGCATTTTAAGGAGCACAAAGCACTTTCTTTACAACAGACCTTTGAGATAATTAGTATAATTTTCTCCATTTTCCATATGAGGAAAATGAAGGGTTAGATAGGCTAGGTAGCAGGCCCATCAGGATCACAATGTCAGAGCTAGGACTCAAACCCAGTTTTCCTGACACTGAGTTCAACAGTCTTTTCAATACACTGGTCCTCCCATGTGATGTGGGGAAAACACCAAACCAGGAGTTGGAAGCAGAGCAAAAATATGGGCCCTATCATAAACTATCCACCCGACTCTGGAGAAGCTACTTCTTCTCTCATATCCTCCTTTCTTCATCTGTTCAATAAGGGTCAGAGGATGATAAAAGTTAGAGCTAGAAGGGATGATAGATAGGTTTGAGATATGATATTATATGTACATATCCATAATCCAGCTCCTGCATTTTACAGATGAGGAACTGAAGCAAACAAGGTTAAATGACTTGCCCAGGGTCATACAGCTAGTAAGTGTCTGAGGGTGGATTTGAACTGAGGAAGAGGAGTCTTCCTGACTCCAGGCCAAGCACTGTGTGCACTATGGCGCCACCCAGCTGCCTCATTTTACAGTTGAGGAAACTGAAGCAAACTGAGGTTATGTGATTAACCCAGGGTCACATAGCTAATAAGGCTGGATTTGAACTCAGGTCTTCCTGACTCCAGGCCCACCTGCCAATCCACAATGCTACCCAATTGCCTCAACATTCAGATCCCGGCTCAGCTTCTAGACTATTTGGGGCAGCCCAGCTAGTCCCTCCTAGGAAGAAAGGTGCTTGCCTCTAATAGAGGTACAAACAAGAGTGAACAGTCTCTTAGTTCACAGAAATCCTCATTCTCCCTCCCTTCCTCTGACCCTTTCTTCCTATTTTCTGCCAGTCTTCCCTAATTCTTCATCTGTAAAATGAGGGAGTTGGCTCAAATGGCCTCTGAGATCCCTCCCAATTCTATATTGATGATTCCATCATCCTTCTTGACACATACACATGATTCCCAGCAAGGAGGTAGAAGTATAGAGTCCTCCGTTAAACAATTATTCCTGCTTCAGGGATGAGTTCCCTAGGTGAGGGACCCTACCGTAATTTATGGTGACCAGCAAGTAACATTTCCCATACTCCTATAGAATCTTATGCAAAATGAGTAACTGAGGGATTCAGGGGAAAAGAGCACTCTGTGCCCTGGGGCAAGTTCATTGTCTCCCTTGTCCTTTTTGTATTCAATTAAGTTACTCAGAGCCTCAGAAATCCCTAAAGTGTGGAATACTTCATTTATTAAAGACCCTGAAAGACCCTCACGGTTGCCTCTCTGCCTCAGCTAAAACCTTCAACTTTCCCAGAGAACACACTGTTTATTTTACAAAGGACAAAATAAAAAAGAAACAAAGGCAAACACTCTAGTAGCAAGATTCTGCCTTCTGTTTCCTGCCCCTTCTGACATTTCTCTCCTAGATCTCTAGCTGTAGGAGGTTGGAAAGGCAGGGAATCATGACCTCATATCCACGTACCAATCTCTTCTGGAAAAGGAACATCAAGGGGAGAGTTTTCCCTTCCTGTCCCAGGATCAGGGATGAAAAAAGCAACATCAGACATCTTAGTCTCTTAATGAATGCTTGGGAAGAGAGAACCCTTGTCCTGCCTAGATCCTGACATGAGGGCTCCTGCCCCTGGACATCTGGTACAGGGAGCCAAGGGCCCAGGATGGATAGATAACAAGTACCAATATCCTTCTGGAGACCAACATTAATTCTAGGGGCAATGACCCCTTTTTCTCTAGTTACTGTGACCTTCGGGTTGGCTGAGCCCAACTTTGGTATTCCTTTATTCCCTCTCCCTTCAGAATACTATCTACCCCAGCAGCTATTGACTGGCTCTAATTGCAGATCTGGGAATTTAAGCCCCCATGTCCCATTCCTGTTGTCTGACTCACCCTCTTTGGAAGGGGGCGGGGAGGGTTACTACTAAATTTAAGTACAGCTGAAAGGCAATGTTGAGTAATTGATAGAGCATTGGTCTCAGACTCAGGAGGACCTAGGTTTATCTACCACATGTCATTTAACTTGCAATGTTCCAGGCAATTCTCTGGCCTAAGACCATAAATTGCAGAGGAGGTGTAGCTCTGCATCGGTTCCCTAAACTAAGGAAATCACAAATCCAATTTAACAAAAGGCAATCCTCCCTGCACCCCTCCCCCTAACCATTTCTGTAGCACTTTCTTCTCCTCACTTTACAGAATTTTTGTCACAACAACCCTTGGAGGGGAGGAGTTTAGGTATTATTTCCATTTTATAGAGACAAAAACCAAGACACAGAAAGGTTAAGTCACTTTCCTACAACCACTCAACTGGTAAGTTTTAGAGCCAAAATTTTGAACCCAGGCAGGGGTGTGCAGATAAATGTTTAACAACTGGTTCCCTAGAAATGCAGAGCACATAAAGTTTAATCTGCTTTGCTAACTTTCTTAAGCCTAGACAATCAACAAAATAAATTAAACGCTGATTTAAAGGGTTTGTGGATTTCTGAGGGGTAAACGCTTACACTGAAAATTTACCCATTAGCTCCTGTACACTCCTGAATCCAGGTCTCCCAAGTCCCAGATCAGTGCATTTACTCAAAGTTCCCTTGTTGGGGTTCATTGGTATCTATCTTAGGCAATGCCAAGAGGAATCTTTCTCTTTCTTGATTTCCTTTCCTGTTTCACAGAGACAGAATGGTGAGTGCGAGCAGGGGGGCTGTTCACCTTCTTTCCCTCGAGGCTTTTCTGACCCTAGAGATTCTCTGAGGTCAGTTTCCTGGTCTCTGTCCTTGACTGGAGATATTCACCAGGCTAGGTCTGAGGATGGGGAGGGGAGGAGGATGCTGAGCTCACTTTGGACCGGTGTTGTTTTCTGGCTTGTAGTTCACTGCAAAATAAATCATCCATATGGTTCTGATTCCCATTAACAGTCTCCCCAGGAGATAACTGGGAAAACCCTGGAGCCTCTTTGAAATGGTGGTTCCAGGAGGAGACCCATTCTCCAAGACTTAAAACAGCTAGGATTTACAGTCTGGGACTGTTTGCTGAACAGCAGACTCAAGACGGGTGAGATTTGATGTGGGGAGAAACAAAGGCCAGGAAAGAGTATTACCTAAAGAGGGCATGCTTTGGTTGGAAGGTGGGTGAATCAAGCAATTTTGGGAAAGAAAGCATTGAGGAACATTGGTGGCCACAAGGGAAGAGTGAACTTAAATAGTGAGGAGGGAGGTTTACTGAAGACAAACCTGGAAGATTTCATAACAATATCATATTCTGAATTGCTTCTATGGTATCTCTGGCTGGCCTTGTGACAGAGGATTATCCAGAGAGAGAACCTTGGATTTCATCAGCTGTTGGGCATTTTCTCTGCTATGTTTCCAAGTGGGAACATCAATGCATGTGTATATCTGAGCACATGTGCACATACATGAAACGACTTGGATAAGGAGAAAGTATGAGGTAGAAGTAGGAATTATGAACTAGATTAGACTCTGTGGGATATAAAGACAAAAGTGAGAATCTCTGCCTGGGGATTATACCCCATTGGGGATAGACAACATGTGCTTGCTTGTACAGGCATATACAAAATACTTGCAACATTAGTTAAGATAATTTTAGGGAAGGGAGAAAACACTAGCAACTGTGGGAGAAAGGCTTCACATAGAAAGCAGAACTTGAGCTGAGCCTTGAACAAAATTAGGGATTCCAAGAGGCAGAGATGAAGCGGAGCACTGCAGGCATGGGAGAGAGCTAATGCATATGTTGGGAGGCAGGAGATGGAGACTGGTTCAGAGGAACAATAAACATAGGCTGTGTTTGAATCATACAGGGTATGAAGAAGAAAAATCACTCCCGCATAATAAAACTGGAAAGGTAGATTGGACTTAGATTGTAGAAGGCTTTAAATCCCAAATAAAGGAGTTCGTACTTGATACTAGAAGTGATAGGAGCTCCTGGAGTTTATTGAGCAGGGGAGTGACATGCTTTGTTCGGTCATATCCGATTCTTTGTGGCCCCATTTGAGGTTTTCTTGGCAGAGATATTGGAGTGGCTTGCCATTTCCTTCTCCAGCTCATTTTTCAGATGAGGAAACTGGGGCAGAGTTAAGTGACTCGCCCAAGGTCACACAGCTAGGAAGTGTCTGAGGTCAGATTTGAACTCAGGTCTTCCTGACTCCAGATCTGGCACTCTATCTACTGTACCACCTCACTACTTTAGGAGTATGATTTTGGCTTCTGGATTGAAATGTGAGGAAACCTATAGCAGGAAGGTTAATTAGGAGGCTATTACAATAACCCAGGTGAGAGGTGACTAGAGCCTGAAAGAGGATCTATATCCTGGGTCCTATAGTCAGCTACACAAAGCCGATAAGAGTCTGGTCTCTCAGGCTAGTGCTGACTAGCACTAACTAGCACCTGCAGCAGCACCACTTAGAAGAGACATTAAGTCCCAGGCCTCCAGAGGCTAACTCTGAGACTAGATGGCTTTGGGATGCTTACTCACATTTCTACTGTATACAAATAGCACTTTAAGGTTTATAGAGCATTTTGAACTGATTATCTATTTGGATCTTCATAGCAGGTTTTATTATCCCTATTTTATAGAAGAGAGACAACAGCCTCAGAGAGGTTGAATGATTTGCCCAGAAGTGGGATATGAACTCAGGTGTCTCCCAGTGTCAGTTTTACAGCTCTTTCTGCCAAACCACACTTTGCTTCAAGGTCCTCTGGTTCCTCAGGATGACCTCAGGAATTAGGAGAGGTAGTGTCAGGTCAATATGGTACCTCCAGCAGGTGCCTAACTCACAATGGGGAAACAGGGTAGGGAAGATTTAGGTTCATGCCAGGAGATAAAAGGGAGTAGGGAGGCTGATGTGTCAGTATTGAATGAAGAGGAAAATTCACCAAGACATTGCTGTTGGGTTTTTTTTTCAGTCATGTCTGACTCTTTGTGACCCCATTTGTTGTTTTCTTGACAGAGATACTGGAGTGGTTTGCCATTCCCCTCTCTAACTCATATTACAGATGAGGAAACTGATGCAAACAGAGTTAAGTGACTTGCCCAAGGTCACACAGCTAGTAAGTGTCTGAGTTTGGATTTGAACTCAGGAAGATGAGTCTTCCTTATTCCAAACTTGGTGCTCTATCTACTGTGCCATCTAGCTGCCCTACCATGAGATAAGGATAGTCTTAGAAAAGTTTTCCCCAATCCTTTCTCTTTTTCCTAGTTCTTCACTGAGCCTGGAATGAGATGACTGCCTGCGTAATTTTCCCATCACACTGCTCTGATCACATCACTCCTTTTTTCAAAACCCTTCAGGGGCTCCCTAGTGCTGAGAGATTAGAATATAAACTCTTTGGCTTGGCATTCAAGGTACTCCACAATCTGATTTCAACCTCCCTTTCTAGTCTCAGCTCATCTCAGACCTCCTCACACGCTACATAACAGCTCACCTATCCTTCATTACTTGCCCTGACTTCACCTGTTTTTAATTATCGCATAGTGGTCTCATCTATTTCATCTCTCAAAGGCTGGATGACCACTTGTCAGGCACCTCGTAAAAAAGGTTAGATTAGATTAGAGGTGTCAGATTCACAGCACGAGGTCCACAACACTACTAAGTGTGGCCAGAATCAGATTAAAATGTAGTTCCTATTTGATTTTAATGTCTGTGTGTATACACACACATATAATACGCACATACATACATCATACACACATGTACATTCATATATATTTTCTAGGTTAATATCTGGCCCACAGAGATCTTCATGGATGATTTAATGACCTCGTTATTATTTGAGTTTGACACCACTGAATTAGATGATGACTGAGGTCCTTTCTGAGAATCCCCTGAGATTCTGTAAGCCTGAGATTGGAAGTAGCCACTCAGCAAGTCTACACTGCCCTCTTGTGGCCAGATCTCACACTTCATGCTCTGTCCTTGGTAAGGGATTAAATAAAGCTTCTAGGCTGATGAAGGCAACTCCGACCGAAAAAAAATTCTGTGATTTAGTTCCCTGAAGTATCAAAGAATCAAAAGAAAAATGGTAACCCAAAATTATAGAATCCCACAACTGGAAGGGTCCTCAGAGGCCGAATTTTATCTGAACAGGAATCCCCTCCAGTGCAGAATGAGTAATAGTCTTGGGAATCAGAAGATCTGAGTTTGAGTTCTGGCTTTCATCTTTATTGCCCCCTATTAGTTGCTGTTTCTATCTATGCAAAGTAAAGGAGTTGGCATTTGGAATTTTGCAAGAAATGTTAACAACTCCTTCATACTCTTTGATCTACCAATCCCACTGCTGAGTTTATTACCCCAAGAAGGTTATTGACAACAAGAAAAGCACTGATGTCCCGAGGAATAAAGAGTGACCTTTTAGACCCCGGCCAGGAGACATAAGAAGAAATTTCCTATTACAGTTATGCCACATCTGGGAAGAAACTTTATGGGACCAATGCTATGTTAGAATTGACCCATGTTGAGCTTATTCTCCTCCAGAGACTAAGGTGGTATAGGGGAGGTAGTGAGGGAAATGTACTTTGTTCTTTCACTCTCTTTGAAGTAAATATCCTTTTGTAGATTCTAATTGAAGTGGTTAAATGTAATGTGAAAGGGGAAAGGGACCTACTCATGAGCCTCTAAAGATCAGGAGAGCTCAGCTGGTGAAGGCTCCAGCTGATGGCAGAAGAGATGTCCCTACCCTTCTGGGCAATCTCCTAGAAACCTGATGGGAGATGTGGCATTCCTGACTCTGGGGCAGGAAGCCAGGGTATACACGCTCCTGCATTAACAATATAAAACAGGACTCAAAGTTAGCATAAACCAGCTTATAACTTGAAAAATAAATTAATCTTTTATTTGGTCCACTACGTGGAATCAGAAGTTATTGAATGCTACAAGTTTATTCCTGATAATGAACATTCATATGGGAAAGATTATTTGATCTCAGTTGTTTTCTTCAGCTAATATTTATATAGTGCTTACTATGTGTTTCAACTGTTACCTCATTTGATCCTTACAACTGCCCAGGGAGGGAGGTGCTATTATTATTCCAGTTTCACAGATGAGGAAACGAGGTAAATAGAAGTTAAATGACTTGCCCAGAGTCACATGGCTAGTAATCATCTGAGGCTGGATTCAAACTCAGGTCTTCTGAATCTAGGTCTGGAGCCTTTGGGTCACCTTCTTTATGCCTGTGATATACACTTCCCCATCTCCAAATTGTTCTATGTTTATATGATTCTCAGAATACTTGGGCTTAACCTTCTTTTAAAAGTTAAATGATTTTCCTGGGGAAAAGTAGTTTGGACTCCATGGTCTTTAGGGTTCTTCCCAACTCTGACATTCTGTGTCTACACTGCTCCTGGCAGTGAGGACATAGTGTGGTTCAGAACATGGAAGAGAGTCTGTGCAAAGAAGCAGGGATGGGAGATGGAATTCCGCACATGAGAAATAGCAAAAGAGGCCAGTTTGTCTGTACGAGAGTATAGGAAAAGGAATGATGTAATAAGCAAGATGGGGTAGCTGGGTGGCACTATAGTGCACAGAGCGCTGAGCCTGGAGTCAGGAAGACTCATCTTCCTGAGTTCAAATCTGGCCTCAGACACTTACTAGCTGTGTGACCTGGGCAAGTCACTTAACCCTGTTTGCCTCAGTTTCCTTATCTGTAAAATGAGCCGCAGAAGGAAATGGCAAACTACTTCAGTATCTTTGCTAAGAAAACCCCAAATGGGGTCACGAAGCACTGGACATACTGAACTACAATAACAGATAAGAAAGATGAAAAGGTAGGTTGGAGTCAGGTTGTAAAGAGATTTAAGTACCAAACAGAGGAGTTTGCATTTGAACTTAGAGATCTTAGAGAACTACTGTTATCTTTTGAGCAGTTGAATGACTTGGCCAGGTCCATGTTTTAGGAAAATAATTTTGGCAGCTGTGTGGAAGATGAATTGGAAAGGGGACTTGAGGCAGGGATCAATCAGGAGGCTGTTGCGAAGGTTTAAGTAAGAGGTGATTGTAGAGGGCCAGCTCTGAGAAAGTCCATTTTGGTATAAGATACAGGCCAGAGGCCTATTCTTGCCTTTGGGCTGATAACTTGGCACATGGGCTCTCCATCCCTCCCTCAGCATGCACTTGCTGCTCAGGATGAAGGCCCTTCAAGCCTCCTCAGTATACAGGTGCTCTCTCCAATACCCCCAGGGCACACATGTGCTAAATACCACCTGTGGGCTATTAACACAATATTGTTTATAGCAAAAGGGGAACAAAAGCAGGAGGAAGTCATGCAAAGGGGAACAAAAGCATGAGGAAGTCATGTATTATGCAAATGCCTCGCACATGGATTTGTTGATTCGGCTTGCCTAAAAGGTATATAAGCCTTTCCCCTCTACATAATAAACAGAGCTGTTCTTTACTCTTCTCCCTGGCCCATGTTTTCTTTTCTCTCTCTGGGGCATTCGGCCATCTCTGGCCATTTCGATGCCACTGGCAGCAGGTGATGACCTCTTTAGGTCCAGCTTAGGGTGGCTCAGTCTTGGAGAGGTTGCCATGTGAGGAGAGAGAAGGGGATGAATGTGACTGATAGTAGAGCTGACATGTCTTGGCAACTGATTGGATATGAGGGATAAGGGAAAGTGAGAATTAAAATAGATGAACTCCATTTGAGAGTCAAGAATAAGCCACCAGCATAGCAGAGAAGAAAGAGAACGGAATGGAAATTGGGAGACCTTGGTTCCAGTCCTGGCTTTGCCATCAACTCTTCATATGACCTTAAAGATATTCTGGAGGCCACCTCTCTCTGGGCTTCTGTTTCATCATCTGTGAAATGAGGTAGTTGTCCTGGATCCCAGAGGTCTTTTCTAGCTCCTACTTTTTTAAAGTCAAAAATTCAACAGTTTCTTAGGGAACTCAGTCTTTTAAAAACATTTTTAAACAAAAATTTATTGGCTGTCTCCCCACCCCCCATGAAAAGAAAAAGAAAAAAATTAAAACCCCTTTATGACAAATTTTATGGTGGTTCAGTCATTTCAGTCATGTCTGACTCTTTATGACCTCATTTGGGGTTTTCTTGGCAAAGATACTGGACTGGTTAGTCATTTCCTTCCCCAGCTCATTTTACAGATGAGGAAACTGAGGCAAACAGAGTAAAGTGACTTGTCCAGGGTCACATAGCTACTAAGTATCTGATTTACGTATAGTCAAAATGTAACAAATTCCTATATTGGCCATGTCCAAAAAATACATCTCACTTTGAATCTTGGGTCCATCCTGCCCACCTCCTGACATTGGCACAGGACTACCCATGGCCTGCCCACATCAAAGAAGGCGCTGTGCTCTATGAGCAAAGCAGAATTGAGTAGCTCAAAAGAAATGTGAGATGCATAAATCTAGAGACATCTCCACTCCAAATGTTCATTTCAACTACTTGTGCCCAACCTGTGGTAGTCTCCTGAGCTTGTATTGGTCTGATAGGCCACAATTAGACACACTGTACCTTGACCCTAACACAGTGATGTCATTTTGGTTTTCTTCAAGAACAAAGAACAACAACCAACCAACCAGGAGGCTTCATCATTAGTCCTCTGGAATTAGAATTGGCCACTACATTGATGAGTTCTTAAATCTATTAAAGTTGTTTATCTTCATGATGTTGTTCCTTTATTTTCTCCCACATTGTGATCAAGAGAAAAAGCAACAAATAGGAGGATTTCCTGTTGGGGGAGAGGGATGATGAAACTAGCTCAGTTTCTCCCCTGGTCCCAGCTCAGCAAATCTTTTTTGGATTTTAATCATAACCATAGTCCATAACCATTTAGTCATAATCATAACCCTTAAGTCTGTGCTATAGCTCTACAACTGGGACTCATCATGTCCAACATAGAACTCATTATATTTCTCTCAACACTTCTTTCCATATTTCCATAGTGGACATCAACATCCTGCCAGTCACCCCAGTTTATAAACTTGAATCATCCTCAGCTCATTACTCTCACCCTACATATCCAAACAGTTGCCAAAAAGTTGTCATTTCTGCCCCTACAACATCCCTTGCATGTGTTTCTTTTCTATACTCACACAGCTATTACCCTAATTCAGGCCCACATCACCTGTCTCCTGGACTATTATAAAAACTTCCTCATTAGTTTCTCTTCTTCAAGTCTCTCCCCACTCCAATCCATCCTACACTTAGCTCCCAGAGTGATTTTCTGCAAGCACAGGTCTGATCATGTATTTCCCTACTCAATAAACCCCAGTGGAGATCTAGGACCAAATATAAACTCCTCCCCTCCCTCCCCTCTTTTATTTTTAAAAAAATTTAAAGCTCTTTACCACTGGTCCCATCCTTCTATTCTTCCCTTATTACACATTACTAATGTCCACAAACCATATGGTTCAGCCAAACTGACCTTTCTGTTGCTTCTCACACATGACATTCCATCTCCCATGTTCACATCTTTATATAGGTTGCTGGAACGCATTCTCTCCTTACCTTTACCTCTTGGAATCCCTCATTTGCTTCAAGACTCAACTCAAATCCAACTTCTACAAAAATGCTCCTAGGTCTTCCCCTACACTAATATTTTGTATCTGTTTTGTGTATAAGTATATATATATATATGTATTTCAATTAATTTTTACTTGAATCTCCAGGGTTCTCTAAGTAAACCACATATCTTTTGCAAGCAGTAATAATTTAGTTTCTCTTTGCATATGCTTATTCCTTCCATTTCTTCCTTCTTTCTAACCTTTTCTTTCTTTCTTTCCTTCTCCCTCCCTCCCTCCTTCTCTCCTTCCCTCTCTTCCTTTCTTCCTTTCTTCCTCTTAGAATTTTCAGAAACACGTTGAGTAATGGCAATGACAATGGATATCCTTGCTTTATCCCTGATCTTATTGGAAAAGCCTCTTGTTTCTCCATTATAAATAAAGCTAGTTCTCATTTTTCAATACATACCATTTACCATCTTAAAGATAGCTACATTTGGTCCTATGCATTCTAGTGTGTTAAAAAAAAAACAATACCAATAACATAACTGAGTATTGTATTTTTGTTAAAAGGTTTTTATGTAGTTATTGACATGATAGTGTGATTTTTGGTGTTTTTGTTATTCATGTAATGTTGAACCAATCCTGAATTTCTGGCATAAATTTGAGCTGATTCTAATAACTAATTTAAAAAAAATATGTTGTTATAGCTTCTTTGCCATTTTTTTGCATCAGTATTTTATTAGTGAAATTGTCAACAGTTTTCTTTCTGTTTTATTTCTTGACTTCATTGTATATTTTTTCATGGTCTCCTCCCACTGGAACTGCTCCTCATATGTGTTTTATTCCCGTATTAATACATAATTTCCTTGAGGGCATAATTTCCTTGTTTGTATCCCTAGCACTTAGCCCAGTGCCTGGTATACAGTAAATGATTATTACTAGTTTTGTCATTTGTTCACTCATTTATTCTGATATGCTCCCATTATGAGAACTAATGAGTTTTTCCCCTTTTCTTCCCTTTTCTTGTTTTTCTTAAATCAAACAAAATATCTCAATTGCCAGAGTCTGCCTTTCTTTGTTTCATCTTTGGTTTTTGAAGACAATGGACTTTGAAGGGAAAATGGTTCCCCCTCTCCCTCCCCCCCATTAGGATGTAAACTCTTGACCAATGAGCCCAGTCCCTATGAACATGCCCAGAGTGATAGTGATGCAATTTCCCATCTGGGAGAGGTTGTGGAGTCTGCTTGATGATATAATGTCTCAGTTTGCTAAGGATGTGAAGACAAAGAGCCTTGCTGATTGGCTTGGGGTTCATTCTAAGGGTCTAGCCAAGCAGATCCTCCTCCTGTTCCCTCTTGGTTTGACCTCTTTTACTGTGCTTTTACATGCTTTTACAGCATTTGGTGAGAGACAAAGCTGTAAGAGGAAAGGCCTTGGGCCTCCTCCCCATCTGAAGCCAACATATGACCCATGAATAGAAGCTTCTTCTTTTCTTGCCTTGACATTTGTTCTTTCATTTTAGGTGAAGGAAGTGATTGGTTGAGACCTCATGAGTTTTGAAAGATCAAGAGAGTGAGCTATGTAAGAGTTTAGAGTGAGCCATGTAAGAGTTCAGACTGAGCCTTGGAATCTGGGAGTCTAGGAGCGGAGTCCACGCCAGGTTTTGCAGCCAGCCTTGCATCTTCCTCAAGAATGAGGGAGAACCCCTCAGTCCAAGGGTAGCTGAGACCAGGATTCCTACAGGGATGCTACATTTGAATGTAAATTTGGTGAGAACAATGTTGTATAGTAAATGCAGTTACGGCATGATTTTGGTTTCCCTCTGAGCCCACTTTCCTCAGAAACCAAAGTGGGGTAGAGGAGGGTGCGCTCTTGAGAGGTAGAATGGAAATGTTTGTACTTCTGTTCTTGCTGTTCTTTAAATTCAACATCCTTTTGTAAAAGCTAGTTGATGCTAATTGGTTAAATGGAACTGGGGTGCTAGTCACTGGCCAACAGTGGGGGAAGCTTATCCAGAATGAGGGATCTAGCTTATGACATTAGAAAAAGACATCTCAATCCCTCAGGTACCCCTAGAATCCTGAGGGAAAGAAGTAGCTGGCCTCATTCTGGGATAACAAACCTAGAGAATATTTGCTTCATCTGGAAATTAATTCCCTACTTGATAAGAACTACTGGAAAGCATTCTGGCAGTAATTAGGCTTTCATTAACACAACCCATAATAAAATCAAAATATATATGTGACTTGAATATTAAAGTTTCTCTAATAAAAAAATAGAAAGAAACATTTTTCAGAGATAAAGTAGATAATTCTGATTACATGAGATTGAAAACTTTTGCACTAACAAAATTGACAAATCTAGGATAAGAAGGAAGGCAGTTGAGAGAAAAATCTTTGCATCAAATACCTCAGAAATATTTAAGAAATATAGATAACTCATAGAAAAATATAAAACCAAAAGCCATCCCCACTAGAAAAGTGGTAAAAAAAAATGAACAAACAGTTCTCAAAAGAATAATTGCAAAGTACTAATAACCATATTAAAAGAATGTTCCAAATCACTAATAATAAGAGAAATGCAAATCAAAACAACCTGAGAATTGATGCAAAGTGAAGTGAGCAGAACCAGGAGAACACTGTATACAGCAACAGCAATATGGTAAATATGATCAACTGTCACTTAGCTATTCTCAGCAATACAATTATCAAAGACAATTCCAAAGGACCCATGATGAAAAATGTTATCCACCTCCAGAGAGAGAATTGAGGAACTCTGAATGCAGAGGGAGCATAGTTTTTTCATTTTCTTTATTTTTCTTATTTTTGTGTGTTTTTGCTTTTGCAACTTTGCTAATATGGAAATGTATTTTGCATGACTTCCTATGTCATGTATAATTGGTAATACATTGTTTGCCTTCTCAGGGGGTAAGGAAGAGGCAGGAGTGAGGAACAGAACTTGAAACTCAAAGTTTAAAAAAAAATGAATGTGAAAATTTCTTTCATATGTAGTTATGAAATATTTAATGAAACAAAAATATATTTTAGAAACCTGAGTTTTCTCCTCATACCCGGCAAATTGACAATAATGACAAAAGAATAGGAATAGTCAATTTTAGAAAGGTTCTGGAAAAAACGTGTTGTTGCAGGAGATGTGAATTGGTACAACTCTTCTGAAAGGCGATTTCGAATTACACAAATAAGGTTAATAAATTAATGCCCATATCCTTTGACCCAGAGATTCCACCGTTAGGTACAGACACCAAGAAGGTCATTGGCAAAAAGAAAGCTCCCACATGTCTCCAAAACATCAGCACTTTTTGTGGTAGCAAAAAATTAGAAACAAAGGAAATACCAATCAATTGGGGAATGGCTAAACAAATTGTAGTTCATAGATATAATGGAATATTACTATGTGACTAAAAAATGAGGAGCATAATTAATACAGAGAAGTATAGAAAGATTTATGTGAATCAACGCAAAGTGAAATAAACAGAAACAGGACAATAATATGCATGATGACCACAAGAATATAAATGGAAACAATAGCTATCAAAGATATTTGAAATAATAAAAAACAGGTGTGGTCCCAATGGAGCAATATAAGATGGTCCCTCCTTCCATTAAAGAGGTGAAGATCCACGGGAATAAAACACTACACATAATATCAGATTTTTTTCAATGTGTTCATTGGTTTTACTGATTATTTTTCTCTTATTCTTTTTAAAAAATGTTTGTTACAAAGAATGGTCATCTGGGAAGTGGGGAGGGTCACAGGGGGAAATGTAGGTAATGCAAAAACTACAAGATATCAATAAAATCTATTAAAAATTTTAAAAGAATATAAATTCCCTGAGAACAAGGACTGTCTTGCTTTTGTATTTGTATTCCCAGAGCTTAGAACATTTGCTGGCATATAGCAAATACTTAATAAAGTCTTTTTCATTCATTCAGTGAAATGTTCTTTTATATAATGGAGGAAATGCTTCAAGGAGAAAAAAAAGAAAAGTTATCAAGAGATTGTTCTTTTTCGGTCATGTCTGACTCTTCATGACCCCACTTGGAATTTTCTTGGCAAAGACACTGGAGTGGTTTGCCATTTCTTTCTCCAGCCTATTTTACAGATGAGGAAACTGAGGCCAACAGGATTAAATGACTTGCCCAGGGTTCCACAGCTAGTGAGTGTCTGAGGCCAGATTTGAACTCAGAAAGGTGACTTTAGGCTTGGTACTCTATCCATGATGCCAGCGGATAGCTGTCCTATAAACAGATAGAGGGGAATTATTATCTGCGTTAAAATGGTGAAGGGTGAAAGCATGTGACCAAAAGGTGCAAGTAGAGAAGGACTCCTGGGCAGTTGAGGCTATACAATAGGTATGAGTCTATTTCTGTAGGCATAAAAACCAGACTGTTTCTGGAGGGAGCAGATTTTTGCACTCCCAAGCATGATACTGTGGATTCTCACGAGGTGAGAAGCCACCTAGTGATGGGTAGAGGAAAAAGAGAACGGTAGTAGTTGGTGATTCCCTACTGAAGGGGACCAGGGCAGCTATTGGACAACCTGACATATAAGCAATGGTGAAATCAGCTGCCTTCCCAGGGCATAGATCTAGGATGTAATGTAAAGTCTTCTGAGAACTGGCATATATGATAATCGTTACCCACTTCTGGTGATTCATATGAGGACAAATGACCTTATTAGAAGGAACCCAGGTCACGTTGCTAAGAATTATGAAGTCCTGAGCAAAAAAAACCCAAAAAACAAAAACAAAAATAAGAACACCCTCAAAACCTTAGGGATACAAATCGATGGAGTGAAGGTAGCAGATTCAGAATTGAAAGGCTGATTTGGGAAGGGAACAACTAAGAAGATGGTGTCTGAGTCCGATCTGGAGTTCTGTACTACAGCTTAAAATATGGGAATGATGGCCTTAGTCCACTTGGCATGTACCTAACAAAGACCAGACAAATTTATCTGAAGACAAATTGTGAATCTAATCAAAGGGGTTTTTAATTGAAAAGAAAGGAGATGGAAGAAAACTGCTCACACAGATCTGAGCAGCCTGGTAACCCAGAGAGCTGTACAACGAGGGAGTGAGACTAGAAGAAGAGACAATATCTTCAGCAATTCATAAGAGACAATATCCAAGAAGAAAGCCGTGTGTGTGTATGTCTACACACACGCACACACACACACACACACACACACGCAAATGGAGGCAGTGTAGTATAGGGGAAATAATGCTAGATTTGGATTTAGAAGACCAGGGTTCAAATTCTGACTGTGCTTTCTTCTCATGTGACCTTAGGCCGATCATCTCATCTCCATGGGCCTCAGTGTCCTCAGCTGCAAAATGAGTGGGTTTGACTAGATGGCTTCTATAAACCCTTCTAGCTCTAAATCTGTGATTCTATGAAATGCACGAAGTATTGGTAATGAGGGCAGCTGGGTGGCTCGGTGGATAGAGTACTGGGCCAGGAGTCTGGAAGCCTCATCTTTGCAAGTTCAAATCTGGCCTCGGACACTTACTATCTTTGTGACCCCGGGCAAGTCACTTAGCCCTATTTGCCTCAGTTTCCTCATCTGTAAAACGAGCTGGAGAAGGAATGGCAAACCGCTCTAGTATCTCTGCCAAGAAAACCCCAGATGGGACCATGAAAAGTCAGATACGACTGAGAAACTGGTGAACAACAATTGTTAATGAACGAGGTTTACTACTGAATCTGGCTGGAGGAAGAAACATCTGGAAGTTCATATCCCCCTGGATTTCACAGACAGTAAACACCTTCTGCTCCCTGTGGCCTCTCCTGCTAATTGACTGGTTTCTCCCAGAACCTCCATTTTAGAGGACACCCGGGCCAGTCAGATGTCATTTGTCTCTGGGCTGCACGCCTTACTCTCCAAGACTTTCTCTACAATGCCTCAAAAGCTTTTCCACCCTGGAAGCTCACTTCCTCCCACCTTTCTGCTTCCTTTTATGTATCATCTGACCCCGTTAGAATGTAAATTTCTCAAAGGTAGAGTTTGTCTTTCTTTATGCTTACATTTGTTTTCCCAGCACTTGGCACAATGCCCTGAACAAAGGAAGCACGGAATAAATGCTCTTTTGATTTGTTGACTACGTAGCAATGCCCAACATATATATATATATATATGTATATATATATATATGTATATGTATGGAAAAGTGTGGTGGAGGGTTCTAAACTTGGAGTCAGGAAGACCTGAGTTCAAATTCTGCCTCCAACACTTATTACTTGTGTGACCATGGGACATCTTTTTTTTTTTTAACTCTCTACGTCTGTTTCTCATCCACAAAATGGAAAGCCTCGAGGGGCTGTTGTGAGCATCCAAGGACATAACGTATATAAAACACTACGAATCTTAAAGCAATCTAGAAATGTCGTGATTATTGTCGGCAGTAGGAGTAATATATAATATGTGTATTGGAGTTTTCAAGTAAACTGTTATGTGAGGTCAGAGAGTAAAAGTCATTACCAACAAAAGAAAACCTTCATTTCATGGAGGGGGGTAGCCAGAGACCAGCTAATTTTGTGGCATTAGGTTTTAAAAAATTGGCTTTCTCTTTAGGAAAGGATGTCAGAAGTCACTAGGAAATAGAGGGTAAGGAGTCTCCTGCCCCACAAAGGATGGGGGCCAATGACGCTTTGCCCTGGCCCTCTCAGCTTGGCAAGATGTGGAGGGATGCAGACTGACTTTCCAGGAAGATGTGCAGGAGTCTGAGAATATCCCTAACATGAAATTCTGATGAAGAGTCTGCCCAATTACCCAAGCTTCACTTTTATCCTCTCTGGTAGACTCTCCAATCTGGGGAACAGAATTGCTTTAATCTTTGGTAGGCTGCCTGCCCAGCTTCAAGCCATCAGTCAGTGATAACCAATTTTCCTGGACTAGCCTAGAGAGTATATTCATAAAGGCAAATCTGCTGGGTTCAAGTCAGGGTGGTGTGTGATTAGAATGGGGAGGAGGAGGATTCCAAAGCTCATGATGCTTTGTGGATTTTCCTTTCTTTGGTATCATCTTATCTACTAATCCCCAGATGGTTTAGACTTGACTACTCTTCAGACACATCCTGGTGTGCAAAGCCAGTGCTGCTGGCTTTGGACCTGTGCTAATCACCCAAGTAGTTAATAGAATCCATCCAACCCCAAAACCAAGTTCCCTCTGGACTTACCTTTGGGAGGAGCTGAGCAGGGAAACAACACAGAGTACAACCCTCAGCTAAAGGACTCCACAGCTTGATTAGGCCATGCCTGGTTTCCCAATGTCTTTTATGCATCCACTGGGTTTTGATGACCTCAAGATGTGAGGCCACCCAGTTGTTCAGAGTGGTGAGGGGTTGATTATAGTTCAGTGTTCAGGGAAGAACCACAAAGACAGAAGAAGGTAGACAAAGAAGAAGGATTTAAGGTTTGGTCTCAGAATTACCTGTGTGAGCATATGCTGATCAACATTGCCATGTACTTACACCGTGGGTCACCATTGCCATTGGTAGTAAAAGAGAGAGAAACGCCACTCCCACCCACTCATTTCTTGCTGGAAGTCCAAGGGACAGGCTATGCTGGGACAGTCCCAAAGAGCTGCCCCAAGAGTTATGGAGTCTTTCTCTTTGCTCCTCTTATAGCCAACTGAGTGGGGAGGTTCTTCCTCAAAAGTCCATTCCCTGGTTTTAGAAAACCCTGGGAAGACTTGTATGAACAGATGCAAAATGAAGATAGCAGAACAAGGTGACCAATTTATGTAATGACAATAATACTGTTAAGACAACTTTGAAAGATTTAGGAATGCTCATCAACATAATGGAACCAACCATAGTTCTAGAAGTCTCATGATGAAACAGGTCTTCTACCTCCAGACAGAGATGGGATAGACCCAGGATACAATACGAAGCGTAATTTTTTTTGGACATGATTCATGCAAGAATTTGTTTTGCTTGTTTATATAGATATTTTATAATATGTACAACACATGCACAATATATTATAATATATATACATAGAATATAATATACTTTATGATAATTTTATAATAATGATTTTTTGAATATTTACAGCTGCTCTTTTTGTGGTGGCAAAGAATTGGAAATCAAGGGGATGCCCATCAACTGGGGAATGGCTGAACAAGTTGTGGTATATAAATGTAATGGAATACTATTGTGCTATAAGAAATGGGGAAGATACGGACTTCATAACAACCTGGAAAGACCTACGTGATCTGATGTTGAGTGAGAGGAGCAGAACCAGGAGAACATTATACACAACCACAGACATGGATTCTGTGATGACTAACTTTGATAGACTTGGCTCTCCTCAGCAATGCAAGGCTCAAAGACAGCTCCAAAGGACTCATGATGGAAAAAGCTAGCTATATCCTGAGAAATAACTGTGGAATCTGAATGCAGACTGAGGCAAACTATTTGCTCTGTCTCTCTTTTTTTTTTTTTGGTTTTGTTTCTTCTCTTTCATGATTCATTCCATTGGTCATAAATCTTTGCAACTTGACTATTGTGTAAATAAGTTTAATGCGAAGGTTTATGTAGAATCTATATCGGACTGCATGCCATCTTGAGGGGGGAGGGGGGAAAGGAGGGAAGGGAAGAAAATTTGAAACTCAAGCACATGTAAAACTAAATGTTGTAAACTAAAAATAAAAATCTAATTTAAAAAATGATTTTTTTGGCTTTCTTTATGGGTGGGGGAAGAGAAAGGGGGGAAGAAGAGAATTCAGAAATGAAAATAAAATTGAATAAAAAAATTATTTTAAGTCCATCCCCCTTGACATTGAGTGGCCAGTCCTCTTTGACACAGATCCCAGCTATGGAGGTAGAGGGATCCTGTATCATCTTAGCAAAGTACAGAGTGTTTTTCTCAGCAAGAGGTCAATGAACATGTCCATCTTCATAAAGCTGGAAATCAAGCCCAACTCCAAGGGATCACCCCTGCTGAAATCATCACTATCAGAGGTATAACTGGAGATTCTGGCTTAAGATAACTTGCCTAAGGAGAGAAGCATAAATGTTGTGTTAAATTAGCTGTTTAAGACCAATTCAGTTGAGGAAGGTGGGAGTAGGACAAAGAGGAGACCTTTGGGGAAAGACTTCAGACTTCCATTCAGAAAGCTCGATGGAAAGGAGAAAGCCCAGAAAACAGTGAAGCTATTATAAGATGTGGGGGTGGGGAAGCTGCTGGAGGAGGGAACTTGGAGCTGAGCTAGGGAGCCTTCACTTGGCACCATCAAACAGCTTTCCATTTTATTTTTGTTTATTTACATCTTTTAATTTTACTTTTATTGACATCTTTTATTGTTCTATCCTCTTCACTTAAAACAATTTTTATTTTTAGTTTCAAATTCTCTCCCTCCCTCTAACCTTTCTACCACCCACTGAGAAGGCAGGAGATAGGATAATCATTGTATATATGAAGTCATGCAAAATAATGCTACATTAGTCATGCATCCCCCACATTTTTGAATACATTTCTCCCTCCCTCCTACACAGCAAACCATCCCTCATAACAAAGAATAAAAAAAGAGAAAAAAATTAAACAAAACCAACTAACAGATCAACTAATAGATCTGACAGCATATGTGATATTTCACACCCATTGTCTTCCTCTTTTACAAAGAAGGGAGGGAAGTACATTTTCTCCACTCTCTTCCAGGGACAAAATTTATTGTTATAATTACGGTGTTTAGTCTTTTTTTTTTTATTGTTCCTTCTGTTCCCATAATTGTAGTCGTTTACATTGTTCTTCTGGTTCTGCTTACTTCATTTTGTATTAGTTCCTGTAAGTCTTCCCATGTTTATCTACAGTCTTCATATTCATAATTTCTTATAGCATAATAAATTTACTACATTCAGGTACCACAATTTGTTTAACCAATTGATGGGAACCTACTTTGTTTCCAGTTTTTTCAGCTTTCCATTGTAATTAGTTATTCTTGCTACCTAGGTGCTAAGCTTGGTTGTTTTTTAACAGCTGAATGAATAGAAGAGTGTCATTATCCTTTAAATTTGGTCACCCCAAAGCAAAGTCCAGCTCACCTCACCCTAGTTGTAGTCCTAAGAACAACCCCAACAGAACAACAGACATTTATATAGTGATTTAAGGCTTCTGGAGTGTTTTATCATATCTATATGCTATCGTACTTGAGTCTTATAAAAACTGTATGAGATGTGTACTCATGCTATTTTTGCAGACGACATGATTTTGTGAGCCATTTAGTCTAGTGGTTCTCAACCATTTTTTTTTAGTTTGAGGACTCCTTTTAAATGTCACACCATTTCTGCCTCCCTCCCCTGCCCGTGATACCTGTTGCAGTATCAGTTGCCATTTAATTCAGAAAATACATAACATTTTTGTAATGCTTTCAAATTAATCTGTATTTTATTCATCACAACAGCATCTAGATACATTAGTAAAATAGTTCTATATATACATGCCATATTATTTATTCAGTTTATAAAAGGCATGTTTGCTTATTTATGAATCTGCAGACCTCTAAGAACAAATCTAAGGCTCCATAGGAGTCTTCGGGCCACAAACTGGGGGCCACTGATTTGATCTAAACTTCTTATTTTAAAGATGAAGACACTGAGACCTAGAGAGAAGTGACTCGCTCAAAATGATGCAATGACTCAGGGGTGGGACTAGAATGCAGGTTTCTTAATTCCTTACTGCTGGCTCCAAGACTGGATAAAGCAGTGTGGTTTAGTAAAAAGACTTCTGAGATGAAGTTAGATGAGTGAGGTTCAAATCCAGCGTCTTCTGCTTATTTATAACTTATGTGCTAGCAGAGGTTGTTACCTGTTACTTCAGGTTTGATGTTGGCATTCCTAGATCATTCAACCACAGTTAATAAAAGGGGGTTTACTTAGCCATAGAATAGAATAGAGATTCAACAAGGATACTCCCATACTTGGAGGACCAACCTCCCCCCCCCATCACAATATGAAAACACATCTGGTCAGCAGGTCAAGGTGTGGTCTTTGGACATCCACCAAACCTTAAAAGTCCAGACCCCACGTGGGTTGGCCTTTTTCTGCTCTGAGATGACTAAGAAGCCTCTCCAATACAGACAGAGGTTCCCAAGAAGTCAAAGGAAGTATAGTTTGAGCCTTAGCTGCTTGGAGTAATCATATCCCTGGGACATCTTTGTCACTTTTCAAAGGAAATCTAGCCTAACTCGTGTGGAAGAAAGGGTTAGAATTTTGCTCTCACCACACTATAGCACCACAGACAAGCCATTTAATTCCTCTGGGCCCTAAATGCCTCTTCTGTAAAGTAATGAGGACTTCCTACCAAGATAACTGCCTGAAGGGAGGCAGACCTTCTAGTTCCCCCCAGCTAGAGTAGACTGGCCTATTTGGGCCCTATGCTTTGCTGCCACCACCATGCAGGGGTAATGGAGCTACCTTTTTTGGATGACCCAGTGTAGGAGGTGAATATCAGTTCTGCTTGTGCTAAAAGCTGCAGACCATCATTACAATGCACAGTGTGATAAAGTCAAAAATGAATTTATGCCCCTAGGAAGAGAAGGATGCAATGCAATATTTAAGTGAAGGGAAACTTGTCAATTAGGGAGCTCTGGATTTCTTCAGGAGTATAAAGACATACATTGCTGAGCTGTATGGATCATTCTGAGCTTCAAGAGCTTCACTGATGTCACAAGGACCAGGCCAGATTTTACAACTATGTCCTGAACAAACTGGGCTGGCTGCGCCCTGACTTGGGAGAACTGTCAAAGATTACAAAAGTGAGCATAACTCAACCTCTACCAGAGAAAACGTATCATTCTAGGCCAAAGCCAAATCCTGCTTTTGAGGGAGATTTGAAGCCTGGAAAACATGACAGCTGATTTTATTTCTGGAACTGGTAGAAGAGCTATATCTAGGGAGTTCAACAGCCTCAGGCAATGAGGACAGAATTAAGACTCTTGTCCAGCTTCTCTGCAAGACCAATGTGTCCTTTCTGGGAAAAGAAAAAAAAAAGAAAACCTAAAAAAAGTAAAAAACTGAAATTCACATCAAACTGAATAATTATCAAAAAAGATCCAATGGAAAAACTGCAGTAGGTGACTTCTTTCACCTCAGAATTGCACAAAAACTAATCCAGGAATTGTATGATGATGTAGTGCTAACATTCTAATAGGCCAGAGAGAAGAAACAAGTGTCCCCCTAGATCCATAATGTTTTCAAAGGGTATTGAGGGAGTTAGATAAGAAAAATGGAAGATCTAGAGGTTGAATTGCTTCTGTTCTGAAGGAATAAAAAAGGGAAAAGGGAAAGGAGGGTAAAAGGAGATAGGTGGAGCAGTATATAGGATGCTGGGCCTGGGGTCAGGAAGACTTCTCTTCCTGCGTTCAAATCCAGCCTCAGACACTACTAATTGTGTGACCCTGGGTAAGAAACTTAACCCTGTTTTCCTCAGTTTCCTCATTTGTAAAATGAGCTGGATAAGGAAATGGCAAACCACTCCAGTATCTTTGCCAAGAAAACCCCAAATGGGATCATGAAAAGTCAGACATGACAAAAAATGACTGAACAACAAAAAACTAGTATAAAAAGGAGGGAAAAGGGTGTGTAATTTGCTACTTCTCATAATTAGAATAATTAAAAGAGTATATAAACATGAAGGAAGGAGTGGTGAAGTGTGAATGTCAGATGAACCTTACACTTATCTAAAATGGAAAAAGTAGGCTTGAACACACACACACACACACACACACAGATGTGTAGAAATGCATCAAATTCAAAAGCGAATTGAGCAAGGATAGTGAGAGGGTTTTAAGAGGGAAGATTGGTCCAAGCTAAAGAGGTAACAGGCACGAGCAAAATAAAAATCCTGATCCTGAAGGGGAGAAGGGTGAAAAAAAGAGAAAATCAAAGAACTAGAAGCTAACAGTATAGTCATCAACTGTGGAATGGCTGAATAAATTGTAGTATGTGAGACATTATTGTTCCGTGAGCAACGACAAAAGACATGATTTCAGAGATGCAGAATGAAGTGAATAAAACTAGGAAGAAGCAAATTATACAAGGACAACAATATTCTGTAATAGTGACTGCGCAGGCCCCACTGCCCAAAGACCTGTAATATGTGTTACGTTTTATCCTTGCCCCAGGGTTCTCTGGCTCTTTTAAGGGGCTGTGAGGGTGGTGTCTATTCTCTCTTCCATTGACTCAAGCCCTCACCTATCCTCTTCTCCCAGTCTTAGCGGTCCCATGAGCCTCAGTCCATTTAACCACTTGGCCAGGTTACCTTTTACAAAGGAATATTTACTTCAAAGATAAAGCAAGAACAAATAAACAAACGTCCTCCTCTTCACTGCATGTAGAGGACATGATTTCCCCCCTATGTCACTTCAGTTTCTGAGGAGGAGAGGGGGATTAGGTTCATAATTTAATTCAGCTTCGATATAGCCCAGTCCCACCAAGTTCCAAGTCCAAAGGCTCGCCTAGGCTCATTTCCTGGAAACCTGGCTGCTCTGAGCTTCCCTGCTAGGCTGGCAGCAACATCCTGCCTGGAATCCTGGTGCCAAGATCTTTGTGGCTCCACTCTGAGAGTGGGAACTCCATTGCCTTTGTCGACAACTGACAAACGAAACAGACCCCAAACCCAGAACTGTTTCTTGGGTGCCACAGGACCTTAATAAAGGGGAGTTACTCCCTCCCCACAGCTGTTTCATGAATGTAAGAGGGTGTGCGTTGAAATGCAAAGGGAAAAGCTTTCAGATGCAAAATATAATGATAATGGTAGCTACATTTATATAGCAGCTACTGTGTGACAGGCATTGTAATAAATATTTTACAATTATTATTTCATTTGATCCTCAATAACTTTGGGAGGTAGGGGCCATTTTACAGATGAAGAAACTGAGGCAAATAGAGGTTAAGTGACTTGCCCAGGGTCACACAGCTAGTAAGTATCTGAGGCCAGATTTGAACTCAGGTCTTCCTGACTCCAGGCCTCATGCTCTAATCACTGCATCCCCTGGCTGCTTCTGCCATCTCTACCAACCTACCTACCCTACCCTAGTATAACTCTAGTCCCAAAGTTCTTTGGTATGGGACTCTCTCCTCATAAGAGAAAAACAGTGCCTGAGCCTCCTGGGGTTACTCTATGAAGGGCAGGAGGCTTGAATACTTTAATTGCATTTGAAGAGGCCAGTAAGACAATGAATTTGTCTCTAGAGCATAGCCCATATTCATGTCTTTATTCTAGCCACTTGTCTACATAAGATTCCCAAAGCAGTATGGGAGGTGAAACTGAATTGGTAATTAAATCAAACTAAGGCAACATAAAATAACTAACTACATGGAGGGAGAGGGTTTCAGAGTCAGGAAGAATTTGTCTAACAGGCTTCTTCCATCTCCTGCCTGGAGGAGACAAACTACCTCAACAACTGAGTCCTTGACAGAGTATAAGGGAGGAGGCTACTGCCCATCCCTAAGAGCTATGGATTTAACTGAAAGAGCTCTGTGGCCCTGCGGCTGAAAAGAGCACAATCATACTCTAGGTGGAGAGAACACAGAATATCTCAATAGCTGAGCAACCCTCATCTAGGTCCAAGAGCGGAGCAGCCTTCCTAGCCATGTCCAGTGGGCACAATCTAGAGGCCGAGCAGCCTACCCAGTACTGTTCAAAAGCAGCTACATAGTGGCAGTGACCTGCTGTAATGTTAATGGAATAGGAAGATCCTCCCAGGCCATTAATAGACCTATGTGGTCACATGTGTTCAACCACAGCTGTGATACATCCTGAGTCATATAGAACCCATTGGGGGAGGAACTTGCCTAAGGAGGAGCTTGCTTAGGGGGAGGCTTGCTTGTAGGAAGGCTTTCACACTTTTTGGTACTAAGCTAATTAGGCATTGAATCACAAGGTTTGTAATGCCTTTTGGCTCTGAGCCTATTAGCGTATATATATTCTGAAGTGAAATTTTGCTTTGAGGGTTTGCTCATGAGAAGGACCTTTTGATTCCCTGGACAGGACTTTGAGTAGGCATTTGTTAAGAGCCCCCCAGACTACTCAGATGTTAGTGCTTCCCCCCCCCCATATCAATTAAATCTCTGTGCTAATTTCTCTGCTTGTATTTTCTACTTATTTGTAATTAAAGTAAGTTTGTCGACCCCTTTAAAAGTTGCCTTTCCTTTAGTAAAGCCGATTAAAGAACTTGTGTTAGCAGGTCATCCTGGGCCTGCGAGGGTGCTTGCTGTTATACCTGCTTGGACCTGCCAGGAGCTATAGCCCAGCCCGGTTCAGCTACAGTAGAACCTGATAAGAAGCCAGCTCGGCCAGAGTGACCATGACCTGCACCCTGGGCCTAGCAGACCCAGCTGTTCCAGTGCCATGGAGACACTGTGCCCTTTGAGAGCAAGCCCAGTTGAGCAGCAGTGCGACTCAGCCATTATAAACACCACATACTGTATTAGGACACTCTCGAACAACACAAGGCACAGGCATGCTGTGGGTCTGGAGTTGTGAGTTGTCTTAACTGTGCGTTCCAGGCTCTAGTTCAGATAGTGTACTCACCGGACCTATTTGTGGGACAAGTTTTTCAGCTGGTGCAGCCCAGTCTTCTCATTATCTGCAAATATTCAGAGCAGGCCTTCCTCCTGTCTACCAGACCTTGACCCTTAACCCTAGGATACATGGTAAGACTTGGGCTAATTCAATCAATCAACCAAAATTAACGAGTGCCTCTTATGGACCTTGCCAGATAGGTGCCTCCTTTGATCACATCCGCAGCTTATCTGTCCTCAGGCTTGTGGTGAAGTAGATTGGCCTCATTAAGACTAGCCTAAAAACGTTGGTAACTCACATAGTGAAGTGGTGGTAGTGACTGTATAGGAAGCCGGAGGCAGAGACAGGTTTTTCTGAAGATGTAACCATAAGGGAGAGTCCCTAAGTCAACAGGTGAATAATTTTAATTCTAACTCTCATTCTTTAGCACTTTATGGTTTCAAATTTCTTTCCTTCCAACAACTTTGTAAAGTAGGAAGATGGTATGGGGATTATTACATCAATTAATAGATGAGGAACCAGAGGCTCCTAGAGGTAACACAGGAACACAGCCAGTAAGTGTTGGCGACAGTTCACCTGGATAGCTCCAGGAAACCTACTAAATGGTCCCATAATTGGAGTCAAACCAAGAGTAGGGACACGAGGGCTTTGTACCAGGCTGTGGAAATTTAGAGGGTATCAGCAGCCCTTGTTAATCTTTAGGAGGATAGAAACAACAGAGTTTTGTGCATGGCTAGCAAAAACAATGAATTAAAATACCTCTAGGAGCTTCTGTTGAGCTTCTCTATCTCTTCCTATGTGCCATGCCTCTCTCCCTTTCATGTTGCTTGTCCTGGGCATAAAAATGACTAGTTATGGCTCTGCTCAGAACCTTGCTCTACCTTGGCCTTAACTCACTGGTGTCCAAGCTGAATCTTAGTCCCTTTTGGTAGATGCTTTCAGACTATCATCTGTCCTTGAATGTGTAGTGATCATGCTCTGGCCCTCTTTCCCAAAGCCAGGCTTCTACATCGGCCCCTTGGGAATCCAGGGGTTAACCCTGAGTGGTTAGAGCATCTCTCCTTTACTTCCAGGAGGCTTGTGACTCTACCAGCTGAGTTTCTCCACCACTGTCAGTGACTGACACTCCAGTTCCATTTAACCATTTAACACCGATTAACTTTTACAAAGGGATACTTAATGCAAAGATGTAGCAGGAACAAAGGTACAATTTATCCCTTTCACACAGAAGGGATTGGAGGTGCAGCACCCCTGCTATCTGGAAAATCTGAGTTAAATTTTTTGGCCCTCTCTCCACACCAGAGAAGAAGTCTGAATTAAAAGATAAAATATGGTGATATTATACAATACTATACATATATTTTATGCATTTCTGAGTTTCTAAACTTTTTCCATGCCATCTGCTAGCCTTCCCATGTCATCTGTAGTTTCAGCAAAATGCCCCCAAAATTCCCATTTCATTTCTTATGCCAGCCTGCAATATAGTGAAACCATGATGGGGACAGTCTCAGTGTGGAAGGGATAATTGAATGTACGTTTCTCCCAATGTCATGGGGGCATACTGTCCTTTCTACCACCTCAGTCTTTGAGGGGAGTGAGCTGAACTTAGTTCAGCTCCTACATAGCCTTTATTGGCCTTACCAAGTTCACATCCAAAAGCAACATCTCTGCTGGATGAGTCCTTGTCTCTACTACCACTGGCCTGGGATCCCAAAGGCTACTTCTTATTCCTTGGGTCGTGGATGCTGCTCTGTCTTTGGAATCCAGACTGGAATGCCCAGATGCTGAAGGGTCTTCTTTTGAACTCCCAAGGTCAGAGGCTCCGATCTCTTTTACCTAAAAGGTAAAGAACAAATGTAGAGGCCAAGGACCAAAACTCATTTCTTGAGACCACCCACTCTCAGAGAGGAGCAGTCCCTGTGATCTCCCATCTTCTTGCGTTGTCTCTCACTAGATGCATGAACGCAGGACTCACTGAATAAGGACAGGAGAAAGTGGTTGAAATTGACAGGCCTTTTTGAATGCCTCCATAGCAAATAATAGCTAACATTTATAAATCACTTTAAGGTTTGCAAAGGGCTTCATATATTATCTCTTCGAACCACACAACAATGTAGTAAGGTAAGTGCTATTACTATCCCCATTTCACAGATAAGGAATCAGAGGCAGACAGAGGTTAAGTAACTTTCCTATAGCCATGCCTCTAGGAGGTGTCCAAGGCAAGCCTCCAAATCCCCTATTCTATCCTCTTTGCTAGCTGGCTGCCAATCAAAGAGCCTCCTTTTTGACACCTGGTTACCTGACCAGAACCAGTTTCAGAATGTCTATGAATGTCTCTCCAAGGTATTTCCACTCTATGTTATCCTGATCTCCTAGAAGCAAGCTCCCTAGCCTCCAACATGTGGAACGAAACCACTGCACATGTGCCAGACCCTGATTTCCAGAGTTGTGCTGGAGACAGCTCTAACCGCCTGCACGAGAGCAGATTGTTAAATTTTCAGTGTCAGCATTCAGGAATCAGCAAGCTACAAATCGGGGCTTGATTTACTATTTTGCTCATTACCTAGACTTAAGAGAGTATTAATAATGCAGATTGAATTTAAAAGTGTGGTGTATACAGTTTTTTTTCCCCAGAAACATAGTTGTTAAACATTTACCAGCACTCCATTGTCCATTACACACATATATGATCAAACTAGATTCAGGAAGTTTTTCTAAGCAAATTCACATCTCACAGGATTGTAGAAATTTGGGGACCATTAGTGAGTCTGACCTCCTCATTCCATAGAGATGGAATTTGAGGCTCAGGGAAGAGAAGGGAAACTTGTCCATAAATTAGATTGGATTGATAGAGTCAGTCCAATTCAATCCAAATCCAAAAGTATTTATTAACTGCCTACTATGCACAGCAAGGCAGCTAGGTGGCTCAGAAGACCAGAGTTCAAATCCAGCCTCAACACTTACTAGCTGTATGACCCTAGGCAAATCACTTAACCTCTTTTGCCTTAAGCCACTGGAGAAGGAAATGGCAAACCACTCTAATATCTTTGCCAAGAAAACTGACAGTATTGGTAAACTATGGTCCATGGGGTCACAAAGAGTCAGACACAACTGAATAGCAACATCCAAGGCATTGTGGTTGGTGCTAGAGATACAAAGAGAAAAAAAAAACCCTGCCCTCAAAGAGCTTACATTCTACTGGGGTGGATGCAGAAAACAAACAAACAAACAAACAAATAAATAGACAAATAAATAAATAAATGTATTTTATATATATAACTATTTAAGGGAGCATCAAACATCAAAAACATCACCTTCCCCTAGGTGGTGAAACCTGAGACTTGAAAGAAGTTAAGAATTCTAAGAGGCAGAAATTGAAGGGGGAGTGTGTTCCAGGCATGAGGGACAGCCTCTGCAACTTCATGGAGACAGGAAATGCAATGCTGAGTTCAGAGAACCAAAAGTAGGCTAGACCAGAACCAAAACTAGAAGTCAAGTATATAGGCCCCTAGTTCAGGGCTTCTTCCATTGCAGTACACCATTTCATACTTCTTTTTTTCTTCCCAGGGGAAAAAAACCCAGCTCTGTCACTAAATTACTTTGGGTAATTCTCTTCCCCTATCTGGACCCATTTTTCAGTTTATAACCCTAGTAGTCTCTGAATTGTTTGCTGTCCTTCATCAACTTGCCTTTTGGAATTTCTAGCTTTCTTACAGGGGAATGGGGAAGGGCGAAGGAAATGTGAATGTGAGATATTTCTGGTTTTTTTGGTGACTTCTGACTCTTCAATGTTGGTCAAGGGCTCTTCGCACTGTCCCTCCGTGACTGTCTTAGTTGGGTTGACATTTAGCTGTTTTCCCAAAACCCTTCATTCTTTCAAGATGTGGACAAATTTTTACCATTTTCCCATTCTTTGAATTACCCTTAAATCTACCCTCAATTCCCATCAAGTCCTTCTTCATAATAAATGTTTTTGTAAAATAGCCTTACATACCAGAATTTTAGATGCCCTTATTTGTTACTGACTCCCTTTTTTCCAATTCGGACACCAAATTTCTGCAAAAGCTTGTGCATCCCACCAGCCAAGCATGAGGTCAGTGGGAATCCTTATAGCTGGCTTTTAAAACACTGTATTTTTGTATATTTCCTGAAGAATTCTAGCAGTCTACCCCACCTTGCCAAGCCAGAAAACTTGGTCTTGTATCCCAGCTCTGCTACTTATACCCATGTAACCTGGTATAGAGGCACCCTAGGTAGTGGTGAAGACACTGAACTTGGAGTCAGGAAAACCTGGGTTCAAATCTCATCTCAGATACTTTTTAGCTGTGTGATCCTGGGAAAGTCCCTTAACTTCTCTGTGTTTTAGGTTTTTTAACTGTCAAATGAGGGGGATGGGCTTAATGGCTTCTAAGACCCATATATCTCTAAGTCAGTGATTCTGTAATCCCAAATCACTTTTGCTTTCTGGACTCCGATTACCTTATCTGTTAAAAAAAAAAAGGAGGTGGACTAAGGATGATTTTTAGGGAAGCAGCACGATGGAAAGAGCACTGGTTCTGGAGTTAGAGGCCATGAGTTCAAATTCTGCTCCTGATGCATGCTACTAGTGTGACCTTAGGCAAGTCCCTAGACTTAGTTTCTTCTTCTGTAAAATGAGAGGTTGGACTAGATGGCCTCTGAGGTCCTAGTTACTTCAAGAGCTATGATCTTTCCCTGACCAGATGACTCCCCTACTCAGTCAAAAGCTGTGGCTCCCTATTGCCTGGAGGATAAACATAAACTTCTCTGTTGAGCTATTAAAGTCTTACACAAGCTGGCTCTAACCCATCTTTCCAGGCTCACTGGATATCCCTTCTCCTTCTTCACCAGCCTTTTCTCCCTTCCTCACACAGGACACTACATCTTCTGTCTCTGACTTTGTATTGGCTGACCCAACTGCCTGGAATATACTCACTCCTTATCTTTGCTTTATAAAGTCCTTCCCTTCCTTAACATGCAGCTCTGGCACTATCTTCTGCATGAAAATTTTCCTCATCTCAATTGCTGCTGCCCTCCCTTTCAAGCTACCCTATATTTTATACATATATTCATTTTCTATTCATGCTATGCATAACAGGAGGACTGTCCAACGAGGTCCTAGTCTGGGAAGCACGTACAAGGAGATTCAACCCTATAAGTCCAAGTGGAGACTTGGGGAACCTGCTTCCAGAAGTGACCCATGTATTAAGATTTACTATAAAAAAAAGGTTCACTATCTGTAATGACACATGCTCACCTTTCCACTGAACTTGAAGGTTCACAGAGTACTTTACATACATTATCTCATTTACTCTCATAATGACCCTGTGAAGTAGGTGCTATCATTACCTCCATAAAAAAATTAAGTAGTCTTTTTTTTCCAATTATATATAAAGACAATTTTTAGCCTTCGTTTTTACAAAATTTTGAGTTCCAATTTTTCTCCCTTCTTCCCTCCCTCTCCCTAAAATGGTAAGCAAATTGACATAGGTTATACATATGCAACCTTGTAAAACATATTTCCATATTAGTCATAGTTGTGAAAGAAGAAATAGACCAAAAGGCACATTATCTCCATTTTTACAGAGGAAGCTGACTGAACGTAAGCAATGTGCCCAGAGTCACATAGCTGGTATGTCTCTAAAGCAGGATTTGAATCTAGAACTTTATGACTCCAAGTCTAGTAACTCTGTCCCCACCACAATGTCTCTTCCAAAAGTTGATCTTTAAGGCTCGATCCTGCCCTGACACTCTATGATTCTATATTGGAATATCTGTCTCCTGAACTAGATTATAACTCTCTTGAAGGCAAAGACTATGTCAATTACTTCTTTGTATGCCCAATATTGATTGGTTTTCTTCTCCTAGCAGGTGCTTGGTAAATATTTATTGATTATAATGGGAAATTCAAGGGGAATTCTTTTGTATGTGTTGGGGGGAGGTCATTTGGCATCTTCTCAAATCATGCCTCCTGGTGGCTGTCTACTTTGTTTATAGATAGGGCTAGCCCTTTATGCAATATTCAGACATTTCTATCTTCTCTGCAATTAATCTGCTCTGGAGTTAATGTATGTAGTAAAGATGCCCCAAAACAAAACAAAATAAAAGAAACAACGCCCCCCCTCCAAAAAAAACATTTAGATGGCACTCCTGGCTCTCAGAGTCATCTGTGATTGGAAGACTGGAGGACATGGAGGGTGGAGAGAAGGGAGAGAAGAGAGTACAAGGTCACTGAGTTTGAGAATCAGTAAGGAAGGTTTGCTCAAGGCAGCATAAGTGTGTTGGGTGGCAAGAAGCTTAGTCTGGCAGTCTGGAGATTTGGGTTCTAATTCTCAGCCACTGAATCTCCACGTGACCTTAAGAAAGTATGTCTCCCACCCCTCGGCCTCAGTTTCCTTCTCTGAAAATTAGGAAGTTGGATTTGATCCCTGAGGTCCCTCTCAGCTTCAATGTCTTAGGATCTCCCCACCCCCTCCACTTCCCTCTAGAATCAGGAAGAGCCAAGATGTCTCCAAAGGGCCGGTTTTAAGGAGAAACAGCTGCCTGATCCGTCTTCTTTGATTCTAATTGGGATGAAGAAGTGGAAACATCCACTGAGTTGTGCAATATACAGGAAACCAAAGCCTGAGAAAACCAACTCTGGCTTAGGATCTGCCAGCCAAACAATGAGGTTCTTTTCACCCTAAATTGTCTCTTGAGGCACTTTCTAGAAAACAAAGGAGGAAAATATTTCAATTACTGCTTTTCAGACCTACCTGAAGCTTTATTTGAATGGTTGTAAATATGTCAGGAGTTTGGTCTCCATAAGATCTTGTTACAGCTTTAGTTAAAAATTACATTCCCTTTCTAAAGATAATTTTAAAAAACAATCATTCCTTTGCCCTGGACCTGATCTTTTGGCCTTGAAAGGTGTTGAAAACCCAAGTGAAAGGGGACTTTTACTCAGACTTAGGTAAATGTTAGAACAGGCTAAACAGTAGAAGCAGCATGGTGTGATGGAAAGAACATTGTATTTAGAGCTAGATGGTCCTGGGCTCAAAACCCAGCTCTGCCAATTATTCTCCAGGAGACCCTGGCAAAGTCACTTAGCCTTCTTAGGTTTCAGCTTCTTTCTCCTATAAAATATAGTTGCTCCACGTAATCTCTGGGAATTGACCAGGAGATCCCTGATCAGTTGCTTTTTCGCAGGCCCATTTGATGGAATTAATTAGAAAAAATAAAATATTATGTAAAAAATAAAATGGCAAAAAGGAAAGAAATTACGGGGGAAGGAAACAAAGGACCATGAAGTATCAAATTCTTAAAGGAGGTAATGAGATGACTGCCTTCTTCTGCCTTTGTGAGGTGAGAGGAAGTTCTTCAGCCAAACTTGCCCTGGTGGCTCTTTAAAAAGCCAGCCGCTCTCTAGGGGATCAGTGGAGTCAGGAGACATCACTGAGTGTGAGCTCTGTGAAAGAAGATGAGAAGCAGCCTTGGAAGATCCCCACCATGGAGAAAGAATCTCTCTTCAGTTTTGGGTGTTTCTCTCTCCTCCCACCAACCCTGTGCTAACACATTGATCTTGCATCAATGATACACCTCAACGACAAATATCACACCTTACAGGGAGCATGTCTGGGCAGTCCACAAGTCAAAGTTGTCAAGGCACCATATCAGAGGACTTTTATAAGTCAGAAGAGAGTTAGGTCTGACTGTTGGGAGATGAGCTATGGGGAGCAAGGGACCTAACTGGGTGATTGGCATGGCTGAGATGCTACACCCAATGGGATCAACATGAGCATATCATAAGAAAGAAAAGCACATGGGTGTCTTAGAAGGCTGGAGGTGGGAATTGTGTCATGTATATGCTTCTCTTCTGATATATTCTTCATGTGCTCCCACTCTTCCCACTAACACAGTGCATGTGCTTCCACTCTTACCACTGACATCGTAGATTCTCACTCTTCCCACTACCACAGTACATGTGTCCCTACTCTTTCCTCTGCCTCTGTGTGCATATTTGTAGGAAAGTGCACCCCATGTCTATGGGGGGCACAATATTTTGTTATTATTTTTATAATGCCATTTTAATAAATGTCTTTGCTTTGATATAATTATATATACTGTTAAGTACACCAGTAGGACCTTTTGAAATATATATTTTAGGAGTCTGGATCCTTAGAGTATCTGAAAACTGAGTCGCTGCCCCTCCAGAAGATCCGACCTGTGAGTGCTACAATAGCAGAGTAGAATCGCTCACCATAACCTGCTCTACTGTCTCAAAATAAAGCGAATTCTTTATCCTGGCACTCAAGGCTTTCTATTACCTATCAACCTTATTTTGTACTGGTCCTTTACAAGAAGTTTCCCCTTTCAAGAAGATGGCTTTATCATTATCTCTCACGTTCATTCCTGAGAGGCAGTGAGATATGGTAGATAAGACAACCAAAAAGTCTAATTCAATATGCCAAGTAAATTTGTGCCACACTGATACCATGAAGTGTGGAGGAATGGATATTTCACAAAATCAATTTTGGAGGATCAGCATTTATTAAGCACCTACTATGTTCTAGGCATTATGCTAAATGCTGGAGATATCAAGAAAGGCAAAAAACAGTTCTTAATCTCAATGAGCTCACAAATTAATGGGAGGAGACAACTGTGTCACTACATACAAACAAGATACATACCAGATAAATTGGAGCTAATCAACAGGGGGAAGATGTTGGCAATAAGAGTGATCAGGAAAGGCTTTGCTTAGAAAATGAGATTTTAGCCGGGGATTGAAGGAAGCCAGAGGTATGGGAGGAATAAACTGTAAGAAGACTGACTGGAAGGGGATGGGGGATGGTTATTAAGAATTTTGAATATCAAACAGAGGAGTTTATATTTGATCCTGGAGGTGAAAGTGAGCCATTGGAGTTCATTGACTGAGAGAAACCTGGCAAAACCTGTTCTTTAGGAAGAATAATTTGACAACTGAATGAAGAAGGGACTAGAGTGGGGAGACTTGAGATAGGGAAGTCAACCAGCTGTAGCAACAGTCCAGGTGTGAGGTGATGAAAGCTTGCATCGGAGTGGCGGCACCATCAGAGGACAGAAGGGGGTAAATATGAGAGATATTACAGAGATAGAAACGACGGGACTTGTCAGCTGGTTTGATATGGAAGGGGAGTGAGAAGAAGGAGTTGAGGGTGATGCCCAGCTGTCCAGCCCAGGTGACTGCAGAGGGTGGTGGTGCCCTCTACAATAAGTTAGGAAAGGGTGACGGATTGGGTTGAAAGATAATGAATTCCGTTTTTAAATGTTGAATTTAAGATATTTACAGGACATCTAGTCCTGGCTGCCCAATAGGCAGTTGGAGATGTGAATCTGGAGGTTAGGAATGAGGTTAGGACTGGATAGCATAGAGATAATAACTGAAACTCTGAGATAACCGAGTGAAACACTATAGAGGGTGAAGAGGAGGAACAAATTTCTCTCATTTATTTACTTACCCCAAACAACAAAACCAAGCTAGGGAGGACAAATATGGTTTGCATAAAGAGGTCCAAAGAGTTTGCTCATTCAGGCAGGCAGAACACCTATTGACTCTTCATTTCTCTCCCATCCAGTTCTTGACTGGTCTTGCCAACTGAGTAAGGCATGAAAGGGATACAGAAGAGTAGAATGGGGGTATTAAGAGAAAGAGATAGGTGCCCATTGTCAGGAAGGAGATGGATTATTGAGGACTTTGTTCTCGAGCCTCTGGAGGGTCAGTGTGAACAGAGCTTTGGAGCCTCTGGAGAGTCAGTGTGGACAGAGCCTCAGAATCTTTGAAGGATACATTTTGTTTCAAGTGACTTCTAAATGCATTCATTTTCCACGAAGATCTTTAATTCAGTTCTGTTATTGCTGGAGAGCTCTGGGTCACTGGTGAAATGAGGGCTGATGAGCAGCTGTCAAATGGGCTTTCCATACCCCAGGGGCAAGGAATGACGTTTCCAAGAAGCTGTCATTTGATAATTTGGAATATATCTGATGAATTGCCCAAATATCAGATAACCAGCTTCTTTGTCAGCCTTCATTTTTCTTGCTCTGCCTCCTCGCTCCCCTCCTGGCCCCATACAAAGAGTCCTGAGTTCTCTCACATTACTTCTGCATCTGATATTTACTAGCTCTGTAAACTTAGGCCTGTCACTTCCCTCCTCTAAGCCTCAGTTTTCCAATCTGCAAAATGTAAATATTAATCCTAATCCAGCCTCCCTCACAGGATTTTTTCGGGGAAAATGCTTTGTACAAGAGAGGGTTTCTATGGTAGTAAGAACATTGGGGAGAAGAGAGGGATAGGGGAAGTAATTGGAAGAGATTGATGCAAAAAAAGAGCACCAATAAAAACACACAGAAGAAAACGAAAAGGAATTCAAGAGACAAAAACAAATAGCAGCTCTCTGACCACATTCAATTTAATATATGTGTATATATGTACATATATATTTTTAAAAACAATCTTTGTAACTGAAGTTCAAAGCTTCATGTATGACTCTTTTTTCTCTGGTTTTTTTTAAATATATTCAATTGTGTGCTAATGCTGTTAAGTTGATAAAGGTCAAGGAGTGTTTTTGCCTTTTTTAATGCTGTTGGCCATCAGCACAATGCCTGGGACACAGTAAGTGCTTAATAAATGTTTGTTGATTGACTGAACTATAAAACCTTTATTTTTCTTTAGCTAAAGATACTTAGTATATTTTATTTTGTAAAATATTTTCCAATTACATGTAAAATTTTAACATACTTTTTTTTTAATTTGAGTTCCAAATTCTCTCCCTCCCTTCTGCTACTCCTCCCATCTTGAGAAGGTAAGCAATTTGATATTGATTGTATATATGAAGTCATGCAAAACATATTTCCATATTGGCCATGTTACAAAAAAAAACATAGACAAGAAAAACCCTAAGAAAAATAAAGTAAAAAACAGGATGTTCCAAGCTTCGTTCTCTCTGGAGGTAGGTAGATAACATTTTTCATCATGGGTCTGATTGTCTTGTGTCATTGTCTTTATCAAAGACTTAGGAAGTCTTTCACAGTTAATCTTCCTTATAATATTGCTATTACCATGAACAATGATCTTTGCTCTGCATCAGTTCATGTTAGTCTTTCTAGGTTTTTCTGATACCATCCCCCTCATCATTAGTTACATCACAATCATACTCCATCACAATCACAACTTATTTAGCCATTTCCCAATCAATGAGCATCCCTTCAATTACTAATTTTTTGCCATCATAAAAAGCACTGCTATACATGTTTCTGTACATATAGGGTCTTTTCCTTATTCTTTTATTTCTTTGGGATGCAAACCTACTAGTGGTATTGCTGAGTCAAAGGGGATGCAGTTTTATAGCCCTTTGGGCACAGTTCCAAATTCTTCTCCACAATGGTTGGACTAGTTCACAACTCTACCAATAGTGCATTAGTGTTCCAATTTTTCCACATTCCCTCCAGCATTCGTCATTTTCCTTTTCTGTCATATTAGCCAATCTGGTAGGTGTGAGGGGGTATCTCAAAACCTTTTTTTAAAAAATAAAGTTTAATAATACTAGCATTTTTTACTATGTGCCGGGATCTGTGCTATGTGCTTTACAAATACTATCTCACTTGATTTTCACAATAACCCTCCGAGATAGGTAACTATTATTTTTTTTTTGGAAGGGGAAGGCAGGGCAATTGGGGTTAAGTGACTTGCCCAAGATCACACAGCTAGTAAGTGTGTCAAGTGTCTGAGACTGGATTCGAACTCAGGTCCTCCTGACTCCAGGGCTAGTGCTCTACTCACTATGCCACCTAGCTGCCCCAATAGGTAACTATTATTGTCCCCATTTTACAGTTGAGAAAACTGAAGCAGGCATATAGAAGTAGAGTGACTGGCCCAAGTCACTTATTTGCTAATAAGAGTCTGAGGCTGGACTTGAACACAAGTCTCCCTGACTTCAGACCTCATGCTCTATCCACTGTGGCACCTAGTATGGTAAAATTACTTTTTTCTCTAAATGTATTGAAACTATTTCCATATTTAATTGGCCGAGGGGTCTAAGATTTAAACTACTTAGGTAGCTTCTTGGTTGTCAAGTACAAAAGCCAGCACAGTTGGGCCAGTTTGGATGACAGAGGTAAGGAAGCTGTGTCCAACTGAATCAATGCTATATCCTTGCTGAATAACCTTTCCATGCCATGGTTCAGGAAACTTCTTTTTGTTAGCTGTTAGATGACCTACAAGTGTCTCATTTCAGTCCAGTCCCAAACCTGAGTCTGGGCTGGTCTACACACAACAACCTCTCTTTGGAGGATGGGTTGGAGAGAGACAAGACTGGATCCAAGGAGAACGACTGGGAGGCTCTGCCACAGTACATGATGAGGATGAAAGATTTAAGAGGAATGCGTCTAGGTGCTGGCTATGGTTCATATACAGAAATCAGCCTGTTAGCAAATGTACAGAGAAATGTGCTCACATGCAGAAGTACAGGGTGTGTTTAGGGGCTAAAAAACTGAGCCAGTGAATTAAAAAGCAATTCAGTTAACAAAACCATCTTTGCTTGTTTGTCTGTTTTTCAACTCAACGAGAGCAATTGGGAACATGCCCATCATTCTAACTTCCAAATCAGGCTTTTCTTTTCATGTGAACTGAAGGCCCTCCTGCAAATTGCTGGGTTTCTGCACATGGGACACTATGTACCCACCAGGCACCATCTCTGGGCTCCTCTGAGAATATGTCCAAGTCTCTACAATCCACAAATGCTCACTTTACACTCTGGGTGGTTTTATTTTTTTATTTTCTGCATTTGTTCAGCCCGTGGTATACCAACCCAACAATCTCCTTACAATGGAGGCTGCTTTTGGGGGCTGGTCATTTATTCGGTCATTAAGCACTTATTAACAGCAACATTGTGCAATGATCAACTATGATAGACTGAGCTCTTTTCAGCAACAAAATGATCCAAGACAACTCCAAAAGATTCATGATGGAAAAATGCCATCCACATCCAGAGAAAGAATCGCAGAGTCTGAATGCAGAGTAATACATGCTATTTTCACTTTTGGGTTTTTTTTTTTGTTCTTTCTTGTGGTTTTTCTTTTTTGTTCTGATTCTTCTTTTACAACATGACTAATACGGAAATAGGTTTAACGTGATTGTGCACGTATAAACTATATCAGATTGCCCACTGTTTTGGGGAGGGGGAGGGAAGGGAAGGAGGGAGAAAAATTTGGAACTCAAAATCTTGCAAAAATGAACATTGCTAATAAATACTCCCAGTAGCACATGCAAAAAAATCCAACTATATTGTGAAAATTCCAAAAAAAGAAAGAAAGTAAGAACTTATTAAGTACCTACTATGTGCCAGAAAGTGTATTAAGTGCTGGGGAATACAAAGAAAGGCAAAAGACAGTCAGGCTCTCAAGGAGTTTCCTGTCTAATGGAGGAGACAATGTGCAAACCACCATGTACAAATAATATATAGGTATGTATACATATATATATATACATATACATATATATGACAAATTGGAGATAATTAGTGGAGGGAAGGCACTAGCATTAAGGAAGAGTGGGGAAGGCTTCTTGTAGAAGGTAGGATTTTAGTTGGGACTTGAAGGAAGTCTGGGAAACAAGTTGATGGAAGTGAGAAAAGAGAATATTCCAGGCAGGGTGTACAGCCCATGAAAACGCATGATATTGGTGGATGGAGTGAGACAACAGCATGAAGGCTAGTATCACTGGAGGGTAGAGTACTTAGGGGGTGAGTAAGGTATAAGAAGACAGGAAAGATAGGAAGGGCCCAGATTATGAAGGGCTTTAGAAAGCAAAGAGAATTTTATATTTTATTCTAGAGGTGATAGGGAGACATTGGGATTTATTGAATAGGAAGTGACGTGGTTAGATCTGTGCTTTAGAGGGATCAATTTGACAACTAAGTGGAGAATGGACTAGAGTGGGGGAAAACTTAAGACAGGGAAGCCCTGTAGGGAGGCATGTTGTATATCTATCTATCTATCTATCTATCTATCTATCTATCTATCTATCTATCTATCTAAATATCTATCATGTATCATATATCTATCTATCTATCTATCTATCTATCTATCTATCTATCTATCTATCTATCTACCTAATCTATCTACTTACCTATCTAAATATCTATCTATTTAACTATCTATCTAATTATCTATCATCTATCTGTCTATCTATCTACCTACCTACCTAAATATCTATCATCTATCATCTATCTATCTAAATATCTGTCTACCTAATCTTATCTATCTATCTATCTATCTATCTATCTATCTATCTAACTAATCTAATCTACCTATCTAAATATCTATTTAACTATCTATCTAAATAATCTATCTACCTATCTATCTAAATATCTATCATCTATCTATCTATCTATCTGTCTGTCTGTCTGTCTGTCTATCTATCTATCTATCTATCTAAATATCTACCTAATCTAATCTATCTATCTACCTACCTATCTAAATATCTATTTAACTATATCTAAATAATCTATCTACCTATCTAAATATCTATCTATCTATCTACCTATCTATCTGTCTATCTATCTCTATGTCTATCTCAATCTCCATCTATCTAGCTCTATATCTATCTATTTTGTCAGTTGGTTTTGCTTAACTGTTTGGTGGTTTGGTTTGGTGTTTTACCATAAGAGACGATTCAATGGGGCAGTCTGAGTGGAATTGTTGCCAAAATAAAAGAAAAAGAATTAGACTTAAAAAAATGAGGTATGTTTACTCTCTCATTTACAGAAGTCTGTAGATGCACAAAGTTACATAGACTGTCAGACCTGGCTAATGTGCAGGTTGATTTTGCGGAACCAAATCTTTTCTCTTAAAAAAAAAAGTCTTTGTTACAAGAGATGGTCTGCTGGGTGGACAGGAGTGGTGGAGGCGAGATACATTGAAAAAAATGAAGGTGATATGAAAACAAAATATGTCAATGATTTTTAAGTAATAAAATTGAAACAAAGTGTAACCATGAGAGGACTCAGAGGGAGGCACTTCAAACCTAATTGAAGATACAGTAGAACTGGTAACATCTCCTAGAGTCAAGACCCATTTCTATCAGCAGCAGGTTGAATTAAGGGAAACTTTTCTAATCTTTGGAATAGAGACAATGTGAGACCTCAGCCCTCAGAAAGGATGAGGACCACATGTAAAAAAAAGTGAGAACAAAATGAGTAATAATATGTCACATATGACAGCCACATGACAGATTTTTATTTACGAAATTCTTTGTATAGTGTAGTAGACAGCCAGTAGGATTTGGAGCCAGGAGTATTAGATTCAATCTGTGACCTTTCCCACTCAAGATTGTAGCCCAGACATTTTTTTCTCTGACCCAGTTTCTTTGTAAAATGAAGATAATATATCCCTGCCCTACCTATTTCACAGGGTTATAGTGAAAGAAGCACTTTGTAAACTTTAAATTTGTAATAAAAATGGGAGTTGTCAATGCCGTTATTCTATCTCTGAATTTGCCCAGGGTCCCTTTGTTCTGCTTGGTCTATTGGATAGAGCATTTGCCTTGGCATCAGAAAGATCTGAGTTCAAATTTCAACTCCAGTGCCTCCTCCCCCTCCCCCTCCCCTAGAAATGGCTACTATTAGACACAAATATGCCTGTGTGTATACACACACACATACACACATATATGTAAAATCATTCTATGTATACTTCTATTTATCACTTCTTTCTCCAGGTATAGATAGTATCTTCCTTCATATATACTTTGTGGTTAATTTGGATATTTATAATAGTCAAAATGATTTCACTCAAAGTTGTTCTTAAAACAATATTGCCGTTACTGTATATGGTGTCCTCTTGGTTCTGCTCATTTCATTCTGCATTATTTCTTGCAAGTCTATCCGTGTTTTTCTAAGATCATGGAGAGCACAATAGTATTCCATCACAGTTATATACCACAACTTGTTCAGCCATTCCCTAATTGACGGGCATCCCCACAATTTCCAGTTCTTTGCCACCACAAAGAAAGCTGCTATAAATATTTTAGAACACATAGGTCATTTTCCTTTCTCCCTAATACTCTTGGGAAACAGACCTAATAGTGGTATTGCTGGATCAAAGGGTATAGGCAGTTTAATAACTCTTTGGGCATAATTCCAGACTGCTTTCCAAAATGGTTGGATCAGTTCACTCTTCCACCAACAGTGAATGTATTTCAATTTTTCCACAAACCCTCCAAAATTTCTTGCTTTCCTTCAATCATTTTCAGTTAATCTGGTAGGTGTAAAATGGTATCTCAAAGTTGTTTTAATTTGCATTTCTCTAATCAATAATGATTTAGAGCATTTTTATATGACTACAAATTGTTTTGATTTCTTCATCGGAAAAATGCCTGCTCATATCCTTTGACCATTTATCAATTGGGGAATGACTCACATTCTTATAGATTTGACAAAGTTCTTTATATGTTTGAGGTATGAGACCTTAACTTGAGAAATTATCTGTGAAAATTTTCCCCCATTTTCTGCTTTACAAATATCTTTTTGAGGGGTGGAGTCAAGATGGCGGCTGAAAAGCAGGGACTAGAGCGAGCTCCCCACCAAGTCCCTCCAAAAACCTATAAAAAATTGGCTCTGAACCAATTCTAGAACTGCAGAACCCACAAAGTGGTGGAGGGAAGCAGGGCTCTAGCCCAGGACACCCTGGACAGTCTCTGGGTAAAGTCTATCCCTCACGGAGCTGGGAGCAGAGGGGAGCGGAGCTGAGCAGAGCAGAGCCCAGCATGGGCTGCGCAGACCAATGAGACCAGGAGTCGGGCAGAGCGTGCCCTAGAGCCCTGAATCAGTGAGGTGCAGCAGTTACCAGACTTCTCAACCCACAAACACCAAAGACAACAGAGTAGGTTAGTGGGAAAAGCTGCAGGAACAGGAAGTT
>CM053625.1:70296601-70319321 GCA_028646595.1 Phalanger gymnotis | reverse complement strand
GAGTATTGTGGAAGGTTATACATAATGATACACATGTGGTCCATGTCGAATTGCTTGACTTCTTAGGGAGGGTGGGTGGGAAGGGAAGAGGAGAGAGAATTTGGAACTCAAAGTTTTAAAAAATAGATGATCAAAAACAAAAACAAAAAATTTTTTGCATGCAACTAGAAAATAAGATACACAGGCAATGGGGCATAGAAATTTATCTTGCCCTACAAGAAAGAAAGGGAAAAGGGGATGGGAGGGGAGTGGGGTGACAGATGGGAGGGCAGACTGGGGAATAAGGCAACCAGAATATATGCCATCTTGGAGTGGGAGGGAGGGTAGAAATGGGGAGAAAATTTGTAATTCAAACTCCTGTGAAAATCAATGCTGAAAACTAAATATATTAAATAAAATTTATAAAAAAAAAATTTCCCCTTTAAGATTCTTGACATTTTTTCCCTCCAGATGAATTTCAGTTTTACTTTTTCATGTTTTTTACTTCAAAGTAGTTCTTTTGTAATTTGATTGGCATAGCACTAATTAACCAGGTTAATTTAGCTAGTATTATCGTTTTCATTATATTGGCTTAGCATACCCATGAACAATTGATATTTCTCTAATTTTTTAGATCTGTCTTTATTTTCACAAAGTATTTTAAAATTATATTCCTACAGTTCCTATGTGTGTCTTAGTAAATAAATAACCAAATATTAAATATATTCTGTAACTTATTTAATGGCATTTTAAGGCAGCTAGGTAGTACAACAGATAGAGGCCCATACCTGGAGCCAGGAAGATTCATCTTTCTGAATTCAAATTTGGTTTTAGACACTTACTAGCTGTGTGACCCTGGGCTAGTCACTTTTCCCTATTTGCCTCAGTTTCCTCATCTTCAGAATGAACTGGACAAGGAAATAGCAAACCTCTCCAGTATCTTTGCCAAGAAAACCCCCCAAAATGGGATCACAAAGAGTCAGACATAACTGAAACAACTAAACAAAGTATCTCTTTCTCTTCCTGCTGGGTTTTGTTGGCAATATACAGAAATGCTGATGGTTTATGTGGATTTGTTTTATATTGTGAAACTTGTTTGAAATTGTAGCTTCAGTTAATTTTTAATTGTTTTTTTAAAGTTCCAGGTAAACTATCATATCATCTGCAAAAAGCAATAATTTTGTTTCTACTTTGTCTATGTTTACTCCATCAATTTCTTTTTTCTTCTTTCACTGCTATAGCTAGCATTCTCAGCATTATATCAAGTAGCAGTGATTATAATAGACATACTTGATTTTCCTCTGATCTTACTGGAATGGCCGTTAGTTTATCACTATTATGTATGATACTGGCTCTTGGTTTTAGGTAGATACTACTTTTTCTATACGGAAAGAGTAATTTATATTTTTCTAGTGGTTTTTTTTAATCAGAAATGGATATTGTATTTTATCAAAAGTGGGTTTTTTTGCATATGCTTTTTTCTATACATAATCATATGATTTTTCTTCTGGTCCTTTTAACTAAGATAGGTCTATTATGTTTATGGTTTTCCTATAACTGAATCAACCCTGTATTGCTGGCATAAATTCAACCTGGTCATAGAGTATAATTGTTTTGATATATTGCTGTAGCTTCTTTGCTAATATTTTATTGAAAATGTTATATCTATATTCATTTGGGATATTGGTCTGTAGTATTCTTTCACTATTTTGATTCTTCCTAGTTTAAGTATCAATACCATATTTGTATCATAGAATAGAAGGACTCCTTTTTCTATTTTTGGAATCAGTTTATATAATATTATAATTAGTTGTTCTTTGAATGTTTGATAGAATTTACTTGTAAATCCATCTGGTCCCAGATTTTCCCCCACTTTGGTAGCTCATATATGGTTTTTTTCAATGTCTTTTTCTAAGACTGGATAATTTAAATTCTCAGTTTCTTCTTCTGTTCATCTGGACATTTTATATTTTTGTAAATATTCATCTATCTAAGTTGTTAGTTTAATAGTTTTTAGTAATTTCCTTTATTTTTTAAAGTTTCATTTTTTGGAATTGGTAATTTGATTTTCCCTTTTCTTTTTTAGCTAATAGTTTATTTTTTTAAAGCTCCTAATTTGTTTATTAATTCAATGTCTTTTTGCTTTCAGCTTTGTTAATCTCTTCTTTGATTCACGTAATTTCTATTTTGATGTTTAATTTAGGGTGTTTAAATTTTTTCTAGGGTTTTTTTAAGTTGCATGGTAAATTCATTAATTTGTTATTTCTCTCTCTTATTAATGAAAGTGTTTACTTAGAGATATAAATTTTCCTCTAAAGAATGCTTTGGTCATATTCCAAAAATGTTGCCATGATGTCTAATTGTTGTAATTATCTCTAATTTAACCTATTATTTCTGTGATTTGTTTTTTGACCCTCCCCTTCTCCAGGCTTAAGTTATTTAGTTTCCAATTATTTTTTGATAATTTCTTTAGCAGCTCTTTATTTAATAATATTTTAATTTCATTATAATCTATAAAATGTATTTAATATTTCTACTATTCTGAATTTGTGAAATTTTTGTGTGCTACTATATGTTTAATATTTGTAAAGGTGCCATATACAGCTGAGAAGTATGTGTATGCCTTGCTATTCCCATTTAATAATGGCCAGAAATCTATCATATCTAAAGTTTGTAAACTTCTAGTCAGGTCTTTAACTTCTTTCTTGTTTAAATTCTTAGTTAGATTTTTCTTGGTCGTAAAGGTATACACTGAGGCCCCCTCTTACTATAGTTCTACTATCTTATTTCTCCCTGTAACTCTTTTAGCTTTTCCTTCAAATATTTAGATATCATGTTATTCAGTGTTCACATGGTAGTCAGAAGAAATGATATAAGGACACTTTCAAGGTCTCTCTTAAAAACTTTGGAATTGATTATGTGACATGGGAGACACTGGCACAGGACTGCTCAACATGGTGTGCCCACAACAGAGAAGGTGCTGTGCTCTATGAGCAAAGCTGAAATGAAATAGCTCAAAAGAAACACAGTATGCTCACATTTAGAGAATCCAACCCAAATGTTCACAAGGACTACTTGTGCCTGATTTATGGTAGAACATTCCAAGCTTGTATTGGTTTGATCAGTTGGACACACTGAGACGTGACTCTAGCATAGTGATGTCAGTTTGGTCCTCTTCGAGAACAAAGGACAACAACCAACCAATCAACAACCATATTAAGATATTTGCACATTAGTCATATTGTAAAGAAGAATTAGAACCAAAGGGGAAAACCACAAGAAAGAAAAAAAAGGAAAATAATATGCTTCGATCTGCATTCAGACCCCACAGTCTAAGAAGAGTTGAGTCTGTCAAAGTTGGTCATTGCACAATGTTGCTGTTACTGTGTACAATGTTCCCCTGGTTCTGCTCACTTCATTCAGCATCAGTTCCTGTACCCTTATCAGTATCAACTTCCTGACACTGTTTACTTGAAGCAAGCATGTCATATCTCCTGCTAAAGTCTGCAAAAATCAAGCTTGGGACATAAATTACAGTCAAAGTCTTGACAAGTGAGTTTCTGATGCAGATATCCTTATCTTTCCCTTCTGTTGTTTCCTGGTCTGTAAACCCTTCTACTCTCTGTAGAATTCCATTGTACCCATCCTGTTTATGTACTTACATTCTACATAAGGTTGTTGGAACTGATGCTCTGGGTTCACTGACCCTAGCATATGATCACTGTTACCTGTGTTTAGGTGGAAGAAATCAAAGATGACCTTGTGGATTCAGGAGAGTAAACCTCCAGAGATCCAAGAGGTGCTGTTCAGGCCAGGATTTGCTAGAAGCAAGATGGCAACGAGCAAAGTTTACCTGAGCCAGTCTAGCAAACATGCAGACTCATCCATCCAACCACTGGCCATGCTGCATATGGAAGTGAACTTGGTGGGGCAAATGCTCTATAGAAACTGGATTAAGTCTGAGCCCACTTTCCCCAGGGACCAAGGAGGTATAGGGGAGAGTGTGTCCATGGAGTGTTGATGGGAAATGTTTGTACTTTTGTCCTTGCTGTATCTTCTAAGTAAATTCTCTTTTGTAAGATTAAATCCATGTTAACTATTTGAAAGAGACTGGATGGTTTATTTTTTATTATTACCATAACAGAGGGGAACACACCAAAATGGGGGCTAGAGCCCATAGAATTAGAGGAAATCACCCCACTAGCTCCTAAGGGGTACTCCTAGAACCTTGAAGAGGTGATACAGCCTTCCTCATTCTGGAAGAGCAAGTCCAGAGCATTGTCAAATCTACAAACCTTTATAAAAACACCTTCTCCCTCTTCTTCTGAGTCCTGTACCTTCCCCTCTGTTTTTTCCACATCCAGATGACTAGAGCCCCAGGACTAAGGCTGGGGAGGCAGAGCATTCTTCTGTAGAGGAACTCACTACTTCACTGGATTGCAGTATAACAAGAGTTGGGAAGACCTTTACCATACCACGAAAGTCAAGCAAACTCAACCTTCTTTTTCTTCATTCTTTCTGTATGGCCTCCTCCTAAATCCCTCAGGGCTTAACATCCAGATGTTCTTTACCTACATCCCCCCAGATATACCATTTAATCAACCAACCCGTCAAGACTCTTTGTCAAGCATTTCATTGTCTACTATGTGCCAGGCACTGGAGCTACAAAGAAAAAAAAAATGAAACTGTGCCTGCCCTCAAAGACTTTGCATTCCGTTGGAGGAAACAACATGTATACAAATGTAACTTGTAACTCCATAGAAAATAAATATAAGATAACTGTGCAGAGGAGGCACTAACAGCATGGCAATCCGGAAAGAACTCAGGTAGGGGGTCACATTTGAGCTAAGTTTTGAAGGAAACTAGGATTCTAAGAGCCAGAGGTGAGGAAGTAGTGCATTCTAGGCAGGGAGGACTACCCAGTGCAAAGGTCCTCAAATGGGAGATGAAAGGTAGTTTTTGAGGAACTTTAGAAGGTCTTTGGACAATTATACTGTCAGGATGGAGTTGGAACCACCCCACCTCTTTTTAGCCCTTGAAATGTTAACTAGGTGAGAACATGCATCAATGAATCAGTTAACTATAGGCCTTAGATTAAAAGGCCTTCTGAAATGGAATTAAGTTGCCCAAGAAAATTTAATCATGCTCTAGGGATCATCTATAAATTTTGAAGATAGTTGAGGGGCGATTGATTTTCAGATAGTGGAGCAAATATGACTGTCCAGCATAGTGCTGAGGAAGAATAATAATGGTGTGCGGGGGGAAAACAGAGGCTTAGCTTGAGTCTTGGTCAAGTCCTCTCTCCTCTCTTTACCTTCCTTCACCCCCCCTCCCCACCTTTTTGCACAGAGGTGGATCCTGCGAGTTTTGGAGGGTCCTGAGTATCTGGAACTTCCCATTTCCCCATCAGCATCTCAGCAGCATTGCCCTCCCCCACCTGCCCAAGGCAGTGTCAGCCTTGAGAGCCAACAGACTGGATTCATGGCCCTACAAGGAGTCCAATAACAAGACTACACCACGCCCAAGGGCAACTTCTCAAGCAAACCACAAATGGGAGAAAGGTATTTCCAGCCGCGGGGAGCCATGTTACTGATTTGCCACATGGGCTCTAAGCCGGAGCCCACTTTCCTGTGGGAGAATGTATCACAGACTTGTGTTTATTGCCTTGCTGTTACAATGTTCTGCGCCATCGCTTCCTACTATACTTCCTTAGTGAATTCTCCTTTAAAAGCTACCTAAAACTGGCTGATTGAACCGATTCTTTTTTTTTTTTTTGGTGGGGGGAGTGATTCCTCCCATTTGGTAAAATTCAGTTCTGTGCTGCAGAATAGAATTTTCCATTTATAATATGAAAATAACATTGTCTGCTATTAAAAATGGACACAAGTGGTCTTGAATAGACACAAGTCATTGCTCTTGACAAAATAATCTAACAGGAGCTAAGCAGGCTTACTCCAGGGCACCATCGTATTTCTAAGAAATTCCTCCTCCTGACAACCTTTTCTTTTAAATAATTTTTTTTTAAAAAATAAGAAATTGATCACATTCTTCTACAAAAAGACATACTTTAAGAGTGAGGAATAACAATATGGAGGTTATTTTGAAGCGGTGTTGATCTTCTGGGCCCCAGAACAGAGAGCTGTGGGATCAGCTAAATGAGAGAGCAAACGGTTTCCCAGAAAACAACATCCAGGCTGTTCTTTGAACAGGTGGGCCCTTAAATCCATTTGTAAGATATTTATATTCATCATCATAAGACTGAAGACCAAGATTGGATGCAGCCTTCTTTGCCAGCTTGCATAAATCACTGAGCTCTGTCTGCCTTGGAGATTCTCAGGCAGGCTCTCCCGTGCAATGAAGCCCTCAGACCTTGAGCTCCAATCCGTAATCCAGCATGCCTGGGCCAGTTCATTTCACCCCTGGTCAATATCTTCCCCAGGACCAGCTTTCATGCTCCTACATGTCTGTTTCCAGTCCTGGGGGGCGGCCCTGCTCCTCCTCCACAGGCCGTTGCCTCAGGCCAGGCAGAGCACCTGCTCCATGAGCTCGGAGTCCCAAGCCTACAGGGTGACTAAACTGATTCTTAACTAATAATCTTCAGAAAAGATGACAAGGACTCAAGCCAATGGCATTAGAAAATCACTCCCAATCTGTCATGGGTACTCCTAGAACTCCAAGGGAAAGATGGAGTCAGCCTAGCTCTAGAAAGCCAACTTACCTGAAAGAGTGGGAGCTGAAATAAGAGTCCTCTGAGCCTACATGGGCTACATATATAATAAGCCCAGAAAGACCAGTTGGAGTCAGGTAATAAAGGGCCTTAAAGCCAAACAAAGGGTTTGTATTTGATCCTAGAGGTAAGAGGGGGTCTGAGCAGAAGATGTATATTTTAGTTGATTTTCAGTTGTGTCCAACTCTTCATGACCCTTTTTGAGGTTCTCTTGGCAGAGATACTGGAGTGGCTTGCTATTTCCTTCTCCAGCTCATCTTACAAAAGAGGAAACTAAAGCAAACAGGGTGCAGTGACTTGCCCAGGGTGACACAGCTAGTAAGTGTCTGAGGCCAAATTTGAAATCAAGTCTTCCCAACTCCGGGCCTGACATGCTATCCACTGTGCCACCAAGCTGTCCTTGAGATTGACATATCAATTGTTCTGGGTCAGGTTTGAGTCAGGCCAGCCCCCTGGTAGTTTGTTTGATATCAGGTCAAAATGAGATACCAGTAGACCATTCAACAAAAGGAGATTTAAAAGATTTGGTCATTTAACCCAAGGGGATTTATTTAGATGAAGCTGGAGGAAGTTATTGGACAAGGATATGCACTGAGGACCTCCCTAGTTGACTCAGTTGAGAGAAGCCCCCTGGTCTGAGTCAGTCGTCATGCATCTCCAGCCAAGCATCTGATTGCATTTAGGGCTCCCCATGGTTATTTTGTACTCAGGTGACTAGGATGTGCTGTCAACAGCCTGAACCTTTAGTCTCCTGAGCCAATCAAGTCTTAAGGATGATTTTTGTTTTGCTTTGTGGAAGGCAGGGCAATTGGGGTTAAGTGACTTGCCCAAGGTCACATAGCTAGTAAGCATGTCAAGTTTCTGAGGCAGGATTTGAACTCAGGTCCTCCTGACTCCAGCACCAGGGCTCTACTCACTGCACCACCTAGCTGCCCCTATTAAGGATGATTTTTAATATTTTCAAAGGGATAACAGCCTAACTTACAAGGGGGCAGAGGTTAAAAATATTGCTCTCACTACATCACACTCCTTAATTGTAAAGTCCTTAAGGTCTTCTAGATGACCTTTCCCAGTTAAATAACTTTAGGACTACAACTGGTTAACCTTGACCTCCAGGATTCAAAAAACACAATATAGGCAGCACTAAAGGAGAAAAAGAAAAACAAAACAAGAATTTAAAAATTAATTTAATCAATTAATTAAATTTAATTTAAAAAACTCCCATCATAAAAAAAAAAAACTACCAATGCCAGCAGCCTTGTAACAGCTCCCTCGAAAGACTGACTGAATATTACAGTGCAGAAATCTAAGCTTTTCCCCTTCTCTCTCTCTGAATTCATGTGGTGGGAGATGCCAAATCTCTGTAATTTACAGCGGCAGTCTCATGATGTAAGGAGATGACCATGAGCCAGAACAGCAACATGAACATAAGGGCTACAAAAAAAGTCAATTACAACTTACTTTCAGCATAGTCACTGATCCTCTTCACAAATCAGAAAAAATTGTCCTGCATTGCTACCGGCTAGTGCCTGTTTTATTCATTTTTTACACTTTTAGCTTTATTAATGTTTCGTTTTTATATTACAAATTTTTATAGATTACTTTGTGAGAGGCCTCTTGTAACAAAGTAAAACAGTTAATAAGATTAATACATGACCTTGTCTGAAAGCAAAATTTCATATCTGTAGCAGTTCCTCTATTTAAAAAAATTAATAGAAATCTATTTTCTCTTCCTCTTCACCCTATTTTTTTATAAAGAAAAACCCCACAAATTTCGTGTAAGAAATATGCTTAGTCAAGCAAAACAAATTCTCCCAATGGCTATACACAAAATACTTAGGTCTGTACCCCAAGAAATATCACATTGGCAGCTATGTAGAAGATGGATATATAATTCATATAAATATATAAATAATATAAATAAATATATATATAATTCATGTATTCATATATAAAGTGTTACCTTCTCAAAGATTATTTGCATTTTATATGGAATGAAAGCCTTTGTTCCAATAAAAGAAATTTGGGTATCAACAAGCATTCATGTATTTATCCATTCATACAACCTGTATTTGCTGTTAATAAATGCCTACGTTTATTAAGCATGTGCAAGGTATTGTGCTATGACTGGAACCATATAAAAATAAAGAAGACATAAGATAGCTCCTGTACTCAAGCAGCTTGCAGTCTACCAAAGGAGGTAAACCATGTACACAGATATCAATAACACACATCGAACTAGGCAAAGTACCTAAAAGAAAGGCCAAATGTTGTAAGATTAGATGGGGAAAGATGACTTCCAAATAGAAGGATCTAGCATTGTGTCAATTCAATTCACCAAACATTTACAAAATGCCTGTAACATGAAAGCCATGTGTTAAGACAGAGAAACAGAGATGGGGGGAAAAATGGCATAGATCCTGCTTTCAGAGAGTTTAAAATCCACTGGAGAGAAACAACACAGGTTCTCTGTTCCTGAGCTGATGCTCTTTGTACACTACCTCCACGTTAGATTAGAGAGGACCCATCACAGGTGAGGGTGATGTACAAGGAGCATGGTCAATATGACCTAGCAGGGGATTATAATGAATGGCTGACACTTCAATGGATCTGTAATGTCACTGGTGTCCTCCCAAAAATTCTCCAAGAGGGGTCCAACCAGAGTGCTGAGGGGATTCATATCATATGACACAATATGGTCTAACAGTTATACCTCACTCTCCCCACATGACCACCTCACCTTCTTTTTAGATTACACAGTATAGTATAACGGAAGAGAAGCTGACCCTGGAGTCAGAAGATCTGGGTTTGAATCTCTGATGTTCATTACCTGCACAACCATTTAAACTTTCTGGGCCTTAGTTTCCCCATTTGAAAAATGAAGAGGTTTGGCCTCAGAGGATGGCCTCTGAGGTTCCTTTTAGGTCTATGAGAGTTCCTTTATGCTTTTTCTCTTGTACAGATCTTGGATGGTTATGTGCCATGCCCTAATGAGGTCTCTCCACCGCCCTTTTGGTGACACTCAACTAATTCTTGGGAAATTATGCAGCCCTGTGAATGACCTCAGATGTCTTGGTGATGATAACCGATCTTTTTGCACCAATATTTTACAGTGAACTGTCAGCTTCCTGAAAGTGGGAAGCTACTGGGAGAATATCTGAAACCCGCAGAGCAATTAATCTTTGGCCTTTTTCTAACCTTAGAAATGCTAGAGTAACAGAAAATAAATTTAGGTAATAATATTTCATAAAAAATACTTAGCAGAGAATTTGCTGCCAAAGTGAAACACTGAAATTTCACAAAATGTTAATAGCCCAGCAGAAATGTGAAGTGATCCAGAGCCTGAATCATGGATGAAATCTCAACAACTGAAAAGCAAGCTAGCTGGCTTAGGGACTATTCTTTTGGTGCTAGAGATTGCTGTGGGCAGGATGGCATTCAGCGAACATTGATTAAGCACCTACTATATGCAAGGTACTTTGGTGGGGATACAAAGCCAAAACAGAACTAGTTCATGACCACGAGGAGTTTACATTTGCCAGAGACGATACAACATGTACATAATATCCCAAAAGTCTTAAGACTAAGACAGCCTTAAGACAAAAGACTAAGACAATTTGTCTTAGGACTTTGGTGACACCTTGTAGATAAGTAAAAACAAAGTATTTATAATTTTATACAAAGTAATTTCAAGAGGGAGCAGCACTATCAACTCAGGGAATCTGGAAATGTCTCGAATATAAGGGTAACATGACACCTGATATGTGCTTTGGAGGAAGCTAAATTTTTTAAATTAAATTAATCTTTTTCAGTTAACAGAAATATATTTTCTATCCCTCAAACTGCCCCTCCCACCATTTAAAAAAAAGAAAGAAGGCAAAACTTTTGTAACAAATCTTCATAGCCAAGCAAAACAAGTTCCAACATTGACCATAGCTAAAAAAATGCCACAATCTGTACCCTAAGTCCATCACCTATATCAAGAGGTGGGTATCATGTTACACTATGAGTGCTTTGGAATCATGATTGGTCAGTGCATTGATCCTGTTTGTTAGATTTTTAAGGGTTATTTGTCGACAGTGTTATCGTATGAAATTTTCTCCAGTTTCTACTTTACTCTGCATCGGTCCAGACAAGTCCCCCAGGTTTCCCTGAAACTATCACCTTCATCATTTTTTAAACCACATAATTATATTCCATTCTATTCATTCATTCATCTGTTCAGTCATCCCCCAATTTATGGGCACCTCCTTTGCTTCCAGTTCTTTGCTGTAACAAAATACTGCTGATATAAATATTTTTTGTCCACATGGGTCCTTCTCCTCCTTCTTTGATCTCTTTGGAGTACAGGCCTAGTGGCGGTATTTCTGGGTCAAAGGGCACATACAATTTAGTAACATTTTGGTCCTGGCTCTAAACTGAAGTTAAGAATTCTAAAATGTGGAGGTGAGGAAGGAGTGAATTTAAGGCATCAGCATGGCAAAAACATGAACTCAAGAACTGGAGGAAGAGCTAGCTAGCAAGCCAGTCTGACAGCAACAGGGAGTTTGTGAAAGAAACAGCATGGAGTAAGACTGGAAAAGAAAGGTGGAAGCCATACAGTCGAGATCTTTCTTTAAATTCTCCCCATGCCCTACCTCAGCCCCCATAATCATTGAACACTGTAGTTAATCTTTGGGAAACCAAGGTGGATGTGCTACCAGGACAGTCTGAAAGTCCTATGTCATGGAGCCTGAGCCTGTAGATAGTATTTTGCTGTATTTCCTACAACACTGGTTTAATTTCACATAAGTAAAAACCAGAGTCAGCAAGATTTATTCAAAATCATAATAAAAGCATTATTATCCCTATTTACAAATGAGGAAAGTGAAACGCAAAAAGGTTTTTGACCCTTGTTTGTTTGACCTAACTAGGATCACGCAGATAATATGAGTCAGAAATGGGAACAAACCATATCCTCTAACAAATCCCTATTTGTTCTTGATGCCCTGAAGTCTATGGAGCTTGTTCTAGCACTGGTTGGAAAGGGCTATTTCTTAACATAGTGGTCTACATGACTTTCCTTCTCCTGGTTGGGGCAAGGTTGTTAGGGCCTGTGATCATTTGGGTTTTATTTTTCTTGAGGATTGCCACAGTAGGGGCTACCTCTTTTCTTCCTTGGATGCTCTGAAAAAAGGTTTACTAAATCCCAGTTAGGTGGCGCAGTGGATAGAGGGCAGAGCCTGGGGTCAGAAGAATCATCTTCCTGAGTTCAAATCTGGCCTCAGATACTTGGTGGCTGTGTGACCCTGGCCAAGTGACTTAACTTCTGTTTGCCTTAATTCTCTGGAGAAGGAAATGACAAACCACTCAATTATCTTTGCCAAGAAAACCCCATACAGCGTCACAAGAAGGACTGAACAACAATAGTCCTTTTGTTGGTCAGGAAGGAGTATGAAATGGGTACTCCTTGATCCTCAGAACATATGTCAGCACCAAACAATTCACAGGGATGGAATTCTGCCTGAGTTTGGGACCTCCTTCCTTCTACTCACCTGGAACTCCTGTTGCTTATATTTAGTCAGGCACCACAAGTCCCACAATTATCCCCTTGGTTCATCAGCAGCCCTCATAAAGGCTTGTACTATAGTTTACCTTTTACCAAAACTAAGAGTCTAATTGATACCTCACAGCTCAGACTGGAAGGGCTGGGCCAGTGCACCCAGCCTCATTGAATTCATCTCTAAATGGAGCCAACTACACTGTAGCTACACATCATCTTTAAGGACCATTTACTGTGGAATAAACAAATTTATATCAAATGTAAAGAAGATGAAGGACACTGGAATCCTAGAAGAGCTGTTATTTCCCAGATTGCCTTAGAAGTGTGAAGATTCTGGATTTACTAACAGATGCACCAAAAGCCTCCTGAGGATCTAGTCTGTCTCTCCCCTTCCCCTCCACTTTCCATCCCCCACCTCCAATTCATGCCAATGGGGGCTAAGAACCTGAAGGAAAGGCCCAGCCCCAGACCGAAAGGCCTTTAGGTACTTGTTTAGGCTTGTTCTGGGTGACTGAAGAGGGGAGAACCAGAATCAAAGGAAAGAGAAGAGAGAGTGACAGCTCTCAGTTCAATATAAGGAAGAACAATCCAGCCAAGCTTCTAACCATTGAGTGAGTTGCCTTGGGAAGGTGGAAGGGATGGTCTGGCCAAGGCCAATGACTACCTGATGGCTATGATGTATAGAAGATGCTTGTGTAGGTAGGATTTGGGCTACATGACCTCTGGGACCTTCCAGCTGTGCCATACCATAATTCACATCAGACTACTCTCCTAATGTACATTCTGATCACATTACAACTCTCCTCAAAACCCCACCATAGCTCCATTACCCATAGGATTAAATCCAAACTCTTGGGCACTTCATGGTATGTCTTCAATCTGCTGCCTTTCCAAGTTTTATCTCACATTACAAGGTTTCAGGAGTTCGTTTCCTGGATTTCTCACTATAAAGTATGTCCCCAAAGTCTTAGTGCAGTCCACCTTTAATAACTTCAGAAGCGTAAAAGCTACAAATACACAAAAAACGACATTTGAAAGGTTGATTATTAAAATTTAACAAAACCACTCTCCTTGACTTATCCATAACTCCAGTTCATTTTTACATTTTCATCAGTTGTTGCTCAGTGACTGAAAGAATTGCATTTGCAATCCTAGCCTTAAAAGATAATTCAAAGAATGAGATTTTGATGCATATGTGACAATTTAATGTGAATCCACAAGAAAAAGTTGACTAGATATAGATCAGGTGACTGAGTTGACCAGGGAAGAGGACTCTCATCTGAGAAAGTATGATCCAGAAACTATCACATAGGCAATGCATAATGTCAACGTGCTTCATCTTATTACAATTAAAGTTTTAAATTTAGAATTCAAAATTTACAAAATTAAGTGTAAAAGAAACGTTCGTGAATACACTTTCAAGTGACGGTTTTTATAAGTTTGTTGGATTTATATTTCTGAAGTTATTAAAAGGGAGAACTGCATTAAGACTTTCGGAGCATTGTACTTTGCTGCATCATTGCAACTTAACTTCTGTGCCTATAAAACAGGAAAATGACAATGACTTCTCCTACTAGTATGAGCAGAACTCTAATTAATGTTTATGAGATGTGGAGAGATTCCTAGATGAAAGGGGTTATAAAAACACAGGTGTCTATTTGAGTCACTGCTGTTATTAGTTTAGTCTAAATGGGCTTCCATCTCCTGGCATACCTGGGAAAGTTCAGCCTACCTCAACATCACCATTCTGTGAGTTTTGAAATTTCAGTTAAAACCTGGAACTTCCTCTAAAATGAGTTATTATGACCAATTATCATGTAGTGAGTTCAGCAGTGAGACAATGAGATGTTCTTGCTGCCTCAGCCAAGGGGGTCTGGGTGGAGATACCTAGTACTGGACCAAAGTATCTAGAACTGGAAAGGACCTTAGAAGTCCTCTAGTCCAGGGCTTCTTAAACTTTTTCCACTCATGACCTATCAGTGCTTCTTAAACCCACCCAATTTACAGATGAGGAAACTGAGGCCCACAGAGGTAAAATAACTTGCTCAGAGATATATTGGTAGTAAATGACATAGCTGAGACCAGAACTCAGGTCTTAGACTCAAAGTTCAGCCCTCTTCACGCTGCATCGAAGGGCACAACAGCTGGGAAACTCACCTTTCTATCAAGAGGGCCTCTAGATAGAACAGCATTTCCAGAATCTATCTCAGTAAAGATCTGGTTGGCATGCATAAATAAATAATTTAAGAATGATTTCCTCCTTTCTTTCCATTTCTATCTTCCTCCCTCTCCTTGCCATCAGTATGATTGAAATGCAACACAGAACAAAATGGAAAGTATGCTGGAGCTGGGATTCCCTCTAGGACCTGGGTGTCAATGGCCAACTTTGCTAAGTACTGCCTGTGAGACCTTGGGTAAGTCCTTGGAAGATGATTTCCTCATCTATGACATGAGAGGGTTGGACTAGATGGCTTCCAAGCTTTTCAAAATCTATGATCCTGTCTTCTATTTCCTTCTCCCTCCTTCCCTCTCTGTCCCCTTTCAAGTAATCACTAATAATTTTAGGGACCATCTCATGTTTCTTCCCTTCCTTCAGAGCAGGCCTGCATAACATACCTCCCGCCAAAGGATTTCTTGCAGCCCTGGAAAAATGTAGGGTCGCCACTGCCCACTTTCCTGTTTGTCACGTGACTGGTGGCAACTGACTAGAGTAGGTCTATCTCTAGTCTAACCTATCTGCAGCCTGAAAAAGTTTAGCCTGTTTGAATTTTGGCCCCTACCTACTGTCAAGTTGTGAAGGTCTGCTCTAGAGGAAGCTAGGTCATGTAGTGGATAGAGGGCTAGGCCTGGAGTCCGGATAGAACTGAATCCAAATCAGATATTTACTAGCTGTGTGACCCTGGGCAAGTCACTTAACCTCTGTCTATATCATTTTCCTCAACTGTAAAACGGGACTGATAATAACACCTAGGGTACAGTGTTACTGTAAGGATCCAATGAGATAATACTTGTAAAGTGCTTAGATGGTACTTGACACATAGTAGGTGCTTTATGAATTTGCATCCCCTTCCCTCTTCCCTTTTGTCTTAATCAATCAAATACATACCTTTGAAGAGGGGAGTTCCCTTTCTGTCAGTGAGAGTTCACACAAAGTCCTCCCTCTTCATCAAATTTGCTTCTTCCAGTAGCAATGGCCCCAGTTCCACGAGATAAATGGTTTGCAAATCTGGAGTCAGAGGACTTGGGTTTGAAAGCTCTTCTAGGCTTGTTTCCTAACCTGTGAAGTGAAGGCTTTGGGCATGATGATCTCGGAGTTCCCTTTCAGCTCCAGAATAAATCAACGAAAGCATTTATTTATAGCATAAATGGGGGCAGCTGGGTGGCACAGTGGATAGAGCACCGGGCCTGGAGTTAGGAAGATTCATCTTCATGAGTTCAAATCTGGCCTCAGACCCTTACTAGCTGTGTGACCCTGGGCAAGTCACTTCACCCTGTTTGCCTCAATTTCCTCATCTGTAAAATGAGCTGGAGAAGGAAATAGCAAGCCACTCCAGTATCTCTGCCAAGAAAACCCCCAAAGGGGTCGGGAAGAGTCAGACACGACTGAAAAACTATTCAACAGCAACATAATAGCATAAATACAAGTATAAATCCAGGTATTCTGATGTCTTGAATGAGTAGAGAGGGATACAGTATCAGAAACAGATAGAAATGCAGTTTGTATCCTGCAGAATAAAATCTGTTTAAAACTGGCACCGTGCAGATGACTCCTGGCTTCTGAAGAAAGGATGATTGTTCATGACTCTGCATATATCCTGAGCAAATCTACCTTGAGGAATCTCAAGGGAGTTCCCAAAACCTATTAACATAGTTTCTACAACTAGTATTCCAATCTAAGTAATAATACACTGGGGGTTTATAGGTTTAGACTGGAATTAAGTGGATTATTAAAGTGTAAAGAAGAGGGTGAGAAGTCTATAAAGGCCCAACTGGATTTATCCAAGATACTGTCATTTGGTTGGGTCCCTTTCCTATACCTTCTATTCTAAGCTTATGAACACCAAAAGGCCAAAGTTGAAGCAAGGATCAAACTCTGCCAGTCCTGCTGAAGTGGTAAGGCATCCTGAGGGAGAGACAAGGGGTGGTGTGTGCCAGGAGAGCTGAACTACCACATCCTCAGCCACTACCTGCCCTCACTCAGATCCTGAGGTCAAGAACCCTGACAAGAGTACTGGCCCTGCTGCCAAGATAGTGACGAGTCTTTCCAAGCAGAGTTAGTCCAGTCCCTGGTAGACCCACAGCCAAGGTGCGCTCAAAAACCTTTCCAGTGGAACCTGTCAAAGCTTGCTCTTGAAATCGCATTGCCTTCTAAAGACTAGGGTCACACGCAGGCCATAACAAGGTACTAGAAGAGGACTTTGGTAGAAAGTTTAATATGTCATCACCTACAAGTGGGTAGGTAATAAGTGACTGTGGGTGACGGAGAAGGAATACCATTAGGTGTCTTACCACTAACTTTTGTTGATGGGCTATGCTGAACCTTGTAGGAGCCATGACAAAGTGCCCCAACATGGGCCCCATCCACACACAGTGCAAGCTCCAGCTACCTCAGAACCTTGGTTCCGGCTTGGTCTCCCATTCCAGCAGCAGGGTCAAAATCATTGCTACTCCAAGGAGGACCCTATACCCTAGAGCAGACGTATTGAACTTAGGCAGGGATGTCAGGTTGTGTTTCATTTGACTTTCTGTCTAGGCCTTAGTTTTCTGGACTGCAAAATGGGGACGATATTTGTATGAACTCTCTGAGTTTTAAGTTAAGAGCTTTGTCTTTTTAAGAGTTAACACCTTATAGAAATGTGAACTGAGGATCATTATTTTCCTGGTCTTTAAAACCGTGCCTAAGCAGCTTTCTCATCCTGCAACTTCCTTCAGTGTCTGGGGCCTCCTCAATGGGGAACATTCAGCCATCCCTAAGGCATTCTCACCCTGGAATAGCCCTCTGGGGAGCTGTCTCACTTCTCCCATTGGTGAGTTCCTCCTGGCGCCTTCATTTTGTGGAGAGGCCCAGGCCCGCTAGCCTTCATTCTCCTCCCAGGTCTCCTCCTGACTTTCCAGATTCGAAAACCCTTACTCCGATCAGGGTACCTTCATTTCCCACCTCCCCCCACCTTCGGCTCCTTGTTTTGTATTATCTTCTCCTATTAGAACATAAGCTCCCTTTTTGCTTGTGTTTGTATCCTAGCATTTAGCACAGTGCCTAGCTTTCAGTAGGTGCTTAATAAATGTTTACTTCCTTCCTCTGTTACACACAGATATTATCATCCCCATTTTACAGATCATGCAACTGAGCTATGGGAGAATAGAGTCCCAGTTATTGTTTTGAGGCTGGTTCCTCACTTGGAACACACACTTCATATACCACAAAAGCTACTTTTAACTGTTGCTTCGTAGCCCACTATTTTAGGCAAAGCGCGGCAGGTTTTGGGGGGCGGCGTGCATTGAAAATGTGAGGTCCTTCCCCCGGGGTCCACCATATAGAATTCAGGGGGTCTGGAACTTGGATGTGTGTGTGGTGTGAACTGCATCTTTATTTTCATTAACTTCTAACCGAAATTTGGCCTTTCCTCGAATTACTTAAAAACTTTATTCTGAAAAGGAGTCCAGACTGCTAGAGGGGTGCAGGAAATGCGCGCTGTCTCTTTCAGTCTTTGTCTCTGTCGATGCTTTGACCAGCAGACTTTGGTGGGCATCTCCACTTTGTCTCTGTCCGGGTCTTGCTGTGCGCCCTCTGCCAAGTCGCTGTCTCTGAGCCTCCCTGCTCGGACGGGGCTGAACTAAAGTGACCTCTAAAGTTCCTTCTAGCTCCTAAACCCGGGATCTCCGCGTGACAGTGCCCACCGTCGGCTCAAACTTCCCCACGAAGACGTGTGTAAGAGGCTAGGGGTGGGGAACTCTGTCAGTACACTTTCCGAAGGTGAAGCCTGAGTTTGAAGGAGGGGCAGATCTCAGCCCAGCACTACAGGGGAGCCTCTGCGTGCATTCACGTTTCCCTTTCGTTTCGACACTCCCCTTCCCCCAGCCGCATAGAACTTTCCATCCCTACCCTTCTAGGAGTACTACTTGGACTCTTCCATGCGTACGTAGAACGCATGAGCATTCAGACGACCGCCTCGCCTCTCTCCAACGGCCTTTTCCTCGTCCAAACTACAACTCCCGGCATGGCCGGCGCGGCGTCGCACGGCAAGAAGGCGGAAGCAGAGCGGCGGTAGGGTCTTGCTTCTCGCGCGCGTGTAGAAGGGGGCGGGCTCGGCGCAGGCGCAGCTCGGGCGCCGGGAGGTCGAAGAGGAAACTCCCACCCCCTTTCGCTGATGCAAGAGGCTAGTGCGGCGCTGGGAGCGGCAGGATCCTCAGCAGCGCTGCCGGGCCGGGGCCTGAAGCGACTACTGGGCAGTTCGACTCTCCGTCTGCACCGAATCCTCCCGAGCCGCAGCCATGTCCGGGGACGAGGTGAGGGCCCGATCTCGGCGCGGGAGGCCAGGGAGCGGCCGCCTCGGCGTGAGGGGCCGGTGAGATTGGGCTTGCGGCCTAGCCGCGGCCGCCATGTGAGAGCGAGCGCGGGGCCAGCCGGGGGTGGAGGCCGGGGCCTAGGCCGGAGGAACCTTCCCCGGCATCGGAGCCACCCGATTTCCCTCCCCTCTCTTCTGCTCCTAGCATCAGAGCCCTGGACTCTCCCTCCCGCACCCCACGTCGGGGGGTCGCGGCCGGGGTCACGTAGCTTCTGGGGGTGCTTGGCGGGGGGAGTGTGAAGGAGAGGGTCGTGGCTGGGAGCAAGGCCTCGGGGGAGGCGGGGCAGGAAGGCAAACCCGGCCTGGCCCCCGGGAAACTGGGAGACCGGAAGGGAGGGAAATCGTTGGCCAGGGTGGTCTCAGGCCAGTCCATTCCCTGGCCCCTGCCTGGCCCCTGCTGTCCCTGGGAGGAGCTGGGCGGGGTGCGTGCTTTAGAGAGGCCCAGGTGGGAGGGAGTGTGAGGGCCGAGATGCCAGAGAAAGGAGGACCAGCCCTGGGAAGAACTCCTGAAAGTTATCAGGAGGGTGCTCCTCTGCACTCCCTTCCCAAGCTTTCTCAGATGGCCCCTCCAAAGTTGAGTGGGTCTTCAGACCTCGAGATTTCTTTCCCCTCAGAGTGTGGTTTTGCACTTTTTCATCAAGGTGAGTTATCTATAGCCTGTTACTATGTAACTAAGTACCTGTTTTACCCAAGATACATTTTGAAGCACTTACTAAGTGCTAGGCACTAATCTAGGTGCCTGGGGGAGGTAGATGAAAAGCAATACATGCCCAGCCCTCGAGGAATTTCATCTGATAGGGTTTAGGAAGAACTTGGGCAAAAATGAAAAGCTCAGTCTTCTTGGACTTTTAATAGCTTTAAGAGGTACCTATTTTAAGCAAAGAGTAAAACTTCTGTCAAAGTAAAAATGGCATAATCGATATATTCTTAGGTAGAGGAGAATCTCAGCTTATGAGTTAGATAGACACTAAAAATTTGTGCTTGTCGGTTCTACTTGTCGAAAACGGTTCCCATTTGAAATGGAAAGGGTAGTATTAGATTTTTCTGATACAGCGCTGTGCAAATTCTTATCTAGTTATGAGAACTTGCGGATGATGGTGCTATGCTTTTTTTTTCACCTGCATTTTCAACAATTTGCAGAAGTTTATTGAATGCTTTTTTAAATGAAAAGCCCAGTGGTTTTGAGGATACGCAAATATTAAGATTACTCATTACATGTTTATTGATCCTTCTGTTGTCACAACTACTACGTTTTCCTGTAAAATGAAGGGCAGTGTTTTTGAGTGGGTCAGCAAGATAATTGTGCTACTGCTTCCTGGTGATTAGCTCTGGATTCCTCTCATCTCTTTCTTCTTTTCATTTTACAATAGTTAAAGGCAATTAATAACCCAGGAATGTTAAAGTCAACAAGACAGTAGTCTAGTAGAAGAAATAAGGCATGCACACAAATAATTGCCATGAGTAGGAGATTGTGATATTTAAAACAAAGTACGGGCAAAGTGCTGTGCGATTTATGAAGAGGGAGAATTCACCTGCAGCTGGAGGAGGGGGAGTCAAAGGTGGCTTCTCTGATAGGTGGCATGTGACCTGGGTCTTAAAGGATGGGACTAGGGGAAGGTCAGGGACATTGCTTGAGGTGGAGGGCCATCTGGCCCCAGACTAAGGAAGGACCTGGCTTTAAGTCTTTACTTGAATGTACTGACTTTGTGACCCTGGACAAGTCACTAACCTCTCAGTGCCCCATGCACTCCCTAAAACTCTAAGCTGGAGAGCATGTGGTGGCTTGCATTGGTAGAAGGAAGAATTCCCTGTACTAACAGGTTCAATTCCATTACGTCACCTCCCCAAATAGCAAGGAGAGAAGAGAGTAGGAGTGAAATTAGGGGTGAAAAGTAAGATCCCAGGTTAAGAGATTGGAATTTGAGAGACAACAGGGAGCTCTTTTTTAGGAAAAAATCTTAACTGTTTAAAATACATTTTTTAACCAAGATTTTAATTAAGGAGTATATTGTATACTGCATGTACATAGTTCTTTAGGATCTTTTTTCTTGCCTTACCTATGGGGCCTAAATGTATCAGAAGTGCCAGAGGTGGCAGAGGTTAGTCACCAGTGTGCTTTTATTTGGCAGAATATTCAGTTTTTTAACTAGCACTTTCTATAATTGGCCCCCATTCACAAGATATCAATAATGCTTTAGTTTTAGGTCTTCAGTCAGAACAAAGGTGTTATCCTGTGTTGATCTCTGACATAAGTACTTTGAAAAAGAGGCGTTAAATGAGTACCATGCTTTATGTGTGTTCTTAAATAACCACAACATAGCTTCAGTGTCTATGGTGTTTTAACCACAGAGTAGATTGCTTTTTTTAGAAGTACAGTCTTTGGGGGAGGTAATGTGGTGGTGGGCTTTGAACTTAATAAAACTTTCTCTTTGTGTGTTACCTTTATTTTATTTCCTAATAAAGTTAAAATTGGTTTGTTTGGGCTTTTTTTAACATGGATGAAATTAACATTAATATTCAACAAATGTTAGCTTCTCAAATCCAGATTATCTCCATGAAGACAAAATATAAATGTAGTAAAATGAAATTTAGAAAGGCTTTTTTATTTGAAAGGTGGACACAGAATTTCTTTTTTTTTTTTTGCCTCTTTTTTTTTAAATTTAATATATTTAGTTTTCAGCATTGATTTTCACAGGAGTTTGAATTGCAAATTTTCTCCTCATTTCTAACCCCCCACCCCCATGGTGTATATTCTGGTTGCCCTGTTACCCCGTCAGTCCTCCCTTCTGTCACCCCACTCCCCTGCCATCCCCTTTTCCCTTCCTTTCTTGTAGGGCAAGACAAATTTCTATGCCCCATTGCCTGTGTATCTTATTTTCTAGTTGTATGCAAAAAACTTTTTTGTTTTTGTTTTTGAACATCTATTTTTTAAAACTTTGAGTTCCAAATTCTCTCCTCTCTTCCCTTCCCACCCACCATCCCTAAGAAGTCCAGCAATTCAACATGGGCCATATACATATCATTATGTATAACCCTTCCACAATACTCATGTTGTGAAAGACTAATTTTTTTTTGCTTCTTCCTAACCTATCCCCCTTTATTGAATTTTCTCCCTTGACCCTGTCCCCTTTCCAAAGTGTTTGTTTTTGATTACCTTCATCCCTATCTGCCCTCCCTTCTATCATCCCCCTTTTTTTTATCTTCTTCCTCCTTCTTTCCTGTGGGGTAAGATACCCAATTGAGTATGTATGGTATTCCCTCTTCAGGTCAAATCTGATGAGGTCAAGATTCACTCATTCCCCCTCTCCTGCCTTCTCTTCTCTTCGTACAGAACTGCTTTTTCTTGCCACTTACATGCGAGATAATGTACCCCATTCTATCTTTTCCTATCTCCCTCTCTCAATATATTCCTCTCTCATCCCTTATTCATCTTCAACTCACCCTGTGCCTGCGTGCGCTCTCTCTCTCTCTCTCTCTCTCTCTCTCTCTCTCTCTCCATATATATATATATGTATATATATACACACATACACATATATATACATATATACACACTCATATATACATAGATATATATATACACATACACACATGTGTGCATATATGCATATTCCCTTCAGCTACCCTAATACTGAGGTCTCATGAATCATACACATCATCTTTCCATGTAGGAATGTAGACAGAACAGTTCAACTTTAGTAAGACCCTTGCAATTTCTTTTTCTTGTTCTTTTTCTTGATTACCTTTTTATGCTTCTCTTGATTCTTGTGTTTGAAAGTCAAATTTTCTATTCAGCTCTGGTCTTTTCACTGAGAAAGCTTGAAAGTCCTCTATTTTATTGAAAATCCATATTTTGCCTTGGAGCATGATACTCAGTTTTGCTGGGTAGGTGATTCTTGGTTTTAA
>CM053625.1:70251918-70296101 GCA_028646595.1 Phalanger gymnotis | reverse complement strand
TCTGAGACGGAATCTGGGTGCGTTTTCACTGCCTGGCCATGTTCCCAGCCAACTTACTTCACCCTTGAGTTTTTCAGCGAGGTATGACTGCTTGTAGAGTACAGAGTTCTATGTTCCATGCTTGGGGGAATGCGCCAGCTCTCCAGCACTCCTCCTTCCCCAAGGACCCCCAACCTGGACTGGGCTTAGATCTTCAGCAGGCTCTTCACTCCTGCTCTGATCCTCCACTTAATTCCTCCCACCAGGTGGGCCTGGGGCCAGAAGCAACTGCAGCTGTAGTTCTGTAGCTGCCCCACCTCTGCTCTCCCCAGGGTGGTGGCCAAACTGCAAACTCTGTCCCCAGCAGCTTTTCCCACTAACCTGCTCTGTTGTCTTTCATGTTTGTGGGTTGAGAAGTCTGGTAACTGCTGCAGCTCACTGATTCAGGGTGCTAGGACACCTCCACCCGGCTCCTGATCTCCTTGGTCTGCACCACCCACGCTGGGTTCTGCTCTGCTCCCAGCTCCATGCAGGATAGACCTTACCCAGAGACTATCCAGGCTGTCCTGGGCTAGAGCCCTGCTTCCCTCTGCCACTTTGTGGGTTCTGCAGTTGTAGAATTGGTTCAGAGCCATATTTTATAGGTTTTTGGAGGGACTTGATGGGGAGCTCATGCTAGTCCATGCTTTCCAGCCACCATCTTGGCTCCGCCACCACACAGAATGTCTGTTTGAGTCACTTATCATGTTTTTAATAGTGACATTAGACTTAAACCATATAGGCAAATTAAATTTTGAATTGCCTGTTCAGGAAAATTTCAGCTAAATAGAAACAAAATTAACATAAAGCAGTCTTAAATAAAAGTAGTGGGCCTCATTTTTCATTTTTATACAGTGGCTATTCTTAATGTTTAAGAAACTGAGTGAAAAGCTTTTAGTGAATTTAAAGCTTTCTGAATTTTAGCTGGAACTTTACAGGAATAATTAGTTATTTTCACTTTATCTGAGGTATTTGAAAAATGTTTTTAAAACAAGTTTTTATTTTTTTATTTTGTTTTCGCATTCTCTTGCTCAATAAGTATATGCTAAGCTTGCTGAAGATTGCTCTAGACTTATCCCTGAAAATTGCATAGCAGGGATATACAAATGATTCGATTATTTCTTACTAATTTAGTTCCCTTTTTGTTAAACTCCAACTACCCTGTTTTCCTTTAAAATGAACAGTACTTTTCTTCCCAGTGAGTAAAATTGGGTATCAGATTAGTTTTGGATTCCTAACATCAGAACCTTCTTTCTGTCTTGTCTTTAATCTGCCTCGTGTAGTGATTAAAGGGCTATCAATATTCTAGAGAGTTTTGTGGTTTAGAGATAAAATAATATTTATCAAAAGCCATTCCAGAAAATTTTGCCCCTTCTTTATTGCTCTCCCTTTCCTAGATAAGACTGTTTCTAAAGAGCACACTGATAAGAAGTTTGCTTGGGTTTGACCTACTGCTACCTCCTTTAAATTGGCTAATGGTTATCATTAGAATGAAGAATGCCATTCAGAAATACTTGTTTTCCACGTTTAAATCCTTGTTTTGCCTTGCCTGTTGTCATATAGTCAGCATATATTAGAAGCTCAACTGGAACGCAGGTCTTCCTCACCTAAACCTGAGGCAGGCTCTCTGTTCCACTATGCCACCTTTACTACTACCTTTTAGTGACCTGGGCAACTCTTGTAAGACTATAAATTGCAGAGAGATCTCCAATATGTATTTGTCAAGGGAGAATGCTCATAAGGAATTTCTCATACCAAATAAAATAACAAGTCTAATAAATTTTTATTGTATTCTTTTTGGAACACAAACGGGAGATAGCCAATTATGTTTATATTTTACCCTTGTTTTTAAGTAATTTTTGGCGAAATCTTTCACCAACTTTTCCAGTGCATGCTATTTCAAATTCTTTGTGTATGAAAATCATTAGGCTTTGCCGCTTGTGATGCTCCATGGTCATATCTTGGTTCAGGTTTTACCAGATGTCATTGCAGTGGCTTTTGCCACAGGAAAAATACAGTGAGGGCATTTATATGTTAGTTTCTAGATAAACTAGGTTGATTATGAAAACCTTTCGTCTGTAGTAATCTCTTGAAAATATCATAGAAGTATTTAGTGTGCATGACTGATTTTTCTTACTGTTCTCAGTTGGTTATAGTTCAGAATTAGTGTGGTAAGTGTGGTAAGGTAGGATGGTATAGTGGAATCAGAAGGGGTTTGGGATCTCAACAATGCCAAGTACTAAGTTATAAAACTTGGGACAAGTCTGCACCTGGTAACACCCATACCTATTTCACAGAAATGTTTTTAAGCTCAAATGAGTTAATGTATGTGAAAGTACTAATTGCCATGTTAATGTCACAAAATCCTATAACTATGTATCAGAGCCGTGCACAGTTCTCCTACTGTGCTTCCTGGCTGGCTAGGTAGCATCAGGATAGTAATTTCTAGCCCTTTGGAGTTGGTAACCTCACTGTTTAATCTCATGAATCACCTACCCAAACCCAAGTGCTGTATGTTTTGTTTTTATTAAAGTTAATTTTACTTTGAAAGGTTTTTAGAATGGGGGGGGGGGCAGGATATACACTGAATTTAATGCAAATCCAGGCCTTTAAAAAAGGCTTGACTGAAGATGGACAAGGAAGTGTGTACCTTTTGAATTGAAAAAGACAGATAAAAGGTCTCTTGAGGCCATGGAACTCTTTTCCTGGTTTGGGAAAATAGACCCTCAGTTTCTAATAGCAAAAGGGAAGTCTTCAAGGAAGCAGGCTGTTAAACCATCCCCTTACTTTGACCAAATGGTCAGTTCATAATATCACGTAAAGTAGTAAGGCTTAAAAAATAAAGAAGGAATGGAATTTGACCTTAATTGTAAAAGATCAGAACACTATAAACTTCAGAGTTCAAATGTAGAAAGAGATTAATTTTTAAAGTTGATTGCATAAAAGGAAATCATTCTATCACTGTTGTTTTAACTGTCCTTTAATCCTATTTCAAATGATGCTTGACTTCATAGATATGTGTATTTCCTATAGATTTCAGTCCTTCAACACCTTAACTGATGGTATGAGTTGCTGATCCTCTGCACCCTCCCCCATCCCCCAAAAAATCAATTGGTGGTCATTGTAGTGATGAGCTTTGCGCACTGCAGTTGACTGATCTGGGACAGTGGGTTGACCTCAGTATGAAACTCTTAAGCAGTTCTACTTTGTCAGGACTTGTCAGAGAATAGGTCACCTCCACGCCACAGTGAGGTGTCAGAATAGGACTTTATTTGGTAGCTAACTTTTTTTTTACCCTTATGTAAGATGATGGGATTTGGTTAAATAACCTTGAAAAATAAAATTTCAAAACTGATAGGGCCAAAGAGGAAGAAATAGCTCAGTGGGAGCTGAAATTAGAACTCAGGACTTTTTAATTTCAAATTCAAGGTTCTTTCCACTGTGCCATATTTGGTGCATCTCAAATTTCAAATGTATTTTTGCAATTTGCCTTGTACTTTTAAGATGTTACTATAGAAGACTTGATATCACTGACGTTTGGTTTCTTTTTGCATTTAAGTCATAAAATGAACCCAGTGTTATTTTTTTTCTTTTCGCAAATAGATGATTTTTGATCCTACTATGAGCAAAAAGAAAAAGAAGAAGAAGAAGCCTTTTATGCTGGATGAAGAAGGAGACGCACAGACAGAAGAAACACAACCCTCAGAAACAAAAGAAACTGAGCCAGAGCCAGCAGAGGACAGAGATGTGGAAGCTGATGAAGAGGACGGCAGAAAGAAAGGTAAAAGAATCATTGTAAAACTTTAAAATTGAAAGGCCAGCTGATACCTTCTTGTTTTTGAATTTCGTGAATGTCCTGGCCTGGCATCTCTCAGCCTGGCTGTGCTGTTCCTACAAAAATAGTCATTAAGAGTTTGTTCTCATTCGCGCTTGCCAGATTTATCGTGTTCTTCTTATTCAAGCTGAATTTTGTTAATGTGCAGTTAATTGGTGTACCATACAGTTGATGAAACATCACATGGAAAGTAAAGTTAACTCTCGGGTGGCTGGTTTTTCAGTTTGTAGATTATCTAGGCAACCTCTTGCCTCTCCTGGTGGCTGTAGTGAGCAGAAAAAAATGGGGAAATTCAGTTCTCTGAGCATTTACTAAATGCCCAGTGTGCAAAGCACCAAAAATACAAAGATAAAAATAATGCAGTACAGGCTTTTGAGGAATTTATGTTTTACTGGTGGGAAGCAACATGTGACCCAGGTACACAGATAAGTAAATGCAAAATACATACAAGATAAATTTGGGCCAAGAGGGTACAGGAAGAACAAATGATGGCGGGAATTAGAAAGGTCCTCTTGTAGGAGCTGGTGCTGAGCTCGTTCTTGAAGATAGATACCTAAAGGTACTTGTACAGAGCATGTATTCCATTTGCGAGGATTGAGTCTAGGAGATAAAATACTTTAGAACAATAAATAGGCCAGTTTGGATGGAACCTACAGTCTGAGTGGGAGTAACATTCAGTCAGCCCTGAAAGACAGATTGGAAATCCTCACTTGCTTCTTGACAGATCTGAAAAGATTTAGAGAAAGGTTGGGTCAAAGCTGTTGGCTGAAATAAGATTTTGGTTGGTTGGTTTTGGAAAAGGGAGTGGATCCTCTGAATTTCTCTTCTTTCCTGTGGTATTCTCTGAGACAATTCACTGTGAAGCAGAAATATACTAGTAGTAAAGCTTTTATCCCATCCTTTTTGGTTGACTTGATTGAACAAACTGTGATACCTTTTGGCTGTTATTCTAACTGCACCCTGGCATATCCATTCCCAGATTTCATAAAGGAACTTTTGTCTACTCAGTGCTTGAATAAATAGTAATTACCTACTGTTGCCTATTCACTTATTTCTAATTCCTGGGTTGTCCTTTTCAGATGCTTCTGATGACCTGGATGACTTAAACTTTTTCAATCAAAAGAAAAAGAAGAAAAAAACAAAAAAGATATTTGATATTGATGAAGCTGAAGAAGGTATAAAGGTTAGTATTCACATATCTTGTGTTATCTGTTGTTGTTGAAGATAAAATGGCCTCTGCACGTCAAGTTGCTAATATTCCTTGCTACAAAGAACGTGTCCTATTGATAGGTAAAGAAAAAATGGAAAACTGTATGTCAGACTTCTAACAGTCACTATTCTTTTGGTCAGTTTATTAAGAATGTGTGAAATTAGGCATCTTAAAGGTATTGTGGTTTAAGGAATATAGGTAGAATCCCATGTTAGTGGGATTCATCATGATGTCCACTTCAATGTGCTAGATTTTAAACATTGGTTTATACTGTTATACTTCTGTCTACTTAACTTTTGCCATGGCATTTCTTTATAATATTTGTTTCAAGTAAGATGTATCTGTATTTGAATAGCTGTGATGATAAATATTCTTAATAAAATTTCATCCAATTCTCACATAACATTTTGGATGGTCTCGCCATGGACAGCAGATGAGGATTTATTCTTGGATGAGGGCGCTTGGGCTAACAAACTGTAAAGTGGTCTAGCTCAGTTCCATCCACCCTGCATAAAGACAGATTTAAAAGTCCTTGGCCGATCTGTAAATACCTTAGACTTTGCAGGATTAGTGAACTCTCTGAATTAACTTGTCAGCCCACAAAAGAACCTGTCTTGTTGATTAACTTTACCGTAAACTGTCATTTTATAATCCCTTTCCCTCTCCAGACAGCGCCTCTATCCGAAGAGGCAAATATCTAAGCTTATAAAACCTTGAAACATGATCAGCAGATTTTGGAAACCATATCCAGTTTCCTTCCCTTCCAGTTTCCTGTTTCTTTGTAAATAGTGTACATCTAACATTTGCTTTGTACCATCACTGAAAAAAAAAAAACTGTTGGCTTTTGTATATTCCAAAAAGTGTTGCTTAGCTTAGAGAGGTTTAGGTACAATATATCTCTTTGCCTGTATTCATGTTATTATTTCACTAAGTTTGGGAACTGCTGGTTTGTCATTGTTTCATTATTGCAGGGAAACTTAGGGGGAAAATACATGTACAGTAAGAAAGAGCTATGTACTCATGCTTATCAATATCCACCCTCAAACTAAGCTATTTCTGCTGAGGGTAGATGTTTGGAAAAATTTTTTTACATGGTAGACTGGTTGTATCTAGCATAAGAAGGTGTTGTTACAAGTGTTAGTGTTGTACTTCAGTTATAAGACTGGATCAAAATGAGACGCTTGTTGACCATCTAACAGTTAATGAAAACAGGTTTATTTAGTTATATCAGGGAAAGGATACTCTGGATACAGCATTGATTCAGTTAGGCATAGTTTGCTTTGGACATGCTTGTCTGTCAATCAGACTAAGGGGAATTGCTGCTTAGGCCATCCATGCACTAGCTTTTTGTACTTAGGCCACCAGGAAGTTATATGAATGACCAGACTGTTCTGCTGAGAGAGCAAAATCTTGTGGCTTGGTTTCAGTATCTTTTAAGCAAAAACAAGCCTAAAGTGTATGGGTTAAGGCCTTAGGCCAGAGGTGGGGAACCTGCGGCCTTGAGGCCACATGTAGCCTTCTAGGTCCTTAGGTGCAGCCTTTTGACTGAGGTTAAGTTTTACAGAACAAATCCTTTTATTTATGGGATTTGTTCTGTGAAGTTTAGATTCAGTGAAAGGGCTGCACTTGAGGACCTAGAGCACCACATGTTCTTTGAAGGCCATAGGTTCCCCACCCTTGCCTTACCATTGCTCCTATCATGCATCTCTGACCTAAATATGGACTTGAACTTCTAAGGTGATTTTATATTGAGAGTCTGGGGGTCTTGGCTGGTGAATTTTTTTTAGACATTGAAGAATTTTTGTGGAGACATGAACAAATGGCTGGTATGTAAGTAGAACAAATGAACCAGTCTTTTGGTCTTGAAACTTAAAACTAATATAGGAATTAAAGGTCACACTACTGTTGGCTAAATCTGTCATTAATGGGCAGTGAGTTCTTTGAAGGTCAAGTTCTTATCTGGGACTGTGTTTGTATTATGATACTTAGCCAGTGCCATGAACAGATAAATCAGAGATGACCAAACTTGATCCTGAGAGTGGTGCGTGGTATTAAGTATTTTCTTTCTTTTTTATTTTCTTTTAAAGCAATTGGGCTTAAGTGACTTACCCAGGGTCACAGAGCTAGTAAGTGTTGGATGCAGGATTTAAACTCTTGACTCTGGGGCCAGTGCTGTATGCACTGTGCCACCTTGCTGTTCTGTATTAAGTAGTTTTGAGACATGTTCAGCTATTAATATATATTTATTTTTTCACTGACATGCTTATCTTTTCAGATAGTATACCTCTGAAATTTCAAGTTGCCAAGGCTACTACAGGGTTTTCCTAAAGTCTGGACACAAAGGCAAAAATTCATATTTTCAAGAAATGAAATGATTGAAGTTTTCAACAATGTTTTATTTAATTGGAATTTTAACAAATAACATCTTCAATATGATTTCCATCACTTGTGATGCAAAGGTTGATGCACTTTGCAAGATTCATGTGAACTTGATGCAGTAACTCCACATTGCCGTCAATTTTAGCACATTTGCTCATTATGTGTTCAATCAAGTGTTGCATCTGTGATTTTCATTGAGTACACCTTCTCCTTCAGCACACCCCAGAAAAAGAAGTCATTGAACAACACAGAGTCTTTGGTGAAACGGTTAATGAGATGTTACTGAGATTTCCTGTGTGTCCAGACTTTAGGGACACCCTGTACAAGGCTTCTGGGATTGGTAGGAACAGGCATCTAGACTGGAAGGTGATCCATGCAAACTGGTGAGCAGAAGTTGTGGCTAGATCTCTCTTTGTCTCATCAGGGTTTCATGATTATCAGGTCTGGAGTCACAGTTTCATGATGTTTATCAAGTGGTATATAACTGCTTACTCAGTATTAAGCTTTTCTTTTTGTGGGAAAAAACTTTAAGAGAGCTATTTTCATATTTCCAAAAGGCATTAAAAGAATAAACTGCCTCTATTCTCCTGACCTTAATTCACTTGTCTTTAATTGATTTAATTTTTTTGTCATACCTTTCTACCCAGTCTCCTACCTTTATGTTAGATATACATATAGATACTGATATCAATATCTTTTGTTTTACATCACCTGCATTTCCCTCTGTATGTTTTCCCTACTTCTTCCCAGAGAACCTATTGGCCAAAGTACATACTCATATATTTGCTGAAGACGTGAATTTCTGAAAATGGACCATAGTTATTTGTCAAAAACCACCTATTAAATGCCTATGTCCAGTAATCAAATCATGACTTAGGGAACACAAATTAACTTTTCAGCATAGGGTCACTTTACTTCTTCCCTCTTCCCATGTCCACTTTTCCTAAATCTTATACTGGAGAGATGTAACAATATGTTAGTTGGCTTTTCTCACCATCCCAGTAGGTTCTTTGGAGGATTCCGTAATGGATCAAGATTACTAGTTTACTTGTCCTTTACTATCTAGTAGGAAGACAAGACATATACAAATCTCTAACGCAAAGTAAAATTTAAAAGGTCAGCAAAAAGTACAAACAAAATGCTTTTGGAATTCTGAGAAGGGAGAGATACTTCTAGCTAGACAATTTGGGGAGAAGGCTAGAAGGCTTCGTGGAAGGAAGTGATATTTTAACTGGGCCAACACTTGGTGTTAAACTGGGAGGAGGTAATAATTATGTCTTTATATTTTGGAATTTTCTCCTTTCCCTTCAAATCATGCAAACCAGATAAAAGATGATCTAGCGTAATCTTTTAGAGTAGTCTCTTATTTAAATATTGTAAATGGCTTGATTTTTTAGGACCTAAAGATTGAAAGTGATGTACAAGAACCAGCAGAACCAGAAGATGACCTTGATATCATGCTTGGCAATAAGAAGAAGAAAAAGAAGAATGTCAAGTTCCCAGATGAGGATGAAATTCTAGAGAAAGATGAAGGTAGGATGCATGGCCTGTCTGTGTAGAGTGACGGTCCTTGGACTGTTGACCTCCACCTGTCGATCTCTTAAAGCGATTCTCTGTCATTAGCCCCTCTACCCCAAGGTGGACCAAGGAAAGCAAAGGAACAGGAAGGAAAGACAGATTTGACTTGATATGGTGGGGGAATAAATTGCTGATGTTCTCTAATGTGAGATTTGGGAGTTACTGGTTAAGTGTGAGTAATGGTAGGGTCATTCTAAATTAGAGAGTAAAGAAACACAATTTTATTACTTCTCAAGTACTCAGACACTATGACTACTTTCCTACAAACTTATTACCACTATTGAGTTGCATTACTGATGGTGGCCTTGGCCAAACAATGAAAAAATCACCAGCCTCATCCTAATAATCCTATTAAAGCTTTCTCTTCATGCTCAATTATCACATGCTCACACTCAATTATTATAGTTGAGTATATATTTTAAATGCTCGGTTGCTCCTTTCTTAAGTGGCCAGTATTCCATAGGTGAAGTACTTCAAGATTTATTTGTATAAGGTATTAAGCTTCAATGTTTTTTGTCTTTTTCTGAGAGCTTACGTGCGTTTTGTGGGCACTCTCGCTTTCTTACTTTCAGGTGCACACACACACACGTTATAACATACCTCTGAACTATATTTATATAGGAGAAACGGACATCAGTTTGCTTAGGAATGAAGTCTTTGGTACCTAAACCACCTGGAGTCTTTTCTTGGGTAAACTGAAAAACATTATGGCCTGATAAATTAGAAAATTTTCCTTAAATCTTTTGTATCTTTAGCTCCAGCTTCACAGTGGAAGGATTTGCTTTGTTTTGGATGCATGATATAATGCAAGGCTCCTCAGCCTGTTTGATCCTCCATGCTCCTTGTCTTTAACTTAACTTTCCTGTGCTCTCAGTCAGAATGAAAGGAACTAACTTCTCGTTTACCCTGTGTGTACAAATAAGAAATTGAAAGAAGAGATTAATTTTTCGTAAACTATTTAATGTGAAATTTTTTTAGTACAGACAGTTCTTGCTTTATGCACAAAGCCTTAAGCTTCACAGCTGTCGTCTCAGGACACGGTCATGTACTCCATAACTAGTTTTAGGAGAACTTAGAATTAGGTGGAACAGCATTCCAAAGGGATGTAGTTTATTCCGGGAACACTTTGTTGCAAGTGGACTAAGCAACATTATATGGTGGAATTTGATTTTAGTGTATTAATGACATAGGTTGGTCTATTATTATATAAGGTTTCGTACAATGACGTTACCTCAAGGGTTGTTCCGAGGATTGAATATATTCATATATGTCAAGTGTTCAACCTTTAAACATTGCATAAATGCAAGTTACATTTCAATTTGTTTTAAAAAAAAAAGTATGTATGTGGCAGTTATTTCAAGTAGCCTATATGCTTTAAGCTGCCTTAACATGTGAATGAAATTATAGTGGGAAAAGGAATTAATATTAAGAGTCTTTAATTCTCTTGGAAATCTATTTTGTTTTTATCTCAAGCTTTAGAAGATGAAGACAGCAAAAAGGATGATGGAATTTCCTTCAGCAATCAGACTGGCCCTGCTTGGGCAGGCTCAGAAAGAGATTATACTTATGATGAGGTAAAAAATATGCCTTTTTGTAAAAAAAAAAAAAGTCTGAAAATCTGTTACTTAGCTTTGTAAAAACAAAGTAACTAGTGCTTCTTCTTTGGGCATTTGCACTGCCAACACTGGAGTCTCTTTAAGCCCATTATGAACTCTAGAATCCCAGCGTTTTTTCATTGCCAGTGGTTTGAGAAAACCTGATGTGACCATACTAAGTCCAGTCAGATCATGTACTCATTGACATGTCTGTTGGGAGTTTGTTGAGAGGACTTGAAGACTAGTTCCCACTAGGATTTATTTTGTCTCCTGGGCCCTTCTAATTGGAAAGAGGTAGGACAGGTGGGTAGTTAGGGGTGTTGACAGGTAAGGATTTTGAGCTAGATCATTCTTTGTTAGAAATTTCTTGGAACAGCAGAATTAATGGAGAGTTTTCATTCCTTGTTAGCACATTAGGGCATGTGTTTATATGTATACATTTTAAAGCTGAAAAATGACATTAACTTTAGTAAAGTTAAAAGGAGACTTTGAATCTTGTGGCATTCAGCACCCAATACCTTGTACACAGTTGGAAGCTGTTAGATATCACCTCTGGACTCAGAGACTAGAGAAAATCAACTTATTGTGTACACTAATTGCTGTTGTTTTTGTAGTTGCTGAATCGAGTATTCAACATAATGCGGGAAAAGAATCCAGATATGGTTGCTGGAGAAAAAAGGAAATTTGTTATGAAACCTCCACAGGTTGTTAGAGTAGGAACCAAGAAAACTTCTTTCGTCAACTTCACAGATATCTGTAAACTGTAAGTACTGCCTGGGAAGCCTCTCAGTTTGAATTTGAGTATAGCTTGCCAAACAGATCTTTATTTATACTCTTGAATTTGGCATAGCTTAACTAGGTTTGGAAAATGTCTTTCTGAAGAAACAGTCCTTCTATAAACTATAATAGCAGAATTTGTAAGCTAGACAGTGTCTTACAGCAGTTTACTGTTGGTCTCTTTGTTCCATGAACCTGGCATATTTTTTTCTGTCATAGAAGTTTAAAAAAGGTACTTAGAAAGTTAACTTTTGTCATCTAGGCCCAAGTACTTCTTTATGAATGTTGAACTAAAAGACTAATCTCCATTTTGCTCAATAGTCAACAACTTATCATAAAACACATAAACCCCACACACAGATCTGTACAATATTATCTATGCATCACACATTCACACACACAGGCACGCACACACAGTCAGAGAACAAAGCTTAATGAGGTGCCGTTTCCAGTTCACTACTCAACTGGGCATTTTTCCGTACTTCATCAAACGAATAGCTTTTTGTCACTTTTCCATTCTTGAAGACAGTATAAACATAAAAATAACATTTTAGTATTTTTGTTCCTCTGCGAGCTTTCCCCACCCCCACCTCGTCCCCATCTGAATTCTAATATGTATTCTCTTGTGACTTTATCTACAGTTGCCAACTGAACACGTTAAAAATTTCTAATAAGTTTCACCTTTAAATTAGACTAATTGCAGATGTTGCTTCCTAACAACAATTAAGGTCTAATTAATAAGACCACAGACTATTAAAACAATATGTATATAATAGCTTGTATTGTTTATAATCAGGAAATTTGGGGGGAGAAGTATGGATAGTTAATTTCCTTAGAATGTAAATGTTGAATATGTATTTTCTTTTTAGATTACATCGTCAGCCCAAACATCTCCTGGCATTTTTGTTGGCTGAGTTGGGTACAAGGTAAATGAATATTTTGTTCGTGATTTATGGACAATTTTAAAATTTTAGTTAGAGCTTCACTTGACTTTAAAAACTTGAGTGGCGGCCAGGTGGCACAGTGAGTAGAGCACCGGCCCTGGAGTCAGGAAGACCTGAGTTCAAATCCAGCCTCAGACACTTGCCACACTTACTGTGTGACCTTGGGCAAGTCAACTTAACCCGAGTTGCCCTCCTTCTCCCCTCCGAAAAGCAAAACAAAACTTGAAACAAATTTAGGAAAACACTGGTGAAATATTATCAGAGAGATTTGTGAAATGTTTAGAAGAGTATGACTTCATTAAATGTGAAACCTAGCTACTCTGAAAAAAGTACCTCGTTTGAAGAGAGCCTAGGCTTATAATAGGTTTAAAATGATCCTAGTAAAGTCCTGAGTGCCTAGCATTAGAAATTAACCACGTCTGCATCATCCCTTTTGGGGTAATGGTCTTCCTTCTACCCGTTTCAGCTACTTTTAAATTTCTACCTGAAAAGTTAGGCATGGCTTCATCTCCTTGAGAAAAAGGCAGGACCAAAGTGGTGGTGGTGTTACTTAGAAAATATTGCACAGGTCATATTGAAGCATAGCAACTGTCCACAAAAAAATTACAAATTTGTCAGCTTTGGACCACTTACTGCTAGCAAGATTCAGTAATGGATAATATACCTTTGAGGTTTGTTATAGCTAGGATTTAAACAGACGTAAACATCCAAGGAAAGCAGTCAGTCTTATGCTCCTGTGAATGGGGGAAAAATAGAATAGCAAACTCTAGTCCATCATAGAAGCTAACTTTTGGAGAGGCTGCTATAGAATATTTTTTAAAATTTTTAAAAAGTACTTTCTCTTTTTAATATCAATCTACATTTCCTTTCCCCTCCCAGAGAGCCATCCCTTTTAACAAAAACATTAAAAAGTGGGGGGAAAGTTCATCAGAACTAACCAAAACAAAGTCTTAATTCTGTTCAGTCTTCCACACCCCTAGTCTTCCACCTCTGTAAAGTATGGGGAGTTGCTTTCAGAATAAGGCCCCCTTCAACATCACGAGAAAATGATTAATTGGCAATATGACAGTGTGAGGTGATACCAGTTGCGGCAAAGAGACCCTTGTGACTAGTGTCACATCTTTGTGCCTTCTGTAGTGCCTAGCACCATTCCTGACAAACATTAAGGCCCAGTAAATGTTTGTGCACAGTGAAGGGATGATGTCTTCTTTGATAAATCAGTGGATACTTGAAGTGGTCACTAAGGGTGATGTAGCCTGCAACTATCTGGTCGAAATGAGATTGACTGACTTTATAGTTTACAACATGCTTCCATATACAGCTCATTTCTTCCCTACACTGGCCTTCTGAAGTAGTCACTACAAGTATTACCATCCTGATTTTGCTGATGAGGAAACTAGAACCTAGAAAGTTTAAGTGATCTGCCTGAGGTCACAGGAAGTGGTGATGTTGGGTCCTAAACTTTGGTCTTCTGGTATAGATGTTCTCTCTGTTCTATCAGAACTGCCTCCTTCCTAGCATGAATGAAACAGTATATTCTTAGGAAACCTCATATTATTGAACATGACTTAACTCTCACATACACTGGTTGTCTCTATAAGGTTTTTCATCGTGGATTTTTTTTCTCTTAATAGTGGTTCCATAGACGGTAATAACCAACTCGTAATCAAAGGAAGATTCCAACAGAAACAGATAGAAAACGTTTTGAGAAGATATATCAGTAAGTGTAGAGGTTGACTTTGTACCGTATCTCATGACATCATAAAACAGAGTTGGAATGAACGTAAGATCTGGGGCCATGGGAAGCAGAGGTGTTTAAAGGATTAATGCTGCACTTGGCCTTCTGGCTGCATGGCGGGGGGAGGCAGTGGATAGAGTGCAGGCCTGGAGTAAGGAAGACATGAGTTGAAATATTGCCCCATACCCTTACTGGATATGTGATCCTGGGCAAGTCATTCTACCTCTGTCTGCCATAGTTCTCTCACGTGTAAAAATGCTAGCTGCTATTATCATTATTGTCATCACTATTAACCTTAATAATAATCGAAAGCCAGTGCTTGGTTCCTAGGGCCAAAGGAACAAAGTAACCCTTCCAGTATGGCAACATGACTTGGCAGATTTAACCATCTGCCTAAAGACCCACTTACATAATAAAGCATATGGTGACTTATTTGTCATTTCTACCAGAATAGATAAAGTGTCAAATGATTGTCCCTCCACCTGGTCAGAAACAGTATGAACTCTTTACAGATGGTAATTGGCGTCTGGAGAGGTTCCCTCTGGGGAACGTGGCCATTATACCTTTTGGAGAAGTCTGACCTTTTTCAACAACAGCTTTTTTGGTACCCAGATGCCCAAAGCTTCAGAAGAGACAGATTGTGTTTTCTGGTGCCAGACCAACAGTCTTGGCTGTTTTGTGGGTCTGTGTTAGCAGTTTATAAATTGCCCGCATGTACCTGTGGTTGGCCTAAAGCATAAGTCACTTTTCTTCTGTCTTTTATGAGCAGTACTGTGTTGACACTGTGTTGCTTTTCCACAGAGGAGTATGTCACCTGCCATACGTGTCGGTCACCAGACACAATCCTGCAGAAGGACACACGACTCTATTTCTTACAGTGTGAGACCTGCCATTCTCGCTGCTCCGTCGCCAGCATCAAAACTGGGTTCCAGGCCGTCACAGGCAAGAGAGCACAGCTCCGTGCCAAAGCTAACTAATTTGCTAATCGACACTGGATTTTGCAAAGTGTTTTGGAGATGTGGCTGGACAGGTTTACAATCAGAGTGGATTTACCATTGTATTAAAAGCAAGATATAAAAGCTGCCAAGTTCTCATTTGGCATTGGGTTGGTTGGTCTGTGAAATCCTTGCAAGATGCAGATCCTCAAGCTGTTCACATGCTCATTGAATATTTTAACAGCTGTCAGAGAAACATGATGGGGAAAGGAGGAGGTGCTTTTTAAAAACCGTTCCTAGACTTCTGTAAAATGCAAGATAAATTAAAGTTATTCTAACAGTGACTCTTTCATGCTGGCTTGTCCTTCAGTTTCCTTTTTATAAATATATATATAAACAAAAAACAAAACCGTAACTGACAAATGCAGTGAAAACAATTTTACTGTGACCATGTGCAGACTCTGAGTAAATAACTGTACATTCCTAGTGTTGAGGACTGGAGCTTTAGCACATACTTCTGGAGGTGCAGCTCCTCATGACAAACAGTAAGAGAGAGAAGCACTGATTCACATGGGCAAAGAAGTACATTACAGGGATGGGAGGAGTGTGAAATCCAGGAGGTGCTATTTGTTTAGTGAGACATTCCACATTTTTGTGGGCTGATCATACTGGTTTGAACTATCTTTTAAGATTTGAGAATTGTTTACTTTCTACCTCACTTCCACCTCATGCATGTGTCCTCTAACTATGATCATGTGGAAAATGGAAGGATAAGCTGGTTAATACCCCGACTACGTAGAGCTCTCTCTTCCCTGCAACTTGGGGTTGTCTTAGCAATATTGAACTTTTTGCTACTACTTTAAAATGCAACATGGCATCCCTGGGACGCTAGGGCAATGTGAAAGTGATGTATGATACGTGGTATTGGACGGCGTCTGGATGGCGATGTTAAGAGAAAGCATTTTTTCCCTTTACCTTGTAGTCTGTGTTCTGAAAAGCCCCATTGTAAACAACTGTTGTTGTATACTTTGAAAGCAGAGTGCCCATCAAAGGAGAGAGACTGTTGCCAGCAAGCCAATAACTAGTATTGCAGGTTTCTAGCAGTAGAAGATGATGTGCCATGCCACCTTGAGTGGATTTGATTTTAAAGTGATTGTTCTACTGCTAGGAACCAAGAGGAACAGTTGAAATATTACATGTGTGTGCCTGTTCCCGTTGGCCGCGTTGGCGTCGGCCTGACGTGAGCTAATTTAGAAGACGGGCGCACGCTAACTTTCTCTACTTTTCATGACCCGGGGTCTTGGAAAGCCACCTAAGTGAGTTACTGAGCAGGTGTTCTATGTGAACAGAGGCTGCGTTGGCACTCGAATAACTTAGCTATGTTATTTTAAAATCACTGTGACCCTTAATTTTAAAGTATGAGCCAAGAGGAAACTTGGCTAAGAGTTAGCGGGTGGATGGTTGGTTTGACTGGCATGTACCCGTGGTGTCTAGACCCTAGATAGCCCAAGGTGACAGCTGCTGACTGTACTTATTTTTGAACTCAACAAGTTTCTATTTGGATTTTACTTTTTTTGTATCTGCACTAACAGTTCCAATTTTACTGGCAAGTCATTTTTTTATTTGAAATTCTTGACTGCAATTTGAAAGCCACAGTTTGAATCCAGGTTTGAGATTCTAAAGCATTTGGAATTTGGAGAAAGAGCTGTAACAAATGTTGGATGTAACTTTGAGTGAATAAAGCCAGGATCAGTGCCTCTTGTGTAACAACTAGGACTGTATTGTTTCGTTTCTTTTGGTCTTGTTTAGTATACTTTCCTGTATTCTAAAGGGGTCAAGAAGGCTAACAAAGGTCTGTAGCTGCCTTCTCCAGTGTTGGGGTAGGTCAGAAGACTTCATTTCAGGAGCAGCAGTCTTGACTCTGGTCTTGACTGAAGTCTTAGCCTGCCTTCGAAGTGGGAGTCTTGGGCCTTGGACCACAGCTGACTCATTAAGAGTTAACAGTTGAGTGCAAATCATCCAGGTATGTTGAGTTGTTTAAGAAAAAAAAAGCAAAATCACCGCTGATTTTCATCTATTCTGGACAATAAAAATGAACTGAAAATGACTATAATTCTGTTTACCTATGTTCTATGAGGTATATTTGGATTCGGGGAGGCATCTGTAAAATAGGGAGTTGGGGTGGGGGGTGGGAGTGGGCTAAACAAATAGCCACATGATTTCCACGATTCACCTTGCTGCTTCATTAATGTCCATGGTGAACATGATTATCTGTTAATCTTGTGGCAGTTGGTTCATCCTAGAATTTAAGAGCTAGAGAATGGGCCTTAGAGATAAGAAATCTGAAGCTTAGGGGAAAGGACTCACCCAGGGTCACATATAGTTGGTAGGTGAGACAGTGGGCACCTAACCTCCCTCTGGGTCTTAGTTTGCTCCTCAGTAAAATGATTGAGTTTGACTAGATGGCCTCTATGATCCCTTTCAACTCTTTAATTCTTTTATCCCATGATTTACCAAAGGTCAGTCTCCTGACTCCCCATCCCATGGTGGTTTAGGATGGATAGTGATGAGTTTTGGTCAAAGTACTAGCCTTTGCAGCAATTTCAAAGGGCTGGGGATAATTACACATCGAAGAGGACATTGTTACTCAGGGGCAGTGAGCCTCCTGGGAGATCTGATAACGGCTATGTCATTTGTCTTAGGCAAATTAAGCCCTGATACACGGAGTTAACATGGGTGCTGTTGGCAGAGGGATCCTAGGCAGCTAGCTCTATAGATCTGCAAATGTCTACCCTAAGAGCAAGGTCAGTCTTGTAGGGCTTAATTCTCCACAGAAAGGCTGTGTCTGGACAGAAGGAAGGGTTAGTGATGGTGCCAGGGTGGGTGGGGATGGTTGGAGACAGGGAGTAGTTTCTTCCCCCTCCCAGCCTCCCTAGAGGTGTCCGGACAAGTGAATATCAGCTAGTATCCCAGGCAGGCCTGGAGTGGGAATGCGGATTCTTCCAACTCACTACCTAGCTTTAAGGTTTTTAAACTCACAGTTGCCCTCTGAGTTAAGTATTGCAAGTATTAAACCCCATTTTAGAGAAGAGAGGGGCCTCAGAGAGCCATTGGTGACTTCACTTACCTCTATGTAGATATTTCCCGGATCAATTTATCCATCCATAGTGTCTCCTGTACTCCAACCCTTCAGCACCATCTGCCTCCCTATCTGCTGAGTGTTCTACCATGTTTTCAGGTACCCAGGTTCATAACCTCAGAGTCTCTGGCTTTTGGCTGCTCCTTGTCACCCCTCCTATGCATTCAGTTTGCTGAGGCTTATTGCTTTTACTCCTGGTCAGACTCATTCCCTCCTGCAGCTCCCTAAAGCATAGCTCTGTCTGATCAGGTCAGGAGTGAAACTTAAGTGACTATCTCCTGTTTGTAGAATAACAGCACGACCCAGTTCTAGCCTGCCTTTTCAGGTTTATTGCTTGTTATACTCCTTCACGTACCATGCTCCAGCCAGATTGGTCTCCATCCTGGTGCTTGTGAAGATGGGTCTTACACCTGCTGTGCCCTCTTACCCCATAAAATCCCTAGCTTCTTTAAAAGCTCAGTGCATACTGCCTATAGGAAGCTGCCTAATCAAATTCTTGCCCACCAGTCCCACCACCCTCCTAACCTCCACACCTAGAAAGTACTTTGTATATGTTTTGTAGTATTTGCTTTTCAATATTAAAGTTGTTTTTCTCCCCACGCTACCCCGACCTAGAACTCAAGCTCCTTGAGGATAAAAACGGTCCCATGTTTGTATCCCCAGTACCTAGCACCGTGCCTGTCACGTAGAAGGTAATGAATAAATGCCTGTTAAATGAATGCCCCCCCCCCACAGGAAGCTTAGCTAACTCAGACGAGGAGAAAGCAGCCTTAAGGGGTTGGAGCGTGGCACTAGGAAAATGCTAAGTGGGTAGATTGATGAGCTGCAGCGTGGGTGGTTACTTCTCTAGGCGAAACACTAGATAACCGTAATTGGCAAATATTAAGTGACTACGGTATATGCAAGATTGTACAGGATGCTGGGGAAGATACTTCTGACTAACCTTTAGCAGGCTTAGTAAGTAGATAGGATGTCCATGTGGATAATGTTAAATGATACATAGATGCAAATTACCACGAGATCAGAGAAGGCAGTGTAATGCTGTGGAAAGAACGCTGGACTTCGGGTCATGGTTCTTCATGCTGGCTGTATGAATTGAACAGCCTTGAGAGGTAGGATGGTGTAATGGATAAAAATCTGCATTTGGATCCTGCTTCTGAAGCACTAGTGCGAATCCTGGACAAGTCACTTAACCCTGAGGCAATGAGGATCATCACTGTATCTACCTCAAAGAGTTGTGAGGGAAAAATGAGATAAAGCATCAAATAAATGTGAGCTGTAATGAAATCACTGAATCTTTCTCTAGGCCTCAGCTGTGAAATGAAAGAGCTGGACTATGTGATGCCTGAGGACCTTTCTAGTCCAGATTTATGAACTTTGGACAGTCAAGGGTCAGAGGAGGCTTCATTGAGAAGGTGGCATTTTGAGTTAGGAGTCGACTGATGGATTCACACGCAGAGTAAGGAAGGGAGACCAGTGGGCATGGTTAACGAAGGAATGGAAACAAGATAGTAGTGTGGGGTAGGATGGTAGAATTTATGAAAAGCCTTCAGTGACATAGTTCAAGCTTTACTCAACAGGCCATCGGGCACCCATGAAATGAAAGAGCTGGTGAAAAGAGGTGAGAGTGAAGGCGTGAGGACCATTAGGAAGCAATTGCAGTAGCCAAGACGTGCTGTAATAAGGGCTTTTATTACAGAGCAGTGGCAAAGGAGAGGAAATTGGGAAATCGAGAAGGAATATGGGAGGGCGGTGGCCAAGGGCACTTGCTGTGGGGAGTTAAGGAGGGAGCTGACTGGAGGTAGATGATTTCCCACCACTGCCAGATTAAGGCATCTTTACACAGAAATTTTGTCACACCACATTTCCACCAAGCTTATGTGGCTGAGAAAGGGTGGAGAATGATGGAGGAATGGAAGAGAACAGCCCTGTCAGGCCCTGGAGACAGCAGAGATGTCACCCTCTGAAGTGGGGAAGGAGGCTTACCTAAACATGGAAAACAAAGTAGCCAGCCCATGAGGGGACCAGTTGAAACTGCCTTCATCCCCTTACCTTGATCTCAACTTAAGGGCATCATCTCTTTGAAAAGCAGACATCTACCGGCCACCAGAGGGCAACCTGAACCTGCAATAGGAGCCTCTAGACCAGACCACACCCCCCAGCAGGCCTGTGCTTGTTGTCATGGCAACAGCTCAGTCAAGGTTCCCAGTCTATAGGTTTGCCTAGACCTGATGTGGATGTCTGTGGGGCATATTATGGGATTTGGCTCCCTAGGACCTCTCATATCCATTCAGCCTCCACATCCAGGGAATGTTGACTAATATGTATTATTCAGCTATGAAGCTCCCTTCCTTTTTCTTTTCTTCCTTCCTTCCTTCCTTCCTTCCTTCCTTCCTTCCTTCCTTCCTTCCTTTCTTTCTTTCTTTCTTTCTTTCTTTCTTTCTTTCTTTCTTTCTTTCTTTCTTTCTTTCTTTCTTTCTTTCTTTTTTTCTCTCCTTTCTCTCCTTTCTCTCCTTTGTTTTTCTTCCTTCCTTCCTTTCAGATTAAAATCCTTTCCCCCTAAACTAGCCTAACGCCTGTTTTACCATCCTCCATGACTAACTTTAAATGATCTCTTCTTACTAATGGAGAATCAGCATGGTGGAGTGGAGAGATAACTATATAATCATATAGCACTGTCACTGCAAACTTTAAAGTGCTCTATAAATGGTATTATTAGCATGTTCTAATATAGACTAATACATTGTATTATACTATATGTTATTTTACTATATATTGTACATACTATATTATACTATTTATTATATATACTAAATATGTTATATATACTAAATGTAATATACTATATAATACTTATTATAGTCCTAGCCTACAGGAAGCCTTTCCCAGTCCTCCTTAATCTTAGTAACTTCCCTTGGAGACTACCCCTAATTTGTCCTATATACATTTTGTCTGTATGTTGTCATTAGCATGTTTGCTCTCCCATTAGACTGAGTTCTATGAGAGCAGGGACTGTCAGCTTTTCTTTGTATACTTAGCATGCAGCAGGTGCTTAATAGATGTTAGTTGACCGTTACTATTATTGAAAAGACAGTATCCATCAGTCAACCAACTAGGCTAGTATATTACAAATTCAGTCTTAACATCAGAGAGATTTGGGTTCAAATCCTACCTCTAACTGGTTGTCAGAATTCTTGACACACACTGGCAGTGTGATGCTGGGCATTTCACATAATCTCTTAGCGCCCTCAGACAACTCCCTAAGACTGAATTTCAGAACAGGTGTCAATCTGCCATGGTGATTGGGAGGCTCCCTATACCACTGAAATCATAGGTCCAATCCCCTCCAGGAATTATTAATCATTTTTACTATCACTACTAAGAGGCAGGATGGTCTTAAAGTCAATAGGTCAGGCCCTGCCTCGAACACCTACCAGTTATATGATCATGGGCAAGTCCCTTAACTGCTTAGCTCCCCAAGAAACTCTAAAACTACTTACTTTTTTTTTCAGGTCTTTACAAAATATTTTCCAAATATTTTAGATTTTTTTTATTATGAACTTAAGGGTCACCAACAAACATCAATATTTCAATATGCAAAGAACAGAAAAAGAGTGCTGTATATGAGACCATGAATTTCTGTCATGTGGGGTTTTTCAAATGTATATTAAATTTAACAAGGTAGTAACCAATTGTCATTTACATCCCCCTTCTGGCTGCACTAGCGGAAGGAATTTCAACACTGGAAGATTCTCCCACATAGAATCATAGATCCAGGAAAAAATATGTGTATATACATACATATGTGTGTGTGTGCGTGTGTACACATACATATTTATATACACACATGTACACACACCTACATACACAGAGACAAAGTATCCCCAAAGTCCTAGTATTGCTTAAAAGTATTACTTAAAATTACACCAAGATTTGAAAACTTTTAAAAGTAGTTTTTTTATTAATCTGTTCCTCCCACTATCTCCCTACCCCAACTAAATAAATTTTTTAAAAACATTGAAAAAGAAATCTCTCAATACATATCAACAGTCTAGCAAGACAAATTGTGGCATTCGCCATGTCACCTCTCTGTTGGGAGGCAAGATGTGTGTTATATCCTTATTCTCATAGAACCCTGCTCAGAGTTCTAAAGTCTGTCAGAGTCTTTTCACCCTATAATGTTGTATAAATTGTTCTAGTCCTGCTCACTTTACTCTGCAACAGGATCTATGTTTTCTCTGAAATTGTCCATTTCCTCATTTCTTACGGCATGGTAATATTCCATTACATTCATATGCACAATTTGGTCAGCTATTCCCCCATAGGAAGATACTCCCTTGGCTTCTAATATTTGGCTACCACAAAAAGAACTGCTGTTTTTATTTAATTTTATTTTGTATTTTTGCACATAAAAGATCCTTTTGGTCTTTCTTTGACTTCTTTGAGATATAGTTTTCTTACATTTTCTGTCATCCTATCCTGCTGGATGTCCTAGTGAAGCAGACAGGGGGTGGTTGTTCAGTCATTTTTATTGGTCGTTTCCAACTTTTTGTGACCTTCACTTTGGATTTTCATGGCAGAGATACTTGAGTGGTTTGCCATTTTCTTGTCCAGATCATTTTACAGATGAGAAAACCAAGGCAAACAGGGTGAAGTGACTTGCCCAGGTTCACACAGCTAGTAAGTGTCTGATGCACGATTTGAACTCAGGAAGATGAGTCTTCCTGACTCCAAACCCACTGTGCCACCTAGCTGCCCCTGAAGCAGACAGGGCAGGAGGATTATTAACCCCATTTTATAGATGAGGAGATTGAGGCATGAAGAGGCTAATGAATGGCTTATATAGGGGTGAAGGCAGTAAAACCCTAGCTTTTGGTCCACTGCTGTGTTCCACTAGAATATGCTGTGTACCCAGCCTGTAAGCTGGCCTTAGCTAGGATACTGCTTGATTTAGTTGTGGGGCCAGCAAAGGGCATTCATTACATGCTGAAACCAAACACTTCAAACTTGCCTTGGCTCCTAGATCGTGACCCTGAAACTCATACCCCTGCTCATGTCTGACTTTCTCAACCCTAATTCTGCCTATCTCTTTCTCTGAGTCAGTTTTACTGTAGGAAGGAGAGGCTTAAAGGCCTAACTTGGGATTTGTGCCTTCTCTATCGAGCTCTGAGGGCTCCTCCTCCCTCCTTCCTGCCCATGTTTGTAGGGCCAGTAGTCCAGAGTTTCCCTGCGGGGATGTCACGGGGATGGTTCTACCCTAAGTGCTACAGGATGGAAGTATCCTGGTCAAGCCTTGTCCATGTCTTTCTGTAAATCATCCATGGGGGGTTCAGTCAACACACAGGATGCTTTCCTGTCTGCTGCTTCTTAAGTATTTGGTGGAACTCAGCTGATCCTCTATTCTATCCATTCTTTCTATATAACCAGCCCTCTTTCTTTTCTGGTTACTCTGATCAATCAATCGACAACAAACATTGATTAATAGAGAGAACTTCATTGAACGTTTTTCAAATCGTGGTTACAAAAAAGGATTTTGATGCTTCCCCCCACCCCAGAAATTGTAATTCAGCCCTAGTTCATGGTGAGTAGAACTGAGGGTTATTTTCCAATTTTCTCCCTTTACTTACCTACAACACAGACACTTCAAACATATATATTTATTATATACTCCTTAGATTGTAGTAAGGACCTTACCTTCTACTCATAGCTGCTGCACTCTCCTGGAAGACTTAACCTTCTCAGCTCTGGCTCTCATGCCTTGACACCACACAGGCCCCCTTGCTCCCTGGCATCGTCCTGATTGATGAGTATCATGTGGCCCACTCTAGCTAGCCACTGCAAGTGATGCTTCACATTCTACCCTGGCCATCTTGCCAGCTGCCTTGCCATTGCATCATGACTAGGGAGTGGAGTAAGGATGATAGCTGCCTTCTAGTATTTGGAAAGGCTGTCATGTGGGGTAGAGATGTCTCAAAGTGGAACGGCCTGCCTCGGGCCGTTGATGGGTCCCCCCTCTTTGGAGGTCTTTGAGCAGAGGCTGGACTACCCTTGATCAGGAATGATAGTGGGGGTGCCTCTGGTGTCTCCACTGGACTAGAGGAGCCCTAAGGCACCTTCCAACTCTCATCCTGTGAGTGTGATATAGACCTTTCTACCCCATCCTTGTCCCTACCCTCCCAATGCTCGAACTACAATCAACTCAACACTACCATTGCTACTGGAAAGGGAATGTCATTCAACTCCTCCATTATGGCTCCACTCATCATCCCTGTGGCTTCTCAAACCAAAATGCCCACCCCTGGCCACCACTTCCCTTTATATATTGTCTCCCTCTATTAGAATATAAGCTCCCTGAGGACAGGGACTAACTTATGACTGTATCCTCAGCACATGATGCTTGGCAAATAATAAGCACTTTTTAATGCCTTTCCATTCATTCCTTTTCCTATTACCTTGGGTAAACCACCCACTCTCTGGGCCTCAGTTTCCTCATCTGGACAATGGAGAAGTTGGACTAGATGATTTCCAAAGCGCAGTTCTAAATCCTAAGAAATTCCTATCTTAAAAGCCACTAAGCCATGTACTAGACACAGAGGAAGATACGGTTAAGAAATATCCTTTGCCCTGAAACAGATTACAATCCTTGATAATCTTTCATACTTCTTTATAGAGCTAAACTCTTCCAATCATGTGTGTGTGTGTGTGTACACATTACATAATATATATGCATACATATATTTGCTATTTTTTTCAGTCGTTTTAGTTGTGTCCGACTCTTCTTGACCCCATTTGGGATTTTCTTGGCAGAGATACTGGAGTGGTTTGCCATTTCCTTCTCCAGCTCATTTTACAGGTGAGGAAACTGAAGCAAACAAGGTTAAATGACTTGCCCAGGGTCACATGGCTAATAAGTGTCTGAGGCCAGAACTGAACTTACGAACATGAATCTTTCTGATTTCAAGGTCAGTATTCTATCTTCTGCACCGCCTAGCTGCCCCTGTATATATTTGATCCCCAGGACTAAAATATATTGACAAAAATAAAATAATTTCTAGGCCAACATTTTATAGCCTCCCCTGCTCAGCCATCCTTGGCACTGTGGCATCATAGAACACCATCCAGAGCTGGAAGGGACCTTGGAGGCCAACCAATGCAGCTATATTAATTTCAGATGAGGAAACTGAGGCTCATAGGGGTCAAAGTGACTAACTGGAACTCAGGTCATCTAGATTCTAGGCAGCTAGGTGGTACAGCAGTCTGAATGCCAGGCAGGCCTGGAGTCAGGAAGACTCATCTTCCTGAGTTTAAATCTGGCCTCAGACACTATGTGAGCCTGGGCAAGTCACTTAACCCTCTTTGCCTCAGTTTCCTCCTCTGTAAAATGAGCTGGAAAAGGAAATGGCAAACATTCCAGCATCTCTGCCAAGAAAACCCCTAAAAGTTTAGGGTCACAAAGAGTTGGACACAACAGAAACAACTGAACCACATCTAGATTCTAGAGTACTGCTCCTTCCAAAGTACCATGTGTCCTCCATCATAGTTAAGAACTGATACCTTCTAGTTGTTTCGATAGAAGAGGCATTTCCACTCTTCAACATCACCCAGGCTCTAGATAGACAGGTGTGGTTCCCACTAAATCACAGATGGGAGGGGGCAGCTTTCTATTATGAATAGGGCAGGACCTCCTTGATTCAAAACTGACTGTTTCCTTGGAAATGGCACAAAACATTCCATGACCATTAGAGCTAAAAGAACTTTGAGCGCAGGTAAATGGTAAGCAGGAATCCAACAAAGAACATGGGATTTGGCTTGACCAGTAGTGGTGGGATTTCAAGACACAGACCTTCTAGAGTCTTTTATTCACTTTTATTCACTTCCCTTCTGGGCACTACTGCTTCACCCTCTCTCTTTGGTAGGGTGAAGCAGTAGGAAGCATTGCTGTCTTTCTCTATAGACAGAAATGGATAGAAGGCTACTTTCCTATCAGGCAAAGGACTGACCAGCTATCTTTTATCTTTTCTTCTTTCTCTGTCGGAAATAGGGACGCCCCTGTGTATTTATGTCAAAGAGATCTCTGTGTGCAGTACATCTTTCAATTGTTAATCCATTGACATCTTCTTTTCGGGAGTAATTGTGTCTTTTATTTCTAGGATTATTGTTAAGAATTCTATTTTCAATACAAAGAAGCAACAAAAAATAGATCGGCACGTTTGTATTGAGTTAGAAACTTCTCCTGGTCTTCTATGGGCTCAATATACGTTGAATTAATATGGTTGTTGTTGAGCTAAGAATCTTCTTTATGGTTCATGTGCTTCGTGGTGCACCTTTCTCTACTTAGCAAAATTGCCACTATTTTGTGGGGTTCTGCTTCCAGATACTCTTGCAGCCAATGTCCAGAAAATCCAAAAAGTGCTCCAGATCCGAGGTCTAACAGGTTTGATACCAACTGGTAGAAGATGGTAGTAACAACTCCCCCTAAGTTAACCCTCTTCTTGCAGTCTCATAAAAACACTGATTAAATACCTGTTGCACACAAAGCCTATATACTAGGTACTATGGGAAAATAAGAGACAGTTTTTCTTCTTTCTTATCCCAAGGAAATTAGAAGAATGTGATGATCAAGGTGAGATTACTAATAGCCACTCTTATGTTATTTGAGGCAATGAAGTGGGCAGAGCAATGGGCCAGGGGTCAAAAACAGCTGAGTTCAAATCCAGCCGCAGACACTAGCTGTGTGACCCTGGGGAAGTCACTTGACCTCTGTCTGTGTCAGCTCCCTCAACTGCAAAATGGGGATAATAGCAGCTAACTCCCACAGTTGTTGTGAGGACCAAATGAGAAAACATTTGTAAATGTGCTTGATGCAGTGCCTGACGTATAGTAGGCACCATATAAATGCTTATCTCCTCCTCCTCCATTAATAAGTTTCTATTAGCACTTTAAGGTTTACAAAATAGTTTCCTTACCACAATCCCATTAAGTAGAAAATTCAGATATATGATCTCCATTTTACAGATGAAGAGACTGAGGTTCAGAGAGTTGCTACAGTCATGCAGCTAATATCAGCAGAGCCGGGATTCCAACCCAGATTTCCTGACTCCAAATCTAACATGCAGATAGCCAGCAGGGCATAATGGAGGAGTGCTGGACTTTGGAAATCTCCTTGACTTCTGATACTTACCAAGGGAAACTAAGCAAGGCACCTAACTTCTTTGGGCCTCAGTTTCCATCTCTGTAAAATGAGGGGATTGGACTAGATGTCCCGTAAGGTCTCTTCAGCTCTGTGGCTAGCTAGTAAGGCCTGGGTTACATAGTGTGGTGAGGGGCATGATTGCCCAGATACCTGGGAAAACCTAACCTAGCTTCCTCAGGAGGTTCCAATTCTCCTCTTCCAAATGACCATGCCAGTCTGTTAAAAAAGCCTTTGGGAGCTCCCTATTGCCTCTAGGAAAAAGGAACCTCCTCAGCCCAGCACTTAAAGCCTTCTACAGACTTTTCCAAACTTATTTCGCATCTTTGCCCTTCAGGTGCTCTACAATGCTGCCACACTGGCCTCCAGTTGGCTGCCAAAGTGAAAAGCGTGGGCACCAACCACATCACCCTCCTAACTGGCAAAACTTCAAGAGCTCTGTATCATCTCCAGGATCTAATACAAAATGTTCAGTTGGCCTCTCAAAGCCCCCTTTATTGTGTTCTTAACCTTCACACCATCATCCCCACCTCGCCCCCCTCTTCTCAATCCAGGGACTAGATCCTCCATCTCGTAGCTCCAGATTTTTTCAGACCTTCTCCCACACCTGGAAGCCGCTCCCTTCTCATCTCTGCCTCCTGGCTTCCTCAAAGTCCTCACTAAAATGTCACCTTCTACAGGAACCTGTCCCAATTGTTACTAGGCCCTCTCTCTGTTAACGATGTTCTATTTGTCCTGTGCATAGCTTGTCTGTACATAACTCGTTTGCTCATCATCTCCACCTTCCACCTCCCGCCCCGGGTTGGCTATGAGCTTGAGGACAGGTCTTTTGTCTCTTTGTATTCCTGAACTTAGCACTGCACCTGGCACATAATAGTCGTTTAATAAATGCTTTATTGACTATTAGGTGCTTTCACCTTTTAGACTATCCCCCATCCCTAAACGCCCTCCCCATTCACCTCAGCCTTTTAGAATCCTTCTTTTCAGGGCTCAGCTCAGGGAAATCTATCTCTGTGAAGCCTTTCCTGACCCTTCCACCTTCCTTCCTCAAAACTGGCTCTATCCACTCCAGCATACGGTAGGCATTTATTACAGGTTTGCTGAATGATGACTAGAACGTGTCCTTTGAAGTATAAAAGCTCTGTTTAACAAACACAAGCCAGGTATCATGGCAAAGCTGACAGAGCTGGCCCTAAAGCCATCCAGGAAGACTGGCTGAAACCCCACCTCAGGTACAGTGTCCGTGACCCTGGGCATCTCTAGACAACTCTCTCTGACTATAAACTTTGGAGGAGAGGCCGACTTGCAGCGGGAGGGGAATTTCCACTATTTCCTGGGAGCTCCTTATATAAATGAGAAACAATACAATGAGAAATGACCTTCTAGATCCCCTTCTCAGATTTATCACCCCAGCCCTCCCACTTAATATGTAAGACACCAGAGACTGATTGCATGAGAGCCTCCGGGAGATAGCAGCCCTTCTGCCACCCAGCCTTGGTGTACAAAAGAGGCTTCTGAGTTCCCAGGTTCACAGAATGGCAGAGCTAGAAGGGGGGCTCAGAAGCAATCAAGTCCAACCCTGTTATTTTACAGAAGAGGAAACAGCTCAGGGAGGAAGAAAGGACTCACTTAGAGGCACATGGCTAGTCAGGAGAGGTAGAACTAGAATCCAGGTCACCCAATCATCAGATGAGTGTTCTGTAATCCACTCTACTACTCATAGGGGGTCAGGGGTGTTTGGTTAATGCTTTAACCCAGTTGTGGGGTGGGAAAAATTGAGAAGTACAATCCCCTTCATGCCCTTTCCAGAAAAGGGCTTCTGATCCCTCTTTAAAGATAAATTCTCCTTCCTGGGAAACACACAGGTGCCACATAAAGATATGACCGTTAAAGCCCATTTTCTATTTCTATTCTTTGGCCTCTGGCTGGGTACCCTTCCCTAATTTCCTGTTCAAGAGCTTTTAACGGACCAACAAATCTTCACCAACTCTACTCCCCTTGGGCACTAAGTGAACAGAGATCATAAATTTAGAGCCAGAAGGCACTCCAGAGGCCATCTGGCCCAACCCCTTCATTTTAAAGATAAGGAAACCGCAGCCCAGAGTGATAAAGTTACTAGCACAAAGTCACAAGGGGATTAACAGGATTCAACACCAGGATTATCTGATGCCAAACTCAGAACTCTTCATCACATTCTAGTGACAGGTCCTGAACTGGAATTGTCATCATTGAATTTACTTTGGGGGGAAGAGGTTTCTGTGTTCCTCATGCTCCCCCAGAGAAGCAATGAAGCGCTGGCAAGCCAATTACCCAAGCCTGGGAACCTACCTGCATCACCTGGAGACAAACTGAGGATGACCAAAATTAGATGTTGGCGATTCAGTGACCTCTGGTCTGGGGCAGGCTAGGTCTTACGTGGGGTGAGCCTGTGCTTCAGGAGCCATTGAACCTCTCTCTTACTTCCACTTCTCAGATACCAACCCTCCCCTGCCACTGGATTTCACGAGGAGCACTGGGAGAAGGAAAAGATCATGTCTCCTCCAGTTGCCAGGTTAGGCTGGTGTAGACACTTTGCTGTTCCAATTCCCGTTTATTACACAGAATGCTAGTTCTGGAAGGAACTTGCAAGGTCGCCTAGTCCACTCCCTTTCTCATTCTTAGATGGAGAAACTGCAGCGCAGAAAAGCAAAGGGATTTGTCCAGTATCGCACAGCTAGCCAAGCAGCTCACTTCTCTCCAAGCCTTTTTATACCCCATGGGTAAAATGTATGGGTTGGACTGGAAAAGTTCTAACATTGACTACCAATGGTTCCCAGGAGCAATCTCCCAGTCCAGATCTATTTCAGCTACAGCATGCTATATTCTCTGGCCTGTCCCCTTGTTGGCTTCTGTTTTAAGTGGACGGCATTCACACGTACAAATGAAAATAAACATGTTCGCCATGGTGAACTGACACTCATGATTGGTAATGCCTTGTAATATTATTCCTAAATATGTTGCTGGCCTGTAGTAGAGCTGAGCACAGGCAATTAAAAAAAAAAACGGCCTTGGCCTCACTTAGCTTCTGTTAGCTAGGAAAACTGTCATTGGAAAACAATGGTAAAATAGCCCAGCAGACAAAACGTGGAGCCAGCCGTCCAGGAATGGAGAAAAGGAGCCAAGCAGAAGGTTAACAAAAGATAAGTGGTTTAATGAAGAGGAATCATAGAATCCCAGAGTTGGAAGGGTAAAGTCAAATCTGCTGCCCAATGCATCAATACCCTCTCATAGCACATTCCTGATAAGTCTAGCCTATGCTTTAATACCTCCAGGGACGGAGAACTCACTACCTACCAAAGCAGTCCATCTCACTGTTGTACTGCTCTTAATGGTCTAGGCAAGCTTCTTCATAGAGCCCCAAACTGCTTCCTAGTACACCGCCTCCCCCCGCCCCCTCAACTGCTCCTAGGTTTGCCCTCTAAGGCCGAGCAAAACAAATCTTTAAACTGATAAGCCTTCCTGGTATTTGAAGACACCTGTCATGCTCCTTCTAAGTCTTCAGCCTGAACTTCCCCAGTTCTTTCACAGGCTCTGTGTGGCAGCTTCCAGTCCTCTCTCTGTCCATGCCATCACTTGGATATGATCTGGTTTGTCAGTGTTCTTTCTAAAATGTGGTCCTAGTCCTGAGCACAACCACCATGTGTGATCTGACCAGGGATGAGAACAAGACGAACATAACCTCTCCCCCTCTAGATGCTGGGCCTGTATTACACATCTATGGCCTAAAGTCACACTAATGTTTTGGGCTGCTTTGTCACATTATTAAAACATATCGGGCTGGTGATCCCCTCCAACACTTGGGTTTTTCACATTAATCACATCTCCCTCACACCTGTACTCGGGATCATAGGATTTAGAGCTGGAAAAGAACCTTAGAAACCTAATGCAACTAGTTTTTTGAACCCAATTTTAAATTTCTCCCTATTCTATTCCATTCCGTTCTGTTCTATAGGCCCACCATTCCAGCCTGCTGAGATCTTTTAGGGAATCAAATTCTTTCCAGCACATGAATAATTCTCTCCTAGCTGTAAATAATTTGATAAGCAGCTCTCAGCTTTAATGCCAATGGTACGAAAGAGGGCTCTGAAGACAAATGCACTGTCCGATCTGCCTGGGCATTCAGGATCCAAACTCTTTATTATCAGGGTCATCGTGAAGTCCCTTCCTTGTGGATCGCCCTCCCCGCACCCCTAGAAAATCCCAAAGCCCTGCAGTGTTCTGGTCCAGGATATAATACAACTTCTGTGCTCCGCCCAGCCAGTCCCAGGCAGGAAGGAAGGCAGTTAGTTGGGGGACTCAGGGGTGGGAGGATAGGGAGAGATTTCCTGCTATCTGCTCCAGCAGGAAGGTGCCCAGGTGAGTTGTCGAGGGTACCAGGTCCATCTGGAGAAGGGGCTGGCTGGATTTGGCACTGATGGGTGACAGGTGGGTAGAAGCCGTCGGACCCACAGTTCTCTTCCGCTGCCCAGCTGGGGATGATGGCACCTGGGGGGTTGGGGAGTGATGGGTGGTGCCTGGCTCAGGGGGCCAGGGTCAGGGTTTGCCCTCATACCGTCCTCCTTGGGTCAGCCTGCAGTCCCTCCTATCCCGCTGTGAGAATGGAAGATAAGGAAGAAACACCGGTTTGAAGCACAACAGAGCAGTGTGTTTGGAGGATATGAATGAGTCGGGTCCTGTTCAGGGTTTGGCACTGATCGTGAAGAGGAAAACATAATTGAAACAGGGAGCACTAGGGAGTTTGCATGTTAGTGAGAAGCTCATTGAGAAGCTGTGTGGTAGAGGTTGGAAAAACACCTTGGACCTGGGAATCAGGAGAGCTGGAGCTGAGCTTGAGCTCTGGTTCAAGGCATTCTCCCACCCTAAGCCTCAAGTTTCTCTTCTGTAAAGTGGGGATAACAATCCTTGGACTACTTGTCTCACAAGACAATTCTAAGAAAAACAGCCTGTAGACCCTCAAATGTTACAGGAAATCAGTACAGTGGGAAAAGCCATGGGTGTGGAGAAAGCTGGAATCAAATCCTGATATACACTGGCTACACAATGGGCAACCACTTGGTGTCTTGGCTTAATCTTTAACACAGGGATGTTCACACTCAAAGTACCTACCTTAGGAGGCTGTTGTGAGGACCAAGTGAGATGTGAGTAAGGAGTGCTGAAACACTTAAAAAGCCGTATTAAATGTCAGCTATTATTACTAAACGAATGATAGTTGCGTGTTTATTTTCTCTTTTCCTACATAGTTTGCTACAACAAAGGGAAAACAAGATGCCAAGGCCAGCTGAGATAGGACATAAGTATCCCCCAAGCAGAGTCAGAAAGACCCGAGTTCAAATCCAGCCTCAGACACTAGCTGTATGAATCCCCAGCAAGTCATTTAACTTGGCTTGGTCTCAGTTTCTTCATCAGAAAAAAAAAGGGATAAAAATAGCACCACACGGGGTTGTTGTCAAGATCAAATGAGAGAATATATGTCAGGCACTTTTATAAACGATAGCAATTATTTATTAATAATAATGGTGAACTAGTGGCACAGCTGAGCACTGGGGAGGGAGCATTGACAATAAGGCATGAGGCAGTGGACGGAACTAAACTTGGACACAGGAAGAGCTGGGGTCAAATCCTGCTTGAGACATCTATTGTGTGACTTATCCCCTCTGGGCTTCAGATTTCTCATCTGTAAAATGCTCTGAATCTATGATCCCTTCCTGTCCAGTAGGCCAGAGATAGAGGGGGAAAAAATCTCTCCATCAGCTTTAAGATGAGATTTACGGGTTTCTCCTGGTGCAATTTAATGCTTCTTTAGTTGTATGCAAGATGCTGAGGACATTTCATCCTTGGGGAGAGAATCCTGGGTTGCCTAGGGAAGGACGGGCAGTGGGTGGGGAGGGTTAATGTCTTGGGGAAGGAAAAGGGGCATTCTTGGTGGCTTAAGAGGTCCTGGACACCATTTCGGGCCTGTGGAACAAGGTCAGGTTAGGGAGTAGAGGAGGAGGCCAGGCCCCAACCCACCAACAAGCACTCATTTAGCCCCCCTTAACAGTCATTCTAGGAAGCCCGTGATTGGGGACAAGGAGAATGGAGAGGGAGGAAGCTCTCATTACTATGCCCTGGTCAGTGCTGTGAAAACTGACTTCAGGCTAGAAGTCCTTTGATGGGACAGGATAAAACCACCACAAACCCCAAGTGCAGCACCCCCACCCTTCCTCCCAAGCCTCGGTCCCTCCAAAGCCTCATACCATTTACTGTAGAGTCAATTCATCCAGCTCTGTGTATCGGCTGTTGTCCTGAGAGAAAAAGAAGGGGGGGACAATGGAGGGAGGAAGACAATAGGTTAACACATGTGAAGGGCCATGTTCAGCTCTGGGGTCATATTTTTGTGGGGGTCCCTGATAAGATGGAAGATCCAGAAGAGAGCAACCAGGACAAAACAGTGGAGGACCAGGCCGTAAGGTCCACTGAGGGAATCCAGGACTTTTAGCTTGAAAAGTTAGACTTGGTGGAGATGTGATCTCTGTCCTCAAGGTTTTGAAGAGCTATCACAAAGAGGGGTTAATTTGCACTTCAAAAGACAAAAACAGGAGGGGGAGGCAGAGTAAAAGGGATGTGAATTTTGGCTCAATATATAAACCAATCAGAGTTTTCCAACAATGGGATGGGCTACCTTGAAAGATACAGAGCTCCTCAATACTATTAATAATCAGAGACACAAACTAAAACAACTCTTCACTTGCTTTCACCAGACTTCACACCCATCGAACTAGAAAGATGAATTAAAAGCAAGGAAACCTAATGCTATCAGGGTCATGGAATAAAACGTATCCTCCCCTCCCTCACTGCTGGTGGAAATACAGATGATGCAGAATCTTTTCTGGGGGCCATCTAGCAGTATAAAAGTTGTAAAAATAATCCCACTTTGGGGAATATATCCTCTGAGTGTTATCAAGAATAAAAGGGCTGCCTGCTTAAAGAGTTTCACAGTCCTAGCAAACGTAATTGTGAAAAACTGGAAATTACCCAAATGCCCAACAATAAGGGGGAAACTGGTATGAAATGGTGTATTAACATAGTGGAATACTATGGTGTGGCTGACACAAGTGTGAGTGATCCAGGGAAATGTGGAAAGATCTTTACGCAATAGCGCAAAATAGGAAACATCAGCAGAACCAGGAGAAGGCTGCATACAGGAACTTCAACCACGAAAGAGAAAAAGTAAATGAGAAGGAAAGGACAAAGAATCCTGATGAGGGAGTGACTGAAAAGTGCTGAAATTAATGTGAATGTCAACAGTTATCAAGCCAAGTCTAGCTGGTTGTATTAATGTTAACCTTTTAATAGAATGCATAAAGGAAGTAAGAAAAAGGGAAAGGAAAGATACGAAGATGTAGAATACAGGACGGACCTGAGACCTCTGGAGCCCTTCTATCTTTGAGAGTGTATGCTAGGTGAGCAACTCTGGCCTTTTAGCAAAGGAACTCAAGGGCAATGCTGTTCTGGTGTCCCAGGGAAGAGGAGAAGGGCTTAAATGAAAATGGGAAAAACCAGCCGGACACAAGAAAAGAATTCTGATCGCCCTGATGACGCAATGTTTAGCACAATGCCTTGCACACAGTAGGTACTCAATAAACATTTAATAAGAATCCCAGAGCTGGAAGCGGTCTTAATCCAACCCAGGCATCCTTTTTACATCACTGATGGGGCAGGGCGGGAGTGTTCATCTGGCTTCGGCTGCACTCTCCAGTCGCACAAAGGCAGCTCATGCCACTGCTATACATTTCACTGGAGACATGGGGGCAGATTCAGACTTTGAGGAGAAACAGGGAAAAACCATGGGGTGGTGGGAAGAGAGTCCTGGTGCTGCCTTGTGTAACCAAATCCCTTTCCTCTCTGAAACTGTTTCTTTCTCTGGAAAATGCAGGGTTTGGCTTAAGCAATCCCTAAAACTGCTTCCAGCTCAGATGTTCTAGACAAATACTACAGCCTAAATCAAATCCAGAGTTTAAGTATGAGGTGAGAGGCCAGTGGGATGGGGGCGGGGGAGAGGAGAAAGAGAAGGATGCCCAAAGACACATGACATACCATCTTGAAAGTGTCTCTCTTAGTAGGTACTGTTTTTAACTTTCAGCACAGACAGAATTTAACATTATTACAGCTACTTGTAAGTTCTTTTGCGTTCTTGTGATTCATAGCTTTTTCTGAATGAAGTTTATGTTTCTGTACTGTTCAATATGCCATAATAATTTCTAAAAGGAAATTATATTGGAGACTAGGCCCCAAAATTAATTTAAATGTAAATCTATACTAAACAAGTTTCATTGGTTGTCCTGATGTTCAACGTTAAACTTTTAATAAAATACAGAAGAAAAGAAGGAAAGGAGATGGCAGCTTAAGGGTCCCTGAGCTCCCCTAAGGCATGACTCAGTTTATAGTTCCATGCCCATTTGTGTGTCTGGATACGTAACAGTGTCTAAGTCGGACAGTGAGTCCTTTGGGTGGTCTGTGTCTCTGCCTGAGTGGTGGGCTCCATGGCTCTCAAGGCCCCAAGTGCATAGTTACCATCCCCCAAGCTGCCAGTGTCCCCATGGCCCCCAGAAAAATCTTCTTTATTTTGCATATAATTACATACATATAGATCTGATACATAATACATAGCTACGCAAAAGCTGAGATGGGTTTTTTTTTGGGTCTTTGGACTAGGAAACAGGCAGGGTCAAGGACCCAGGCTAGGTCTTGGAGCTGGGAGACATGGGCAGGGATAGGCAGAGGGAAGCAGGAACCAGGGCTCTAGACTGGATCACATTGAACACCTGAAAGCCACTTGTCCTGGCGCCTCCTATTAGGACAAACCTTGGGGACTGAAGGGTGGACGCTCAGGGGCCCAGCTTCTGCCCTCCCTCTACCCTCACCAAGTCTTCGAAGTCATCCTGTGCCAGCGCCTCATCGCCGTCGTCCCCAGGCAACAACTCTTCCAAGGGGGTCTCTGCCTCCGAAGCTGTATCCTCCTGAGCAGCCTCGCTTTTCTTGCTGTCATTCTTCTTCTTGACATCTTGGGGAGTGGAGGGAAGGAGGGAGAAGCCAAGGGTCAGGGCAGGGTGGACACCCCTAGGGCATCACAAACAGGACCAAGGAGAGCTCAGCCCACAGAAGAGCCTTTGCGCTTCTAGGCACCTGGTCAGAAAACTCGAATCTTTTCCATCATCACTCTTCTCTTGGAAGTCCCGCTCCCCACTAGGGCAAGCCTATGCCCTGCACACAGCAAACACTTAATAAAAGACTGCTGGACTGAACTGAAACCAGCCTCAGACCTACTATTTTAGAACTGAAAGGGTCTAGGAGCTGTGCTGTGACATGAAGCCCCTCCCCTTGCATGCCCAGATTTTAAGAACTGAAAGATGCCTCAGTCATCTAAGAAGGGAAGTGACTCGCCCAAGGTCATCGAGGCAGTAAGTGGTGGAGATGGAACTTGAACACAGGTGCTCTGACTCCAAAGCTGAACGTTCTTTCTGCTGTACCAGGCTCTCTCATCCTCAAGCCCCCGGCTTCCCTCCCGCCTCCCCTTCTTCTCTCTCACCCCCTTCCGCTTCCCTGGGTCTGACCTGCGCTAGGACTCTGCTCCTCCGAGATCTGGTCCAGCCGGCCCAGCAGGGCCTCAATGTTGTACTTGATCTGCGTAAGTTCTGTCTTGATGGTCTGCAGCTCAGTGCATTTCACTGGAGACACAAAGGGCATCGATAAGCACAGGCAGGAGGAGGGTAGCAGAGCTGTAACCACCAACTTTGGCTCTGAGGGCAAGCAGGGGTAAGGGGCTCCCCTAGCGTACAGCCTACAGGAGGAAGGAATCCAACCCAGTCCTGGGAAGATGCTGCTACCAGGGGTGAGTTCTGGCAGAGGAGAAAAAGTGCCCCTGGCTGGTACTGAGCTCTGAACAAAATCCTGCTGGCCTCACCCTCGTTATGGCTCAGGAGGAGTAGGAGAGAATCTCTCTATCAGGGCTGGCTCCTAGAACTAGACCAGCCAAAGGCCAATTCCCACTGGAGTGACCAGCACCAAGGGCCTGCCTTCCCTTTGAGCCTGAAACTAGGCCTTATGCTGTTATCTATGTTTAAGAGTGGAGTCCAAGGAACTGAGATAGTATGGTTCGAGTTCCTAGTATATGGCCCAGGGAGCTTTTGGGTATGAAAGAGTGTAAACTGCTGGCATTAACAATCCCCACCTCAGCCCTCCATGGCCTGTCCTAGCTTACCTAACTAAACCTTCCTGGTCTCTAGACCCTGGGTGAAGAACTCAGACTATGCCTTCTCGTCATGCCCTGACATTACAGCATTTGAGTTATTCCTTCTATTTAACCCAGTCTCTGAGTCCTGTGATCAGTATCTTCATCATAAGCTCACATTTCCACAATACTCTTACAAAGGGCATTCCTCACAATAACCTTGTGAAGCAGAAGATGTAGGGAGGAGTACTCCCATTTTGCACACAGGGAAACTGAGGGTAGGACCAATGGGACCCAAACTAAGGCTTCCCCGGCCTACCTCAGACTTTCTTGACTGTACTACACTTCCGTCAAATTTTATTTGAGGGAGCCTTGGTCCTCTCAGTCCCTTTCAAATCTTGTCTCCTCTCTGACGATCTTTCTCAGGGGCTGATGGAAGTTCCTGGAGGGGGAATTTCCTGGGAATTTTTTGTGTCATGAGGAAAGGCAAGGAAGTTCCTAAGAGCCTTTCTAGGGAACAAGCTTGGAGGTGGGTGGAGAAAGGATGCTGAGAAGGTATTGAGAGCTGGGAGTAGGTTCAGGCATCCCTGGGACTAGAAAGAGGTTTCTGAGGTCTTTGAAGACTTGGAGAGAACTCTCACGGTCTAACAGCTGCCCCCCATGCCATCCCATCCCAAGCTGGGACACTCACACTTGAACTTCGACGAGCTACTGGAAGTGGTGGAGCGGGCGAAGAGTCTGACAGGCAGAGTTGCTTTGATGCGACGGACGAGAGGGATGGTGACCCGTGGCCGCTTCACAGGAACCACCCTGGGCACTGGAGAGAGCCGGCCCCGTGGCTCGAAAAGCCTGAATTTCAAAACAGGACAGAGACTTGCAGACTGGGTGTCCCAGGCAGCATGTCCCCAGGGTCCAATGACCAAACCAGAGATGGAGGATGTAAGGAAGACCGGAGGGATGGGGAATGGACAGAGGATGGATAAGCAAGAGAGCGGGGATGGAGGCAGGGAGAAGAACTCAATATACAGTGATGGAGGCTGACAGAGGGACTGGGGAGCTGGGGAAAGGATGTGGCCACCAAGAGCTGCTACTGCTTCTCAAAGGCCTCTTGGGGGCCCATGGCCTGGACTGTGGCTGAGGCCAGCAGCCTGGAGGCCAGGGCCCTGTCCTGAACTCTTCTCTCTCGTTATTCCCAGGCAATGGCTTCTTCCACACCTCCCACCCCCCAATTCCTCCCAACCCCTGAATCAGGCCCAAGACCTCCAACCTCTGGATGATTTGCAGCCCTTCAAAAACAGACTGAACAGTGGCCCAAGAAAGTAGAAAGCAGATTTTAGAACACGGCAGGGCTCTCAGTTGAGGGGATAAAAAAAGGGATTTTCAGGGGGCTGGAGAAAGTGTGGCTGTTGAATTGGCTGTGTGACCTTGGGCAGTCAATGAAGCTCTTGAAGCTTTCGTTTTCTCATACATCAAATGGGGAAAGCAAGACCTGTCCAATCTACTTCACAGGGGCTGTGGTAAGGATCCAGCAAGAAATAATTTTTAAAGGCAAAAGGACCACCTGAGGGCACCCACCTGGAGAAGGGAGGAAGTTATGGGCCTTGCCAACCTGCTCTCTCTTCACCCACCCTGACCCGCTGCCCACCCTCCATTCCCCCATTCCCTCCAGTCTACAGATAGAGAAACTGAGGCACAGAGAGGGCAAGCAACTTGCCTCAGGCCACACAGTGGCTCCGTGGTGGATCTGGGGACTAAGAACCCAGGGTTCACATGCCTTCCCTCGGACAGTGGTCCTGACTGCACTCCTGAGCTGGGAGCCGGAAACCCCTTCTCCCGGGCAGCCAAGAGTAGGCTGAGGCTGAGGCTGGGACTGGGGCTGGGGCAGGGGGAGGAAGGGGAGGAAAGAGAAACAGGGGAGAGGACAGAACTTCAGGCCAAGCATGAAGATCTCTGGTCAGTAACCCCAGTGTATGAGGGGCAGAGCCTGGTGGGTTTCATGTGGGGAACAGGGCTGGGGAGAGGAGGATAGGAAAGGTCTTCTGAAGGCGCGCCTTCAGGGCCTTCTGGTTTCACAGGAGCCCCAGTACTCTCCCAGCCCAAGACAAAAGTGCCTTCTAGTCATAAAATTCTGACTTTCAATTTAATTCAACGAACATTTATTAAGTGCCTACTGTGTGCAGAGCTTGGTGCTAAGGTGTGGAGAGATGAGGGACTGAATCACAGCGTGTGGGCTTTCCCTGCCTAAAGTCACTGGGCCCCAGGCCCCTCCCCCTTCCCTTCCTGGTGGCCAAGAGCAGCACACTGTTCCTCCTCTCTGCTCACCTGTCATACAGGTCTTCCCTGTAGTAATCAGAGTCAAAGTCGTGGCCCCTGAGGAGACAAAGGGGAGACACTCAAGGGTTAGAGTCTCCCTCCTGCCCTATGGCTGGCGTGAGCTCATTATCATCCTGGCCATGTCTACTTCCACCTCTCCTGGGATCAAAGCAACCCTGAAGCAGGAAGGACAGAGGCCCTCATTGCCAGCCTACATATGAGGAAAAGCTGAGAGAGGAGGAGGAGACCCTCAGGAAGTTATTAACTTTCCCAAGTTCATATGGCCAGCAGGTGGTGAAGCAGGGGTCCAAGGCACAACGGAAAAAATACGGGACCTGGGTTCAAATCCTGGCCCCACACCTAGTAGGTGTGTGGTCTCAGGCCCACTTTGAGCCTTGGTCCCCTCCTCTAAAAAATGGGGATAATAACCTTTGTACTGTATACCTCACAGGGGTTTTTGTGTGCCAAGTGCTCTGTGAACCTCAATCTGCTCTCTAAATATCAAGAGCTAGGGTTTCAATAGGTTTGCACTTTATACCTATTATTTTATTTGAACCTCAGAACAACCTCGGGAGCTGTTTTCATCCTCATCTGACAACAGAGGAAGTGGAGGCTGAGAGAGGTTACAGGACTTGCCCAAATAATGGGCGTCTGAGGCAGGATCTGAAGGAACCCTGGTTTCCTGACATCAAGCCTAGAGCTCTACTCTCCCACCTAGCTGAGTTGTAATAACTAGGGGAGAGGGGTCTAGGGGAGAGGCCACCCAGGGTTGAGTCTGGCTCATAAGAGTCTGGGATACTGATGCCGGGTCTCCTCCTGTCACCTTCTTGGGACCAAATCCAGAAATGCAACTGTTCCCCCAAATTCTGTGCTCAGGATGTTCACAATCACACAGGGGGATACAGTAGGGAGAGCTCTGGATTTGGAATCAGGAAACTGGGCTCAAATTCTGCCTGTCACACTACCTGTGTGACCTTGGCCACGATACTTTATTACTCTGGGACTCAGTTAAGTCATTTATAAAATGGCAGGCTGGATTAAGAGACCACTTAAGAAGGTCCCTTTTAGCTCTAAATCCCACGAGCTCCTGAACTCTGCTGGTAACTTGGTACAGCTGGTCCTCCTGCTTGGCAGGCCCAGTCTTTGTCCTCACAGTTCCCATAGAATCCTCTCTTTTCAGGCCCAGCTCAGCCCCCTGCCTCCTCTACTGCAGCCTTCTCTAAGTATGTAATCTACTCATCTTTAGGCTCCTCTAGCCCTACCTGGCCTTCTCGTTTTGGTACTAGTTTACTGCCTTTTCTAATTGTTTACTGGGGTGAGGCAGGGGTCCAGTAAATGCTAGTTATATTCAAATGAAGAGGTGGAGTCCCCCCCATTCTTGTCTCCTGAAAAGAGTGATACTATCTAGGGGTTTGTGGCTTAGCAACAGCAGAAAGGGGTTGGAAAGGACAGCCTGACCCTACCTTCTTTCACAGAGTCTTTATAGTTTATTTGGGGATTTAAATCCTTACTTTCCTTCACCCAGCAAAAGCCATGGAGAAACAGGGTTTGCCTATGAATGGCTGGATCCTTCTACCTGGAACCTCACCTCACACCCTACAAGAACTAGGTCTTGCCCTCAATCCTGGTGGGGCCTCATCTGGGGGAGAAGGGCAGGGGAGGGGTTCCTATGACAATTCAGACAGGATCCCACCTGGGCTGGGAGTGGAACCCTGTGGTTTGGTGGATAGAATGTAGAACCTGGACTCCATTCATTCCTGACACTTTTAGCTATGTGACATTGAAAAGTCACTCAACTGAACTTTAGCTTCCTTGTCTATAAAATGAGGATAATAATGGTGACACTGCCTAGCTCTGTGACCTCTGACAGGTCACCTAAACTGTGAGATTCAGTTTCTTCATCTGTAAAATGGGGATAATGCTGTTGGGAGATCACCTATGCCAAATGCACTATAAACCTTAATAGGACAATATAAAAGAGCTTCCCATCTCTGCTCTTGGCTCTGCCAACCAGAGCAAGACCCTTCCTCCACTGGACAGCCTTTCAAGTACATGAAAATGAGCATCCTGGTGGGCCCCCCTTGGCCTCCTCTGTAGGCTAAGCACCTGCAGATTTTACAACTGGCCCTCACTGGCACAGAGTCTAGGCCCTTCATCATGCTGGCTGCCTCCTTCTGTCTGTCTTCAAATGTAGCATCCAGCACTGAACACATGGCTCTTCAAGTGGGCCCAGACCCATATGGATGACAGCAGGACCATCACCCTCTTCTCTCTAGACACTATGCCTCCCAATTCAGTCCATGCTGGAGTTAGTCCCTTTCTCCCTGCAGAACCTCCTCTCTGAGACTCTTCTGGGTGTGGGAGAATCCGGGTGAGGCCCTCAGGGAGGAAAGGAACAAGTTATGCACAGTGCCTGGCACACAGTAGGTACTTAAGTGCTGTAAGCAGTAAAAGGGGGCCTTCAATCTGTGATTTCATTGTGTATGTAAAAATCCCAGGAAACAACCTAGCAACTACTGTGCAACAAACAGTCTTAGGAAGTTGCCTGGGAACAGCAAGAGATAAAGGATTTGCCCAGAGTCACCACAGCTAATCCATTAGAGATAAGACTAGAACCCAATTCTTCTTGGCTCTAAGACCAACTCTCTACTTACTGGGCCACACTGCCTCTCAACAGATGCTTGTTGAATTGAATTGAAGAAGGCACTGACCTCTGTAGGAGGTCACACAGGATCCAGGGACCACCCCTCAACCTTCAGTGCCAGCCCCAGACGCATCCCCCAGCTCCTGACCTAGGACACTGCACCAGCAGGCAAGGAGACCCTCAGTCTTTAGGGACTGCCCCACAGACAGGCTGAGAGGCAAACACACATACCCATAGGAGGCAGAAGCTGCTCTCTTGAGTCCTTTTGGTCTGTTGGGTTTAGGTTCTCCAGCCATGTTGATGTCTATATAAAGAAGAAGTCAAGGCAGGCGAGGGAGTGAGAGTACTTGCTTACACACATGCACGTGTACACATACATACACAGGCACATCACACCTACACATACAGACAGGGTCTTATACTAGAGTTAGAGATGACTTGACAGAATGGAAGCTTCCCTTGCCCAATGCCTCTAGTCGCCAGGCCACCCCCTTCACACACATAGGCATCACAAACACAAGCTATGTATGAACATTTACATATACACACACACACGCGCACACACACACATGCACCCCCCAAAATTACACTAAGACACAGCTTCGCCCACATGCAAGAACTGTTCACGTATACTCATCTACATAAAGTACAAACAAAAACATATTCAATACATGCTCACATACCAGATTCAAATCCACAAGTAAGGGCACTCACACATTTAAGTCCCCCCAGTACCAGCACATACCCAGGGTGCCTTTTCTGCCACTAGGCGGCACTGCAGAACTTGGCAAGGCGACCTCTTTTGCCCTCCCCATCCCCCGCTACTCCTCCTCCTTCCACTCCCTGGATAGGTACCATTCTATCATCAGGTTCCCAGCTTCCCCTGCCTTGAATGGCTCTCTGGATGCTCGTCCTGGGTGATTGGGCAACTGTTTACATACCCATGCCAGAAAGGCAGATCCTGGGCAGGGGCATCTCAGGAGTAGAAAATAATCAACAGGGAAGGGCCAGGACAGGCAGCAATCAACTGGACAGAGGTTTTTTCTCTGCTCTGACATACTCCTCTCCAGATTCTTAGGGTTCTCCTGCCCTCTTCCCCCTCCCTAACACCTAAGGGTGTACAGAAGTAGTCACTGCATTGCTTCCTTCAAGAGCATTTTAAATTTTAATTCTAAGTGTGTAATTAAAGGTCAGTTTTTTAAGGGAATTTCAGGCATTACGGGAACTGGAGGGAGAGGCCTCTCAGAGGTCCTCAAAATCACAACTACCACAGGGTAGGTTTTGCCTACTTCAACTATGGGCAAGGCCAGCTTTGAGCTTCAGCAAGGATCTGCCAGAGCCCAGATACTGATAGGCAGGGACCTAGTCCTTACCCAGAGTCTGCCCTGCCAGCACTCGCCCGTTCTCGCCCAGCACGGCGGCACGGGCATGGCGCTCGCTAGCATACTGGACGAAGGCGTAGCCCTTGTGCACAGAGCAGCCGGCTACACGGCCATACTTGGAGAAGATGGTCTCTACGTCGGCCTTCTTCACCATGGCTGTGTTTAAGTTCCCAATGAAGACCCGAGAGTTGAGAGACTTGGGGTCATTCTTGTTGGTGATGTTGCTCGTGTGTACTTTCAGAGACATGACGACAGCC
>CM053625.1:70203773-70251418 GCA_028646595.1 Phalanger gymnotis | reverse complement strand
CCTAAGTCACCAATCCACACCCACACAGGTTTCACACCTGACAGGGCACTGGGCCTGGGGCTTAGCACTTAACAGCTGAAAGTACTTCCAGTCAAAAGAAACAAAAGCCATGCTAATGAGACAATTTTGCTTAACAACACACTGATTGAGAGTGAACTCTTTTTGGGAGGAAGCAATCAGGATTAAGCAACTTGCCCAGGGTCACACAGGTACTAAGTGTCTGAAGTTGGATTTGAACTCAGGTCCTCCTGACTTCAGGACTGATACTTTATCCACTGTGCCATGTGGCTGCCCTGGAGAGCCAGGGCCTTAACCATCCATGTTTCTTCTCAGTGCAGGCTAGCTGAATGCTAAATGCTGAATCCTTCACAGAGAATGAGCACCTCCCCATGAAGGAAGGGGTTAAGACCCTGTCCGTGAATGATTAGGACACAGTTGTTCCTCCTAACTCTTGAGAACTATTTCTTCCCCAACTAATGACTGGGTTTTAGGGGCAGTGGGGGCTCTGGACAGTACGAGCCAGAAAAAGACTTTTTCTTGTTCCTGTCCATGGGTTTAACGAATCCTTTATTCAGATGGATCCCGAGCAGTGTATCTTGCTTTAGTCTCTCCTGAGTTAGTCATTCATCCCCAATTGCTTCTTGGACATGTCAAACTGGATGTCCTCCAGGCATCCTGAACTCATGTCCCAAACTCATGATCTCCCAAAACTCTCTCCCCTTATCCATTTCCTTGTTACTGTCAAGGGCACCATCAGATCCCCAGATACCTTGGTATCATCCTCAGGCTCCTCACTTTCATCCCCCTATTCAACCCACAGCTAAATGTTGTCATTTCCTCAAGGATTGGCCCCCTTCTCTCTACTCAAACAGCCACAACTCTAGCCGAGGCTCTCATCTTGTCTAACCTGGAGCCTCCTATAACTGATCTCAAGTCTCTGTCCACTCCATTCTATCCACCACAGAGCTAAGGTGATTTTTCTAAGGCACAGTCTGACTATGTCACCTCCCTGCTCGGTAAGGTCCCTGCAACATCAAATGTAAACTGCTTTGACATTTAAAGCTCTTCATGACCCAGGCCCTTCCTACCTTTCTAGTCATTTCACAATTGGCTGCACTCAATTACCTCTATGATCCAGCCATGCTAGGCTCCTTGATGCTTCTCAGAAACACCACCACACACACTGGCCCTGGCTGTCCCTCCTGCTCAGGATGACCCCTTATCTACACCTCTTAATTTCCCTGGCTTCTTTCAAGATTCATTTCAAAGAACATTTTCCACAGGAGGTCTTTTCTGGTCTTCCCACCACCAGCAACCGAATGTTTCCCTTTTCAGGTTGCCTTCTGTCTCTTTCCCCCCCTTCCTTTCTCCTTCCCTCCCTCTGTCTATTTCTGCCTTTTGGTGTCTCTCTCTCCCCACCAAATACACATATAAATGTGTGAATGTATATATATATATATATATATATATATATATTACATATATATATATACACATATGTAAATGCAGGCATGATATATCTACATATATGTAAATATACATTATATATAGAATATATGCTTATATAAGTATATGTGCTTATATACATATATGTATATATTTACTTATAGACACATACACATTTCTATCTATCTATCTATTTATCTGCGGAGCGGTTGGGTGGTTCAGCAGATAGAGATAGATCTGGAGTCATGAAAACTCATCATGAGTTCAAAATCTGGCCTTAGATACTTACTAGCTGGGCAAGTCACTTAACCCTGTTTTCCTCAGTTTCCTTATCTGTAAAATGAACCGGAGAAGGAAATGGCAAACCACTTCAGTATCTTTGCCAAGAAGACCCCAAATGGGGTCACAGAGAGCTAGACATGACTGAAAAGACTGAAAACAACAAATACTTATTCGCATGTTTTCTCTCCCATCGGAATGTGCACAGGAACTGTCTTTTGCCTTTCTTTGTATCCCCGGCCCTTAGCTCCCGAAACATTAGAAGTATTTCATAATGCTTTTTTGACTAACACCAGGCCTGGATGGTGTCTGGGTTGGATGAAGGTCTGGGGTTAAGGATAGAGCAATAGCAGGTCTGGAATTTGTCCTTGTTACCATGAGCGTTTAATCCCAGTTCAGGATACTGAGAACCTCTGGAACAAAACCATAGATATCTCCTAGCTAGAAGGTACTTTAGAGGGCATCTAGTCATTCTTATCCCTTTTGCCTGGGGTAGGAATCTCCTCCACAGTAAGAGCCTATGAAGACTCTTGACATTCCAGTGTGTATGTCATTTACTTTGAGGCCTGCAGGTGGCACTGTCTCCTAGAGATTAAGCTCGGCCCAAAGGGCTGGGAATCTAAAGAGTCATATGTTGAGTGAGCGTGCAGGATGGCACCTAGCCAGGCCCAAGAAGCTTCCACTGCATTGACCCATCAAGGGAAGAACCTTGGCAACCTTTGCGGCCTCAGATACCTGGCTTCCGAACACTTTCTCTGTCTGGATTTTTACCCTTTCCTTTATAATGAATAAACTCTGCATATAATAGGCACTATATTATGGAATTGAGAAAGTAGACTCACTGCCACCATATTAGTCTGGGCTCTCATTACCAGCTCCTGAACCATTATGGTCAGGTATTCTGGGTTTCACACCCTTCCTCCAAGCCATCATTCCTACTGCTGCCAGTTTAATCTTTCCTATGTATAAATTTAGACATGACATTCCTCTGCTCAAAAAACTTCCATGGCTGCCTATCCTCTACCCAATAAAGTTAAAAACAAAAATTCTCCTGGCATTCAGTGCTTTCTATAATCTGGCACCACTCTCCTTTTCCACATAATCTAGTCAAACCATTCTAAGGTCTCATCTCCAGAATTTGCATCCAATTATTAGCTTGTGGCCCTTAATTGCTCCATTCTCCAAGCTAAAAATGCCCTCCCTCCACCTGTTAAATTCCTGCCCAGCCTTCGAAGCCCACCTCAAGTACCATCTGTATGATCCTGGTCGTATTTGACAATCCCCATCATACCTCATGTACCAGGCACTTGTCTGTATTTTGTGTCATTTCCCCTTAATAGACTACAAACTCTGTGAGGGCACAGAGTGTGTCTTATTTAAATTTCATCTCTCTCCCAGTGCCTAGCACAGTGCTCTGTATGTAGTAGGTACTGTAGTGTGGTCTAGGGGAGCACTAAACCTGGAGTCAGGAGTTAAAATTCCAGTTCTAATATTAGCTTTGTTGGTCCTGGTCAAGCTACTTCCCTTCAGAACCTCAGGTACCTCATTGGTAAGTTGGGGGCAATAATATTGATACTACCTATAGCACTATCCGATAGTACCTAATACCCTCAGTACTGTTGCAAGGAAAGTGCTTTTAAATATATAATTTATATTATATTACATGATATTTAATGTAAATTATATTAAATATATAATTAAAATATAATTAAAGGAGGCAGACAATGGACTAGAGGCAGCCACCTAGCTGAACCCTCTCAACGTTCCCTCTAAACATCATTAAAATAATGCCTCCAATGAAATTTTGGAGTGGCAGAGCCACTCACTTAGAGTGAGACATTTTCCCAGCCTAGGAAGACGTAGGAGGTCAGCAGGAGGAGACTGTGATGTTGGGGTGAAGGCCAGTCCAGAGCCCCCACGCACAGGGCAACAAGAGCCACTGCAGCAGAAGGTTCCAGAGCTCTCAGCCCAGAGATACCAATGGAACAGACAACTGGTCAGAAAGAGATTACAGAGGGTCCCTTGTTCACAGTGGGTACAGCTGGCATTGACTAGCAATTCTATTGCCCATAATGCAGTTCTGCATCACGGTTCCAGGGTGAAGAGGAGTACTGGGGGTCAGATACATGGGAGAAGGGGCCATGGCAGTAAAGAGAGCATGAATATGTGTGGCTGCAGGGGATGAGGGATCTTTCCTGGCTAAAGACCAGAGTGCAGAACAGGAAAGCAGTGATTGTACCTCTCCCAGGATCATACCACTTTGGAAGCACCCAAAATTTGCAGACCTCCAGAAGTAGCTCTGAAAAGAACAGCATGAAAAAGTCTGAAGCCTGGGACAGTGCCTCCCCACCCCCAGCTAAGCAGAGTCCAACTTTAACATAAAATTCAAAGTCAAAAAATAGGCCAGAAAAATGAGCAAACGAGCAAACAAGCAAGAACTTGACCATAAAAAGCTACTACGGTGGTAGGGAATTCTAAGACATATACTCAAGAGAAGACAATGATGTGAAAAAACTACAATCAAAGCCTCAAAGAAAAATACTAATTGGACCCATGCTCCATAAGAATTCCTGGAAAAGTTAAAGAAAGAGATAAGTGGTAGAAGAAAAATTGGGAAAAGAAATGAAAAAGATGCAAGGAAATTATGAAAAGAGAATTTATGGTAAAAGAGACACAAAAAATGCTGAAGAAAATAATACCTTAAAAAGCAGAATAGGCTAAATGGAAAAGGAGGTACAAAAGCTCACTGAAGAAAATAATTCCTTAAAACTTAGAATTGGGCAGGTGGAAGCTAATGACTCTGCGAGACATCAAGAAACAATAAAAGTCAAAGGAATGAAAAAAATAGAAGAAAATGTAAAATATCTCATTGGAAAAACAACTGACTTGAAAAAACAATCAAGAAGAGGTCATTTAAGAATTATTGGACTTCCTGAAAGCCATGATCACAAAAAAGCCTAGACATCATCTTTCAAGAAATTATCAAGTAAAACCATCCTGATAGCTTAAATCCAGCAGGTAAAATAGAAATTGAAAGAATCTACCAATCACCTCCTGAAAGAGATCCCAAAATAAGGACTATTATAGACAAATTCCAAAGCTCCCAGGTCAAAGAGAAAAAACTTCCAGGAGCCAAAAAGAAAAATTCAAATATCGTGGAGTCATGGTCAGGATCACACAAGATTTAGCAGCTTGGACCTTAAAGGAGCAAAAGGCTTGGAATATGATATTCCAGAAGGCAAAAGAGCTGGGATTACAACCAAGGATAATCTACACAGCAAAACTGAGTGTAATCCTTCAAGGGAAAAATGGATGAATATAATGAAAAACAGGACTTTCATGCATTACTGATGAAAAAATCACAGCTGAACAGAGAATCTGACATTCAAACACAAGACTCAAGCATATGAAGGTAAACATGAAAGAGTAATCATAAGGGTCTCAGTAAAGCTAAAGCGTTTATACTCCTGTATATTTCTAAATACATGTAACTCCTAAGAACTTTACCATCATTATTAAGGATAATGGAGTTTACATAGACAGAGGGCATGGGTGTGTGTCAATTATGTGGGAACAATCTCCAAAAACATGAAGGGGTGGGAAGGAGGGATGCACTGGGAGAAAAGAGGAGAGGTAGAATGGGCAAAATTTTCTCACACAAAAGACGTATGCAAGGAAGAGTTTTTATACTGGAGGGGAAAATGAAGTATATGGGCAATGCTCTGTGTGTGTGTATATATATATGTATATATATGTGTGTATATATATGCATGCATGTATATGTATATAGCACACATGCACACATATACACACCTATATATACACACATGTATATACATACACATATACACACATATATACACAAATATATGCACACACATACACATATATATCTACATATATACACACATACACATATATACACATATGTGTGTATATATGCACACATATATGTATATCCACACACACTCGGTTGTACATAGATATGTAATTTATCCCATATGGAAATAGCAGGAAAAGGGTGTAAGAGAAAGGAGACAGTGATAAAAGGGAGGGCAGATTGAGAAGGGATAGGATAAAAAAGAGAGAGAAATGAAGAAACAAGAAAATGGGATGGAGGGAATTACTACAAAGTTAGTAATCATAACTGCAGATTTGAACAGGATGACCTCACACAAAACAGTAGTAGATGGCAGAATGGATTAGGAACCAGAATCCAGCAATATGCTGTTTACAAGAGACATAATTGAAACAGAAAGACATACACAGAGTTAAAATAAAGGGCTGGAACAGAATCTAATATGCTTTAGCTGAAGTATAAAAGGCAGGGGTAGCAATCATGATCTCAAATAAAAGCAAAAGCAAAAATAGACTTAATTGAAAGAGATAATTAGGGAAACTACATTATACTAAAAAGTGTCATGGATAATGAAGTAATATTAAAAAACTTATAGCAGTTTTCTCTGATAAAGTCCTTCTTTCTCAAATATATACTGAGTGAATAGAACTGAGTCAAATTTATAAAAACAAGAACCATTCACCAGTTGATAAAAGGTCAAAGGATATAAACAGGCAGTTTTCAGAAGAAGAAATCAAAGCTATCAATGGTCATGTGAAAAAATGCTTTAAATCACTATTGATTAGAGAAATGCAAATTAAAACAATTCTGAGGTAATACTTCAAACCTATTAGAAATGACAAATGCTGGAGGAGATGAGGGAAAATAGATATACTAACAAATTGTTGGTAGAGTAGTGAACTGGTCTAACCATTATGGAGAACAATTTGGAACTGTGCCCAAAGGGCTATTAAACTATGCATACCCTTTGACCCAGCAATTCCACTACTAGGTCTGTATCCCAAAGAGATCAAAGAAAAAGAAAAAAGACCTATTTGTACAAAAATATCTATAGCAGCTCTTTTTGTGGTGGTAAAGCATTAGAAGTCAAAGGGATGCCCATCAATTGGGGAATGGCTGAACAAGTTATAGCTATGATTGCAATGGAGTACTATTGTGCTGTGGGAAATGGCAAGAGGGGTGGTTTTAGAAAAACATGGTAAGACCTACATTAACTGATGCAAAGTGAAGTGAGAAGAACCAGGAGATCATTGTGCACAGTAACAATGTTGTAATAATGATGAAAGAGTTGGCTACTCTGATCAATGCAATGACCCAAGAACATTCCAAAGGACTCGTGATGGAAAATTGTCCTCCATCTCCAGAGAGAGAACTGACGAACTCTGAGTGCAAATTGAAGTATAACTTGCTCACTTTTAAATTTTTCTTGCTTTATAAAAAATATGGCTAATGTGGAAATATATTTTGCATGATTTTACATGTATAATCGATATAATATTGCTTGTCTTCTTGGGTCTGGTCTTTACCCAGGAAGGTCCCTTGGTCCCCAGCAGCTATAAGTACTTACTAGTGCTCTCTTTGCCTTGGAACAGCGACCAGGGCCTCTGCTCCCCAGTACTCCTCTCTACCCTGGAACTGTGGCCAGAACTGTGTATAGGCAATAGAATTGATAGTCAATGCCAGCTGTACCCTGTGCCAGCAAAGGCTCCCCTGTGATCTCTTTCTGGCCAGTTGTCTGACCCCCTTTCCATCTCTGGGCTGAGAGCTCCTAAACCTCCCCCTGCTGCTGCTGTTGCTGCATGTGTGGCCTCCAGAAAGGCCTCCACCCCAGTACAACTATTGCCAACCTCCTAAGTTTTCTTAGATTAGAAAAACGTCTTCCTCTGACCTTCTTTTGGCTCTGCCACTCCAAAATTTGATTTGAAGCGTTATCTTAAAGTCATTTGGAGACTTCAGTTGAGTTGCCTCTAATCTGCCATCTTGGATCTGCCCCTCCAAGGTAGTTTGAACTAGAGCAAGACAACCCCCTTCTTCAGTGAATTCTTCAGTGGGCCTTCTTCAGTGAATTTATAGGGGCACATGGAGGAGGGTCACATAGGATTGGCAGGCATGGATGGATTATTATCTCTACTTTTAGTTGATCAGTGAGGCCACTAGTCAATCAATCGATGACAAGCATTTATTAATTGACTACAATGCGCCAGGCACTATGCTCAGTCCTGCGGATACGAAGATTGAAAAGGAAGTATCTTTCCTTTGAAGAGTTTACAGTTTGCCAGAGAAGATATGCACATATAAAAATACATATCAGATATATAAAAAAACAAATACAAATAATTTTTGAGGGTGGGCTGAGGAAGGCACTAGACTCTAGAGGAATCCAGAAAAGCCTCACATTGAAGGTGGAATCTGAACTGAGCTGTGAAGGAAACTAGAGATTCTAAGAAGCAGAGGGAGGAAGTACATTCCAGATGTGGGGGGTAGAGGTGGGTCATAGCCAGGGCAAAGGCTCAGAAGTGAGAGTTGAAGGGCTTTGAGAGAGAAAGAGAAAATCAGCTTGGTCAGACCTTGTTGGAGCATTCATGTAACACCCTTGTTTGATACCCTGAGCCTCCATGGGGCAGGGTCAGTATCTTCTTTAACTCTATACCCCAGAATGACGTGCACAGTCCTGAACACGATAGTAAGTACTTAGTAAATGTTGATGGAAACTCTATAGAAAGACATCTCTAGCAGGCTTGGCCCTATTTCACCAGGAGATGGAACTGGAGGTCAGACGGCCTCGCAGCTTTTGGTTTCTTAAGGATCTCTCTTTTCATACCCTGTCCCTTGGCATACTAGTCTCAGATCATATTTTTGAGCCATGGTAGAGGCTGAATGGCCCAGGCTGGAGTGTGTGGTATAGTATTAATCAGTCAACAAGCATTTATTAATCACTTACTCTATGTGCCAGACAATATACTTAGTGCTAGGGATACAAAGAAAAACAAAAAAAGTAATCCCTGCCCTCAAGGATCATAGATTCAGAGCTAGAAAGGTCTTTAGAGGCCATCAAGTCCAAATCCCTCATTTTACAGATTGGGAAACTGAGGCACAGGGAAATTAAGTGATTTGCGCATGGTCACAGGCAATAAGTGTCTGAGGCAGGATGATAATTCAGGGCTTCCTATATCTCAGTCCAGAACTCTAGCAACCATGACACCGAGCTGCTAATAGGAGATAAAACTAGAAAGGTGATATCACAAAAATAATGAAGTCAGAGAGAGGAGAAGGTTTTGGGGGGAAAATAAACCCTGGACGTTCTGAGTATGAAGCATAAGGGTGAAATCTAGGTGATTTCCTGTTAAGCAGCTGGAGATGCAGACTTGGAATTCAGAAGAGAGATCAGGACTATATATATATATATATATATATATATATATATATATATATATATACACACACACATACCTATATATATATACATATATATATATACACACACACACATACCTATTATCACTTGAGTAGGGATTATAGTTGAAGCCACAAGAGCCTGTCAAGGGAGTGTGTAGATAGAAAAGTGTCAGGGGCAGAACCTTGGGGAAGGAATCTCCACATCAAGGAGTAAGGAGGAGGATGAGAAGACAGTGAAGGAAAAGAAGAGAATCAATCATTCCTCTTAAGCCAAGGAAGGACAACGTATCCCAGAAAAGGAAGGCAGTTGACTCTGTGAAGTTGACTGTTTCCGATGCAACAGAGATAAAGGAAAATAAAGCCTGGGAAAAAGAAGACTTTTAAAAATGTTTTTGTTTAAATCTTGTATGTATTGATGTCTTTTGTATTGTATAGCTTTCATTTATTTTTTTAAATTAACAAGAAATTGAAGTAGCTCAAAAGAAATGTGAGATGAGTAAATTTAGAGATTCCACCCCAAATGTTTACACAGGCCTTTTGTGCCTGACCTGTGGTAGAGCCTTCCAAGTTGCTATTGGTCTGAGTAGTCACAGTCTGCCACACTGTAACTTGACTCTAATATTGTGATGTCATTTTAGTCCTCTTTGAGGACAGACAACAACCAGCCTTTGGCTCAGAGCTCTGCCTCAGCTTCTTTTATTATAGAATGGACAGTTCTAGACCCCACAATTATTCTCCTGGCTTTGCTCACTTCTTTCTGCACCAGTTCTCAAAGGTCTTCCCACTTTCCTCTGAAACTGTCTTTTTCATCATTTCTTTTGTTGTAATACTATTCTATTACACTTATATACCATGATTTATTCAGCCATTCTCTATCTGATTGCACCTCCTTAGTTTCCAGTTTGGGTTTTTTGGGGTTTTCTTTTTTGCTTCTACAAACGGAGCTGCCACAAATGGTTTTGTACACAGGAGTCTTTCCCCTCTTTCTTTGATCCCGTTAGGGTATAGGCCTTGTATAGGTCTTTGATTGAGTCAAAGGGCATGTACTCTTCAGTGACTTTGGGGGCATGGTTCCAAATTGTTTTCTTGAATGACTGGACTAATTGACAACTCCACAATTTCCCTTGGTACTCCCAACAACTGTCATTTTTTTTACGTCTTTGCTGATCTGATAGATGTAATTTATAACCTCAGAGTTAATTTGATTTAATTTGCATTTCTCTGTTTATCAGTGATATGGATCATTTCTTTCATATGGTTGATGATAGGTTGGATTTCTCCCTTGAAAACTATCTGTTCATATCCTTTTATCATTTTTCTATTAGGTAATAACTCTTATTCTTATAAATTTGAGTCATTTCTTTATGTATCTTGGATATGAGACCTTTATCAGAGAAACTTGCTGCAAATTTTTTTCGCAATTACTTGTTTCCCCTTCTAATTTCAACTACGTTGGTTTTGTTTGTGTGAAAACTTTTTCAATTTTACATGATTGAAGAAGAAAGAAAAACAAAATTCATTCAGTAAAACCAGTAAATATATGAACCACGCCTGACAGGCTGCAATATTCTATACCCCCAATTCTTCACCTCTTCAAAGAGTGGAGGCAGGTATGGGGTGATGGTAAGGGCAGAGAAGGCTTTTTTGATTAGGATGTCACTGGGGATGTTAGAGCAATTTCAGTAGAATCTAGAGGAGGCCTTATTTCAAGGGATTGAGGAGACAGATTGTGGGCAGTGAGGAAATAGGGGCATCAGGTATATACAAAATTTTTAGGAAGGGAATGAGAAACGGTACAGACATGGACGGCAGGTATTTTGTTTCTCTCTAGTGCACTTATTATATAACATCATGTATTATAATTATGCCCTTTGTCTTATTCCCCTACTAGACTGTGAACTCCAGGAGATTAGGAGTATGTCTGATCTGCTTTCCCTTTGATTCAGAAATCCCACTTGTTGTTCAGTCATTTCAGTCATGTCTGACCCTTCATGACCCTATTTGGGGTTTTCTTGGCAAAGACTGGAGTGGTTTGCCATTTCCTTCTCCAGCTCGTTTTACAGATGAGGAAACTTAGGCAAACAGGGTTAAGTGGCTTGGCCAGGGTCACACAGCTAGGAAGTGTCTTAGGCCAGATTTGAACTCAGGAAGATGAGTCTTCCTGAATCCAGGCTGAGAGCTCTATCCACTGTACCACCTAGCTGCCCCCAGAGATCCTACTACTAGACATCTATTCCAAAGAGATTAATCTGTTTTTCTCCTAGGATGCCTACTAGCATGTTTAGGTCTCCTCTATCTTTATAAAACCTTCACTTGATCCTGTCATCCCTGAAAGTCCTTATCCCATATCTCTTCTCCCTTTCACTGACAAACTCCTGGTCTAGGAGATTCCATCTTGACAACGTCTCTCGCCAACTCCCTTCCATCTACTCACATAGCTATCAACTGTGTGTGGGCTCTCACCACCTTTCATCTGAACTGCTATGATAGCCTGCTAATTGGTTGCCCAGCTTCCTGTCTCTCCCCTCTACAACAGCTGCAAAAATAATCTCCCTAAATCACAGGGTCTGGTCGTGTCGTTTCTCTGATAAGATGATATAGAAACTCCCAAGCATGGTGTTTCAGGCCTTCCCCAGTCTGGCTCTCACATACCTTTCCAGCCTTATTTCATATCATTTTCCTTCCCCTACTCTATTTTCCTCCCAAACTGTCCTAACAGATGTTCCCTGAATCTGGTATTCCATCTTTATAAAGTAGCCAGAATGGTATACAAAGATCATTGAGACCAGAGGATCTCAAGTCCTAAATCTTGTCTTTATTACTTAGTAATAGTGACTTTGGACAAATCACTTTAACCTCTCTGGGTCTCAGTTTCCTCATTTGTAAGATGAATGGGTTGGATCAGGTAACCTCTATAATCCTTGCAAGCTTTAAATCTGTTACCCTGTAGATATGCTAACTTTTCCACCTGACAGCCTTCAAATACTTAGAGACAGAGTTTGGGTTTCCGTCTTCCCCTCACCTAGCCAGTTGCAACATGTCTCATGTCATGGCTCAGGCTCATGTCTGGCCCTGGTGGTGGCTATCCCTAGTCTTCTCCAAATATGGCAGGAACACCCCTGGGAGCTGTACCACTGAATACTGTGGCTGCAAGACCTGCTTAATTTGACCTGGACTTTCTAACATTTCCACGGAGTGGGCAGCATTTATTCAGGCTCTATAACCATGCTGCCCTGGCCCTGGACTAGATAATGCCCATCTTGGTGAAGGCCATACCCCTCCAGTGGGCTCAGTTCTTTCCAACTCTCTCTCATCTCTTGAACTTTCTAGTCACTTCCCTTTCCTGTCTCTGAACCTTATCAATTCCCTCTTTCTTTTCCTACCCTCCCATCCTTCTTCTCTTCCTCTTGGCCAGAAGTTCCCAAACTTATTTGGCCTACTATCCCCTTTTCAAAAAAAAAAATTACTCAGTGGCCCCATGGAAATCTATTTTCTTTAAACTTTAACGGTTTTTTAAAAAAAATTTGCATCATTTCAAAAAACACAATTTTTTTAAAATGACTCATCTTAAATTTAATAATTTATTGCAAATTTGTGGGTTTTTTCCTGCATTGAAATTTTGATAATGCAATATTGTGTCAGGTAACCATATAGTGTCATATTGTACACAAGTCATATGTACATATTCCTACAAATGCATGCTGGACTTTCTGAAAATGCACAACAGGCTTGCCTACCAATACTTGCTTGTTAAGATCTGTCATTTGACCACACATCGGTTATAACTTGAATTTTGTGTGTTTATTTGGAAAATAATGTAATCGCTAGGACTTTAAGTTTGTTAGACAAAAGACAAAACATGTACAAACGTCTTTTTCAAAATTTCTTCTCTTCTTTCCTTATGCTTTCACTGTCTTCTTATTTTTATTCAATGCCCCCCAATTGCACACCCTACTACCATGCCCTGCCCCCATCATTCTAGCAGCCCCCAGGGGGCAGTATCGCCCACTTTGGGAACCTATCCTTTTGACTAAAAACTTTAAATTTGAAGCTTCCTATAGGAGTGTGTGTATATGGGCATGCCCAATGAGGGCGGGACCTTGAATTTAGCTTTGAAGGTGAGAAGACTAAGGTATGGAAAAGACTTACTTAAGGCTAGGAAGGCAGGCAACAGGCATTTACTGACTATGTGCCAGGCACTGTGCTAAGCTCTGGAAATACAATACAAGCAAGAAGAAAGAGTTTCTGCCTTTGAAGAGCTTACATTCTAATAGGGGAAGACAGGCCATAAAGGGGAGCTGAAAAACGGGGCGGGGGGACTGGAGGGGGAGAAGGTACCTACTAACTTGTAGGTAAAGTCTCAGAGGTTGTTAATAGCAGAACCAGGATTTAGAGTCATAGAACTACTAGAGTCCTTAGAATGTTTTCTTCAAACTCTCCATTTTATGGAGAAGAGAAGGGATTTGACTAATGTCACACAGACAGGAAGGCAGAAAATCTAGGATTCAAATCCAGGCTCTTTGACTCCGAATCCAATATTCTTTCTGCTTTACCGTTCTCTTTCTTGCTTAAACCTGGGGTGATTTGCACTGGCCATTGCTACCCATTTTCCTCCCCCACTTCGGTCTGTATCAGAGGTGCCCTCTTCATCCGGGGTGGAGGGGGACACTTAGTGCCCAAGGGGAGTGGCAGATCAATGGCTCTGCCCCATCCCAACACAAATCTCTAGCTTCTTACCCTAACCAGCCCACGGGAAAGCCTGATGAGAGCGCAAACTTGTTAATGAGTTCCAGGCCAAAGAAGCTAGAAGATGGAGTAAAATGGGAAATGTACAAGCTGGCAGGTTGTGATAAGAAATCTGACTTTAAGATAAGAAAGCAAACAGATAGCTATCCCTTGTACCTTTTTTGAATCCAGAAGATGTCATGCTATAGAATTTTGAGAATGTTGGTGACAACCTTGGGGGAAAATTAAATTTAATGAGCATTTATTAGATGCCTACTATGTGGCAGGTACTGTGCTAATGGATTTGCTGTTGTTGTTCAGTTATGTCCAACTCCTTGTGACCCCATTTAGGGTTTTCTTGGCAGAGATACTGGAGGAGTTTGCCATTTCCTTCTCCAGCTCATTTTACAGATGAGGAAACTGGGGCAAACAAAGTTAAGTGACTTGCCCAGGGTCACACAGCTAGTAAGTGCCTGAGGCCTGATTTGAACTCTGGTCTTCCTGAATCCAGGCCGGGTGCTCTGTCTACTGTGCCACCCAGCTGCCCCATGCCAGCTGATAGAGAGGCAAATAATACACAAGCAAGATAGTCTCTTCTCTCCAAGAGTTTACATTCTTTTAGAGGGAAATGTGTACAGAGATATATAAATACAGAATATATGCAAAGCAAATACAATGCAGTTTGCTGAAGGAAGCATGAACCACTGGGAAAGACATCTTGTAGTAGGTGGCTCTTGAGTCTTGAAAGGGGCTATTCCAAAAGAGGGAGAGGAAGGGGAAGAGCATACATGGAAGCCTGAGTAAAGGTGCAGAGTTGGGAGGTAGATTTTTATGTGTGGGAAACACATGTCCCAAAGAGATTTTTTTAAAAAAGGAAAAGGACATATATGTAAAATAATATTTATAGCAGCTCTTTCCATGGTGGCAAAGCATTGGAAAACAAGGGGATGACCATCACTTGGGGAATGGCTGAACAAGCTGTGATGTGGAATACCATTGTGCTATAAGAAATGATGAGCAGGTCGCTTTCAGAAAAACCTGGAAAGACTTAAATGAACTGATGCAAAGTGAAGTGAGCAGAACCAGGAGAACAGTGTACACAGTAACAGCAACAGTGTATGACGGTCAACTTTGAATGACTTAGCTATTCTCAATACAATGATCGAAAAGAATTCTGAAGGACTCCTGATGAGAAATGCTATCCATCTCCAGAGAAAGAACTGATGGAATCTGAATACAGATCAAAGCATACCATTTTTCACTTGCTTTATTTTTCTTAGGGTTTCAGGTTGGGGTTTTTTTTTGGTTCATGTTTTCTTTCATAAGATAGTATGGAAATACGTTTTGCATGACTGCACACGTATAACCTATATCAAACTGCTTGCCCTCTCGATGAAAGGGGTGGGGAGGAGAGGGAGAGAATTTGAAACTTAAAGTATTAAAAATAATGTTAAAATTGTTTTTACATGTAATTGAGAATTTTTTTAAAGGAAAGAGGTTCATTTTCTCACCTCTTTTTGGAGTTGAGAGTCATGATGGTAATCATAGAGCATTTGGCTTTATGTTGCTGGTTTCACTCACATTATTGTAGTCATCATGCATATTTTTTTCTTAGTTTTGCTTTATTTAGTATGAGTTCATCTAAGACTTCCGTTGGTTTTCTGAATTCCTTATGCTTGTTATTTCTTATATTGCAAAGGTATGCCCTTATAGTCACACACCACATGGCAATAGAGTTTTCTGAGTTAAAGGGTATTAACAAGTTAGATTTTTCTTCAACAATTCCAAACTGTTTGCCAGAATAGTTGAACCAATTAGTCGCTCCATTACCAACAATTCATTAAGTCTTAAGTAACATTTTAGATGTTACTTAAGATAGAGTACCAGGCCTGGAGTCAAAAAGGAATCTGAGTTCAAATCAGGCCTCAGACACTTACTAGCTGTGAGACCCTGGGCAAGTCACTTAACCCTGTTTATCTCGGTTTCCTCATTGTAGAGGAAATGGCAAACCACTCCAGTATCTTTGACAAGAAAACCCTAAATGGGGTCATGAAGAGTCAGAAATGACTGAACAGCAACAACAACATTTTAAATACAAGAGGGTCAGTGAACTGAGAATGTTTTATTTGCCAAAAGGGTAAATTCAGTGGAATGTATAGAGACAATGGATATTTCTAACTGTATTTGGGATGTGATACAAAGGCTTTTGCAGCTTCGAGTTCCTTGTGAGAGACTAATACTTAGAGCTTTCATTATCCCAAAGTGTTGGTTTTATCATCTGAAATTGGCTATTAGTAAGAAATATTGCTCCTGACTAATAACTAAGATAACAAGTTTAAATAGAATTGTCCATGACTTATTAACAAATCCTTTCTCTCTTTTGGCCCCAGGATGTGGATCTGAGATGTGGATGTTTTTTAATTTTCCCTTGAAAAATTGTATTCATGAATCATAAAACAGAATATTAGAGTTGGGACCTTAGAGATCAAATCAACTCATTCATTTGACAAGAGGAAATTGAAGTGTAGAAATAGTGAAGCTACTTGGCCCAGGTTGCACAGCCAATCGGGGGCGGAGCTGGGTGGGACTTGAACCTTGTTCTTCTGGAGTCCAGCCCCCAATGACTCCCACTTCTTCTCCTCTGACTGCAAAAGGAGAAAGTCCCGTTTGGTAATAAATTCCCTTTTATGAAAGCTGCCCGGAGTTAAGTGGTCTTGTATCTCACTTTTAGGAGAGTAATAGCCCAGAGCTGCCAGGCAGCCCTAATCTTTCTAAGAAGGCTGGGCTCCTGCCTCCATCAGGCAAGCCCAGACCAAGCCATAGCTATACCACAAAAATTCATTGACCGTGTAGAAAGCCTTATAAATAGAACTTAGTCTTTTGGCTGTGAAATAGGAAAGAGGAAAATGGGGGAGAGATTATACCCACCTGGCTTTATAGCAGGTTGTTAAGCACAGTTTAGAAGAAAACCTTAAAAAAACAAACTGTTTTTCATTTTTTTCAAGAGCACACATGGGCCTTCCCAGTGGGCATTCTTGGATTGGTCATGAAGAGTGAGGCGATCAAGAGAAAAAGCAGCCTGGCTGTAGTGGGATGCTTTGTGGTCATCATCATCATCATCTTCTTGATCAGCAACAACAATCATTTATTAAGCACCTACTATGTACCAGGCACTGTGCTAAGCACTGGGGATACAAAGAAAGACAAAAGACAGCCTTGACAAGACAAAAGACAACCTTGGTCTCAAGGTGCGCTTAGTCTAATGGAGGGAGAAAATATGTAAATAACTATATATATGTATGTATGTCTATACATATACATATATACAGGGTAATTTCAGAGGGAAGGCACTACCAGTTTTGGGGAGCAGTTGGGAGGACTAGGGAAGGGCTGGTGTGGAATAAAGCTGGACAAAGAGCTAAGGGTTAGAGGGGTGAGGAACCTGTGGCCTTGAGGTCACACGTGGCCCTCTAGCATGTGGCTGAATCCAAAACAGTTTGGATTCAGTCAAAGGACTGCACTTGAGGACTTAGAGGGCCATGTGTGGCCTCAAGGCTACAGGTTCGCCACCCCCTAGAGACCGTGGAGGGCCTCCCAGTGTGGGAAAAGGAGCATGGATTTGAGTCTATAAGGTGATAGGGAGCCTCAAGAAGGTGAGGTAAGTGGTGTTTGAGATGACTGACAGTGTGAGCAAGGATGGATAGAGGAGAAACATTGCAGAGAAGATTCAACAAGAGGAGAAGCCTAACGGGAAGGGGAGGCAAGGAAGAGGGAGGAATCAGAGATGCCTCTGAACCTGCAATGCTGATTGCCTGCTCATAGATTCCAGGAGCTGGCCTCAAGTTCAGTTCCCTTCCACATGTAGCAATCTCTTTCTTACCATCCCTGACGAGCAGTCATTCAGCCTCTTCTTGAACACTGCCATTGATGGGAAAATCCCCCTTAACGCAACCCTTGGAACAATTCTGACTGTTATGCTTTTCTTTACATGGAACTTATATCTTTCTGAATCTCTAACTGAAGTCTGAAATTTCTGATTTCCCCCTAAGTTCCAATCCTGCTTCTTAGGGCCAACTGGACCAAATTTAATCCTGCTTTTTCACACGGCAACCTTTCAGATATTTGATGACAATGACGTTGTTCTCTTTAATTTTCTTATCCTCCAGCTACCAGGGGTAGAGAACCTGTGGCCTCAAGGCCATGGATGGCCCCCTAGGTCCTCAAGTGCAGCCCTTTGATTGAATACAAACTGCACAGAACAAATCCCCTCAATAAAAGGTTTTGTTCTGTAAAACTTGAACTCAGTTGAAAGGCCACACTCAAGGACTTAGAAGGCCTCAGCAGCCTCAAGGCCACAGGTTCCCCCTCCCTGCGTCTGCTGAATGGTCACCTCTGTTGGGACTCTTGGTGCTGGTCTACTTCTTGCTCTTTTTCTAATTCCCCTTGAACCTTGATCCTAAGTCAGTAAACCAGGATTCAGACCCCTTCACTGACATTACCTGTGTGACCTTGAGAAAGCCACTGAAACTGAGTCTTTTCACCTGTAAAATGAGGGGAATTGGACCAAATGACCTCTGAGGTTGCTTCTAGCTCTGGACCTATGGCCTTGCAATCCTTCCCCTTGTAATCCCTCTGCCCCTAAGACTGTGGTGTCTTCTGTAATAAGAGTGGGCCCCAAATGTGTAGCGAGGGCTGTCCTTATATGACTTGAAGGGAAGGAGAATAGACATCTCTAGCCTCTTCTCTCCCCATTCTTCTCCAAGGAAGATTTTTTTTCTTTTTTTTTGGCGGGGCAATTGGGGTTAAGTGACTTGCCCAAGGTCACACAGCTAGTAAGTGTGTGTTAAGTGTCTGAGGTCGGATTTGAACTCAGGTCCTCCTGACTCCAGGGCCGGTGCTCTACTCACTGCGCCACCTAGCTGCCCCTCCAAGGAAGATTTTAATTACTTCCAGGAGGGGAAGAAGCAAGTTGGAGCCAGAGGCTATAACTGTTCTCTTCAGAGAGAAGGTGTACCAGATTAGAATTATATCCATCTGTTCCCTCAAACATTGCTCATCTAGGGGATATGATCAGTTCAATCTAGCTTCTGATCCCTTCGTCATCATTATTGAGGGGAAGGAGGACCTCAAGTTCTCAATCCAAGGCTTGACTCCTTTCCCACCCAATATCAGTTCCACAATGAGCTCACATAAATAATAACGAAGAAACCCATTTATCCAAATAGAAAACAGAAATCAGAGAAGGTATACATACATAGGAGAATATGTACCAGACAAAACAGAGTGAAAGAGCTCTCCCATTGGGAGTGAGATAAGGTACTCAACCAAGATAGAGTCCTAGATCTCAACTGAGGGGAAACTCCCCAAAGGCTCTATTGTAGCAAGAGAAGAGGACATTTTGGAGACTTCTGGCTTCTCTCCGTCTTCCCAGAGTCTTTTCTTTCGGCATCTTCTCTCCTTTTAGCTGGAAGCCAGAAGCACTGGAAGAGACTGAGATCTTGAAGAGACCCGAAGACTGAAGAAGGCCGGTGCTCTCCCACTCTGGTCGGCTCCCCCAGCTCCTCTCTCAGGGCTGGGCCTTCATCTTCACCAATAAGAAGAGTCTCATTTGAATGAACTTCAGGTTAGGGGTTACCCTTCTTACCGTACCTTCTCTCACACACTCCTGAGCTTGTTCCATTCTCTAGCACGGGAGGAGGGAGGATTGAGAGGAAGCCTGAGAAGGAGGTTGCTAGATTTTCTTCCGGGGAAATTTGCTGGAGCCAGGGGTGGGTAATCTAGATTCCTAAAGCCAGAGCTTCCATTTTCCTTATTGAGCATCAGGTCTGACTGACCCTTCATTGTATGGTTGGTTAAACCAAGGCCCAGAGAGGGTGGGGGCACACAAAACGTCCCCCATAGCTGGGACTTGAACTTCCAATCTCCTGGCTTCTTCCACCCACCAAACCTCTTTCAGTTAGATTATTGGTTGTCCCGAGGCACAGGAGCTGTGGGAGCTGGCAGCCCAAATGCACCTTCCATCTCTGTACTGACTGCTGGGCAGTGAGTGGGTGAACTGAGGGCCTCCCTCCAACCAGAGGCCTAACCTAAGCTCAGTAATGCACATAAACATATTTTACATGTAAACTGGCCAATTAAGAAGGCAAATGTTTTAAAACATGAGGATTTATTGGCATAAAATTTGCTATCTATCAACACTGCATAAACAGTTCTGCATAAAAAGCCATCTGGAAAGGAGCCGTTTGTCATGTGTGTTCAATTACAAGTTGGTGGTTTGGAATTGGTGCCTGGCTCATTAGCGATGAGGACAGAGACACCCTGTGTGGCTGCTTGTGCCTGGGGTAATGGGGTGTGCCTGAATCGGGACTTGGGGAGTGCGGGTGCGCGTGTGCCTCTGTGTTCACAATGCCTGCTTGTGAATGGGTATGTGTCTATGGAGGCCCCTAGCTGGATATGCTCCCTTCCTCCTTCCCTCCATCCCTCTTTAGAACCCTCCCAGACCTGTATCTGTCTCCCCTTTATGACCCTATTCATACCCTGCTGCAGACTGTAGTTCTGGGTCCCTCGGCTTATCTCTTGTTAGGCTGTCAGCAGAAAGTAGGCAAGGAGAGGGTTATATCTCTCCCCCAGTACAAGGGCTTGCACAGAATAAGTATTATACAGATTTTTATAGAATGAATGAGTGAATGTAGGTATTTGTGTGTTTGCCGCACCTCTAATTCTTGCAATCGATCAATTAGAAAACATTTATTAAGTCACTTCCATGTATTAGAACTTTTCTAGGCCCTGGGAATACAAAGAAAAAAAATTAAACAATCCTTGCTCTCAATAGCTTACATTGTATCAAAGGAGACAACATCTAATCCAATAAACATTTATTAAGTGCCTACATCATGCCAGGTCCTGTGCTAAGCCCTGGGGATACAATAGATAAAAAGAAAGCCAGTTTCTGCCCTCAACAAGCTTATAATCTAAAGGACCAATATATACATATACATACAAGAACAATGTATGCAGATTGGTCAGAGCAATTATACACAGATAAGTAAAAGCATAAATGGAAAGTAGTTGAACACATGGTAGTTAGTAGGTAGGTCACTAGCAGTTCTCGGGAAGGAGGACAGGCTTTGGTGGGAAGGAGGTGCTTAAGTGGTATTTTGAAGGAAATGAGGAATTCCATAAGGTGAAGGTGAGGAACGAGAACATCCCAGGCATGAGGCACAGCCAGGACAAAGGGATGGAGGAGGGAGATGGGTGCCATGTGTGAGGAATAGACAGAAGGGTGGTTTGGCTGCATTCAGGAGTTCAGGAAAAGAAATTATGTATATATGTATATGTATGCATATATATGTATATATATATTATGTATATATATGTATATATAATGACACTGAAAACAACAACTGGGTTGAGGCCAAGTTGTAAAGGCCTTTGAAAGACAGAGAGTAGAGTTTATAGTCTATCCTAGAGGCAATAGTGAGCCACTGGAATTTAGTGAATGGAAAGAAAGTGACATAATTAGATCTATGCTTAAGAAAAATCCCTTTGCTAGCTGTATGGAGGATATTATTAGATGTCTGACCTTAGGCAAACCACTTAATGCAATCTAATTCGGGATAGTAGAGTGGAAAGAACGCTGAGTCTGGAATCAGGTTCTAGGCCTGGATTCAAATTCTGCCTCTCACATACGTAATACTTATATAACTGTGGGCAAATTACTTATTGTCCCTGGGCCTCAATTCCCTCATTTATGAAATGAGGGGATCGATGTAGTTGGGCTCTCAGGTCCTTTCAAGTCTATGGGTCTATGATCCTATAAGACCTAATTCAAGTCATTTCAACAAGCACGTATTAAGCACCTGCTAGGTGGTAGGTACTATGCTAATATCTAGGCATACAAAGTCAAAAACAAGACAATTCCTGTCCTCAAGGAGCTTATATTCTACTGGAGAAAAACAACACACACACACATGTAAATCAAAACAGATACACTGAGCAAGAAAACATGGTAATGGGACAGCTAGGTGGCACAGTGAGTAGAGCACCGGCCCTGGAGTCAGGAAGACCTGAGTTCAAATCCGGCCTCAGACACTTGACACATTTACTAGCTGTGTGATCTTGGGCAAGTCCCCTGACTCCCCAATTGCCCTGCCTTCCCCCCTCAAAAAAACCAAGGTAATTTGAGGGGTTGGTTGGCAAGGGCAGAGTGCTAACTGCTAGAGGAATTAGGAAAGGCCTCATTGTGGAAGACAGCATTTGAGCCGAGCCTTCCTATAAGTCAGAAGTCAAGAATGGGGGACAGACAGCCTGTGCAATGTCCTGTCTAGGGAACATCAAGTAGGTCAGTTTGTCTGGAATAGTACATGCCTCAGTTTCCTTATCTGTAAGATGAAGATAATAATTTATCTTATATCTAATAACATATACTATCTTGTATATAATATGTAACAATATATAATATTATATATAATAAAGAACATAATATACATTACATATTAATATATCATATATCCACATGTATTTTATATATAAAATATATAAAAGTATAATAATATATTAATAGAATAATTTAATAATGGGTTGTTGTGAGGATCAAATATGTTAATGAATATCAAGCCCTTTGCAAATCTTAAAGCATTATGTAAATATAAACTATTATTACTGTTAGTGCTAATACGTTGATTGTCTGTACACAGACAACTGATTCAGGATCGCCTCCCATGTAAGTGTCCGTCAAAATATAATTAAATTCAATTTTTGTGATGTTGTTCAGGGTTTGCTATGTCTAGAGTCTTGCCTTCTTTTCTCAAAGAGAGTGATGCTGCATGTATGGAGTTTTTGTGGCCTACAAGTCTCTGGCCTCTTATTTTTACTCCTTAAACTTAAAAAAAAATCCTCTTCCTTTGTATTTTTTTCACCTTCCTCATCTATTCCCACTTTTGCATTAAAGTCACTGTATATCAACCCGTATGTTGATTCCATCTGGATGGTCTTATCAAATTCTTCATAGAATTTCCCTCCCTCTTCATACTCAAGGACAGATATCATTCTGCAGTCATTTGCATTATGGTTTTTTTTTTTGTAAATACTTACCATGAGCATTACAACACAAGTTAACCAAATGTTCCATGAAATTGTGTTTCTTTTGGCCTTTGGGCATGCAGTAAAACCACTGCTGCTGACTTTTCCCTTTGTTTCTCCAAGGTACCTGCAAGCGTGCTTCCATTGGGTTCAACCTCCTTGCCTTCTGATTTTGATTATAGTGAGAATGTGAAGATAATACAATTTAGTTTCTCCATCAGCACGCCCATTCATTGACAAGGATCTTACATAGTGAGATAGAATACAGAGTACCAACAACCAAGTTAAGGTTTAAAGATGGCCTAAGAACTATGATCCTAAGCCCTCTCTGTTCCCTTTGGTGATATTCTGCCACTGTCACTGCAGAAAGAGAACAAGAGAACAAGATCGAGGGTCATTTTGTATTTGGCTCTGTTTAGCCAGTTGCTACAGCCAGAGGATTCATGACCAAGCATCCTCCTACGGGTCCTGAGGCTCTGTGTGCTTAACCAGGTTGGAGTTCCCAGGGTCACCCCCATGCTACTTTCCTCTTGGAGTAAAGATCAGCATTAATACAAAGTTGGAAGAGATAACGATAATAAGAATAATATTTAGGGTGCAGTTAAAACTACTCCAACACGACCTATTCAAGAAAGTTACTGACTGGACAGCTGGGTGGCTCAGTGGATAGAGTACCTGGCCTGGAGCAAAGAAGGCCTCTCTTCCCCAGTTCAAACCAGACGCTTCCTAGCTGTGTGACCCCAGGCAAGTCACTTAATCCTGTTTGCCTCAGTTTCCTCATCTGTAAAATGAGCTAGTGAAGGAAATGGCAAACTACTCCAGTATCTTTGCCAAGAAAACTCCAGATGGGGTCGTGAAGACTCAGAAATGACTGAAAATTAATAAACGATAGCAACATTGATGCCTAGAGATGGATGGGAGGAAAGATATCAACACAGATTATAATACTTTCATGGTTAAGCCATGTGAATTAATTGCCACAATGAGGAGATCAGAAGAGCTAAAAATCACCTTAGTTAGCAAGTACTTGACTTACGTGGCAAATGAAGAAATCTGACAGGCAAGGCAGTGCCAATTTAAAAATGGGAACTCGTTTGTGAAATCTTATGGAGAAGGATGGCGGACAATCATGAGCAGTTATCACCCCACGAAAGCGCAAGAAGCATTAGAGGGAAAAAACAGTTTAACCAAAGATTGGTAAGCAAAGCAAGCAAAGTTATCCTGAAGGCACTCATGGAGGACCTGGAAGCACAACAAACAAAGCAGAGACTGAAAAGACCAGAAAAGACCAAATTCTTTCCCACCAAGGAGAGTGAAGACCCCTCATTTAGACTCCTATGTCACAGTCCTACATTTGCTTATAGAGGAGATGGAAATAGCACAGAAGAAAACAAAGGAGAAGGGAAGAGAGTAGAAAGAAAGGTAATAAGCATCTACACAGTGCCTACTGTGTGCTAGGCATTAAACTATTTTTTTCTTGCAATTTTTTTCTAATTTGATCCTCCTAACACCCCTGGGAGGCAGGTACTATTACTATTCCCTTTTAACAGTTGACAAAACTGAGGCAAACAGAGGTTAAATGACTCATCCGGGGACACACAGCTAATATGTGTCTGAGGCTAGATTTCAACCCAGGTCTTCCTGACTCCAGGCCCAGAACTCTGTGTTGTGCCACCCAGATGGATAAGAACGTATTGCTTCTGGGCAAAAGATGGGAAAAGGTGCTGGATTGGACGAAATGTGCACGGGGAGGTCTGTGCTGGAATTCTGAAGGTATTTGAAGGATCAATTTTCAAAGTGCCTGAAGAGGGCAGGGGGAGATAGAAGAGGCAAGGAAAATGTCTTGGGCTTTATTATTACCTTCCTAAAGTTAACCAAGTGAGGGGTGGGGATGGGGTATAAGTATTTATATAATACCTACTATGTGCCCTGCACTGTGCTAAGCACTTTTTACAAATATTGTCTGATTTGATCCAGACAGCAGCACTGTGAGGTGGGTGCTATTATCATCCCTATTTTACAATTGAGGATACTGAGGCAAGCAAATATTAAGTGACTTGTCTAGGATGACTCAGCTAGTAAGTGTCTTAAACAAGATTTGAACTCAAAGCTTCCTGCCTCCTCCAGGGCCAACACTTGATCCACATGCCAACTTGCCCATTCATACAAAATTTTTATGAGACTGGTCCACATGTGTGATTACGGGCACCTTTGATGAGAAGATTGGAAATGAATAGACACGCTGTCACAAGTGATATTATGCAGCAAGCCACATCTTTATCATCCTACAACTGACTTAAAAAAATGCAGAGAATCACTGTGTTTATTAATTGACCATAAAAAAGCATTTGGTTCAATATTCGTTTGGTTTTTTTTGGAGGGAGGAAGGCAAGGCAATTGAGGTTAAGTGACTTGCCTAAGGTCACATAGCTAGTAAGTGTGTCAAGTGTCTGAGGCCGGATTTTAACTCAGGTCCTCCTGACTCCAGGACCGGTGCTCTATTCACTGCACCACCCAGCTGCCCCCAAATATTGTCTTAAAGGCTCTCCTTCAACCCAAATCTCTCATTGGGTGGCTCTCCTGTGACAAATTCATGGACAAGTAAAGTGTGGATAGGAATATTAATTAGCATGCTAAGAGATACTCTCCATTTCTTATATGCACCATAGTTTCAAAACAGTATTATTAATAATAATAATTATAATTACATAATAATAAAAATATAATAATAATAATTAATAATAATAAGCAGCTCACATTTCTCTGCTGCTTTAAGGTTTACAAACCATTTTCCTTCTAGCACTCCTTGGAGGCAGGTGTTATCATTCCCATTTTACAGATGAGAACCTTGAGCCCTGGTATAGAGATGGGACTTGTACAGGTCTTATCACTATTACGTGTCAGAGCAGGGACTCCAACCTTCTTACTACAAAGTTCTTTTCACTATGGAGCAAAAAACTCCTCCCGTAACCTCCCTTTATAGAGAGCTCAAAATCTTAGCCATTTCTTCATTTGCCACTAGCAGCTCTGTTTCATTTCAACTCCACCCCCGCCATCATGCTCCCCTGCTGAGTGCCCCCTCATTCTCATCTTCCCTTTCAATATTGTCTTCCCCCTTAGACTGAGAACAGGGATTGTCTTTCTTTTTCTTATGTGTATCCCCAGTGCTTAGCACAGTGCCTGGCACATAGTAGGCATTTAATACATACTTCTGTATCATATATATTGCATCTCTATGGTATATGTTACTCAAGATGAGGAACTGGATCCATGAAGACCTACCATCATGGCCATATGAGGGCTAGAGGGGACACTTCCCCAGTGCCGGACTAGAGTCACAGTAAAGGAGCCAGAACTCACAAGGGGCAGAACTGACCAACTGACTGGTTAAAAAAAAATTAGGCAAACTGACCAGGACAACAGGATAAGCGAGATGTCAGTGCCCTACCTGGGGGGGAGTAGCACTGGACTTAAACCATGAAAGCCTGCATTCAAGTTTTGTCATATTGCCACTGATCATACTGTATCATTTTGGGCAAGTTATTTCCCCTCTCTGGACCCAACATTTCTCATTGGTAAAAGGGATATCAGGGCAGCTAGATAGTGTGGTGGATAGAGCAGTAGGCTTGGGATCAGGAGGACTCATCTTCATGAGTTCAAATCTGGCCTCAGACACTAGCTGTATGACGCTGGGCAAGTCACTTAACCCTGCTTGCCTCAGGCTCCTCATCTGCAAAATGAGCTGGAGAAGGAAATGGCAAACCAGTATCTTTGCCAAGAAAACCCCAAAATGAGGTGGCAATACTGAAACGACCAAACAAATCTTTGCTCTGCCTCCCTTTCAAGGTTGTTGTGAGGAAAGTGCTTTGTAAACCTTAAAGAACAACAGAAATATGAAATGTCGTTCTTGTTTATTCCTTCATCATGACTTTTTTCAAAATCATGACTTCAGGGTCTGAAAGCGAGTCCTCAGTGGCATCCTGGCATAAGGGATATCATATTGGACTTGGGGTCCAGAAGACCCAAATTGAATAATGGCCCAGAGGCTTATTAACCATGTGGCCCTAGGCAAGTCACGTAATGTCCCAAAGCCTTGGTTTCCTCATCCGTAAAGTGGGGATAATAATTTACATCCCTCCCTGAACATGGTGCATGGAATGGAGAAACTGCCAAGTGATGAGTGCCTCATCCATAGGGTAGGAATCATAGCCATGCTCTGTTTTGAAGTTTCTTTAGCTGGTTCAAAGTGATAAGCAAAAGAAGTGATTGGTGGTGAGAGACTAGAAGCCTGGTGAAAACCAAAGCGATTTCCCCTACACTAGTAGATGGTTGGTTGTTGTCCTTTGTTCTTGAAGGAGACCAAAATGACATCACTATATTGGGGTCAAGGTACAGTGTGTCCAACTGTGGCTGATCAGACCAATGTGAACTCGGAAGGCTCCACCACAGTTCAGGCACAAATAGTCCTTATGAATACTTGGAGTGGAGATGTCTCCAAATTTGTGCATCACATGTTTCCTTTGAGCTGTCTCAATTCCGCTTTGCTCATCAAGCACAGCGCCTTCGTTGCTGTGGGCATGCCGTGCTGGGTGGTCTTATGCCAATGTCTCCCATGTCTCCTGATCAGTTCCAAAGTTCTTCAGAGAGAATTTGAAGGTGTCCTTGTATCTCTGATCTCCATGTGAGTGTTTGCCTTGTGTGAGCACTCCATAAAATAGTCTTTTAGGCAAATGTATGTTTGGCATCCGGGCTACATGGCCAGCCCATCAAAGCTGTGCTCTCTGCAGTAGTTTGAATACTTGGTTTGGTTCCTTATCCTGCCAGGTGATCTTCAGAATCTTCCTAAGACAATTCAAATGGAAGTGACTCAGTTTCCTGGCATGGCACTGGTAGACTGTCCAAGTTTCACAGGCAGAGAACAATGAGGTCAGCACAATGGCTCTGTAGACCTCTGGTTTGGTAGTCAGTCTAATACCTCTTCTCTCACACACTTTCCTTGGGAGCCTCCCAAACACTGAGCTAGGTCTGGCAATGTGTGCATATGTTTTTAGGAAAGAAGAGCTTTCCATGGGAACATTTATTGGGGAGTACGCTTGAATTTCCTTCCTCTCACCTCCCACATTGTACTTCATAATATAAAAGGGGGGACATCCTCCTTATTCAAGCTGCAAGTGGGAACCTTTCCTTAACTTCCCTTACATGTGGGAGACAAATCTTCCCTCATTTCTCTATTACGTATAATAATCTTTATATGTATACATCTGTGGGTATGTGTGAATGTATAGACATATTCATATATGCTAGATCTATGATTTCATTAGTATAGGGTACTCTCAATAAAGAAACTCCTACCAATGCAGGTCAGCCCTTGTTCTGCAACTCAAGAGTTTGAGAGAGTCACCTGGGACACTTATGTGACTCATGAAGGGTCACACGATGAGTATGTCAGAGGCAGGATTTGAACCCTGATCTTCCTGGCTCCAAGGCCTAGCTGTCTATCCTTTAGACCTCATTGATAGATAACAGCCACTATAAATTATGGCTGTTTACAACTCCTGCTTTAAAGTGTGGACTTCTAGGCTCTAAGTTTCTAATCTGTTTTTGGTGAAGATAATTTGACAGCCCACAAAAACTGTGGGCCGGGAGGAGAAGGAATGATTAGAACTATAAACATTTAGAGAGACTCTCACATGTCCCCAGAGTCATAGCTCATTCAGCAGTGCAGAAGGGGGAGGGCAACAAATACCATTAAAGAGACATCAAATAATGAAAATGAAAAAAAAATCAGTTTAAAATTGAATTTTGTAGCCTTTTAATGGGAGCCTGAAAGCTCTAAAAAAAGAAGAAAAAGCACATATTCTTAAACTATGCTGCCTTTGAGAAGTGTGTGGAAGATGCGGATGCTGCCCAAAGGCACAGTCCCAGATGCTGGAGCTTTGGCCCGAATCTTACACTGTCAGAGCTAGAAGGGACCTTAGAGATAGGATCCTGGAGTTAAAGCTACAAGGGCCTCAGAGATTGTCTCATCCAACTCACTCATTTTTTTTTTGTTTTGTTCAGTCGTGTCCCACTTTTTGTGACCCTTTTAGGAGTTTTCTTGGCAGAGATACTGGAGCGGTTTGCTGTTTCCTTCTCTAGCTCATTTTATAGATGAGGAAACTGAGGCAAATAAGGTTATGTGACTTGCCCAGGGTTACATAACTAGTAAGTGTCTGAAGCCCCATTTGAACTCGGGTCCTCCTGACTCCAGGCCCACCACCTTGCTGGGCCTACCCTCCCCCCTCCCATTTTACAGATGAGGAAACGTCTAGGCCTAGAGAGGTTAAGCAATTTGCTTAAAATTGCAGATAGTACGAATCAGATGCAAGACTTGAGTGCCCCTCATCTGATTCTGACCTTCACCTACCCTGACCCTACTTATTTAGCAAATAAGGAAACTGAGCGAAAGTGATGGTAGATGAAGAGCTGGAAGAGAGCTCAGGGGTTGTCTGGACCAACCCCCTTGTTTTACATTTGAGGAGACTGAGTCACAGGGAGGTTATTTGCCCAAGGCAGGCCATGGGAGGTGGTGGCACTTGGAATCCCAGCTACTTGGGGAGGCTGAGGTCGGTGGAGCTCTGGAGTTCTGGAGAGCTGAGATGCAGAAGGGCTAAAAGAGATGGGACACATGCACTGTCTGTTACAAATACGGTAAGTTTGGGGAGCAGAAGGCCACCAGGCTGCCTAAGGAAGGACAAACAGACCCAGGTCAGAGAAACAGAGCAGGGCTGAGCTTCCAGGCCAATCATTTTTGGGATGGGCCTTGTGAGTGGAGACTGCACTTCCATCCTGGGAGAAACAGGGAGACCCAGTCTCAAAAACCAAACCAAAACTTGCTCAAGATCATATAAGCTGTAAGTGTTAGAAGTAACATTTGAACCCGGATCCTCTAACTCCAGAGTCCACACTTTCCCCATTGTTTCTCTTTTGGCCAGCAACCCTGGAGGGTCTTCCCCTCCAAGTTTGATTTTTTTTTATTAAAGAGGCCATCCCTTGACTCACTTCTTAAAGAGACCTATTCACTAAGTGGGTGTTGCCTCACTCAAAGTGAGAACTCAAAAGACCTTAACCTAAAAGGGCCAAAGTCTCCCACTGCATCCTGGTCCATTTCCAGTCATCCTGATGAATATCTGGTCACTGGACCCAGACGGCTCTGAAGGAGAAAGTGAGGCTGGTGACCTAGCACAGCCGTCCCTCACTCAAATCAAAGTCAACTGCAAGTCGTGTCATCATCTCCCTGATGTCATGGTCCTCTTTGGACAAACCACAATACAGTGACAACAACACACAACTTATTTGACAAAAGAGGAAACCAAAGGGAAGGCACTTGCCCAAAGTTATTTAGCGAGGCAGTGCCATGGCCAGGACCAGAACTGAGGTCTTAGAACAAACAGGCTGCTGATCTTTCTTTTCTTCCATCTTTTCCTCTCACGGGATAGATCCCCCATTCCTAACTTCACTTCCCCTCCCCTAAGGCTCTTCCCATTATATCACTTTGATTTTTATCTCTCCATTTTAGGTAGGTCTAAGAAAACTTGAAAACAGTTGTGCCTTCTACAATAGATTGACACTAAGCTTTTTTGAAAAAACAAACAAACAAAAAAAAAAAACACCTCTTGAGTTTTGAGGCCTAACTTCTCCTGAGCAGGCTGTCTCTGCTCTCCCTCCTCTTGCCTTTATGCCCCATACTTACACAGCAGAGCTTTCTCCAGCCAGTGCTCGGCATCTCCCTTGCTGGGATGTCACAAGCGGAAAATGAATCAGATGTACCTGAGAGAGAAGCTCCTTGTAACATTTACAGCTCTCTTCTGCGTCACTGACCTGCCCTGGTGAAGAGATGACAAAGGACCCAGGTATCCTAAGCCTTCAACAAGGAGAAGGGAGGAGAGCTCAGAAGAACCTAGGTGGGTTACATTTAAGGGCAGCCCCTTGAAGGACCGTAATTGAAACTTTGTCTCGAAATGGCCTGATGATCATTTCACCTGAGGCCTGGCAACCCTTGCTCTGCAGCCCAAGTCCTAGTTTTTTCCTTTACTCTCCAGAACCTGAATTCTGGTGGCATTTTTTACCTCATCTGCCTTTGCCCCTTTTCCTCCATGTCCCTGCTCATGGGTGTCCCATATTAGGCCTTCACTTTTCACTTATGTGAGTTAAATATGCTCTAATAAAAGCTTCCAAAAAGCTTTAAGTAATTACTGACTTATCTGACTTTCTGTGAAAGTCTCCTTAAGTCCCAGGGTGTCTAGAATGGACTAGAACAACAAATAGTCAGTCAACAAGCATTTATGAAGTACTTATAACGTGCCAGGCACTGTGCTAAGCATTGTGGGTACAAAGAAAGGCAAAAGACAGTCCTTGCTCTTGAGAAGTTCATAGTCTAATGGAGGAGATAACTTGCCAACAACTATATGCAAACAAGATATAGACAGGGCGATTTGGAGATCATCTCGGAGTGGGGTGCAGGGAAGGCACCAAGATTAGGGAGGTCTACCTAGCAAAAGCTTCTTACAATAGAGAAGATTTTAGTTGGGTCATGAAGGAAGTCATGGAGGCCAAGAGGCACAGATGAGGAAGGAGAGAATTCCAGGCAAGAGGGACAGTCCAAGAAAACGCTCACTCAGGAGTTGGAGGGTCTTGTGCTAGGATCCAGTGTCCCTGGATCAGAGAGTTGGAGGAAAGGCGTCTGAAGACTGGAGAGGTGGGAAGGGGCCGGAGGAATAAACCTCTAACCAAAACACCCAAATGTGAATCATTTGCCTCTTAATCAGATATGGAGTAAAACACCAACATTAGTTTAACAAGGATAATCAAACTAACAAATGAAAAACAAAGAAACAAGACAAAAACCACACTTGCTCTGGTCCTCCGTCCAAATCCAAGAGACTCACCTATTTTGGACTTGTTTTTCTTTTCTTATTTTCTATTTTTGTCACCAATGTGTCTGTTCTTCTGATTCTGCCTATTTCACTTTGCATCATTTCATAAACACCTTTTCCTATTTCCTCATAATAAGAATAACTTACATTATATTGTGTTTTAAGGCTTTCAAAGCACTTTACATGTATCATGTCATTTGGTCCCCATAATTATCTTGTGAAGCAGATGCAGTTATTATCCCCACTTTGCAGATAAGGAAACTGAGGTTGAGAGATGTTAAGAGTAACTTGCCCAGGGTCTGAGGCAGAATTTTAGCTCAGGTCTTCCTGACTCCAAGTCCAACATTTTATCTATATGCCTCTAACCTTTATCTAAAGCTGAATTTCTTAGGAAAAAAAAAACAACATTTTGCAATTCTGGTTTGTCCAGATAGAGGCCTTGGAGATTTAAATGCACGAAGACAGACCTGAGTGGGGCAACAGGGAATACCAAGAAGGGGATTGAAGTCAGGAGGTCGAGGTTTGACATAGTCTCCATGGAGCTTTGGCCAAGCCCTACTTTTGGCCTCAAGTTTCTTCCTCTGGTAAATCATCCAGTTGGACGATAATCTCTAAACTCCCTCCCAGCTCTCACAGTCGAGGAGTCTGGCTGCAGTTCTATTTTTTCCTCTATAATACCGGGATGTGACAACTGGCAAATCACTCAACCGCTCAGTGCCCCCAGGCAGCTCCCTAAGTTAAAGATGGGTTGGTCTATCTAAATCAAGAGAGGGAGCTCCTAACACCAAGGAAATCACAAAATTGGGCTAGATTGATAGACTAGCACATATATACACATACATGTGCATACATAGATGGATGTACATGGATAGTTTGACACATAGATGAATACATACATATATCCATATACACATACACATATGTAGATGGATATCTATATCCATCTGTGTGAATATATATATATGTGTAAATGTGTGTGTGTATACATACACATTCACACACATTCACGCATACAGCTAGGTGGCACAGTGGATAGCGCTCTGGACCTGTAATCAGTGGAATCAGGAAGACTCATCTTCCTGAGTTCAAGTCCAGTATTAGATACTTACTAGCTGTGTGACCCTGGGCAAGTCACTTAACCTAGTTTGCCTTAGTTTCCTCATCTGTAAAATGAGCCTGAGAAGGTAATGGCTCTAATATCTTTGCCAAGAAAACCCCAAAATGGGGTCACAAGGAGTCGGACATGACTGAAAGGACCAAACAATAATAATAACACAACATATATACATATATATATAGTACACATATGTATATAGTGTGTGTTTATATATGTACATATGTATGTATATACATACACACACAGAGAGAAGGGTAGGTACATAAATGGATAGACAGAAGACAAACAGATAGACAGAGATGTAGGTAGGTAGATACATGGATAGATAGATGGATAGATAGATTCATACATACATGGATGGATAGATGCATAGATAAATACAATGAGATGATACATATAAGCACTTTGCAACCTTAATGCACTATATAAATGCCTGGTATTATTATTATTATAGATTAATAATGACGATACTGATCCTTTCATTACCAGCCTCACAGGGTTGTAAGAATTCTTAAAATGCTATAGAAATGAGGGACAGATAGGCGATACAGCAGATATAGCACCGGCCCTAGAGTCAGGAGGACCTGAGTTCAAATCCAACCTCACACCCTGGGCAAGTCACCCCCAACTGCCTCCAAAAAAAAAAAGTGCCGTGGAAAATGGAAGTGGTCATTCTTAATAATCTCAACATGAGGTTCTATCAAGTTCAGCTACATGGACAAAGTAGGCCCAAGGCCTCCTGGTGGATTGCTTACACTAACTCCAACCTATAACCAGGCATTACTCACTATTTCCCTTTAAATCCAGCCCAAACAGCCTACTTTATGTCCTCCTCCCTCCTTGCCTTTGCACAGTTGGTTAGTCGTCCTAGTTCAGAATGCCCTCTTCATCTTGGCCTCTTAGGCTCCTTAGCTTCTTCCAGGCTCAGCTCAAGTGCTATGTCCTACATGAGGCCTTTCAGGGTCCACCCTGCCCTCCCCTCTCCTCCCCTCCCCTTGCCTAGAGCTTTCTCCCTCACACCTTGATTGCCTTGCATTTACTTTTTAAACAATCTATTTATGAATTTGCATTGCTTCCTTCAGTAATACACAAGTTCCTTGAGGGTGGGGGCTGGGTTTCTTTTTTGTTTTTGTTTTTTAAATCCCCCGGTAACACTGGCTGGCATGCCGCAGGTGCTTAAGATACGCTCATTGTTTGATTGCATCACAGAAGATAGTGGACTCCAAGGCCTAGCTCTCTATCCACTGCATCTCAATGCGTCTCCCAAACTGCAAAGAAAGAAGAAATTCCCTACCTTGAACCATCCTAATTTAAACATAAAGACCTTTTACTACTTTCCTGCTCGCAGAAAGAAGTTTCAAGTATTCATCTGATCTCTTCCCAGCTTTTAGGATTTAATGGCCATTATGTTGTATTCCTGAGAATTAACGGGAAATTTTACATTCTTAAAAGAGCAGAGTAAAAGCAGTGTGGATGTGAGGAAGGGCATGACTGTGAATGTGCTGCTGCGCTTCTGATCTCAGCACAAAGACACTGGCTCCACATAGGTCATTTCGACCTTGTAGAGAATGAGCTGGTTAGGTCATCAGGAGCATCTTGCCCTGCCTCCCTCCCCTCAGTGCTCCCCTCACTCTCTCCACCTCCCGGACATAGCAGAGCAAGGCCCAGGCTGGCCAGATTTGTGATCACCATTGCTTTCTCCCTCTTCCTGTTGAGTTACATACAACAGCTAACTTTTATATAGCATTTACTATGTATGTATCTAGCTAACATTTATATAGTCCTTACTATGTGCCAGGCACTGTGCTAAGCACTTCCCAATGATCTCTTCTGATTTTCACAACAATCCTGGGAGGTAGGTACTGTTATTATATCTTTTTTAAAAAAAAATAATTAATTTATTTTTAGTTTTCAACGTTCACTTCTACAAGTTTTAAATTTTCTTCCCCTTTTTCCTTCCACTCTCCTCCCCAAGACGGCGTGCCATCTGATATAGGCTCTACATATACATTCCTATTAAACATATTTTCATATTAGTTGTGTTGTATAGAAGAATTAGAATGAATGGGAGTAACCATGAAAAAGAAAAACATAAAACAAAAAAGAAAACAGTCTGCTTCAATCTGCATTCAGACTACAAAATTCTTTCTCTGAATACAGATGGCATTTTCCATCATGAGTCTTTTGGAATTGTTTTGGGTCCTTGCATTGCTAAGAAGGGCTAAGTCTATCAAAGTCAGTCATCGCAGACTGTGTCCGTTACTGTGTACAATGTTCTCTTGGTTCTGCTCCCCTCACTCAGCATCAGTTCATATAAGTCTTTCCAGGTTTTTTTCTGAAATCTGCCTGCTCATCATTTCTTATAGCACAATCGTATTCCATTACATTCATACACCACAACCCATTCAGCCATTCCCCAATTGAGGGGCATCCTTTCAGTTTTCAGTTCTTGGCCACCACAAAAAGAGCTGCTATAAATATTTTTGTACGTGTGGGTCCTTTTCCCATTTTTATGATCTCTTTGGGATACAGTCCTAGAAGTGGTGTTGCTGGGTCAAAGGGTATACATCTTTTAACAGATGGGGAAACTGAGGTTAAGTGACTTGCCGAGGGTCACATAGCTACTAAATGTCTTAGGTCAAATTCGAACTCAGGTCTTCTTAAATTCAGGCCTAGGCACCACCTAGCTGCCTACCTATGATGTTCTCATATTAGGTAAGGAGGAAGCCTCAGAACATTTTGTCTTTGACAGGAATCTAGAGGCTGACAAGCCTGGGAGTGTGCTGATATGAAGAGAGAGACAGGCAAAGTCAGGGGATGTGTTTTCCACTCCGGGATTTAGTACCACCTAGTGGTGTGGACTTGGGCAAGTTACTTTTGCTGTATACCTCAGTTTCCTCATCTATGTCTTTTAGGGCTGTTTTGGATAAAACACTTTTTTTTTAATCCAGCTAGCTAGACAGACAGGGAAAGGAAGCATTTATTAAACATTTACCATGTTTTGGGGACTGGGCTATGTGGTGGGGATACAAACACAAGCAAGCAAGACAGTCTTTCTCCTCAGGGAGACTACACTCTAACTGAGAAAAGCTGGGGTGGGGAGTGGCAGCAGTATTTGAGGAAGTATATGGAGCACTGATGAACCAGAAGTGCTAGGCCTAGACTGGGGCAAGATAAGGCCAGAGCTGGTCTATTAAAGCCCAATGTGGTTCCAGGTAGAGCGTGATTCTTTGTTCTGGGAGGGATGGAGGGGATGACTCAGGTAGAGAAGAGAGGCTGTTACTGTCATTATCTCTGGACACAATCCTGGCCTTGACTTGTCTGAGGCATGGCTCCATTTCTCACAGCCATGTAGACTAGTAAGACTCCTGAGAACCAAGTAGCCTGGGCTTCTTGGGCCAGCAGCAGCTGCCTGCCATAAGGGCCATGTGGATATGAAAGCTGAAGGCACCAGTCACTATGGGGTGAGGTGGGTTCCTTGGTGAGGCATGTCCCGATGCAGCCCTGCTTTCCACATTGCTCCTAGAGGTGTGAATTAGGGCACCAGCGAGGCTTTTCTAATGAGTTCTTCTACCTTGTCCCTCCCAGAACCTCAGTGGGGCCTGAGTAGGCCCCAGGGAAAAAAGCAGCTTCATCAGTGGGTCAGGCTGGAGGAGGGGATTTCTAGCCTTTCTCCTCAGCCATACTCAGCTCAATTCAAAAGAAGTCTTGATTAAGCCTTTTCTGACAAAATCCATCTTTCTCCAACATATGACTGGATATTTGGTCAGGGATATACCTGACAGGGTCCGGAGGTATGAGTGTTTACCTATAAATGCAGTGCCTTAAGTGATTTAGAATTTTTATGATATTATTTGTTTTTATAGTGCTTTTCATTTCCAAATATATTTCTTCCTCCACCCCCTACCCAGTGAATCATTGATTTGGACTTTTTAAAAATGTGGTAGACACTATGGTACAGAGGCAAAAGGGCTGGATTTGGATCCAGAAGCCTCAACTCTCCTACTTTCTACCCCGGGGCACTCTCTGGGCTCCAGTAAACTTTAAAATGAGCATTTTGGTCTTAGGTGGTGTCAAAGTCAAATAGAAACTGAAGCCACTAAACCTTGCATAAGGATCCCTACAGGTCACTATTGACTTAGAAAACCACAAATTAACATCATCTATGCTGTACTCTATTGTTGTTTATTTTGCTAAACATCTTTCAATTACATTTTCATCTGGTTCTGGCTGAAGTGGAGAGTTCTGTAGGCCATGAGTTGGCCACTTCTAGTCTAGATCAGCGCTTCTCAAACTGTGGGTCATGACCCCATATGGGGTCACAAGTGGAAAAAGCTTAAGAAGTCTTGATGACTTCTTCAGTCCTGTGCAATCTGAATCCTTGCACTAACACTTCATATGTCTACAGGATTTAAGGTCTTAAATAACGTATCTCCTAAACAATCTAGTGAGACTGGTAGCTCAGGGGTTATTGTCCCCATTTTATAGATGAGGAAACTAAGAGAGGAGAAATGATTTACCCAGGGTCACACAACCAGTGATTGTGGGAATCTGAACCTGAATTCGATTCTCCTGATTTAAGCTCGACAGTCCTCGAACTGCTCCTCAGAGCCAAGACGTTCTTTGCACAGTTGTAAGGGTGGAATTATAAAGCAACAAGGGGATCAGCTTGGGGGAGGGGAGCTTGTAGGTGAAGGTGGAGACGGCCATTGGAAACATGATGGAGAGAGAGAGAGGTAGAATGAGGAATCAGGAGATGGTGTGGCCATGAGCCTCAGGAAAGAGAAGTAGAGGATGAACGAGAAGCTGGATGAGGTGGTGGTCTGGGAGGGGCTGAGAAGTAGGACAGAACCGCAAGAGTGGACAATCAAAGGGTAGGCAGGAGGGTGGGACACATGGGGCATTTTTCAGAAGAGTACAGGGCCTCTGCCTCCAGCTGGGGAGAAGAGACAGAGATGGCAGGGATGTGACATTTCCTGCCAGGGAGACCCAGGCTCAAGGTGAGGGAGGTGGTTGAAACATCGGGGAGGTTTCAACTAGAAATCCAAGAAATAGCAGCTGTGGCCCAGATAGGAAGGGCCCCTCTCTCTGAGAGCCCAGAAAGGACAACAATGTCAGCAGGAAGATGGGCAGGGTAGAGGCCACTGGCCTTCCAGGAGGGAATCATTTTCTGCTGGGAAGGAAGGGCGCTTCCCATAGATTTCAGTGACATCAGTGAAAGGCAAGGGACCTTTTCTTGCAGGTTTATTGCAGAAAAATGCAAGCACCAACAACATACAGTTTTCATCAAAAGTCAGAGGAGAGCTGGCTTCTTCATACTCAGAGGACACAGAGAACTAGAAGAAATCTTGGAGACCATCCAGTCCACTCCTCGCTCTCCCATTTTACAGATGAGGAAACTGAGGCCCATTAGAGGTTAATCAACTTGTCCAAGGTCACACAGAGTCAAATCATAGGTTTAGTGCTGGAAAGAATTTTAGTGTCCAACTCCTTCATCTTACATGTGAGGAAACTGAGGCCCATTAAAAGTTAATCAACTTGCCTAAAGTCATGCAAGGAGAATCATCGAATCATAGATTTGGAATTATTTCATTTAAGTCCAACCAACTCATTTTATAGAGGAGGAAACTGAGGCCCACATAGGCTAAGAGATTTGCCCAGGCTCATATAGCTAGTATCTGAGGCAGGATTTGAACTCAGGTCTTCCTGACTCCAGGTCCATATGTTTAAAGTCCATGGGACTCTTCCCCCTTCTCTGAATTGCTGGTATAGGAGTAGGAATCTTTGGGCCTTCCCAATTAGCCATCCAAGGAGAGAGGGCTCTCTGACCTCTCTGTGGTTCACTAGGCAGGAGACCAGACTAGAAGGCCTAAAGAATGTGGCTACTCTAGCTTTGGCTTCAATTCTTGGAGGCTTTGCTATCCTCCTCCCTTAACATACAAGCAGGAGCTCTTTCCAAGGCGTTCGTCCAGGCCTGCTCTTTCTGTTTTCCTGATGTTGTGGCCTTGATGGGAGGCAGCCTTCCCCGTGAGCCCTGTTTGCTCATTAGGATTCACAGACTCCCAGAAGCCCAGGGCTGGCAGGACCTTACAGGGTGTCTAATTAACCCTTATGTGAGCAAGAATCTCTACAGCATCCTTGCCAAATGGGCATCTAACCTGTACTTAAACGCCACTTCCAGAAAGGTTAGGCAGCTCACTACTTCCCAAGCAGCTCATCCTCATGTAGTACAGAGCAGTTGGTTGGGAAGTTTTTCCCAACTTCGAGCCCAAACATGCCTCTGCAATCATGACCCACGGTTCCCTGCTCTGCCTCTGAGGCCAAACAGAACAGAGCTAATTTTTCTTTTACATGACAGCCCTTCCTCAGAGAGCCCCACGAAAACCAAGTGTGCCGTCAGTCTGCCTTCCCTGGAGTTTCTTCTGCATCTCCCCAAGATTGATAGGCTCTAACCTCCACTACCCATACTCAGCCATCCTACCCAGAGCAGGCCAGGCTGAGCTCCCATGGGGCTGCTCAGGTTAGAGCCTGATCATGGGTGGCTGCAAGAGAGGCAGAGGCGAGAGAAAGTGAGATGTGTGGCTCCAGCAGATCCCAAGGTAACAGACAGGCTAAGGGTAATGGTCAGAAGGCCAGTCATAAGGGAGAAGTGTCTCAGTGTCAAGTAGCCAGGAGGGAACAGGCAGGATGCAGAGGTCTAATAAAAAAGGCCAGGGATTCATGTATCAGCTTTAATGTATGTATCAGGAGGGAATAAGCAGGGCCCTGATTCAGGCTAGATCAGGGAGGAGGGGGATGGAGCCACATTCTGGGCTCTGCTGAGGGGTAAAGGTTGAGAAAGAAGCTGAAGGACTGAGATGAGCTCTCTCCTTTCCTTTCCTGTGCTCACATTTCTTGAGGGCCATAGGCCAAGGAAATATATGAGTTGTATAATTGAAAAAGTGCTGGATTTTAAGTCAGAAGACATGGGTTCAAATCCCATCTTTGTTTAGTTACATCTGACTCTTTGTGACCCCATAGACCATTATGCCAATACCATCCATGGGATTTCCTTGACAAAGATACTGGAGTGGTGTGCCATTTCCTTCCCCAGGGGATTAAAGCAAACAGAGGTTAAGTGACTTGCCCAGGGTCACACAGCTACGAAGTGTATAAGGCCAGATTTGAACTCCGGTCTTCCTGACTCTAGGCTCAACACTCTGACCCCTGAGCCACCTAGCTGCCTTGGGCAAATCATTTAACTTCGCTGGCTGGTCAGTCATAGAATCATAGCCTTAGAGATAGAAGGAAACTTAGAGACCATCTAGTCTACCTTTGTCATTGTACAGGTCAGGAAACTGAGATCCAGGGGGGTTAGTGTCGTGCTCAAGATGACCTAGGTAGTAAGCAGCAGAGTCAGTACTTAAACCCAGACCCTCTTTTCCCCCATTGTATCACACTGAACTCCAAACTCTTTTCCGTTTCTAAGGCTCTATGTACCTATAGACTGGGAGCCAGCAGTCTCATCTTCTGACCTCAAGGTATTGCAGCAGCTGATTTGGCAGCCCCCAGGGCTTTTCCTTGGTTAATGGAAGGTCCCACTCCTCTCTCGTCAATTCACCTGACAGTTTACTTCTGTTCCATATCCAGGTCCACACTTACCTCCTCCAGGAAGTCTTCCCTGATGTCACAAACTCAGATGCACACACTCATTGCTAGGTCACACCATAACTCACCTAACTCACTCGCACCCTGAGCTCTGAGTCTACTTGTGGGCCCTTCCTTTTCTTGCCTCGGGGGAGAGGGGAAGAACAGAGAGGGGGAGGGAGGGAGGAGGGAGAGGAAAGGAGAAGGGTGCTCTCTTTTCCAGTACAGGGACTAAGGGTAGCAGGAGGGCTCGGAGATGTGCCATTCAGATATATAGAATCTGTTGGCTTTCTCATAACATCTCCCCAAAATTGGTACCCCAAATTCATTCTCTTGTTCACTTTATTAGGTGCAGAGTATGTATGGCACTGTCCTAAGCGATTGGAAGAGGTAAACAGATGGAAGGACAGAAGGCTGTGTCACAGAGGGAAATCTTGAGCTCAAAATCATGGAGGTGGCCCCATTAGGAAAGGTAAGATGTAAGGTTTGGTTAGCCCTGTGGGTGGCTGAGGTAAAGCGAAGCTGTAAGTCATGAGAGTTGATGAGGTTCAGGGATGGGGAGCCCAGATGTTAGAGGGGCCTCACATATAAGGGCAGGGGTTGGGCTGCAGAGGAAGACTGCCATCCTGATAATGAAACCATTGAGAAAAGTGGGAGAATGACTGGGAGGATGGTGGCTCACAGCCACAAAAATCTGGACTAGTTGGTAGAGGTGAATGAAGAAAACCTCAGAGGAGGAGAGGTCGATGGGTAACAGTGGCAGGTAAAGGGTCAGGAAGGGGCAGTGTATGTCAAGGAAAATGTCAACTCTTCCTTCTGATCTGGTTTGTTGGGAGACAGGAGAGAAGGATCAACCAGTGCTGGAGAGGATGGCCAGAAATGGAGTGACTTCTGGAAAGAACCAGGGCAAAAGATGGATGGTGTTAAAAAAAATCAAGGATAAAGGGAAATATATTAATGATTGAGCAGGAAGGGGGCCCTAGAAGGCGTAATAGAAAGAGAGAACTGAGAAGGAAATGGACAAGGGATATGTAGGAGTGAGCTGGTTGGGGCATCAAAGTGCAGAGAGAGGTGGCAAGAGAAGGAGATACTGGTCTCCCTGCTCCTAAATTCCTACACCCATAAGACAGTTGCTTTTTGGCCCAATGTTTGGAGGATTGGACCTGTAAGAAGGAAGACCTGAGTTCACAACTGGCCTCACGCAATAGCTGCATGAGCCTGGGCAAGTCACTTAACCTCTGTTTGCCTCAATTTCTTCATCTATAAAACGAGGATAATAGCACCTATCTACCAGGCTTTGGGATCCATAATTAAGAATTCCCCAAAGATCCTGAGCTATTATAGAAGAAAGGGATCCTTTGTCACTGAGGGTGAGGAGTCTTCAAGCAGACAATGGATGACCACTCATTTGGGATGCTGTAGAAGAAATTCTGGACAAGATAGAAGATTGGACCAGAGATCGATGGGGTCTTTTCCAATTTGGAGGCTCTGGAATAGGAGAAATTTTGGAGTAGTGCTAAGACTTTGAGTCAATAGACCTAGACTAGAATTAAGGGGGGTCAATAAAGGCTTCTAATCCCACCTCTGCTATTTACTGTAAGTGCAAGCTTTGGGAAGCCACTTGTACTCTGGACCCCAATTTCCTTATTGTTTAACGGTGGTAATAATCCCTGCTTCTACTCCCTCACCTGACAGTCCTGAGGGGTTGGAATGATGATGATAATGACAATGATGATCTTACAGACTAAGTGACAAAAGGCTAAGGCCACGACTGTCTGGAACTAATACAATTGTGCATCTTGAGGATGATTGCCATACATATGAGTGATCCTGGAGAAGCAATGAAAAGTAGTGGAAAGTACACTTGACTTGGAATCAAGAGAGATCTGGGTTCAAACCACATTTCTGGAACTTAGTGGCTGAATGAGCCTGCCCAAGTCAGCTCTGACCCTCCGGTCCGTCCTTCACTCAGCCGTCAAAGTGATCTTTCTAAAGCTTAGCTCTGACCACGTCACGCCCTTTCCTATTCAACAAACTTCCAGTGTCTCCCTATTACCTCCAGGATCAGACAGAAAATTCTATTTTGTGTTCAAAGTCTCTCATACATAACTGGGCGCTCTCCTACCTTTTCGGTCTTCTTACATCTTACACCTCACCATGTCCTCTTTGGTACGGTGACACCGGCCTCCTGGCGGTCCTTCAAACAAGATGCTCCATCTCTTGTCTCTGGGCATTTTCTCCAGCTGTCCCCCATGCCTGGAATGCTCTCTCTCTTCATCTCTGCCTCCTGGCTTCCTTTAAGACCTGGCTAAAACCCCAGTGTCTACAGGGAGCCTTTACTAATCCTGCTTAATTCTAGTGCCTTCTCTCTTTGAATATTTCCAGTCTCTTCTGCTTGTTTGTACAGAGTTTGCATCTTGTCTCCCACATTTCTATTTGAGAGCAGAGACTAGTTTTTGGCTTTCTTTGTATCCCAATGCCTGGCACCAAATAGGTGCTTAATAAGTGATTATTGACTGACTATAAAATGGGGATAATAATACATACAGTACCTAGCTCAGAGGGTTGCTATGAGACTCAAATGAGGGATCTACCACATAAGCATTGACTCTAATTTTTTTTCATCCTGCTGTGTCAGGATAGGGGATATGGTCTAGGGAGGCAGACAGACAAATGCAGCCTTTGGTGCCAGCATGAGCAGCCAAGCAGGGAGAATTGCATAGTAAAGCAGCAATCTCCACATTCATACCTAACTACCACAAGCACAGGAAGAGGCCACTGCAAACCTCTCCCTTTTGGAATTTTCATTTCCATTAGAATAGGCTAGAGATGTCCCAGGACCTGTCCCCCACCTTCAGAGACAGCTAGGCAGTGCACTGATAAGAGTGCTGGGCCTGGGGTCAGGAAGACCTGAGTTCAAATCTAGCCTAAGACATTTACTAGTTATGTGACCCTGGTCAAGTCATTTAACCACCTGCCTCAGTTTCCTTGATTATAAAATGTGGATCATAATATCTTCCTGCTGGAGTTATTGTGAGTCTCAAATGGGATATTTGTAATGTGTTTATCACACTGCCTGGTATATAGTAGGCCCTTAGTAAATGTTTCCTTCCTTCTTCCCTCCTTTTCTTTTTTTTCTCTCTTTCTTTCTCTCTCTCTTTCTTTCTTTCTTTTTCTTTTTTCTCTCCCTTTCTTTTTCTTTCTTTCTCTTCCTTCCTCCCTTTCTCCCTTCCTCCCTCCCTTCCTTCCTCCCTCCCTTTCTCCATCCTTCCTTCCTTCCTTCCTTCCTTCCTTCCTTCCTTCCTTCCTTCCTTCCTTCTTTCCTTCCTTCCTTCCTTCCTGCCTTCCTGCCTTCCTGCCTTCCTGCCTTCCTGCCTTCCTGCCTTCCTGCCTTCCTGCCTTCCTTCTTTCCTTGCTCCCTGCTTTCCTGCCTGCCTCCCTTCCTTCTTTCTCTTCCTTTTCTTTTACACCATTACTGCCCATATTATCTGGGCCACAGGCCTCTTAGGAGACCTTACATTTCCTCCAACTCTACAGATCTTTGCTCAGGCCAGGGAAGACAGGATAGTCCCTGGAACACTCAGTCCTGGGGCCACTTTTTTTGGAGGAGGGGATAGAGTTGGGGCAGGACAGTAGCAGTTGTTGTTAATAGCCTTGATGAAAGTAAACCAATGGGGGCAGCTAGGTGATGCAGTGGATAAATCACCAGCCCTGAAGTCAGGAAGACCTGAGTTCAAATCTCAACCTCAGACACTACCTGTGTGACCCTAAACCCCAATTGTCTCTGAAAAGAAGATGAATGAATGTTGAATGAATGAATCGTCCCCTAATATCCCTGTGAGATATGTAGCATAAGCTTGATTATTTTAGGGAAGAGGGTCCTGAGGCTCAGAGAGGAGGGAGGACTTGGGGGAGGCCTGCTACAATTTCCTTCAGAGAAGTTTTTGCATTTTTCCTCCTGCAGCTTAGTCCTTTCCAGAAGCCTGCGGGTGTTCTCCCCATGGGAATCAACCATCTGGCTTTCTACCCACGTGAGCACAGACAATGGCTAGGGTTTGCACATTACTCTATATGCTCTGCAATGGTGAGTGAGTTTCAGGCAGTTAAGTCCCCCAAAGGAATCATCTTCTGCTTTTCTGCCAATGGGCCTTGGAAACCCCTCCCCCCAGACTTTAGTACAGACTGCCTGGGCTCCTTCAGGGGGCCCTCCATGAGACCCGCAGGCCCAACTGAGGGCAGACAGCTGTCAGAGAAAGGGAAGTGACAGACTACGAACAAACATTCTCTGAATCGACTAGTATAGGTGAGTCCCATGAGGCGTAAGCACAGGAAGGCCTCCCTTTTACCCAGCAGGCAGGCCCCTTGATGCCTAAGGGGAGGAGCCTCGGGTTTATTAACACCTTAAACACCATGTGGTAGATGGAGCACTCAACTGGGAATGATCCAGGGGCCTCGGGTTCTAGTCAGACTTCTCACAACTTATATAGAGGAGCCAGAGCTGGAAAGTGGGCCAGGGGATGGAGATTGGCAGGTGGTATGGTTTGGAAATAGCCAGAAGTGGCATGGAGGCCTGGTTCCAGATAAGATAAGACAAAAGCTCAGAGTCCCAGTTCTGATGGGAGGAGGGAGGATGGTCAGAATGGAGGGGGCGGCCCTTCCCGTCTCCAGGAGCCACCCAGTGAGTGTAGCCCCCGCCATATTGGCCCACCTGCAGTGGATGGTCCTTCGGAACTGCTCCAGCAGCCTCATCGAGCACAATAAGCAGACGTACCGCCCTGAGCCCAACAACCTCAAGGCCCAGAACTCGTTCCGCTACAACGAGCTGATCCACTGGAAGATGGTGGGCATCAAGTTGGCCCATGGCAAGGGCATGGTGCTGAAGCAGAGGGCAGGTCAGAGGAAGCCTGACACTTCCTATGTGAGGACCACAATCAACAAAAATGCCCGGGCCACACTCAACAGCGTCCGGCCCATCATCTGCAAGAACAGATACCGGAAAGACCTCTGTATACCAGGCCAGTGCCATCATTTGAAACCAGCAGCCAGTGGTGGTGAAGAAGAAGCGAACCTGCCCACCCAAGAGCACCTAAGGGGCCAGGCTTGCCTTTGGCTAATAGAGTCAGACTGCCCAACCTGAAAAAAAAAAAAGAATGGAAGGGGCGTGGTTAGGAAATGGAAGGGGGCGGTGAGGGAGTGGAAGCCTGGCTTTTGGCGAGGTAAGATGAAAACTTATCTTGTGATACAAGGCCTTTAAGAATCCCACAAATATTAAGCACCTGCTATGTGCAAGGTAAACTGATTGTTACAAGGAAGAGTTTGGGGAAAGCTGGAGGAAGGGCAATGCCATGGTATGAGTCCAGGGAGCAGGAAAGGGCTCCCTTTCATGTGGTAAGTGACGATAAATGCTTGTTGAATTGAACCCAGGTTTTCCTAATTCCTGGTCCCCAAGTGTAGAGTGATGCCCAGAGCCACAATACCACGAAGGCCCCTTCTGCTCTCACTGCCTCATCTACTCCAAGATTAAAAAAGAGATTTGGGGGGAGGGCCAGCAATGAAACTCTATTTGACCTTCCCATCATTGGCTGGGAGCCTGCTCTTTCCATGCCTTCCCCGCCCCACCCCCACCACGTCTGATCATTCATCTGTAGAAATGATAGCAACAACCATAACCACAGTTACGCATCTCTTTGTTCACAACAGCCCTGTGAGGTAGGTGGCGCGAATGTTTCTTTCCTCATTTTACAGATGAAGAAGAAAGAAACTGAGTCTCAGAGAAGGGGTCTACTGCTGCTCATAAGAACTAGAGCCAGGGCGCAAACCCACATTTTCTGGCTTGGAGTCCAAAAATATCAGACCCAAACCCAGGCTCACCAACGACCCCAAGAGAGAAACCCCAAAAGTGAGCAGCTCATTCCTGGAGCTTCCTCATGGAAGAGAAACAACGGCAATCACTTAGTAATACCTCACAAAGTCCCTTTCTTAGTGACTGTCTTTCTTACGTCTCAAAGCCAACAGACCACACTAAGTTTCTTCTCCCCTCAATGGGTGGATGAGATTGGATTGCATGGTGTCTAAAGGACCTTTACTTATATAGGGTGAGTTTTCTGGGAGGAGGGAACATGTGAGGAGCAGGAGGAAGGGCCTTGGGGACCAATAGGCATGTGTGTGGGTCTATTTGTGTTCCCCACTCCCCCAGACCCCTTCACATTGCCTGAGCAATGCCTCACCTCACCCCACTGACATTCCTAACCTGGTCTACAGCTTTGTCTAAACCTTTATTATCTTCATTCCCGCCCCCCTTCCTCTCTGAACTACAAGACAAAAACTCTGATTTCTGGTGCAATGTTTAGTGATTTGGGGGGCAGGTCCAGAGACCTAGGAGAGGCTAGATAACAATGCATGTGGCATGTGAGAATAGCCAGCTGTGCATGCATGGTTCGATAAGGACGTTTTCTAGGTCCTCCCTGGGCCCGCCTCACGGCCTCCTCAGGGTCTCTCTTTCATGGCCTCCCTAGGATCTCCTCAGACCTGCCCCATTCCCTCCATAAGGTTCCTCTATTTTCCTCAGGCCCACCTGTTGGCCTCCAGAGGTAGGAACCAGACACCTCAGGAGACATGATCCAAGGAGCCTGTGTTTTATGTGGAAGGGATTTGGGTGGTGGCTTAGCTGTGTGTGTGGGTGTGTATGCGTGTATTATTGTTGTTTTCATTCTTTGATGTGGCACAAAGGAATCCCCAGGTAGTGCTGGGATAAGAGATCCTCACCCTCTTCTCCTGGCCTGGGGCCTGTTCTGGTCCTTCCCTCTCTGTGTTTTAGTTTTCCAGATGTTCCAGCGAAAGTCATTCTGCTTCTCCCTTAGCAACATAAGGAGTCTTGTTCACTGGCCCCTCAGAAAGCTGGGCTTCATATCACTCTGGGGCTTTGGGCTACAGCAGCCTGGAGGCTGGGCCCCTTCCCCTCCTCCTTTTTTCATACTTTCCTGATTCCTCCTAAATCCTAGGCCATTATTGCATTATCATTTCCTGCTTCTCAGGATCTGATCAGTCGCATTAAGGTCTCCGTTAACTGGCGTCTTCTACCAGCAAGACTGGAGATCAGGAAACTGGTTATATGGGGGAGGGGGTACAGAGTGAAAGGGAGAGATATCCAGAAGATTGGAAGCTTTGGCTTATTCTTCCTTCTTCCCTACTCATTTACCTC
>CM053625.1:70162886-70203273 GCA_028646595.1 Phalanger gymnotis | reverse complement strand
AAAAAAAACTTGAGTCGTCAGGGCTCAAAAGGGGCCTTAGACATCACCTAGATGAAACTCCTTATTTTATAGTTGTGGAAACTAAGGTCCAGAGAAGGGAAGGGGCTTGTCCAAGGTCCATTAACACAGTAAGTTAATAGCTGAACCAGGACAGGACTCTATGGCTATATTTCTTGTCATCCTTTGCACTGATATGTGTGACCTTTGACCTCATGGAAAGCTATCCTTTCTTCCCTTGCATCTTGACAGGGATCCCAGTTCTGCCTTGACCTGATCCCAACCCCCTAGCACCTCCCTTTCCTATTCTGGCTCCCTGGGCTGGTAGTTTTCTCTTATTAAATCACACAAGCCCCATGTGATAAATGACTGGGCAGCCTCATTAACTGCAAAGCTTTGTCAGTTTTCCCAAAGCAATCAGAGTGTTCTTTGGCCCTGAGGAGCTAGGAGAGCCAAGAGGGAAGCCATGCGCAGCCCGATTAATCCTGGGCTATGGATCGGCATTTGTCAGCCACATTGAAGTTTGTGGGACTGAATCGAGCCCCAGAGACCACTCAATTACTTTATCTCTTAGCAATTAGGAGCCTGCACCTTTAGACCTATCTGTTAGTAAATGGAGAGAAAACACCCTAGAAGATAAGCTGTAGGATTCTATAGTGCTCTGTGGCCCCAGAGAAGCAGCCATTTTTATTTAGCATATCAGAGCTAGGAGTAACCTAAGATCTTAAAGATCAGAGCTGGAAGGGACCTGAGAATGTCAGATATGAGAGGGACTTTAAAATACAGAATGTCAGGACTGGAAGGGAATTTGTAACAAAGAATGCACAACCAAAAGGATCATAGGACAGAGAATGTTAGAATGAGAAGGCACCTTAGAACATAGAATGTATAATATCAGAGCTGGGGCCTCTGAACCACAGAACACGGGATGTCATAGTGAGAGGGGACCTTCAAACAAAACATGGAATGTCAGAGCTATAAAGGACCTCAGAATATAGAATATTTGTGCAGGAAGGAACCTTAAAACAGAGAACATAGGGGCAGCTAGATGGCAGTGAGTAGAGCACTGTCCCTGAAGTCAGGAGGACCTGAGTTCAAATTCGGCCTCAGATACTTGACACACTTACTAGCTGTGTGACCTTGGGCAAGTCACCTAACCCCAATTGCCCTGCCTTCCCCTCTCAAAAATTTAAACAAAACCAGAACATAGACTACTAGAGCAAGAAGGCACCTTAGAACATGGAGTATCAGAGCAGAAAGGGATATTAGGGAACATTAAATATGAAAAAATACTTTATTCAGGAGTGCAGGTGGGAATGGAAGTCCTAGGAAAAACCTGATTTACAGACTCCGAAACCCTAGAGCAGAAGCCATTTCTGGGTCACTGAGAACCAACTGTTAAATGGAGGAGTTAGTCCGCTGGCCATGGTGCTGACATGGGCAAGCCAGGATTTGGAAAAATATACTTTCACAGGCACAGGTGGTGCTCATACCCAGGCATCAGAGTAAGCCTGGGCTCCAACATACTTTAGTGAACCCAGCTATTGTTAATTCTGACTTGACTCACTACCCCTCTGATCTCTGATCAGATTCCTTTAGTCCCCTTGGATTCAACGACAAAAATTCCTCTTGTGACTCCGTGTTTGGGGTCATCCTCAGGGTTTAGGGTAACTAAACCCTATGAGTCCAGGTTCTACAGCTATTATTCCTCAGGGCTTCTGTGTTCTGGCAGCTGTTCTTCCATGGGCAAGAAGGGGTGGGCTATAAGAACCCAGGGGAAATACCTTTCCCAACTTCCTGGGTGGGCAGATCTGTCTAAATTCCCCATCTTTCAACAGGTTGAAAGTATCTTGAGTTCAACAGTCTGAGAGTGGGGTGCTGCAGAAAACTCAGTTCCCCCAAGCAATTTGGTGGTTTAATCCTTCCTACTAGTACTATTGGGCTAAGGCATAGTTTTGGGTTCATATGGAAGTGAATGAGGAGCCAGTAGTGGGAAATTAGAGGGAGGCGGACTTTGACTCAAAATAAGGAAACATTTCTAACAATCAGGGCTACCTAAAAGTAGACTAGACTTTGGGAAGTAGTGAGCTCTCCTCTCCGTCAATGGAAGTATTCAAGTAGATATTGAATGACCATTTCTCAGGAAGGCTCTAGAGGCGATTACTGATTTGAGCAAAGTTTGTATTGAGGGACCTATAGTGTCCTTTCCACCTCTCATATTCTGTGTTTCTACTGCCTTCTTTCCAGCTCTAACACTTTGACTTTGTATATACAAGGAAGATCTGTGATTTTACCAGAAGGGGGAAATTCTGAGGTGGGAACTCCCTCCACTGAGGCACTTAGAGATTAAGTGACTCGTCCAGGATCACTCCAATATTAGAGATGGGATTTGAACTTGGGTCTTCCTCGCTTCACCCCCTGTACTCTACGTTGCCTCTATGGTTATGAGTGTGAAGTCGCTGTATCTAGGCCTAGCTTTGGCTCGGTGGCTGGGCTTGGGAAGGGTGCTTTGACCATACAGGGCTCTCAGTGTCAGGTTGGCCCTTAGGGAGAAGCTCCCCTCTCTTTCCACAAATTAGTCCAACACTGGATGACTTCAGAGAAGTCCCACCCACCCTATCTGGCCCCTGCATACAACCTTGCTGTGTGTTTCTGGTTGTATTGATTCCCTCACAGTGATAAAAAAAAAATCCCCCCTACTCTGCAAGGACAGCTTTATTGCCTCATTGTACTGATCGTTAGAGAATATATAAATTGAGTTGTAGTTCTGAGGCGTCATCAGGAATCCACCCACAACTCAAAGTTATCTCTTTCAAATAGTTTCTAAGGTCTTACAGGGTGACTGATGTGTGTGAGAGAGGGTGTTTTGCTGTGGAGGAGGGAATAGCAATCCTTTGCCCTCTTTCCCCTCCTTCACCCCGACCTACATCTGGTTTACCTACACTCCTAATAAGCAGCTCCCTAATCTCTGCTTGAGCACCTCTGTTGACAGGGAATTCACCACATCCAAAAGTACCATATTTTACTTTTGGATAGCTCTGATTCTTAGAAAGTTTTTGTTTTGTTTTGTTTGCATATGGAAGCGATTTCTGAAGTTATTGGTTTCCCTATTCAGGCCTGTAAGAGGCCAAGGCTGGGAGTTCAGAGCCCAGCATCCAAGGTGTCCTAATGAGAGTGGGCAGGAGCAGGGATGGCAGGAAGGAAGGCTGCAGATGTATGTCAAAGTCTTCTCAGGAGGTTAGACCCAGTCTTGTCATTCCTAAGGAGCTGGTTTTCCGTGTGATGATGGCAGTCATAGGCAAATAATGATGGGAAGGAAATAGCATGGCACAGCAGAAAGAGCATTGGCTCTAGAGACAAAAGACTTGGATTCAGATTCTGCCTCTAATCCTTACAACCTGTGTAGCCTTGGGCAAGTCCCTTAACCTCTCTGGGCCTCAGTTTCTTTATCTGTAAAATGAGAGAATGGAACTAGATGGCCTCTAGGGTCTATGATCCTATGTTGGGGGGATGGTGGTGAAGATGATGCTGAGAACAGCCCTCAACCTCCACTCCAATCCCATCGCTAATGACTTTCTTCTGCTCAGACCCCACGTTGAGCTTTGTTTTGCAACTTTCTGGAATGCACAGCTATAATGCACAAACTTAAGTGATATCTTTGCTAATACCTTATTTCCTTTCTAGGCACCTAGGTGATGTGGTGGGTAAAGCATTGGCTCAAGAGGCAGGATAGAACTGATTTCAAATCCCCCCTCAGCCACCTACTGCCTCAGTCTGACTCTGAGCGCATCACTTAATCTCCATCTGCCTCAGTTTTCTTATCTGCACAATGGGGATAACAACAGCACCTGCCACCCAGGGGGTGTCGTGCAGCTAAAATGAGAGGACATTTGTAAAGTGCTTTGCAAACCTAAAAGCATGCTGCAAATGCTAGCAATTACTATTAGCAATTACTATTATTCCTAGACTGTAAGCTCCATGAAGTCATGGACTGTGATATAGTAGAAAAAGAGCTAGATTCTTTCCAAAGTCCTCAAGGCTGGATTTATATCATGGGTCCAACACACATTTGCTGGGTGATCCCAGGAGAGTCATTGGATGTCTTCAAACTTCCATTTCCACATTTGCAAAATAAGAATGAGGACATTTTTACTGACTCCCTCATAGGGCTGTTGTGGAAAAGTGCTTGGGAAAACTCATTGGGCTAGAGAAATATGAGTTGTTATGGCCTAAATTTTGTATCTTGCTTATCATTGGGTACAGGACTTGGCACACAAAGCACCTTTAAATGAATGGCACAGACAGAAGGTTGATTTTGGGGTTGGATGACCTTAAATCACAGCTGGGCTCCACTCTTTATTCCCTGTGTGACCTCAGGCAAGTACCTTAACCTCTCTGGGCCTCGTCTATCAAATGACAGGATTATACTAGATGACTTCTAGAGTCTATTCCATCTCTAAATCTATGATATTATGAAACAGCCCAGAGAGGGGAATTGACTTGCCTGCAGTCACACAGCTACTAAAGGATTCAATACAGGGTTCCTGTCTCCCAATCCAATGATCCTTCCCCATGATACCATCTTGCCTCTTTCTTCTCTGTCCACTGCCAGGAGGTCACAGATGGAACAATTCAAGCTTAGGTCAGAAATCCCTCTATTTAGACTCACAACAGTAAGGAGCCAGATATAGGTTGTACTAGAATGAGACCAGGGCAAGAGTGGTATTGGCACAGGAGAAAAAGTCCTGTATTGAGAGCCAGAAGACCTGGGATTTGCTCTTAGTCCTGTCAATAATGCCATGATTTTGGGCAAGCCAATTCCTCTCTCTGGGCCCAAGTTTCTCCTTCTGTAAAGTAGTTGGAATGACATTTTGTCTATTTTCTCCTGAAGCTCATTTAACTTCTCCTTTGAGAATTTGGATGCTATACCTCTTGGTGCATATATGTTTACTATTAATATTATTTCGTTGTCTAAGATACCTTTTAGCAAGATGTTGTTTCCCCGCTTATGTCTTTTAATTGAGTCTGTTTTTGCTTTCGCTTTGTCTGAGATCATAATTGCTACCCCTGCTTTTTTTTTTTACTTCAGCTGAAGCATAATAGATTCTGCTCCAGTCCCTTACCTTTACTCTGTGTGTGTCTCTCTGCTTCAAGTGCATTTCTTGTAAACAACATATGGTAGAATTCTGGATTTTAATCCACTCTGTTATCTACTTCTGTTTTATGGGAGAGTTTATCCTATTTACATTCAGAGTTATGATTAGTGTATATTTCCCTCCACCCTACTTTTCCTCCTGTTTGTCCTCTCTCTCGTTTTACCCTGTCCCTCATAGACAGTGTTTTGCTTCTGACCACTGCCTCTCCCAATCTGCCCTCCCTTCTGTGAGTCCTACCCTCCCCTTTTTTAACCCTTGCCCCTTCTACTTCCCTATAGGGTAAGACAGATTTCTATACCCAACTGATTGTGTATGTTATCTTCTCTTTGAGCCAATTCCGATGAGAGTAACGTTCAAGTGATGCTCACTCCCCCCTTTCCCATCTTCCCCTCCACTGTAATAGGTCTTTTATGAAATAATTTGCCCCATTCTACCTCTCCCATTTTTCTGCTCCCAGTGTAATCCTCTTTCTCGCCCTTTAATTTTTTTTTTTGGATATCATCCCATCACCTTATATCCATATCTTCTATGTATAGTCCTAACTGCAAATAATGATATAGTTCTTAAGGGTAACAAATGTTATCTTCCTGTATAGTGATGCAAACAGTGTAATCTTATGGAGTCCCCTATGTTTTTTCTCTTTCTTTTTTAACTTATGCTTCTCTTGAGTCTTGTATTTGAAGATTAGATTTTTTTGTTCAGCTCTGTTTTTTTCATCAAGAACACTTAAAAGTTCTCTATTTCACTGAATGGCTATTCTCTCCCTTCTTCCCCCACCCCCCACCCCACCCAGGGATTAAGCTCAGTTTCATTAGGTAGGTGATTCTTGGTTATAGTCCTAGCTCCTTTATCTTCAGGAATATCATATTCCCAGCCCTCTACTCCTTTAACATGGAAACTGCAAAATCCTGTGTAATCCTAACTGTGGCTCCATGATATTTGAATTGTTTCTTTCTGGTTGCTTGGAATATTTTCCCCTTGATCTGGGAATTCTGGAATTTGGTTACAATGCTCCTGGGGGTTTTCATTTTGGGATCTCTTTTAGGTGATCAGTAGATTCTTTCAATGTCCATTTTACCCTCTGATTCTAAGATATTAGGGCAGTTTTCTTTGATAATTTCTTGAAATATGATGTCCAGGTCCCTTTTTAAAAAAAAATTATGGCCTTTAGGTAGTCTAATAATTCTTAAATTATCTCTCCTAGATCTATTTTCTAGGCCAGTTGTTTTTCCAATGAGATGTTTTACATTTTTTCTTTTTCTTCATTCTTTTGACTTCATTTGATTGATTCTTAATATCTCATGGAGTCATTAACTTCCACTTGCCCAGTTCTAATTTTTAGGGAGTTATTTTCTTCAGTTAGATTTTTTTTACTTGGTTTTCCATCTGGCCAATTCTTTTTAAGGAGTTGTTTTTTTCCAGTAAATTTTTGTACATCTTTTTCCTTTTTTTGTGCTTCCTTTATTAAGCTGTTGACTCTTTTTTCATGATACTCTTGCATCATTCTCATTTCTTTTCACAGTTTTTCTTCCACCTCTCTTATTTGATTTTTAAAGTCTTTTTTGAGTTCTTCCAGGAGTTCTTTTTGGGCCTGAGGCCAATTCTCATTTTTCTTTGAATGTAGGTGTTTTAACATTGTTGACCCTTTCTGAGTTTGTGTTTTGATCTTCCTTGTCACCATAATAGATTTCTATGGTCAGTTTCTTTTTTTGTTTTTTGCTCACTTTTCCCAGCCTATTTTATTACTTTTTTTTTTGACTGTCAAGTTTTATTGTATGAGCCAAATAGAAGGGTACTGTGTACAGAGGAGATAGGGGAGGATCATTTCTTAGTCTCCTCCTTGGACAAAGTCTTGATGATCTCCTCTTTCTTAGCCTGTAGGCGCTCTTCCCGACGCTTTCGTGCTTCCTTAGTCTTGGACCGGCGAGCTTCAGCCTGGTCAGCCAAGAGCTTCTTCCGTGCCTTGTCTGCTTTCAGTTTATGAATGTGCTCCATGAGGATCCGCTTATTCTCGAACACATTTCCCTTTACCTTCAAGTACAGGCCGTGGTACATGTGGCGGTCAATCTTTTTGGATTCCCGGTATCTTCGGAGCAGATGGCGCAGAATCCGCATTCTCCTCATCCACGTCACCTTCTCAGGCATACGAGCATTGGCAGTACCCTTTCTCTTACCAATACCCATGTGCCTGCCCTTCCGTCAAGCCAGAGTATTCTTTCGGCATCTGGCACGAGAGTGCACAGTAACGGGCTTCCGGATGATCAGCCCATCTTTAATCATCTTCCAGATCTGCTGATGGGAATTGGCGTTGGCAATTTCATTGGTCTCATTGGGGTCAAGCCATACCTTCTTCTTTCCACATCGAAGGACACTAGAGGCAAGCCTCTTCTGAAGCCTGAGCATACTCATGGCTGCAGTCGCAGCGCGCAAAACGAAAAGAGAGAGCTATTTTATTACTTTTAAAGTTGAGCTCTGCTCCTGGAGTGGAGGGAGCACTGTCCTGAGCTTCTTGTGCCAAGGACCAAAGGCTCTAGCCTCTTGCCTGGTGCTATGTTAGGGTCTTCAGGGGGCCTATTGCTTTGCCAGGGTCTGGGGTGGGGAGGGAGTCCGACCACTCACCTACTGCTGGCTTAACGCTGTATTGGGCCCATGGGGGGCCTGGCCACTCACCTAATGCTGCACTAGGACATTTTGTGGGGCATGGTGCTGCAGGGCCATGGGGAGGGGGGTGGCCTCTCACCTGCTGCACTGGGGTCTTGGGGCCTTGCTCACTGACCTGTGCTGAGGCTTACGGTCTCCTGCTGTCTTGCTGAAGCAGGATCTGCTTCTGGCTTGCCAGGACACTGACTGCCCTGTACTGTGGTCCCCTTTACTCCAAGTGAGACAGACCTTTCCTATAGACTTTCCAAATTGTCTTCGGCTAGAAAATTGGTTCACCCCATCATTTTGTTGGTTCTGCCTTTCCAGAATTCATTTCGAGGTGCTATTTTATAGTTGCTGGAGGTGAATTTGGGAGAGTTCAGGCAATTTTCCGCTTACTCTGCCACCTTGGCTCCTAGAAGTCCTGAAGTGGCATTTTGGAAAACAATTCGGAATTCTGTAAGAAAAGCTACATAGCCTACTACTACCTGTGTGACCCTTTTTTTGGTTCCATGCTATGTATATAGAAATGCCCATTTCTGGTAGAATCAATATCTACCAATTTCTGTTCCCCTTCTACCCCCACTGTTGACATCAAATTAGGCAAGATTTTCCTAAAAGGCTACAAAGCCAGGACTTGATTGTGTTGATGGTAGCTTCCTGGTCACCCAAGGACATAAAAGGCCCCCCCACATGGAGTTGGTGCCCTTCAGACTTGCTGGATGTTCCAAGACCACTCAAGTGAAGGGGTTTCTGTCCAGGTCCCAAACAGGAAGTTGTGGTCGGTGGGATGGGGATGGGGAAAATGTTGTGTTCAAAGACTGTGTTGTGGTAGAGACAACAGTAGAGTCAGAAGCAGGAGACCCAGGCTCTGGTTTAACTGGATACTTGGCCTTGGGGAAGCCACTTTAAAACCCCTAACTTAGTTTCCTTATTTGTACCATGGCAACAATGGTCCCTGACTTGCTTCCTTCGTGGGTCTGTGTGAGGGTCACACAAGATAACATTTAGGAAAGTACTTTGAAAAACAGAACAAACCTGACAGTTGTGAGGGATTATGGTCCTGATTCTTAACAGGAGCAAAACCTGGCCATCCTCGGAAGCTCCCACCTCCAGCTTTGGCGGCAGCTGCCACACAGCTCCACCATTGCCAGGTGCCGCAGGAACGCTTTTGATGTCTTAATGCAGGTACTGGGCCCCTGTGGGGAGAGGGAATAGGATTATGATGTCTCTGCGTCAAATCTCGGCTCTCCCTTCACCAGAGTTGGACGTGCCTGGGTGCCACCGTCGAGTTCCACTCCAGGATGAATGAGAAGGTCTTTTCAACTGTCTTCCGTCTCCCCCAGTGAAATAATTTTTAAAAAGGAGCTTTAATTGGGATTAAGCAGATTTGGGAACAAACAAGGAAAATGTATTTGGAAGTTAATGTTCTTCTCTTGGCCGCTCTTTCTGTTAATCTCCAAAACCCCAGCGTGAGGATTAATTGCTTGGATGAGTGCAGCCAGCGCCCGGAGGGCTTTTGTGGGAACAAACTGGAGCTTGGGCTAACTGCAAAAACTGAGCTGCTGGCCAGGACATGCATGAGGCCAGGTTAGAAGGCTGCTTTCAGATTTAGGGACGTCTGGTTTCAAGACCTACCTCCCTGTTCTTTGGGCTGTGTGACCCTAGGCAGCTTCATTCAACCTCCCTACCCCAGATAATGCTAAATTTAGGAGCAAGGTCTGAATTGGTAGAGGGAGTTTCTTCACTGGGAAATCACAGAAAAATCATGGGTCTGGTAATAAATAACAAGAATAAAAATTCCCAGAGTTGAGCTTAGCCTCCAGAGAGCAGAGTTTGATTTGGGGCAGTTTGGCTTAATGTGGGGCCAGTAGTCATAAAAAAAAAATTAAAATAAAAAAAGAGAAAGACTCCAAAGTAGAAAGGGGAGAGGTGGCTTCACAGAATCTCAGACCTCAAAGGGACCTCAGAAGTCATCTAGTCCTGTCTTAACTGGAGGTAAGAAACTCATCTAGAGTATCCGTGACATTTGGTCATAGGATCATAGAATTTATACATAGGGTTAAGGTTGGAAGAGGGCCATCTTCTAACCTAATTTTACATATGAGGAAACTGAGGCTCGGTAAGGTTAAGTGACTCACCTAAGGTTACACAGCTGGTAAGTGTCAGAGGCAAGATTTGAACTCAGGTCTTTGAGAATACCGGATCTGGAGTCAGAGAACCTGGGTTCCAATTCTGGCTCCATACTATGCTACTCACCTGTGTGACTTTGGGCAACAAGCTTAATTCTGAGCTTTAGGTTCCTCATGTTTAAAATGAGGCTAGGAGAAGGACTAGGCTATGTGGACTAGGTAACTCCTAAAGTCTTTCACAGCTCCCATGACTCCCAGAGAGACAACTACCTCTTTGCCTCCTCTCATCATTAGGAAACATTTCCTTATAATGAAATAAAATCTGCCTTTTATATTGAAATAGAATCATTTTGGGCAACTCTCATCATTAGAAAACATTTCCTTATATTGAAATAAAATTTGCCTCTGAAAGTTCTAGCCATTCCTCCTAATCCTCCTCTCTAGGGTGAAGCAGTTGATAGTGCCCCTAGAGCTGTGCCCCAGTCCTAATCCCCCAGAGCCTTGTTCTTTCTCTTCTCAGTCTCAGCTGGCTCCAGCCCCAGAGCTCCTCCATGGACACCACTCCTGCCTGTCCTCGGAAGATCCCGTTTCTTTCCCTCCTCCCCTCTCCCTCACTCAATTATGCTCGACAATCTCTTGGACCTGGTCTAGGTGCCCTTTTTCTTCTCATATCTCACTGAAGACAGAAATTGGGTTTTCAAAAGGGATTTTACTAACAAAGGGAAAGAAGGCAAAACAACAGCTTTGTAAAGCACAAAACTGATGAATACAAAGGCCTGTGGAGCCGAAGCCGACTCGAGCCTAGTCTGGCCATAATTGTCTTCCCCGCCTCCTGGGCTGAGTAATTCTCTTCCCGTCTAAGAAGCTTTTGGACTTGGCCCTACCAGTTCTCACCTGAGAAGACCCGTACTTGTTTTTTCCACCTCTCTCGTTCTTTTCTGTTTTCAAGATCACAAACTATTAGCACGTTAGAGCTGAGAGAGACCTCAGAACAGAACACAAAATGTCAGTGCTGGAGAGAACATGAAAACAGAACAATCAGAGCCCAGAGGGGCCTTAGGACATAGAATGTGATAACCATTTAATATCATTGGAACCTCAATAAGGGCGGGAGCCTGAACTAATCAACCAGAAGGAGCACCTTGGCCTAACAGAGCTGAGTAAACTCAGATTAGAATGCCTCCTGTGTCAAGGAGGCCAGAGGGAGCTGACCAAAGCATTCCTCTGTTAATGACTACCAAGGACAAGGTGCCTTAAGCAGATGCTATCTTGAATAATGGGACTTTCTCTTATCTTAATATTTTATGGACATATACTGTGTTATGTCATGTCAATGTTAATGGTAAAGAAAACACAGATATCCTGGGTTGTAATTTCAATGGACACTTTGTCAACTCTCTTATCATACTGAATTTACAACCTATTCAATTAAGAAAATTCCTTTTCTCATACTATGGTTAAACATACATGGAGATCAGAAATTTGAGTGACACAGCTATGTTGAGCTGGGATTGTTCTAAAATGTATTTAGGGTTGGTCATTCTTTTATCAGACAGTCAGAACTTATGCTTTGGCTCTGTGCGTGCATGAATCTGCTAGCTTTAACAGAATAAACAATACGAGTTTATACATCGCCTTGCCTGTTTGCCTGTTCACCAAACTTTAAGGTCAACAAATGTTAGAGCTGGAGGGGACCTGAGAACAGTGTTAGAACTGGCAGGGAACCCAGAGTATAGAATGTCAGAGCAGGGACAGGAACTTGTAACAACAATGTTACTTGCAGCTGCTGTGGGGGTATAAGACCAATAATACCAGCACACAGGAGGGCTGCCAGCACGGGTTGTTTGATCTGCTTTTCTAAAGGAAAGCAACTTTAAAGGGGTCAACAATCTTACTTTAATCAAATATATATATATATACATACACACGTACACATATATATGTATATATATTTCACTTAGTTCAGGGGAAAAGTCAGCACCCTCAACTTCAGAGAAAATACAAACAGAAATTACAAGCAGAAATTATATAAACAGAGCAAATAACACAAACCAGTCTATCCACAGCAATACATTAACAGTTACCAGAGAGAGAAGCACCGACATCTGGGTTTTTTCAAAGCCAGGGGAGCCCCTTAATGGCTACCCAGAGTCTCATCTGGCTACATCACCGGAACACTCTTCCCATGAGTGAGCCCAAAGCAAAATGCTAACCTCAGAGTATATATACACTTCTTCAGGGTCAGAGGGCATTACAACCCTTGTGACCCAGGCACGTGTGACTTAGGCTTCCATGTGACTTAAGCAGGTCACATGGGCCTATTAATGGATGGGAAAGATCTTTCCATTTTCATTAACATAGTCTGACAGACCCCTTTCTGGGTTTTCCCATCAACTTCCCACATCAAGTCTTAAGGAAAAATACAAAGCCTATTGAACTTGTCTGCGCTGGTTGCCCAATGGAAATGGTCATGGCACCTAAGACCTTGATAGTAGAATAAATCTGGCACGTGCCAACCCTCTTGGGTAGATTAGTCCTGAAGAACTGAATTCAAATCGTTTATGGCTCTGAACCAAAATGGAATATGTAAAAAGTGAACATAAACTATTTTGGGGAAGGAGAGAAGTGGTGACATAAGGCAGCTAGGTGTTACAGTAGAGAAGACTTGGAGTCAGGCAGACCAGAGTTACTGGCTGTGTCCCTTTGGGTGAATCACTTAACCTCTCTTAGCCTCTGTTTCCTCATCTATAAAATGGGGGTAATAACAGTACCGACCTCACAGGATTGTTGTGAGGGTCAAACGAGATAACACGCGGACAGAGCTTTGTAAACCTTAAAGCTCCATATAAATTCTGTTATATTACTAGATAAGAAGCGGCATATCCCCAGAGATTCAGATAGTTCCTAGCATCAACTATGTACTTTTAAAATGCTTGATGAATTTAGATGAATTTAGAATGTTAGATGGATGAATGAACAAGTGAATGAATAAATGAATGAAAAGCATTTATTTAGAGCTTCCGGTGTTCGAGGCACTGTGCTAAGTGCTGGGAATGCAAATGAGGATTGAGTTTAGCCTTAAGTGAAGGCAGGGATTCCAAGAGATTGAGGCAAGGAGGAAGAGCATTCTGGGTATGGAGGACAATCTGGGCAAAGGCGTGGAGGCAGGAGATAGGAATGTCATGTACCAGGAACCAGTAGACTAGTTAATTGTAACATGGATTGGTTGAAGGGGTGTCATATAAAAGATTCCTGAAAAGAGAGATTGGAACCAGAATTGGGATGGCTTTAAATGCCACAGGATTTCTAGTAAATAGTATGGGGGCAGCTAGGTGGAGCAGTGGATAGAGCTCTGGGCCTGGAGTCAGTGGAGTCAGGAAGACTCTCCCCTCTTCCTGAGTTCAAATCCAGCCTCAGACACTTACTAGCTATATGACCTTGGTCAAGTCACTAACCCTGTTTGCCTCAGTTTCCTTATCTGTAAAATGAGCCAGAGAAGGAAATGGCAAACCATTCCAATATCTTTGCCAAGAAAACACCAAAAGGGGTCAGGAAGAACTGGACACCACTGAAGGGACTGAACATGAATAACAAAGTAAGTAGGAGAGCTGAGATCCCAATCCATGCCCTCTGACTCCAAATACAAAGTTCTATCAGTCCCTTATGACAGACACTAGCTTTTGAATATCCTTACTTTGACTGTCAAGGCCCCATCTCTTCATCCCTCCTCCTAAAGCAATGTCACAAAATAGACTTCTAGAATGTCAGAGCTGGAAGGGAACTTTAAAATGGCCTCATGCAACCCTGCCTCCATTTTACAGATAGAGAAACTGAGGCTCAGAGAAGTTAAGTGAGTTGTACAGGGTCACGCAAGTAGCAAATAGAACATAAACTCCTTGAGGGCAGGGTCTGTCTGCCTATTTATCTTTATATCCCCAAAGCCTCATTTAATTGCTAGCATTGAGTTATTGTTAAGCCATTTTTAAGTTGAGTCGACTCTTTGTGACTCCTTTTGAGGTTTTCTTGGCAAAGATACTGGAGTGGTTTGGTATTTCTTTCTCCAGAGCATTTTATAGATAAGGAACTGATGCAAACAAGGTTAAGTTGTCCAGCATCACACAGTTAGTCAGTGTCTGAGGCTGGGTTTCATCTCAGGAAGAGGAGTCTTTCTCATTCCAGGCCCAGCACTCTATCCTCTTTGCTACCTAGCTGCCTCTTAGCATTGAGCAGGGACTTTTGAAATGCTTGAGGAATTTAATTAAATTAAGTGTTAAAGATAATATGGATGAATGAATAACTGAATGAATAAAAGAAAAAGCATTTTTTCCAAATATTTTATTTTTTCCAATTACATATAAAAACAATTTTTAACATCTGTTTTAAAAAAGTTTTGAGTTCCAAATCCTCTCCCTCCTTCCCTTCCATCCACCCTCAAAGAGAAGGCAATCAATTTGATACAGATTATACATGTGCAGTCATGAAAAACATATTTTCATATTAGTCATATTGTGAAAGAAAACAGACCAAAAAACCCACAAGAAAAATAAAGTTTAAAAAATGTATGCTTCGATCTGCATTCGGACTCCACTAGTTCTTTCTCAGGAGGTGGATTGCATTTTTCATCATAAGTCCTTCAGAATTTTCTTGGATCATTGTATTGCTAAGAACAGCTAAGTCATCCACAGTTGATCATTGTACAATATTGCCATTACTGTGTACAGTGTTCTACAGGTTCTACTCATTTTACTTTGCATCAGTTCATGTAAATCTTTCCAAGTTTTTCTGACACCATCCTGCTCATCATTTCTTATAGCACAATAATATTTCATTACAATCACTTACCAAAACTTGCTCAGCTATTCCCCAGTTGATGGCCATCCCCTTGATTTCCAAATTCTTTACTACCACAAAAAGAACTGCTATAAATATTTTTGTACATATAGGTCTTTTTCCTTTTTCTTTGCTGTCTTTGGGATACAGACCTACCTAGTAGTGATATTACTGGGTCAAAGGGTATGCATAGTTCCAAATTGTTCTCTAGAATGGTTGGATCAGTTCACAACTCCACCAAACAGTGCATGTGTCCCAATTTTTCCACATCCTCTCCAACATTTGTCATTTTCCTTTTCTGTTATATTAGTTAATATGCTAGGTATGTGGTAGTATCTCAGGGTTGTTTTAATTTATGTTTCTCTAATCAGTAATGACTTAGAGCATTTTTATATGACTATAGATAACTTTGATTTCTTTCTCTGAAACATTGTTCATATCTTTTGACGATTTATCAGTTAAGGAATGACTCATATTTTTATGAATTTGATTCAGTTCTCTACATATTTGAGAACTAAGGCCTTTATCACAGAGACTTGCTATAAACATTTTGCTCCAGTTTTCTGCTTTCCTTCTAATCTTGGCTGCATTGGTTTTGTTTGTGTAAAACTTTTTTCATTTAATATTATTAAAATGATCCATTTCACATCCTGTAATGTTCTCTATCTCTCGTTTGGTCATAAATTCTTCCCTTATCTGACAGGTGAACTATTCCACACTCTCCTGATTTGCTTATGGTATTGTCCTTTATGTTTAAATCATGTACCCATTTTGACCTAATCTTAGTATGTAGTGTGAGATGTTGGTCTATACTTAGTTTCTACCAAACTACTTTCTAGTTTTCCCAACAGTTTTTGTCAGGGTTAGGGTTGAGTTTTTACCCCAAAAGCTTGGATCTTTGTACTTATCAAAAACTATATTACTATGGTCATTTACAACTGTGCATTGTATCCCTAATCTATTCCACTGATCCACCACTCTATTTCTTAGCCAGTACCAGATAGTTTTGATGATTATTGTTTTATAATATAGTTTGAGATCTGGTATCGCTAGGCCTCCTTCTTTCACATTTTTTTCATTAACTCCCTTGATATTCTTGACTTTTTGTTCTTTTAATTTTGTTATTATTTTTTCTAGCTCTATTAAATACTTTATTGATAGTTTGATTGGTATGGTGCTGAATAAGTAAATTAGTTTAGGGAGAATTGTCATTTTTATTATATTGGCTCAGCCTACCCATGAGCAATTGATATTTTTCCAGTGGTTTAGATCTGACTTTATTTGTGTAAAAAGCATTTTGTAAGCTTCCTGGGTTTGTCTTGTCAGGTAGACTCCCAAGTACTTTATATTGTTTACAGTTATTTTAAATGGAATTTCTTTTTCTACCTCTTGCTGCTGGGCTTTTTTGGTCATATATAGAAATGCTGATGACTTGTGTGGCTTTATTTTGTATCCTGCAACTTTGCTAAAGTTAATCATTTCAAGTAGTTTTTTGAGATGATTCTCTAGGATTCTCTAAGTATATCATCATATCATTCGCGAAGATTGATAGTTTCATTTCCTCATTGCCTATTCTAATTCCTACAATTTCTTTTTCTTCTCCTATTGTTATAACTAACATTTCTAGCACAATACTGAATAAGAGTGGTGATAATGGGCATCCTTGCTTCACCCCTGATCTTATTGAGAAGGCTTCTACCATATCCCCATTATGGATAATGCTTGCTGATGGTTTTAGATAGATACTGCTTATTATTTTAAGGAAAACTCCATTTATTCCTATACTCTCTAGTATGTTTAATAAGAATGGGTGCTACATTTTGTCAAAAGATTTTTCAGCATCTGTTGAGATAATCATATGATTTCTGTTGGGGTTTTTTATTGATATGGTCAATTATGTTGATAGTTTTCCCACTGTTGAAGAAACTCTGCATTCCTGGTATAAATCCACCTGGTTATAGTGTATGATCTTTGTGATATATTGCTGTAATCTCATTGCTAGCATTTTATTTAAAATTTTTGCTACAATATTTACTAGGAAAATTAATCTATAGTTTTCATTCTCTGTTTTAGTACTTCTTGATTTAGATATTAGCACCACATTTGTGTCATAATAGGAATTTGGTAGGACTCTTTTGCTTATTTTTCCAAATAGTTTATATAGTATTAGAATTAGTTATTCTTTAAATGTTTGGTACAATTCACTTGTAAATTCTTCTTACTCTGGGGATTTTTTCTCTGGGAGTTGATTAATGGCTTGTTCAATTTCTTTTTCTAAGATTTCATTTCATTATCTGTTCATCTAAGTAATTTATATTTTCTTAAATATTCATCAGTTTTACTCAGATTGTCAAATTTATTGGCATATAATTGGGCAAAATATTTCCTAATGATCTCTTTAATTTCTTCTTTATTGGTGATAATTTCACCCTTTTAAATATTTGAATACTGGATATTTGGTTTTCTTTCTTTTAAAGTCAAATTAAGCAATGGCTTATCTATCTTATTGTTTTTTTCCATAAAACCAGCTCTTATTTTTATTTATTGGATCAATAGTTTTTTTTTAACTTTCAATTTTATTAATTTAACCTTTGGTTTTCAGGATTTCCAATTTGGTACTTAATTGGGGATTTTTAAATTTGTTCTTTTTCTAGTTTTTTTTTAGTTGCATGCCCAATTTATTGATCTGCTCTTTCTCTATTTTGTTGATGTAAAACTTTAGAGAGAAATTTTCCCCTAAGTACTGCTTTGGCTGCATCCCATAATTTTTTGTATGTTGTCTCATTGCTGTCATACTCTTTAATGAAATTATTGATTATTTGTATGATTTGTTCTTTGATTTATTCATTAGGATTAGGTTATTAGATTATTTGGTTACCATTGCTCTTTGTTGAATATAATTTTTATTGCATTATGAATCAAAAAGAATACATTTGCTATTTCTGCCTTTCTACATTTGATTTTGAGGGTTCTGACATGGTCAATTTTTGTGTAGATGCCAAAGGTCTGTCATGTCTAACTTACCTAAGATTCTATTCACCTCCTTATTTCTTTCTTGTTATTTTTGAGTGGGTTTATCAAGTTCTGAGAGAGGACAGTTGAAGGTCCCCGCTAGTAGTTTTGCTGTCGATTTCTTCCTGTAACTCAGTCAACTTCTTTAAGAATTTGGTTGCTATATCACTTGGTACACATGTGTTTAGTTTTGATATTACTTCTTTGTTTATAGTACCTTTTTGTAAGAGGATGTTTCCCTGCTTATGTCTTTTAATTAGATCTGTTTTTGCTTTTGCTTTGTCTGAGATCACCATTGTTATATGTGCTTTTTTTTTTTGCTTCAGCTGAAGCACAGAGTCTGCTCCAGCCCCATACCTTTACTCTGTGTATGTCTCCCTGCTTCAAGTGTTTCTTGTAAACAATATATTGTAGGATTCTGGTTTTTAATCCACTCTGCCATCTACTTCTGTTTATGGGTGAGGTCATCCCATTCACATTAACAGTTATGATTACTAATCGTGTATTTCCCTCCATCCTATTTTTCCTCCTGTTTGTCCTTTCTCATCTTTCACCCTTTCTCCCCTCAGCAGTGCTTTGCTTCTGTCCATCACCTTCCCTGATCTGCCCTCCCTTCTGTCATTCCCCCCCCCCCACCTTATTAATCTCCTTCTCTCCTACTTCCCTGTCAAGTAAGATAGATTTCTATATTCAACTGATTGTGTATATTATTACTTCTTTGGGCCAATTCTGATGAGAATAAGGTTCACATGTTGCCCACTTCCCACCCTCCCATATTCCCCTGCACTGTCATAGGTCTTTCATGCCTCTTCAGTGAAATAATTTACCCCATTCTATTTCTCCCTTCCTTCTGCACCCAGTGTAGTCTTCTTTCTGATCCCTTAATTAATTTTTTATGTCATTCCCTCAAATTCACCTTATACTCCTACCTTCTGTCTATGTATATTCCTTCTAGCTACACTATTAGTGGTACAATTCTTAAGAATTGCAAGTGTCACCTTTCCATGTAGGGATATAAAGGCTAGACCCATTGCATCATTATGTTTTCTTTTTCCTTTTTACTTTTTTATGCTTCTCTTAAGTTTTGATATTTGAGATTAATTTTTTTTTGTTCAGCTCTGGTCTTCTCCTTATGAAAGCTTGAAATCTTCCTATTTCATTGAATGATTTTTTCCCCCCTTGAAGTATTATGCTTAATTTTGCTGGGATAAGTCGCTCTTGGTTGTAGTCCTAGCTCTTTTGCCTTCTGGAATATCATGTTCCATGACCACTGATCCTTTAAAGTTGTAGCTGCCAAGTCCTGTGTAATCCTTATTGTGGTTTCTCCATATTTGAATTGTTTCTTTCTGGTTGTTCGCAAGGAAAAATACCCTGATATCCTGGAACCAGAGGGCAAAGTAGACATTGAAAGAATCCACCGTTCCCCTCCAGAAAGACACCCCAAAATGAAAACTCCAAGGAACATTATAGCCAAATTTCAGAACTATCAGGTCAAGGAAAAAATATTGCAAACAACCAGAAAGAAACAATTCAAGGGGAAAAAAATCAATCAGTGAAATAAGAGGATTTCAATTTCCCTGAGCTGGCATCTGCCTGTTCCCCTGGCTATGCTGAGGCACATGGAGGGTCCTGGTGTTGGCATTTGCCTGCTCCACTATACCAGGGTTCAGAACCTTCCACTGATTGGCTGAGGTGGGGCTTGCTGCTAGCTTATTGGGACAGTTCCTGTCCTGGACAGCACTCTTCCTTTTACCTGAGTGAGACAGACCTTTCCTGCCAACCTTCCAAGTTCTTGGACTAGAAGACTGTTTTACTCCATCTTTTTGCTGGTTCTGATGTTCCAGGCTTCATTTTGGGATGTTCTTTTATGGTTACTTGGAGATGAGTATGGGAGAGTTAAGGCTACTTCCTGATTACTCTACCATCTTGGCTACCAGAAGTTTCTTTTGTTTGATTTTTAAATTCCTTTTTTTAGCTCTTCCAGGAGTTCTTTTGTACCTAAGACCAATCTACATTTATCTTTGAGGCTTTGCATGTAGCTGTTTTGACTTTGTTGTCTTCTTCTGAGTCTGCATTTTGATCTTCTCTATCACCATAGTAATTTTCCATAGTCAGATTATTTTTTGCTGCTTGATCATTTTTCCAGCCTATTTCTTGACTTTTAACTTTATGTTAAAAATGAGCTCTGCTCTTGGGGTGGAGGGGGTAACACGTTTTTTTGTGCTACTGTTTTCAGATCTAGTTCTGGGGAGCTACAAATCGGTCACCACCACAGCCTGCTTCTGGCTTACCAAGGCATGGCCTGTGCTTCGTGCTCACCCCAGAGAGACAGACCTTTCCTGCCAACTTTCTAAGGTGTCTAGGGCTGAAAAATTGTGCCACCCCAACCTTTTGCTGGTTCTGTTGCTCCAGTATTCCTTTTGAGGTACTATTTCAAAGTTGTTTGGAGTGGAATTTAGGAGAGCTCAGGCTAGTCTCTGCCTTTATCCCACCATCTTGGCTCTGCCCCTCTAGAAAAAGCATTAATTAGGAACTTAATAGAAATAGAAAAACCATGATAGTTCCTTCCCTTAAGGAGCTTATATTCTAACAGGAGAAATCAAACAAAAAGGGGTGCAGTGACTAAGAAAGGACATTTTGGTTAGAGAAGTCACAGGGATGGTGAGTGGAGTGTTACAGGAAGTGATTAATGGGCCCTTCCAGGAATTGTGGTTTGGGGATCGATTTAGCGATTATTTCCAGAGATAGAGGTGGGAGGGAGTGGGGGTGGGGTGGGGGAGGAGCAGCATCCTGCCCTGAAGATGGGCAGCAAACAGCATCATTAGGCTTCCAGTCAGGCTTCAAATGTGGGTGAAGTCTCACCATTATTAATACTAACAATAAAAAATGCACACATTGCCTTAAGTTTTACAGAATGCTGTGGCAACCCTGAATGCATCTCCACGCTCTTTAACTGAATAAAGGCCAGAGTGGTTCTCAGCTGTCGTATTGATGAGGCTTGCTTCTGGAGCTCAAATCAAACTGAATTCCTCAGTTCAGCCTGTGGCGGTGGGGAGTCAGCAATAATAAATGAGATGGTGCAAAGAAGGCACAGCCTCTTCGAGCAGTTTGGGGGCAACTTTCTCAGTGTGGTGTAGTGGTGAGAGCATTAACCTCTGACTCAGGAGAACACAGGTCAAATATCTGCCCGGATTGCTTCCTGGCTAACTGTGTGACCCTAGGCCAATTATTTAACCTCTCTGGGCTGAAGTTTCCTCAGCTATCAAAGGGGATGAGGAAAGGCAGTGATAATACTTGTGTGACTTGCCTCAGAGAGTTGTTGTGAGGAAGATATTTCTAAATCTTAAACTACCTTAGAAATGAGAATTATTATTATTTCTCTGAATTAGCCCAGTCCTAGATGTGTCAAACAAAAATCATTCATTCATTCTTTCATTCAATGAACGCTTACCTAAAGCACCTGCTATTTCCAGGGTTCTATGCTAGCTTCTGTGGGAGAGGGGGATTAGACATAGCCTGGAGGTAAGAAGGAAAATCTTCAGGAAGGTCCAAAGTGCTGGGAGAGTTCTGAAGAGGGGAAGATTTCTTCCAGCAGAGGATTATAGAAGAGATAGCTCTGGAGCTGAGCCTCAAAGAATTGGCAGGGTTTTAATGAATAGAGATGCTATTTCAGGCAGAGAGAATGGCCTAAGCAAAGATAAGGAAGGTGGGAGACTGCTAACTGCCCTCCTGCTGAGTGGCCAAATGCACTAAGCCCAGCCACCTCACCCACAGAAGGAGGAGGCAGTGGTCTAAAATGTGCAGTTTGAAGCCGGGGCTGCCTTTGAAAGGAATAGTCCATTTTAACGCTCTCCATTATGGATGGTAGTTCTTCTGGCGGATGTCAGTACTTCAAGAAACAGGCAGTAGCTTCCAGTTGGGATGGGGAGATTCAGGTATAGTTATGACATACATGAGACAAACCACAGGTTACGTGGCAGAGAGGTAACAGAAATGAGGACAGGCAAAAGATTAAAAACACATACTGAAGGGCAGATAGGGGCAGGTGAAGGCACCACCTATCAGAGTATCGTGATTCAGAGGTAAGGTCAGCGTCAACCAGGGGCCTCTTACATATTCATTGCTGGGTCAAGAACTGATCCCACTGAGTCCAAAGGTAGAGAGCAACAAAAAGAAATGGCCCAACCTAACTGGGATAAGAGTGGGAGAACGTACAGAGAACAGAGGGTAAAGGTTCTAACCTCCATTCACCTCCCCACAGAACATGGCTTCCCCACCTCCCATTTTCTAGAGCAACAGGAGAAAACGATTCAAATGATTCAGATTTGGGGTTTTTAGGAAGGTCCTTTTAACGAGGCAAATCTCCTCATCTGAATAATGAGAAGACCTTTTCACTTTCAAATGCTAAATAATTTCACACCCAGCTTTGGGAAGTCGTTCATAATTCAGAGGCCTCAGCTTTGGGTGAGAACATCTGTTAGAAAGTGTTAAAGGGATCACCCAACAAGCAGTGATTGTACCATTCTGGCATTCCATTTAGGAGACAAAGGAATCTCATTAAGAGGGTGGTTGGGGAGAAGGTGGAGAGTAAGTAAGGGACCTCCCTTCCCAAAGGCATTAGGCAGCAGGTGGAGCCCCCAGGGTCCCAGGAGGGACATAGAAAGGAAGTGTCATAAAAACTAAAAAATCTAAATGATCTCAAGAGACTGAAATTATGGTCTGAATCTCATCGGATGGAATTTAACGGGGATAAAAATAAAATCTTTCACTTGGATTAAAAAAAGAATCAGTTTGCACATACTCAGGATGGAGGCCATTTGAAAAAGACCTGGGGGTCTTACATGACCACAAGCGCAATATAATCCCAGCAATAATAATCTTAGTAGCAATAATGATGATGGTGATAATAAGTAATTCCTAATGTCCTGTCTGCTACTGGAGTTGTCTTGAAGGTGCTCTTGCAGAGTGTATAGCCTACCAACACCGTCATCCAATTACAAAAATTAATTGCTTTATTCACCTGCATGATATTTTGCTGAATATTAAAAAACAACCATAGTAGAATAGCAATTTGTCCTGGGACCATTCCTATCTGAACTTCGACATAAGGATGAGAACAAAAGAGCCACAACAATAACTCAGATTGTATTTATATAGTGCCCCATGGCACATATATATGCGTATAGGTACCTAAGTGTGTATATGTATACATGTGTGTGCATGTTACGCTGTTCCAAATGTCTTGGTGCAATTTTCAGCTGCCAAAGCCTAAAAACTCCACCAAGACTTTTGGGACAGACTGTTATCACCTCATTGGATTATTGTAGCACCCCTGTGAGGTTAACTGGTGTTATCATTAGCATCCCCATTTTATACGGTTCGTTGGGCCATTTGCATAAGATGCATTTGTTCTGTCCCATCAGACTCTTCATGACCCTATTTGAGGTTTTCTTGGCAAAGATACTGAAGTGGTTTGCCATTTCCTTCTCCAGCTCATTTTACAGATTAGGAAACTGAGGCAAACAGAGTTAAGTGACATGCCCAGGGTCACACGGCTAGTATAAGTCTGAACTAATCAAGAGAGGTCTTCCTGACTCCAGGCCCAGCACTCTATCCACTTCTCCACCTAGTTGCCTGTTGCTGTCCTCACTGATGTAGATTTAATGCTCAATGGTCACCTATATGAGTAGCCAAGTTTGTGAGAGCTGGAGAGACAAGAGATCCTGGTCTTTTGGCTTCCAGCTTTGAGAGAGGAAACATGCTGTCCCAGACTCTCTTCAGGTCCTTGAAGTGAGAAAGACTCTGGGAAGGTGCCAACATGATGGGTCTGCTTCTCTCTTCCCTCCAGTTTTCACCAACTCCATGACGAAGTAATCTCCACCAACAAGGAAAGTCTTAAGCAAATAGCCCTTTGAGCCAAGGATTACACACGGATAAAGAAACTGAGGCTGGGAGATGTTAAGTGACTTGCCTGGGGTTACACAAATAGCAATTATCAGTTGGGCTTTGAACGCAGCTATTCCTAAAAAAAAAAAACAAAAAATTCTCTCTTATATGATAGAACTATCATAAAAAAAAAAGCCCAAGAGATCCTGCATTGCATTAAGAGGTGACAATTGTTGAGGGAGAAGGAGGCAATCACCCAGCTGTCCTCTGCCCCATAAGACCCCATCAGGAGTAGCCATCCATTTCTGGAAGCATCTGTGGGACACGACAGAGGGTATCTGTGGGGATCCAGGTGTGTGTAGCAGGTGGGAGGGCAATGGGCAACATCTGTGGAGTTTAGATGGTCACAGCGAATCCTACGTGTGTGAAAGAGTTCACTTTGTTGTCTGCCTTAGGAAGAAGAGGATAGAATAGATTCTACTTGGGAAATTACATAGTGCCTTTAATGACCCCAAGCTTCTAGCTTTCTAGCCTCCACATTCTTCTGTTGATGCTCTATGACTGTGAGTCATAGGGATGTCACAAAAGTGTGGGTTATCCCAAGGGCAATGGAGAGGCACAGGGTGGGCATAAAGAGGTTGCAGTGCATTACTAGAGAGGAGCTGTGTAAGAACTGTGTAAGAGATATCATTGGAGATGTGTAGCCAGAAGAGAAGGTAGGCCAGTGTTGTACAGAGAGAGGGAGAGAGGGAGCCAGGGAGGGATCACAAAGAAGCAAGCTGTAAGCTCTATTGGTAGCCACAAAATGCTAAGACTTAGGAAAGCTCCCCCAGTGTGCTGGGTGTCCCCCTGATGAGGAGGTATGAAAGGACTCCCAGAGAATCGACCCAGGAGGGTGTGTGGCTAAGGTGTGATCTCCACCCCTGGAGGGTGTAGCCACATCAAGGAGGTGAGATCCTAGGTTCATGAAAGTATCAGAAGTCAGACCTTCAATGACTTCTTCAAAGATAGAGACCAAGGGGTTATGGATTTAGACATGAAAGGGGCCTTAGAGGTCATTGAGTCCAACCCCCTCATCTTATAGATGAGCAAACGGAGTCTGAGAGAAGTTAAGTGATTTGCCCGGGGTTACAGGGCTAGTAAGTGTTTGAGGCAGGATTTGAACTCAGGTCTTCCTGACTCCAAGCACAGTGCTCATTGTACCATCTGTCTATCCTCGGCAACTAAGACCTTTTGCGTTGCTTCTCCTCCCTCTCCCCTCACTTATACACTAAGTCACTGAACCCAGATGAGATGACTAATCAATCAGTGGAAAGAACCTTGGAATCTGAAAATCCTGTTCTCCTGACTCCTCCGCCTTCTCCTTACCTGATTCATTGTCACTTTGGAGACCTCCCCCTGGAGGCCTTCTCTCCTCATCAGTAACTCCCTGATCTTTCCCCGTCTCTGCTTTCCAGCACCCCAATATGTATTATCTTCTCCCATTACAGACAAAGCTCCTTATTGGCAGCGCTGCCTTGTTTGCTTATATTTGCATTCCCAGTGCCTGGCACAAAGCCTGACACATAGATCCAGCCCATGGTCTGTCTGTCTAGCCTGCCCTCCAGTCTTGGAGGAAGAGGTGGCTTTCTTCTTTGTGAAAGCTAACCTGTACCCACGATCCCACCTCTTTCTGTTTCCCTCACGACCTTCCTTATTCATTTCTCCCACTCCATTGGCTCCTTCCCTTCCGTCCTCAAATATAATCAGGTCCCCTCAATATTGAAAAAAAAACATATTCACCCTTCCCTTGACCCTGCATTCCTGTTATCATTTTATTTCCTTCTTCATGGGTAAACTCCTAGAAAAAGCAGTTTTTTAAAAATTTATTGCCTCTCCTTCTTTACCTACTTCCTTCCTTTTCAGGCTGTAGTCTTGACTCTCTTGGTCTTTCTCTACAATGCCCCTAAGCAGGGTACCTTCATCTCTTCCCTCTCACTTTTCCAGCTCCCTTTACATATTGTCTTCTCTCACTAAAATGTAATCTCCTTGAGGGGCAAGGGCTATCATTCTACCTGTATTTATATTTCCAGCCCTTAGCACAGTGCCAGGCACAATATAAGTACTTAATAAGTACTTGCTGATTCACTGACCCAGCCATTCCTTAACATCCTGAAATCTGTTTTTTGCCACCATCACTACACTGAAATTGTCTTTTTAAAGGCCACCAATTACTTCCTAATTGCCACATAAGGGTGGTCTTTTTTTCCCCTTATTCTCATCGGAATTGATCTCTCTATGGCAATTGACTTCACTCCTCCCCTAATTCCAAGAGAAAACATTCTCCTGGTTCTCCTTTTCTACTGCTGCTTCTCATTCTGTTTTGTAGATTCCCCATTCCTCTTTTTGTCCCTTAAATGTGGGTGATATCCAAGATTCTGTCCTTGGTCCTCTATTTTTCTTTCTCTATATACTCTCTTTTGTTTGTTTCTGGAGGGGTGTGTGTGTGTGTGTGTGTGTGTGTGTGTGTGTGTGTGTGTGTGTGTTTGGAGGCAGTTTGGGTTAAGTGACTTGCCACAGCTAGCAAATTCTGAGGCCGAATTTGAACTCAGCTCCTCCTGGCTCCAGTCGGCCCCTGTATACAACCACCTCACTGTCCCTCTATATACTCTTCCTTGGTGAAGTCTATTTCGGTGACTTCAGTTATCCCCTCTATGCACATGACTTCCCAAACTATCTCCACTTCCAGCCTCTCTCTGGATCCCCAGTCCCATAATTTCATTTGTATTAGACACTGCCACTTGGATATTAGTTCTGGCACTTTAAACTCAACATATTCAAAATGGAACTCACCATCTTAGCCCTCATTCTTTTCCAGACAGAACTCCCAGCTTTATTGTGCTGGGGCTCTTTATCCTGAAGTCCTGAAGCCTCATTCTGGTCTGAAATTCACAAGTTGAAAGTGCCCGCCACACCAGCCGCCTCTCCCTCTGTTTGGACGGTTCTTCCAAGAACCTCTGTGTAGGCGGGCCAGCCCGACCAGCCCTGTCTCCTCCTTCCTCTCCAAGCTGCATGCCAGACTTTCTTTCTACTTGTATTATTTTACTAGCCTTTAGCACAGTGCCTAGCACATACTGGTCATCCGTTGGTTGGATGTCGTCCTTTGTTCTCGAAGAGGACCAAAATGACATCACTCTACTAGAGTCGAGTTTCATTGTGTCTGACTGTGGCTGATGAGAGACCAAGCACTTACTAAATGCTTGTTCTCCAACCCCCAAAACGTTCCCCTCGCCCTAACATCTCTACTCCTCTGCTAATGGCACCACATCGTCCTAAGTATCCAGGCTCAGAACTTCAGGTCATCACTAACCTTTCCTTCTCCATTACTCCACACAAGTAGAAAGAAACAGTTCTTGTCCTCAGGAAGCTCCTGTTCTAGAGGGGAAAGAAAATGTAGTTAAGGAAATTGAAAAAGAGAGGGAGAGAACAAAGATACCCAGAACAGGGGCATAGTAAAGGAACTTCCTTGTTTCTACCTCCACAATACCCCTGGAATCTGGCTTCTGGGTGTCACTTAACCCCTTGTTGCCCTGATGTTTGGGGGGTGCCTGCAGAGCTCCCATCACACACACACACACACACACACACACACACACACACACACACACACACACACACACACCAGTGCTGGCTGTCAGCTCTGTCTTTTCATGAAGGTTGTTGCCTTGCAGAGTTACGGTTATTATAATTTTTATTTTTAAAATCCAGACTTATCTTCTAAGTATAGGGAACTCCCTGTGAGCAGCGCAGATGGGGGATAACTGCTTTGCAATTTGGAGCCTTAGCAGGGTGGAGTAACATAAGGTTCAGTGACACTCACTGAACGCAGCTGCTCCCAAAGGTAGAACCTCTGACATTGCTGTTGTTATTGAAGTTCCCTCATGAAGGGGGCACTTAACAGGGGCAAAGAATAGGTTTTAGAAAAAACAGAGGCCAGAGGGCAGACAGGCTTGGGTGGTAGGAAAGGAAAGTCCAGGGCACTGGGCACTGCCCAAGGAGGCAGAGTCCCGGTGAGGTATTGCATCAGTCAGTAAGCATCTATTAAGTGCCCGCTATGTGCCAGGCTCTGCTGATACAAAGAAAGGCGAAAGATAATCCCTGCCCTCGAGGAGCTTACCGTCTAATGGGGAGACAACATTAAACCAACTTTGTACAAACAAGACATAGACAGATAAATTGCAAATAATAAGCATAGAATATAGAAACAGGCAATGAATTACGGGGGATGGGAAAAGCTTCCTGTAGAAAGTGAGATTTTAGCTGGGACTTTCTGAAGGAAGTCAGCGAAGGTAAGAGGAACGGATGAAGAGGGAGAGCATTCCAGGCATGGTGGACAGCCAGTGAAAATGACAAGCCCTTTTTAAAGTGCTCTCCATGTCCCAGTATTAGGTACTAGGAATACAAAGAGAAAAGCAAAACAGACCCTGGAACTCACCTCGAGGAACTTCCATTCTATTAAGTGAAATCAACACGTATGCAGAAAATAGATAAAAAGCAATGAAGCACAAATGGAGGAATCAGCAAAGAAACACGTGAGAATCCAAGCAGAATGAGAAGGCACAGGGCTCTTAGCTGCTCAAGGGGGAAAAGTTTCCAACCCTCCTTTCATCATTTGTCTGCAATCCTCCCTGAAATGTGGAGAAGGGGCCAGTGGGAGAGGTACACTGGGCACCAGGCAGGGGCGGGCTGGAAAATGCTCAACAACCAACCCTTCAAAATGTACCCCCAGAATGCTTGTAGGTGTAAATGGCATTATTAGCATTTTCCCTAGCACTTGATTAAATCTAGACAAACAACGAACCAATAAATGGAGCCCCGATGTGATGCGCGTGGTCATGGTTTGCTGATTTCTGAGGCGTAAATGCTCACACTGAACAATTCACTATTGGGCTCTGGAGAGCTGGCTTGGGGTGGCTCCCCCAGCCCCTGGCACTGGAACACAAAGGTTGTCCACAAGCTATACCTCCCAGCTATCACCATCCCTGCAAAAGGCAGCTGCCGGACTGCTCTTTATCACCCAGGACAGGGAAATAAACAACTGCAGGCCCTGCCCTATGCTGACTTTTGTAAGTCTTGCCTCTGCATGTTGCTAGGATTGTAGATTCAGAGCTGGAAGGGACCATAGACGTCATCTTACAGATGAGGAAACCGAGGAACAGAGAAGTTATAACTTGCTCAAAGTCACACAGCCAGTAAGCGTTGGAACAGAAAGATTTTGAGGCCAGGTCTTCTGACTCCAGAGCCAGGGGACTTATTACACCATATGGAAGTTGAGGCAAAGTTGGCACCTCAAGGATATTGACTGCAGCTGTTTCTGGACTTAACTTTGGCTTCAGCTAAGAATATAAGCATTGGTGGTATGGTAGTGAGCATAGCTTTCCTACAAGCAGTTTACCAGGGTTTGATTTGCCTAGCCAGCACAATTAAGATTGGACTGCTAGGTGTCAAATAGAATACCTGAGCCTGGAGTCAGAAAGACCTGAGTTCAAATCCAGCCTCAGACACTACCTGTGTGACCCTGGGCAAGTCACTTAACCCTGTCTACCTCAGTTTCTTCATCTGTAAAACGAGCTGGAAAAGGAAATGGCAAACCACTCCAGCATCTTTGCCAAGAATACCCCAAATGGGGTCACAAAGAGTCAAAAAGGACTGAAATGACTGAACAACAAGAATGTAATCCCTTTGAGGGCAAGAACTGTGTTTTTGCCTTGTTTGTCTCTCTAGGGCTTAGCACAGTGCCTGGAGTTTTCTGGCTGGAGTGTGTGTGTGTGTGTGTGTGTGTGTGTGTGTGTGTGTGTGTGTGTGTGTATGTGTGTTCCACTTAAGACCTGGGTAGAGAAGATGGAGCTTGTCTTCTGTGGATGTCCTCAGGAATAACCCTCTGCTGGTTTTGAGAGTATTGGAGCTTGCCCCACCCTGGTCAGGTTGGGAGGGGAGAAGGTAGTCATTTGTTTTTTCTGGCCTAGATTACTCTGCCTAAGCCCTAGCCACACTCCATCCTCCTATCTGGTACCCTCTCTCTCCTGCTCAACCATTTTTCTAGAACTTTCTATAGTCAGACTTTCTCAGTCTGCAAACTGGCATCTCCCTGCCTGTGACATCAAAGGTGGAAGATCGGTCAGACCTGCCTGAGGCTCTCCTTATTTCCCTTCCAAAAACCAATTGAGTTGCTCTGACCCAAGAGCTCCTTGTGCTGCCTGGAAGCATGGAATGAAGGTGTCCCGGGAGACTCAGCCAGAGCTCATGGGCCAAGTCCTGAAGGCAGCTTCTGGAAAGACCACCATGGACTCCCTCCTTCTGCCAAAGCCAACATGTCTGAGGATACTTGAGGACATCCCTGGTTGTATCCTTTCCCTGCTCCTCTTCCATTCTGGTTTGGAGGAATCAGCCCAGGGCCAAGGGTAGGAATCAGGGAGGGGGCTTCCCTGGCTTTAGAGGAATCAGCTACTGCTCCAGTGTGGGAGGTGGATGCTGCCCTAGTACCCTTCCCTTGATGCTCCTGCCTCCTTTTCTGGGCTTCCTTGGGTGCCTCTAGTTAAACCATGTGACCAGCTCTTAAATGTGCCAAATGAAAAGACTAGGCATACTACTTTCATAGGATCACAGATTAACTTCTGGTTTTGATAGCCACAGGACCCCAATCATTTTTTATTCTAGTAGTGATGAAGAAAGAGCATCAGACTGAACAATGGTCAAGACATCCAAAGACAAGCATGAGGAAGCTCTTCATCCCATCCCGGGCTGCAGACACAGGAAGAAGGGTTCCATCAGAGAAGCCAATTTGGAGCACATAGGTAAACACATAGGAAGCCGATGGCAGCACCCTAACTGGGTAAACCCCAGAGAGGAAAAATGTTAACACTGTAGTCAGAAGAGCCTTAAGGGAAGTGGAAAAACATCTAGGATGTTGATCAAGGAAGCCCCAGAGAGGATAAATAACCACATTGATTTAGAACTGGAAAGAACCATAAGAGGTCACGTCTAATCTCCTCATTTTACAGATAAGGAAATCATCAGAGATGTTGAGTGACTTGTACAAAGTCACAGATAATAAGCATCTGAAGTGGGATTTGAATCTATATCTTACTGCTTATGGCTGGCCCAGTAGCTAGAGGGCTAGTCTTGGAGCCAAGAAGACCTGGGTTCAAGTCTTCCTCTGACATATATTGGCTGTGTGAACTTGGGTAAGTCCTTTAACCTATAAAACTAGAAGTTATAGGTCAGTCATTGATCTGAATGAGGATAAGGACTTCCCCTCACTGACAAAGTCACTGGTCTTGACCAAAAATGTTGCTTTCAGCATTTACTGTCTCCTCCAATTTTTCTGTGAAGATTCTTTAATCCCAACAATGTACCTCACTCCCATCGATGAAGACCAGCCCAAGAGTGGCCCGGTTAGACCCACGTGTAATAATACCAAGGCTTTCTAATAATGAATAAAAGCTATTGGGGGGAAAAGGGCCCCTTTTGGGCTTCTCTATACCCTGTGACCATCCTGGAGGATAGAAAATAAAAGGAAAAATCTGCCTGATTGGGGCTTAACAGGAAAGGCAAAGAATGTCAACTCCAGGAAACATTCTATGCTTAAAGTGGAGCAGACTAGACAGCCTCAGATGGGAAATATTTAATAATAATAATTAAACATGGAGGACAAGGTAGTGGGGGTGGGTCAACTGGAGCAAAGCTCTCCTGGCTTGATGGAAACAGATAGGAACACCATTGTCTACTTTCTACACCATATGGAATGTGGGACATGCCTGGTGCATGAGGAGCAAGGTTTAATCTCAGGGCTAGCTCTTATGACAACTCCCTACTGTGAAGCAATTTCTAGCCTTTGCATTTTTATAAATGTCCATTTTTTAACACCTGATGAAAATAACCCTTTGGCCCTGGTTAAATTATAAATGGACACAAAAGAGGAAAATAGAGATGATGTATCTCAGGAATAATAATCACACAGCTGCTCTGACTCAACAGTGCTTCTTTAGGGCGGTGGCATCTGGACACCAGTGTCTGCCTGATGGTGGGAACTTCTGCTTGGAGGCTGAGATAGGCCGTACAACGTGGTGACCTCAAAGCCACCAAGACTCCTGAGGATGCTGGCCGGAAGCTAGGCAATCGGACAAACCAGGAGGTGGAGCCATTGACTGAGTCTGCCCTCCAACTGGCCTAGGGAAGCAGATGGAGGCGCTCAAAAGAAAAACTTCACCTACTTCCTCAATAGTTCCACTGCATAAGTCTAGAGTCCTTATCCTTTTTTGTGTCCTGGATGCTTCTGCAGTCTGGTGAAGCCTCTGTGCCCCTTCTCAGAATAATGTTTCCAAGTGTATAAAACAAAGTACATAGGATTGCAAAGGAAACCAATTGCATCGAAATACAGTCATCAAATTAAAAAAAACAAATAAACAAGTTAAGAATTCCTCCTGGGAAGGAAGGAAACAAGCATTTATTAAGCACCTACTATGTGCCAGGCCCTGTGCTAAGCATTTAAAATATTATCTCATTCTATCCTCACACTAACCGAGGAAGGTAAAGTGCTATTATTATCCCCATTTTACAATTGAGGAAACGGAGGCAAACAGAGGTTAAGTGACTCTTCTAGAGTCACACAACTAGTATGTCTGAGACCATATTTGAATTCAGGTCTTCCTGACTTTAGGCCCCATAATCTATCCACTATGTTACCAAGTTCCCAATCCTGGCCTGGGAGTCAGAGCTTGAAGATCTGGACTTCAGGTCTGCATCTTCCTGTAACTCACTATGTGACCTTCACCAAGCCTCTTTTTCTCTTTGGGTTTCAGTTTCTTCCTCTGAAATGAGGGAAGCAGATGGAATTAAAACTTTCTAAGATCCTGCCCAGCTCCAAGCTAATTTTAGCTAGGGTCAATAAGGATGATAGGTTCATAGATCTAAGACTAGGAGGGACCTTCGAGGTCATCTGGTCCAGCCCCTTTGTTCAACAGGGAAATGAAGGCCTGAAGAGTTTAGGTGACTTACCCAAGGTCACCCAGGCTGTGAGCGGTAGAGCCAAGGTTTATATTTAAGTCCCCTGGCTCCAAGCCCAGCCAGGTCTCTTCGGCACAATGTCTAGCCCATCGGAGGCATTTAATAAATCCTCCCTCATCTTTCTACCGTATCATGCCAGGTTGCCTGTGCCCTGCCTTGTGATTTCGAAACCCTTGACTAGCAGGGTCTTAGCCTCTCTTGGAGTGCAAGGTGGAGGGGACAAGATTCCTCTCACCCTGGTGTGTGTGTGTGTGTGTGTGTGTGTGTGTGTGTGTGTGTGCGAACATTGAGGTCTACCAAGATCTGGGAGCGTGGCAATTGGAGCTGTGCTGTATGCCAGACTCTTGTTCTCTGGAGCAAGCAGGAGCTGTAGCCCCAGGGGATTGTAGTAACATGTAGTCATACACACATATACATATATACACACATGTATGCATATATACATACAGATACATATAGAATTGTCTGTGCAGGAACTTTTCTGTTTCATCGAGTTTTTTTTCAGTTATAGTCATGGGTATCTATTTTGTCTTCTGTGATTGTCTCAATCCTTTGTTTGGCTAAGAATATATCTCCTACCCATAGCTGTCACAAGCATATGGTCTGCTTGTCTTCTAACTTTTTATGGTATGATCTTTGATATTAAGGTCACATATCCATTTAGAATGTATTGTGGAATATAATGTAAGGTGTTGATCTAATATACTACATGCATACACATATATACATACACACATATAAATATGTGTATATATGTACACACACATGCATATATATACATATACATATATATGTATGTATGTATTATTCCTCTCTCTCTTATTCCTCTCCCTCTCTTGGCCTGTATTGTCAGAGCTTGAAATATTTTTTTTGATTATGAGAACATTTCCCATTAAGTGTGTGTCTCCAGGTTTTCTCTCAGTGTTTACGAGCCCATAATTCTAGAATCTGTCACAATCAGTGTTCCAAAAGTATATCTGGAGGTAATGAAATCATTTGGAGAAAAATGTGGCAGAGGAGACGCCCTGAATCTCTCTCACTGAATGAGTAATTCCTGAGGATGTGTATTGATAAATCAGTGTATCCCTTAATTAAGTAAAACATTTTAAGGCAAGGGTATTAATTACCCATGCCTGGCATAAGCCTGGCCCATTATCCTGGGAGCTCACAGGTAGGTGGGTGTCTTTGAGCTAATTACCAGCCCCAGCTTGGCTGTCTATGTTGCCCATGCCCTGCCCCCTGTAGTATGACAAGGCAGCATTTCTATTTAAGGATGGGAGGAAGGGGTGAGAAGTGAGTTATTTGGGTTTTGGTCCCCCCCATCCCGACCCATTTCAGGCTGGTGCAGTTTGTCTCTGCTAGAGAGAATTCTGTCTTGGCTGAGAAACAGGCATATGATGGATATTGAAACCACAGGAGAAGGAAGAGGAATTTGGTTTCAAGAAATCCATTTCTATTCAACATGCATTTATTAAGGACCTACTATGTGAAAAAAGACCCTATCCTAGGCCCCATGCTGGGGATATGAAGAAGACAAATTATATATTCCCTCCCTTCAAGGAGTTTCCAGTTCAATAGGGTATTATGACATGTGCTTTGTGTAACTGTCTTCTCACATTCCCTCAAACATTATCATATTTTGTCATCTTTGCCAATTTTCAGAGTTTGAGACGAAACCTTAAGGTTGTCTTAATTTGTATTTCTCTTATTATTAGTGATGTATGACTGCAATTCTTTTTTTGAGAAATATTTGCTTCTATCCTTTGGCCACTTATCCACTGGGAACGGAGAATGGCTTCTGGTCATACACACTTACAAATGTTAATTGTTTATGTATCTTGGATGCCCAGCCTTTAACAGAAGAAGTTGATACAAAGATTTTTCCCATTTGATCACTTCCCTTTTTATCCTAAGTACCTTAATGGTGTCTGTGCAGAAGTTTTCCTGTTTCATCAGGTTTTTTTTTTTCAGTTGTAATCAGGAGTATCTATTTTGTCTTCTGTAATTGCCTCAATCCTTTGTTTGACTAAGAATGCCTGTAGCTGTAAAAGGCATATGGTCTGCTTCTCCTCTAACTTTTTAAGGTGTGATCTTTGATATTAAGGTCACCTTCATTTAGAGTGTGTTGCAGAATATGATGTAAGGTGTTGGTCTAAGCCTGATTTCTGCCAAACTATATTTTGGGTTTCCTAGTAGTTTTCTTTTTTAACAAATAGGGAGTTCTTTCCTAAGTAATTTATGTTTTTTGGTTTATTGTTCACTGTTATTGAGTTCCCTTGCTTAGTCTGTTTCATTAAACTTCCTCTTTAATTTTGAACCAATGTCATATCATTTGATGACTGCTGCTTTATAAAATAATTTGAAGTCTTGAAATGCTAGTCCCATTCCATCCCTACATCTTTTCACTAATTCCCTTGATAATCTAGATCTTTTATTTTTCCAAATGAATCTTGTTATTATTTTATTGACTTCTGTAAAGTATCCCTTGACTGGTATAGTATTAAAAGTATAAGTTAACTTTGGTAGCATTGTCATTTTTATTATATTGGCACGGCCTAGCCATGAACACTGAATATTCTTCCAGCTATTTAAGTTATTCTTTATTTCTTTTAGGAGTACTTTGTAGTTGAAGTTATACAAGCATTTCATATGCTTTGATAGATTAATCCACAGGTATATTATGCATTTCTTTTTTCTCTAATCGATTCTTACCAAACAGGAAGAACTAGTTGCTGTAATGGAAATAACGAGAGCCTACAGAAGAAGTGTCTGGTCCATCTTAGCACTTGTAATAGACAGGACAGCCAGTAAAAAGGCTTATCATACATCCTATATTTTGATACAGCATGCTTCAAAGCAATCAGAAAAAGGATAGGTAGGATCTCATGAACTAAAAATTATACAGTGCCAATCATCCAAGGAAGGATGGGAAGCTCTCAAGAATGAGATTTTGAAGACACAAAGAGAAGAGGGAAGGAGGTAGGCAGTGAGAGAAAGAAAAAGAAGGAGGGAAGGAAAGAAGGGAAGAAGGGGAGGGAAGATAGAAGGGAGGAAAGATAGAAGTGAAGAAGGATGGGACGGAGGGAAGAAGGAAGAGAAAGAAGATGAAAGGGAAGAAGGAAGGGAGGAAAAGAGAAAGTTAGGGAGGGAGGGAGGAAGGGGTGAGGTCGTAGAGGCAAATAGTCTAGAGAGGAGAGACATAAGATGTTGTTGTTCGTCCTTCATTTTCAAAGAGGATCAATGGCATCACAGGTGATGTCTTGACTTGCACATGAATTGGATTTAAGTGAGGCAGAGTTGCACAAAGTCATCAGCCTCTCTCTTCCTGAGTCATCTAAGTCCAGTGGCAAGATAAAAGTCAAGATAACTGGCAATGTCCTGGGATGCAGCGGATGACCTTGGCATCTTCCATGTCTGACCAAGCTCTAAGTGCTCCATAGAACCTACTTTAGCTGCTTTCATGGCCATTGGAATAAATTGTTCTCATCAGTCCATTCTACCAGGAAAGTCTTCACATGTTTGGGTAGACACCTTCCCCCAATACCAATAGGTTTGAGGCCTGTTGGTTATCTTCAACCTGGTTTGGCCCAACTCCTGAAAGGGTTTGCCAAGGTGTGGCCACTGCCTTGGACCACAGGTGAGAGTTAGGTGAATCAGGTGGACACCAAAGGTAGATGAGCAACCCTAAAAAGGTGTCAGCAAGCCCTCCTGGCAGAGGTGCTAGTCCTCCCTGAACACCCCATACACCCCTACATCTGTAATGCACACCACCCAAACACAGAAGGAACTCTGGGGGCATCAACCTTAGTTCTGGGCCCCCTTTTAGGCTCCCTAATGGCTGCTATGATTTGCCCTTTGCCTATGCCTCTTTATAAATGGGATCCCACATTCTTACGTTAGTCCAGTGTAGGTCCTGCTTATCCAATCAGATCATGAGAGGTATATGTTAAATGCTTATTTATTCATTGATTGATCTAGAAAGTGGCCTTGAGTAGACAGCTTTAGAAGAAACCAAGGAGCTTTCTCTCCCTAAAAACATAGTCAGGTTTCTTCAGTTAAAAAGGAAAAAGAAATCCCTTGGCTCTACTATCTTCTCAAGCTATCATTCTATATCTCGTCTTTTGTTAGAGCAAGAACTCTGCACCCAGTACCTTAATATCCTCACATTCCCGGCCTTCCCCCTACCTCCTCCCCACATCACTATCCCCTACAATTTGGCTTCCATTCTATCCAAATTCTCAAACAAGGTTACCAATGAATGATATCTTAATTGTCAAATCCAGTGTTCTTGGTCCACATCCTCCTTGACCTGTGCAACAATCAGAGGTGAATTGATGGTGGGAACAGTGGTATAAAGCAGAGGTGTTATACTCAAAGGGAAACAAACCGGATCCCTGTGGACTGTGTATTGGCTTGGAAAATAACAAATTAACATCATCTATGGTGTGTTGTATTTTTATTTATTTTGTTAAGCATTTCCCAATTATATTTTCATTTGTATCCAGCCACACTGAGGAGTTTTGCTGGCTGCTTCTGTTGGTTATGAGGTTCACCTCTCTAGTATAAGGGACAAAAGAGCCAAGCTATAGTATGATAACTTGAGGGTATTACAGAGTCAAGTGAAAGATTTTTAAGAATGGAGGAGCCTCCTACAGGTGTTTAGGCTTCAGAGAAGAAATTGAAGATAAGAGCGGGAAATGATTGATGGGGCAAGCTCTAGAGGTACCGGAGGGGATGAGATGGAGGAGACAAATAGAGGGCTTAGCTTTGGCAAGGAGGAGGGCCACCTCATATGGTGAGGCTGGAGCAAAGGAGGAGATTCATTAGCAGAAAGGAAAAAAAAAAGCTTCCCCCCATTCCGAGTTAATTACTTCTAAAGATACAAGTGGTTGTGTTTTATAGCATGCCAACTCTCCAATAACAAAAGCGCTTCTGAGCTGAATCGCTAATTAAAGCCCTTTCAAGTAAAATGTTTCCCTTAATTTAAGGCTCAAGCAATTCCCAAATTTCTTAAAATGGGTTTTGATAAATGATAGGGTACTCAGCAGTGGTGGGATTCAAATGAATTAACAACCGGTTCTCCATGGAACCAAGATGAGGCCCCGCCCCCACTAACAACCGCTTCACTGAACTCAACCTAAAATTAGGTACCGGCTCTACGGAACTGGTTCAAACCAGCTGTATCCCGCCACTGGCACTCCGGAGAAGCCTGTGCAACTTGGGATTCCCATAGAATCCAGAACGTGGTACTTTGTGGCTTCTGTGGTATTTGGGCCTGAGCTGAGCTAACTCTGAATATTAGTGGTATGTAGATGAGGGAGAAGCCTTGGTCAGCTTGGTCCCAGAGGGCAGAAATGGGACCAGTGAGGGAAGGGATGAGAACAGAGTTCGAACTAGGAATATTTTCACTTGGGGCAGAAACAGAGAGTCACAACCAGAGAACTAACTATACATATGGTCTCTCTATAGGGGCAGTTGTTCAGTGAGATGGGGCAGACTGATCCTACTCCCATGGTGCTTGGGAGAAGGCTGAAGGAGGTCAAATTGCATACTGGCACCAGTGCTTCCTGAAAAGAAGAAGGGAGGAAACGTGTCCCTCTCCAAGAAGCACAACCCATCAACTCCCCCATTCCAAGTCGGCAACCTGGAACAAAGCCCCATTTACTAGTTATTGTTCCAACAGACAAGTAGATTGCAGGTCAATATAAGAAATTACTTCCCCAAAAGTAGAGTTTATGGCATGGACTAGGTTGCTTCCATTGAGTTCATAATCACTGGAGGGATTCGGGCATTGACTGGGTGCATTTGGTAGGAAGGCTGCAGAAAGGCTTCATGCTTCAGTTGGAGATAGTTGAACTACATGACCTCTGAAGTTCCTTTAGTACTATGGATTTTCCAAGGTGATTGATGGGAAAAGGACTGAGCTGGTAGTTGCCAGTTGGGCATGGGGATGTGGGACCAAGAGTATGCTCACACCGATTCCCTCCCCCCATGGAGTTTCATTTTCATTTTTGTATCCATCACACCTAGAACATCGCCTGGCACATAGTAGGTGCTTAATAAATGAATGATTGAATGAAAAAGCATTAGAAAGGGTTTATGATGTGACCAAAACTATATTGGCACTAGGGATACAAATACAAAAGCAAAGAGAGTCTCTGCCCCCAAGGAGCTTACATTCTATGGGGGAGACAATATATAAAGGCTCAAGAAGGGGCATTTTGGTCTGGCAAGGTACAGAGATGGTGAGTGGGAGTAGATCAAAACAGCCCATCCAAGAACAATGACAGAGTTGATTTGATTGTGCTTCCAAAACAGATGGGGTTCAGGGAAGAATACACAGGGTGGTTTTTGATGCTGTGGATACAACCAGGGTAGAGAGTAAAGTGAAGTATGATTACTGAGGTGTCACTGATATAATGGTCCAGGAAAAGGAGTCACCAATAAAGACATGAATGAATTCAGAGGCTTCGTAGCCCCAAAAGTTTAAGTGAGTTTAAGCTTCATTAAGAAGGCAATAGTAGGGTGGAGTCAAGATGGCGGCTGGAAAGCAGGGACTTGAGTGAGCTCCCTGCCAGGTCCCTCCAAAAACCTATAAAAGTGGCCCTGAACAAATTCTAGAACTGCGGAACCCGCAAAATAGCAGAGGGAAGCAGGGATCCAGCCCAGGACAGCCTGGATGGTCACTGGATGAGGTCTATAGTGCACAGAGCAGAGCAAGCAGAGCCCAGCACCGGCGGCGACAGGACCAACAGACCAGGAGCTGGGCGGAACAAGCCTTAGTGCCCTGAATCAGTGAGCTGTGGCAGTTACCAGACTTTCTCAACCCACAAACACCAAAGACAACAGAGAAGGTTAGTGGGAAAAGCTGAGGGGGACAGAGTGAAAAGAGTTTGCAGTTCGGCCACCACCCCGGGGGCAGCAAGGGAGGTGCAGCTACAGAACTATAGCTGCAGTTACTTCCAGCCCCAGGCCCACCTAGTGGGAGGAATTAAGTGGTGGATCAGAGCAGGAGTGCAGAGCTTGCTTAAGATTTTTGTCAGGTGCTGGTTGGCGGTTCTTGAGGAAGGAGGAGTGCTGGTGTGGCAGAGCTGGCTGTATAGAAATTGCTCTGAAATCAATGGCACATGCCCTCAAACTTAGAACAAAGTACTCTTTACGCTATAAGCAGTCATACCCTGCTGAAAAACTCAAGGGTCAAGTAAGTTGGCCGAGAATGTGGCCAGGCAGTGAAAACGCACTCAGATTCAGTCTCAGACTTTGGAATCTTTCTTTGGTGACAAAGAAGACCAAAACATACAGCAAGAAGTCAACAGAATCAAAGAGCCTACATCAAAAGCCTCCAAGAAAAACATGAACTGGTCTCAGGCCATGGAAGAGCTCAACGAGGATTTGGAAAAGCAAGTTAGACAAGTAGAGAAAAAATTGGGAAGAGAAATGAGAAGAATGTGAGAAAACCATGAAAAACAAGTCAATGACTTGCTAAAGGAGAATCAAAAAAATACTGAAAAAAATATTGAAGAAAACAACACCTTAAAAAATAGACTAACTCAAATGGCAAAAGAGCTCCAAAAAGCCAATGAGAAGAAGAATCCCTTGAAAGGCAGAATTACCCAAATGGAAAAGGAGGTCCAAAAGACCACTGAAGAAAATACTACCTTAAAAATTAGACTGGAGCAAGTGGAAGAT
>CM053625.1:70109609-70162386 GCA_028646595.1 Phalanger gymnotis | reverse complement strand
AACGAGAGGTTACGTGGTATAATATTAAGAGTACTGGATTTGTGATCGGGAGACCTGGGTTGAAATCTTGGCTCCCAGATTTACCAGCTCTAAGACTCTGAGGATGGCACTTATTATCTCTGAGTCTCACTTTCCTCATCTGTAAAATGAGGAGAACAATTGGTTCTACCTCCTTTCTTGGGCTTTAGTGGAGAGTTTTATAAACCTCAAAGTGCTATAGAAATCTGAATTACTATTATTTCCCACTGTACTTCACTCTCATCAAATCCCAACTGGAGTATTCAGATCTGGGGTCACATTTTAGGATGGATATTAGAAAGACTGGAGATTATTTGTAGCATCTGAGAACGTTTAGCCCTTCACAATCAGGCCCCAGCCCAACTGTCCAGGTTTATTCTATGGTCTATGTCCCAGCCCTCTTGGTCTGATCGCTGTTTCCTGAACTCAGCATTCCATCCCCCACTTCCCGATCTTGACATAGTTTGCCCTTCCCAGAGCTAAGCACTCCTACCTCACATCCTCGTCTTAGAGGCCTTTCAAGTTTCTTTCAAGGCTCAGACCATGTGCCATCTCCCAAGAGAAGCCTTTCCTGAGCTCCCTCCTCCAATTGCCATGTATTTGCTTATCAGAGTACAAGTTGTATTCTCTGAGCCAGATGTATCTCCTTAAGGACAAGGCTGGTTTTTATTTTTGCTTTTGTATCACCAGCACGGGGTTCTGGCACTTAGGAGGTGCCATAAATTCTAGATTTGTCAGTCAATCAGCATTTATTAAGTACCCACTGTGTTCCAGATACTGCCCTATGCAAAGGGGATACAAAGAAATACTAAAGATAGTCCCTGTTCTCAATGAGCTCACAGCCTAATGGGGGAGACATAAATAAGGATGTGCAAACAAGATATAGAGAAGATAAATTGGAGGTAATCCACAGAAGGAAGGCACTAGGCTTAAAGGATATTGGGAAAACCTTCTCATAGAAGGTGGAATTTTAGCTAGGATGTGAAGGAGGCCAAGAGAAGGAGATGAGGAAGGAGAGCATTCCTGGCATGGAGGACAGCCAGTATAAATGCCTGGGGTCTGGAGACGGAATGTCTTGTTTGAGGAACAGCAAGGGAGCCATTGTCACTAGACCACAGAGGGTGGGGAGGAGGTGAGGGGAGTCGGGGTGGGGAGGGAGAAGAAGGTGTAGGAAGACTTTGTTGTTGCTTATCCTTCATTTTTAAAGAGGACCGATGACATCACAGGTGATCTCTTGAATTGTACATGGGTTAGATTTAAGTGAGGCAAAGTTACACAAAGTTATCAGCCTCGTTCTCTCTTCCTGAGTCATCTAAGTCCAGTGGCAAGACAAAAGTCAGGATGACTGTTAATGGCCTGGGATGATCCCTTGGCATCTTCCATGTCTGACCAAGTTCTAAGCACTCCATAGCACCTGCTCCACCTTCATGGCCATTGGAACAAATTGTTCCCACCCACCCATTCTGCCAGGGGAGGTCTTCACATGCTTGGGGTAGACATCCCTTTAATTCACCGACAGATTTGAGGCCTGTTGGTTATCTTCGACCTGGTTTAGCCCGTCCGCTGAGACAGTTTTAGGGATGTGGCCTCCGCACATGCTACAGCTTCTTCGAGATACACGTCAGAGTTGGGTGCCGGGTGGACACCAAAGGCGGATGAACAGCCCTGAAAAGGGCTCAGCAAGCCCTCACACCAGAGGTATTAGTCCTCCCTGAACACTCCATACACCCTGTCAGAAGACGAGAAAGATAGGAGAAAGCAAGGTTGTGAAGGACTTTGAATGCCAAACAGAAGATTTCATATTTGGTCCTGAAGTGACAGGAAGCCGTTGTCTGATGTTGAATAAGTGGGTGACATGGCCAGACCTGGCCTTTTGGAAGATTATTTTGAAAGCTGAGTGGAAGATGGACTGGAAAGGGGAGAGACTTAATATAGGGAGACTGGCCAGCGAGCTACTTCAATAGTCCAGGCCCAAGATGATGAGGGCCTGTATCAGGATGGTAGCAATGTCAGAGGAGACAAAGAGGCACATGTAAAAATATATTATAAGGGTAAAATCGACAGGACTCAGCAAAACATTAGATCTGGTGGCAATGGAGAGTGAAGAGTCCAGGGTGGCGCCCAGGTTGTGAGCCTGTGGGACTGGGAGCATGGTGGTACCCTCCACACTGATAGGGAAGTTGAGAAGTTGGGGATGGGGGAGGCACATAACAGACACTTAAAAAAAAACATTTATTGACTGATCTCCCTCTTCAAATATCTAAAGGAATCTCACAAACAAGAGAGACTAGACTTGATCTATTTGGCCTGAGAGGGCAAAATCAGGCTGAAGATGCAGAGGGGCAGATGTAGTCTTGATGTCAGGAAAAACTTCCTAACAATTGGAGCTATCTAAAAGTAGAACGGGCTGCCTCATTAGGTAGTGATTTCCTCATCACTGTAGGTATTCAAATGGAGGCTGGGATGTTGCAAAGGGAATTCGTGCTCAGGTACAAGACGTTGGAGCAAATTTTTCCAGCTCTAATAGAACCTCGGGGCTCTGGAGGCCTATCAGTTTCTTTAGCATTCCATGATTGCCACAGGAGATGCCCAAGCCGCCAGTCAGATTTTCCCCCTACCTCTCGGCAAAAGAGTACAGGAGTCAGGGTATTCCTGGGAGAACTGTGTGCCAGACTGTAGGGCCTCTGAGGGATATGGAACGATGCAAATCTGTGCAGTGACTCGAACATGGGTGTAATGAGTAGAGCACTGGGCTAGGAGTAAGGAAGCCCTGCATTCCATACTTCCTTCACTCACTAGCCGTAACTCTAGACAAGTCACTTAATCTCTTTCAGCTTTAATTTCTAAATCTGCAAGGTGGAGATAATAATTAAACCTATTTCACAGGGTTTGTGAGGCTCACATGAGAAAATGTTTATACAGCAATTCTAAATCTTCAAGGGCTGCGAATATGAGCTATCATCATTCTCCATCTTCTTTGTCCAAAAGGCTCACCGGCTTCGGGTATTTGGATGGGAAGTTCCTTCCCACCGGTCCCTGCTAAAGGGTTCCCTTGGGCACAGAAGCTTTCACGAAACTTCCGCTAAGAGACCCCAGGGGCTGGGCCAAAGCCTGTAAAAGCCCAACATCCTTTTTTGCCCAAGAATCACAGTACCTTAGAGAAGAGGTGTCAAATAAAGGTCGATGGGGGCGTTAACACTCCCAATGTAGCCCAGACCAGACTAAATGTAATCGAGGAATATTTAACAAAACAGACCACAGTATAACAGAACATAATTTTCATATGTGGTTTTCTAAATGAACGTGCATCGCCACCTCCTCATAGCTCAGGCTACAGACTGGCACATGCAGGGTGCCAACCACAGTCTTTCTTCCCTGTTTCCACCAGGAAAAAAAATCAATAGGCTCATATTGTATGTTCCTGAAGAGGTGGGTCTCACTTTGTATCCCCAGTCTCTGGTATACAGCAGGTACTTAATAAATGTTGTTTGTTAATTAATTGATTAGCCAAGTTTTATATACATATATATATATGTATATCTCCCCATTGCTTTGCAGAGACAGTTCAGTCCCTTAAAGACTTCTTTTCCCAGGCTAGTGGGTGATACATTCAATTTAGTTTAATTCAAGAAGCATTTATTAAGCTTGCTCACTGACAAAATGTTGTCTGAAGGGAGCTTATGTCCTACTTGGGGGAATGCAACATTTATACAGGTACCTAAAAGCAATGTAATTTGAGAAGACTAACATCTTGGAGGACCTGCAATGTTTTCCGGTACGAAGTCATATCTGAGACAAGTCTTGAAGGAACTAGGTGTTCCAAGAGACAGATGTGGGAAGGGAGTACATTCCAGGCACTGGAGACTATACGGGTACAGAGAGGGGAGAGGAAGGCAAAATTTGGAGGACAGCAAATGGGCCAGTTGGCCTAGAACAAAGAATGTATGAAAGGAAATAATTCTAGATGCCAAAACACTGCTTCAGGTGCTGGGCACATAGAGATCAAACGCAAAAATAGTGCCCCCGTCTTCTAAGAGCTTACAGTCTAGTTGAGGAAGACAACGTTTATATGTAAGGGTCAGGTAGGAATTCTTCCCCAGCCCCACTCCCACCCCCCAATTAAGAGTACTACAGAGGGCCCAGATTTTTCTTATCTAATACATCAATCAATCAAAAGTGTAAAGTATAAAGAACCAGTTCTTACCCAATTTGATCATTGGATGAGAACAAAGGATCTATTCAACTTAGGAAATATCTTGAGATTGGCTGAAGGAACCTCTGGGCCTATGTATGACACAACAAGCTAGTTCACAATCGATCATTCTAATAGTAGGATGCTCTAGCGATAGAGCAGTTCTAGGAAAGCCTCCAAGACACATGGAGGTAGAAAAGAGACCCCTAGACAACTTTTTTCATTTGGGAGATCCATCAGAGAGGTCCCACTGGCAAACAGAGGCAGACGCAGTGTCTGCATACGAGGTTGAGAATCACACTGAAGTAGAAGCAGAAGCAGCCCCACTGAAGACAAATTAGGCAGGAATTTGTCTACAAAGATTCCATCATCGAAGGCTAGCAGAGAGCTACACCTCAGAGGAACCTCATAAGGGTGCCATGAAGGCAGAAAAGGACTTCCCATGACCAGCTGTGAGTTCACACTCTGGCTTCACAAGCCCTCCATGCCTGAGCCCGCTTTCTCTAGGGACCTTGTGTAGGCAAAGGAAGAGAATGCCTCTGCTTGGGAGGACTGTTTCTGAAACAACTATCTTTGCTTTACCTGTTCAGTAAACACTTTTTCTAAAAGTAAATTGGTTGATAATGAGTGATAATGAATAGGAAGTGTGTCAGATGTGGGCTTATGGATGACAGTATTAGAAATCACAACCCTTGCAGGAGTGGGGAAACTGCAACTTTGAAGCCACACATGATCCTCTACAGGGTGTTCCTAATGTCTGGACACATAGGCAAAAATGCATATTTTCAAGAAACGAAATGAATGAAATTTTCAACAACATTTTATTTAATTGGAATATTAACAAATAACATCTTTAATACGATTTCCATCATTTGTGATGAAAAGGTTGATGCACTTTGCAAGATTCACGTGAACATTGCTGTCACATTCACTCTTTATGCGTTCAATCAAGTGTGTTGCATCTGTAATTTTCATTGAATACATCTTCTCCTTTAGCATACCCCAGAAAAAGAAGTCAAGGGGGCTAAAGTCTGTTAATATTCCAAATATTTCAAAATATGCTTTTTTGCTTATGTGTCCAGACTTTAGGGAAACCCTGTAGATCCTCAAATGTGGTCCTTTAATTGAATCCAAACTTCACAGAACAAATCTCCAGGCCACATGTGGCCTTGAAGCTGCAGGTTCCCCAACCCCCCACCTCTAGAACTTTGAGTAGGGAAGACAGCCATCTTCCAGGGACCTAGCCTGCCAATGCAAGCAGAAGTTGGACAAGTAGCCCTAGGTTACATATATATGTATATATGTATGTATGCATGTACATGTGTATGTATGTACATGTGTATGTATGTGTATATAAAATAGATACAAGATCATTCAGAAGAGAAAGCACTAGTGGCTAGGGGCAGGGGGCAGGGGCAGGGGGGCAGCACCTGGGTTGGGACTAGGAAAGACTTCATGTAGAAGATGATATTTGAGCTGAGGCAACCTTGAAGGAAATTAGGGATTGAAAAGGGGGTGGAGGTGAGGTGGGAGTGCATGCTAAGGCACGGAGAACAAGTCTGGAAAGGGAGACTTGAGTCAGACTGCAAGGTAGTCTGTCTTCCTTTCTGCACGGGCGTTTCTGAGGACTTTTATTTCTACATTCATGGTAATTCTACTCTCTCCAAATAGAAATAACAGTTTGCTTAGAAATTGAAAGGCCCGAAGAGGTAAGAGATATATGGCTTTCTAGCATCATATCCCACAACACATTCCTCTAGAGCAAAGACGGGAAATTGGGACGTGGGAAAAGATAACCATGTGTTTATTTCTTTACATGTTGTTGTCCCCATTAGAATGTAAGCTCCTTGAGGGCAGGCACTGACTTTTGCCTCTTTTTGTACTCCCGGTGCTTAGCATGGTGCCTGGTACATATTAGGCACTTACTAAGTGTTTATATATTGATTATTTATTTGCATGTAGCTGTCTCCTTCTCCTTGGGGACAAGGACTGCTTTTGCCTTTCTTTATAACTGCGGTGCTCAGAACAGTGGCCAGCACATAGTAAACCATTAATAAATGTTGCTTTGATGGATGGACCTGATTGACTGGTTTGTGAAGCCAGAGTGTAAACTCACAGCTGGTGACAGAAAGTCCTTTTCTCCCTGAAGTCACAATTTCCCTGAAATGTCTGGATCATGGGAGCTACCTACCTTCTCCCTCAGAGGACCCTCATTGAAGTGAGCCACAACCCTTTTGGAAAAATTAATGTTTGTATTGGATACCAGCTGTGCAACCATCACTATGCTAGGCATAGTGTACTTGTGTGTGTGTGTGTGTGTGTGTGTGTGTATGGTATTCAGAAGTACAAGATAGGTTTCTTGCCCCCAAGGAGCTGACCATCTATTCAGAGAAAAAAGCTAACAAAATGGTAATAGCATCTCCTTAGTCAACTAAGATGGAAATTTTTTTAAAATAATATTTTATTTTTTTCCCCAATTACATGTAAGAACAATTTTTAACATTTTTTTTAATTTAGAGTTCCTAATTCTTTCCTTCCCTCCTTTCCCCACTCATTGAGAAGGCAAGCAATTTGATATAGGTTATACATGTGCAATCATGAAAAACATATTTCCATATTAGTCATGTTGTGAAAGAAACAGACCAAAAGAAAAAAAAATAAAGTGAAAAATAGTCTGCTTTGATCTGCATTCAGACCCCATCAGTTCTTTCTCTGGATATGGATAGCATTTTTCATCATGAGTCCTTTGGAATTGACTTAAATCACTGTATTGATAAGAATAGCTAAGTCATTCACAGCTGATCATCATACAGTATTGCTGTTACTGTGTACAGCGTTCTCCTGGTTCTGCTCACTTCGCTTTGCATTGGTTCATGTGAGTCTTTCTAGGTTTTTATGAAATCAGACTGCTCATCATTTCTTTTTTTTAAATTAATTTATTTGTTTTTTGTTTTCAACATTCACTTCCATAAGATTTTGGGTTTTAAATTTTCTCCCCCTGTCTACCCTCCCTGCTCCTCAAGACAGAATGCAACCTGATGTAGGCTATACATATGCATTCATATCAAACATATTTTCACATTAGTCATATTGTAAAGAAGAATTAGAACCAATGGGAGGAAGCAAGAGAAAGAAGAAATGAAACAAAACAACAAAAAAGAGAGAGCACATAGTATGCTTTGATCTGCATCCAGGCTCCATAGTTCTTTCTCTGGATGTGGACAGTATTTTCCATCATGAGTCTCCTGGAGTTGTCTTAGATCCTTGCGTTGCTGGGAAGAGATAAGTCTGTCAAAGTTAGTCATTGCACAATGTGGCTGTTACTGTGCACAATGTTCTCCTGGTTCTGCTCACTTCACTCAGCATCAGTTCATATAAGTCTTTCCTGTTTTTTTCTGAAGACCACCTGCTCCTCATTTCTTATGGCACAATAGTATTCCATTACATTCATATACTACAATTTGTTTCGCCGTTCCCCAGTTGATTGGCAATTTGGTAGAAATGGTTCTAATGTTACAGTTTCATAATGCATTGTGGGGTCATCTCAAAGAATTCAGACTCAGACCACCTTCAATTCAAGTAATTTATTCAAGGTAATTCTCTCCAGCTGGCTGAGTTCCAAGAGGAACCCACAACTTAGTAAGACAAGACAGGCAATTTTACAGTGCAATGATGCTGATTACATAACAGAAATAATGACTATTAAAAAGGCAGGAGGGGTTTGTCAAGGGATTAGGTAACGGAGAGGGTCTCAGCCTTGGTGGAACTGTGCATGTGATTGCCCACAATGCATACAGAAAAATCCACTTTGGGGGGGCATGTATGTATGATAATGATATTATAATAAGCATCTCTACATCATAAGTTTACTCTAGGTCAGTTCTTTACTGTTAATGCGCAGATGCCTACTTAGAGAAAGTCCCTTCTATTGTTTTGGGGTCCACATCCTGGTGGTGCTGCTTTCTGATGGCTGGCTATTGTGGTACTGTGTGAGATTAGATGGATGTGGTTGTGGCTGAGTGCATGGACACACCTGTTGTTTCTGTGGGAAATATGAGGAATGGGCCTGGGGGTAATGGCTAACTAGAGGCAGTGGCTGGCATCCCATCACATGGACACACATGCTATTCTAGCGGAGCAGTGGCTAGGTAGGAGAAATGGGCCTGCTGTTCAGTGAGGCCTATGATTGAGTCTGGGGGCTTGTGGTGTAAAGCCAGATTGTATGGTTAAATCAGGGCATACCTGCTGTTCAGTGAGGCCTATAAGGAAGTTAGAATACTGGGACTGGGGGCAGCTTTATTAAGATTCCATCACTAAGGAGATTGCATATGTATGCCCATGTACACATATGCGCACCCACACATAAATACCCCCCCCCCACATCCATATAACACACAAGTTGTACCACACATATATTTGTACCCCTGCTTTTCTTACATCTTCTTTAACCAGTCCATTAGTCTTGGGGCCCAATCTAGGTTCTAATCTGTCTCCCCTCATCCTGGGTCCTACTGCTCAGCCCAGGGCAGTTCCTAAGATTCAGGTGGTGGGCCTTATTGATCCAAATCTAAGTATACATTCTGAAGACATCATCACTAGCTTCTCCTGCGACAGGAATTGGAAAAGAGCTTCAAGTGCTTCCCAGGCTTGAAAGATTTGGAGGCAGCTCCTTCCCCCACCTCAGCACAGTCAGAGCAAGGCATCCTGGGGAAGAGAGTAGAGGTGAAGAACCTCTTTGTTGCAGGAGTTTATCATTCTGATCCAGGAGGCCAGGCTCACTGGGTGTCCTAAAGCTGACATCCACAATTCTCTCTGAAAATATAAAACATGGCAAAGTGGCTTTGAATAGGCCCTCCTGGTCCTCTCTGGTTGTTTATATATAATATCTAAAGGAGAAACACAAGGCCCTGCAGGCAGAACTGGGAAGGCACATGATTCAGGTATTAAAATGAAAAACAACTGGGTAATTACCAAGCTTAGCCTGTGCTTAGGGCTGTTGGTCTTACACAGGGGAGATTCACCAAGGACACAGTTCCCAAGTGCTTTAGTAAATGGGTAGAGACAATCCCCCTGCAGCAGTGCTGAGCCAGGGTAGGACCCTGAGAGGGGAAAGGAGGGGACACTTTACTTGTCATTCAGATGGTCACCAGGCTGTCTTTCCACTCTGGGCTTGTTTGAGGGAAGGGTAAAGTATAAGATACACAGAGAGACAGAGTGAGAGACAGACAGAAACAGAGAGAGACCAAAAGACGGAAAAAGACTCAGGGTCCTGACCAGGCATTAAGTGTGCCGGACACACATCATAGAAAAAGCCCTCAAATTGGAGTCAGGAGACCCAAGTTTTGGTCTAAGCTCTGGCATTTACGAGTTGGGTATGACCTCAGGGGGCTCATTTAACCTCTGAAGGCCTCCACTTTCTCACCTATAAAATGAGGGAACTGGACTCAAAGACTTCTATGGTCCTTTATAAATCTAATCTGTACAGATCCTGTGTTCTGGAAAATTAAGGGCTGCATTAGATGGCCTCTAAAATCCCTTTCCAGCTTTAAGCTCCTAGAACACAGAATGTCAGAGCTATAAAGACCATTTCTTCTAGAGGTTCTTAAATGGGGGTCCACATGGGGTCTGTGGATACATTTCAAGAGGTCTATGAACCTGGATGGGAAAAATATTACATCTTTATTTTCATCTATCTCTAACTGAAATGTAGCATTTCCCCCAAGTATGAATGCAGGCAACAAAACATTCTTCTGAGAAAGGGTCCATAGACTTTGCCAAATTGCTAATAATATCTGTGACACCAAATCCTACTCCCTTATTTTATAGATGAAGAAACAGAGGCCCAGAAAGGTGGCACAGGCCGCAAATGGAAGAGTCAGAACTAGAACCCAGATCGTATTTCCAAATTGAGTTGTCTCCACTGCACCTGCTGGCTCCGAGATTCTGAGTGGCCAGGGCTGGACCTCCTCCTCTAGGAGTTCTGGAAGGCAGATCATCATACCCTGCCTTCCAGAGACAATGAGAGAAATGAAGCAGATGCAGTCATGAAAAATACAAACTCATCCTCATATAGCATATCGCCATTCCAGAGGGGCCAATGAGGGGTGACTAACACGACTATGTCTAATGTCCAACGGTTCACTCGATTCCTTCTCAAGCACAGGGAGGGCCCTTTCAAATGGCCCTCATGTGGGCCTCTTTCCTCCAGGAAGACACAGTCATAGCCGCTGTCCACAGGGTCTTCGGGAATCTGACTGCACTTATCCATCAGCAACTCAGAAAGAACAAAACACTTGTTGGCACACACAAGAAGACGAAAAGGCTGTGTTCTTTTCCATTTCCATTTTCAAGAACTAATTAGCAGCCGGATTAGTTCACTGAATTTTTCCAATGTCCTCTTAAGTCCGAAAGGATATTTCTTCCCTCATTGCCCAGCACTCCCTTCCCCTCTAGCTACATATCCTAAAAGAAATATCCCCGGACGATCAATAAATAATAATGTTATAGAATTTAAAATCAGAATCTGGATTATTAAAGTTACAAATCTTTGTGGTCTTTAGCTCTTTAATAAAACATGCACCTATTAATAATGGATACTGTTTCTAGCTGCTTATGCTGAAAACCAGGGGAAAAATGACCAGCTGAAAGATGCTAATATTTCTTCCCCCACACCCCCTCCCCAGCTCCTGCTGCCAAAACTCTGCGTGGTTGACAAAGTGTTCATCATTTACAAAGGTTTAAAGAATTTTAACAGCCCAATGTAAATTAAAGCCAGAATGTTTAGGCCCCCGGGCATGCGCTGGGAAAAAGGGACTGACAGCATCCCAGAGATAAATGGGCCAGGAGCTAATCCTTGGTGTAAGGCAGAGTTGCTTCAAATCAAGATAGTTGAAAACTTTTGTTTTTTACCCCCCTACCAGGAGACCTGAGGTTCCTGCCCCTGGAACATCTGTGCCCTGCAGGGCTTCCGAATGAGAAGCAGGGCCTGAGAAAGGGGGACTTTTGGGGTGGGGAACATAGGAGGGAAAAGTAAATAAACAGATTGGGGCATGGGGAATGGGACACAGGAGGGAGAGGGAAATAAATAGGCTAAGTCTTTTCTCTGGAGTCTCTGCCATGGTTCCAGGAGAGATGTTATTATTGCAAAAACATCAGGCAGCTTTACCTGGTCTGGAAAGACAGAGTAAGGAGCAACTTATAATGGAAGGATCCCAGAATTGAGGAGGGAGGTTCAGGAGGCCTGGGGTCTTGACATAGGCTTTCTGGGTCACTAACTTGCTGTGTGACCTTGGGCAAGTCACTTACACTTAATAATTGTTGCAAACATGGTTCCATTTAAGGTTTACAAAGAAGTAGTTGGTCATCCATTGTTTCATGGGAATCTCAAAATTGTCCCCTTAGCCAGTGGATAAGTACCCTTATCTCCATTTTTCTAGATGTAGAAAATGAGATTGGAAAATGAGAGCTGACCTGCCAGAATTCTCCCTTATTAAGTGTTACATGTTACATCTGGGGATAGCATTTAGCTCCAGGAACCAGGACCATAGGCAAACTCAGTGAATACAATTAATCTAGATAGTACTAACATATGCCATGTGTGTGAACTTTGCAGCAATTTGAGGCATGATAAAGCAGTCCATGAACAAGAGTTTATTTTTTTAAAAAATTCTAAACATATATACCAACTGTAATGAGCGCAGTAAAACAGAAAAAGACAATTGTATATGAAAATGAGAATCTCTATTCGGTATGGCGTCCTTTTAAAAATGTATCTAATAAATTCAATATATAACTTTCACAGCTATCCTGCTTGTCTGCAATTCCTTCTGGCCTTCCTTTTCTTCTGTGCATTAAAAAAGTTTCAATCAACTTCTTTTCTTTTTTAGAAACCTTGTCCTTTCCCTTTTTCTCCCAATTCCCTCTCCTAGGCCAAACTGGAAAAAAAGAAAAACAAAATCTTTGTAACAAATGTGTATAGTGAAGTAAAGTTAATTGGGAGTCTGTTCTTGTTAGATGAGGTTAGTACTTCAAGCCTTGGTCCAATACAGCTCTGGCACCAGGATTTGGATTTCTCAGGGAACATAGCAACCAAGGGCCCAATATGTTTGCCACCACACCTCCACTAGGTTCGGAGGAAACTCAGTCTCACACTAGCATACTTCATCAGGTCTCAGAATATGCCTAAACAAAACAACCTTTTAACCCTAAGGTTGTTTTGTGATTAGTTGCTAGGAAACCAGACACCTTTTAACAAGGAAAGAAGGGCATCACTGCTGGGGATTTGGGGACAGTGACAAAGTAAGACCATTCAGAGACAGTCAAGAGGGTTAGTATCACCAAGCATTACTAGGTTGGGCTTCAGAGTCCCACTCCAACCTTCAGCACTGTGGAAGTGTCCTTTGAAAATTTTTAAGTCAATACGCTCAAACTACCCAGGCTGGGCCAGCCTCCTGCGGCATCTACCAGTTCACCTTCAAGAATGGCATAAACTTGTCTATGGGGCACATCTTTTATTCAAGTCCAGGGCTGATGGTATCATTTAGGATGTAAATCCCAAACTAATAGAAGCAGAGTCTAACATAAAATAGCAATTAATCCACATGGAGAGTAACCAGAATTAACGAAGCACTATTCAAATATTTATGACAAGAAAGAGACTGGTGAGGGAGGCTGCAAACTGGGGGATTTTCTTCTCTTTAGCTTGGAGTCCTGGCCATCCCTTGAGGGCTGTGGAATTGGAGAAAGCCCACTTTGTTTAGGGTCCCCTTCTTGTCCCTTTAAGCTGTTCTATCCTTGTGACGTCACGGGTATAGTGGACAGAACCTGAGGTCTGGCATTAGGAGGATTGTGTTCAAATCATGGCTCCCTTCATTCTTGCTAGCTATGTGACCTTAGGCCAGTCACTTAACTTTCCTTAGTCTCAGTTTCTTCATCTGTAAAACAGATGGCGGAAACTGTATTTACACTACCTATTTCCTAGAGATTTCTGGAGGAGTCTGGTAAAGTGCTTTGCTAACTGGAAACTAATATGTAGATGTGAGCTCTTCTCATCTACAGATAAGCAACACCCAGAGCAAGAGGCTGCACATTCTAGAAGGAACCTCAGAGGCCATCTAGTCCAACCCTGTCTTTATTACAGATGAGGAAACTAAGTTCCAAGAATGTGAGGTGTCAAAGCGAATAAGCCACAGAGGTGGGATTTGAACCCATGAACTCAGACTCTAGATCTAAGGGCTCTTCCTTCCAACAACGGAGAGGAGAGGTGCAAGCTCCCTGGGCCATAGCTTTGAGTTCTTTAGAGCCAGAGAATGTCAGTGATATAAACAGCGGTATGCCGGTAAATGTTCAACAACCGGCTATCCAAAAAAACCAAGATATCGACAAGATACATTTTAAAGTTTAATCTGTATCATTAGCATTTTCTCCACCACTTTCTTAAGTCTAGACAATAAACAAAACGATAAATTAAGCTCTGATTTGCAGTATTTGCAGAGGTGTAAATGCTTCCATGGAAAATTTAACATTAGGATTTAAGTTGGCTCCTGCATAGTCCTGCTTCAAGAAGTCTAGAAGATAATTGAGTTCAACCCTCTCACTGGAGGGAATGAAACTGATGTTCACCGAGGGAACTTGGCCCCTCAGCTAGGGGATTTAGAGGCTCGTCATACCGCCAGGAGCAGAACCTAGGTCTCCCTGTTTTCCAGGCTATCTTTCTTTCCTTCCATCTTTTTTTTTTCTGTCACACTTTGCCTACTCTTAACTTCACTCCCTCCCCTTGAGGGAGGGTTGAGGGGAGAGGGAGGGATTGATAAATGCAGGGCAAATTGCTTCTCTCTTTCTCCAGGGATGGAAAAGAGAGAATTTCATAAGCAGGATAATGCTAAGTACAGGAAACATAGCTCGGGGCCCCGGGCTGGAGCTTCAGTTTTTGCATGTTGTACGTGAGAGAGAGCTCAATGAGCACTGGGAGCCCACTGCTCTGCCCCTGTGCAGCTCAGAATGCTGGGCCTGCCTGGCTTGGCAGCTGCCTGTTGGAGAGAGGCTGGGCGTCCAGATGTGCAGCCACGGGACGTGATTGGAATTCCCATCAGATTGCTTTTCTGCCAGGCCCCACTCCCCCTGTCCTCACCTCCAGGCTTTTGTTTTTTACCTTGTCAGAAAACAAAAGGATTGTTTGGATCAGCTGACTGTGACATGTTCTCATCCAGGAGGTTGCTCAGAAAGCTAAAGATGAAGGGATATAGCTCTCCATCCCTGTATCCCTGTTACCATCCCTGTCCCCAACCTTGTCCCTGTCACTGGCCCCCTAACCCAAATACTGCCAACCTGTAATAGCCTTCGTGGCTTTCAAGTTGTTCTTATCTCTATTATTTTATTTGTTGCCCATAATAACCTTGCAAAGGACTCTGGACAGGGATAATCATCCTCACTAGGGAAACTGAGGCTTAGCTAGATGAAGCAATTTGCCTAAGGTCACACAGCTAAATGACAGGTTAGATCCATGTGTCTAGACTCTGATCCCAGCAGCACCTTCAGGCCAGTCCTAGACCTCTCCCCATTCCCACTGCCCATCCCCTAAACTCTGGTGTTGTTTTTAGCACAGTTAGTCTTCTTTGGACACAAAATATTTACAAGTAAAAAAAAACCAGAAGTATAGGGAATAAATTCAGACTCTGGCCTTGGTACAGGTTTCTCCCGGGTTCTCTCCCTCTGTCAGGATCCTCCTCCAGGTCTTTGAATCCAGCTGGTCCTTTGCTCCAGAACTCTCACCCAGGGATCTAGCTTATCTAAAACTTTCCTTGTCTTTTTCTCCCTTCGATTATACCCTCTCTCCCTCTGCTGCCAGCCCCTGGGAAACCAACAGATTTCTCCAGACCATGTAGCCCACTGACACTGTGTTGCTGCTCTGAAAAAGGTGGTATGATGGCAAGAGTACTGGATTTGTAGTCAGAAGTCCTGGGTTTGAGACTCAGCTCCAATACTCCCCAGCTGTGGGACCCTGGGCACCCAACTCCAATACTCCCCAGCTGTGGGACCCTGGGCACCCAGCTTCAATACTCCCAGCTGTGGGACCCTGGGCACCCAGCTCCAATGCCCCCCAGCTGTGGGACCCTGGGCACCCAGCTCCAATACTCCCAGCTCTGGGACCCTGGGCACCCAGCTCCAATGCCCCCCAGCTGTGGGACCCTGGGCACCCAGCTTCAATACTCCCAGCTGTGGGACCCTGGGCACCCAGCTCCGATGCTCCCCAGCTGTGGTCATACCACTTATCTGAACTTCACTATCCACATCTCCCAAACTGCATTCCCTGCCTCACAGGGCTATTGCCGGAAGTGCTTTGCAACCTTAAAGCATTATGGAGGTAAGGGCTCTTATCATTTTCAGGCCCTTCGGACTCCTATAAACACATTCAGACTTGAGTGCCCGTATCCTTGAGCAGCGTATAGTAGCCTACTAAATCTGGAGTCAGGAAAGACTGAATTTGAATCCAGCCTCAGACAAAATTGTGCCTCAGTCTGTGCAACCCTGGGCAAATCACTTAACTTCTCAAAGTCGCAGTATTCCCATCTGTAAAATGAGGCATTTACCTCACTGAGCTGTTGTGAACTCAAACGAGGTAAGACGTAAACCTTAAAGTGCCAGATAAATGTTAGCTACTACTCCTATTAGCTTCGTGACCTTGAGCAAGTCACTCAACCCCTCAGCCTCAGTTTCCTCATCCGTAAAATGGGGATAACAATAGCACGTACTTCTCAGAGTTGTGAGGATCCCGTGACATAATGCATAAAAAGCATTTGCAATCTTAAAGGGCTATATAAATACCAGCCATTCCTATAATAACAATAGTAGGTCTTGCTGCGGGGAGGGGGTCACACAATGAGATGGTGGCAGTCAGAACTAGACCCTGGATGTTGGCAAATAAGACAAGATAATTTTGGATCATGACTAGGTAAGTCAGGGCCCATTTGTGGATGGCTTTGAATGATTACATCAGAAGTCTGGAATTGACTCAATAGGCAGTAGGAAGCCATTAAGGATTTCTGAGCTGGAGAGGAATAAGGACAGAACTATGCTTCAAGAAGATAATTTGGGCAGCACACCCAAGATGGAATGGAATGTGAAAGCCCAGAGAAAAGGTGGCCAGTTAGGAAACATGGGCACGAATTATTTTCCGGGCCTCTGTCAGTACTGCAGAATCACAGCAAACCTGAATCACTGGATTAGGTAATGCTGGGATGGATTAAAATGGCTTGGATCCTTCCACTCCTTTGGGAACAAGGACTCTGAAGTAAATATCTAGCCATGTCTAGGTAGATGTGCCTACAGGTTTATGTGTGTGTGTGTGTGTGTGTTGAGGGGTGGTATGTATGTGTGCTACCTCATGCTGGGTTTCAGAGCCCAGAGTCCTGGATCTGAGACTCGTTATTGCTATCAATTATTGCTAAGAATGGGTAATTTGTGCGTAGCCCTCCCCTACAGCTCACTTTCTCAGGAGACATAATTAATGGTAGGACAAGTGGGTGATTCCAGTGGTGTTTCTGCACTCAAAGCATCAGCATGTGGTGGGAAGCTCATGGTGCTGAACAGGGAGATGTAAATCCTCAGCGTCTCAGGGGGCTGTCACAGAGATGCTTGAGCCCTGGGCCAGACCAAATGATTGGTGCCTCCCAAGAAATGCTATTATATAGGTGGAAAGAACCTGGATCTGGAGCCAGGAAAGCTGGGTTGGAATCATGGCTCTACTACTGCTTACAACTATGTGGCTGTGGATAAATCCCTTCCCTCTCCTCTCTGGGTCTTGGTGTCCTCATCGGTAAAATGAAGCGATTGGTTTAAGTGATTCCTAAGTTCCCTTCCATCCCTGGCAATCCATGAACTTAGATAAACACCATTTGGTTTTTTAAATATAATATTTTCTCCCCAATTACACATTAAAACAATTTTTTAACATTTTAAAAAAAGTTTTGCGTTCCAAATTCTATCCCTCCATCCTCCCTCCCTAAGACAGTAAGCAATCCAATATAGGTTATATATGTGCAGTCATGTAAGACATTCCCATAGGCAAACCCCTTATGAAATAAACCTGGTACAGATAATCCCTGAATTTCTCTCCTTTCACTCATTGGAGGATGCCGAATAACACCTGTACCTCACTTCCAACTGCTTTGATGGTTCCCGTTGATCACAGCAAATAGAATCATGGGACCATTTAGAGTTTGGTAAACTGAAGTCCAGAGAAGTTGTAACTTCCCAAAGTCATACAAACAGTAAGAGGTACAACCAGGGTTTCAACTTAGGTCATAGGGTCATAGCTTTAATTTTAAAATAGGGTCATAGATTTAAAGCTGGAATGGACCTTAAAGGCCACCGAATCTCTCATTTTACAGCAAGGAAGCCTGAAACCTGAAGAGGTTAAATGACTCGCCCAAGAACCCAGATCCTCTGGTTCCACATCCAACAAGTTATCCCTGAAGGATAACCTACAGGAAAGCTTTTCCTGATTGCCCTAGTTGCTAGTGCCTCCTCCCCTAAATTTTCTTGTATCTCTATTGTATGTATTTGTGTGTACATAGATTATATAAGATATATACTTGTAGATATATATACATAAGATATTATTATGCTATAATAATGTATAATACAAGATATAAGATATAATATGTAATACACTATACATATATATGTTCATGCTGTGTCTCTCTTCCTCCCTCCTCTGCCCTTCCTCTGCCATTACTTTGAATGCGGATACTGTCAAAGTTTTGTCTTTGTATCCCCAGCACCCAGGGGATTGGGAAGGACTGAAGTTGCCTGGACCCTCCCCATCCTTTGGGAAGGTGACTATTCCGCATCCATCCACTTCCCATCAGCCCCTAATACACACACACACACACACACACACACACACACACACACACACACACACACACACACATACACTCTGTCTCTCTCTCTGTCTCTGTCTCTCTGTCTCTCTCTCTTTCTCTTTTTCTTTCTCTCTCTCTCTCAGTAAATGCAAACAGCTCATCTCTTATTTCACTGGGAAGGCTGAGGTCATCAGATGTGAACTTCCTTTACTCCCCTACTCAACTCTTTAAAACTTTTCAATGTCTTCAGTCATCCTTTCCTCTTCCAATGAACAGTAAGGAGAAAATGCCAAGAATTACTTATGCCAAGTTTCCTCTAGGCTCAGAAGACTAAGCCAGCTCACTTCTGTTCTCTAGGCTTTACCCCTTTCCTGGACCTTACTCCCTCACGTGGCCCCTCTTGAAGGAAGTTTCTATTTTTCCCTCTATACTTACTGGCCCCTTCTCATCAGCGCACAGATGTATTCAAGTTTCCCCAATTCCAAAAACAAAGCAACAAACCCTTCCCTTTAGCCCTTCTGCTCAGCTTGAGCTATGATCCCAACTCTCTCTTCTTTTTTTCAATGCTAAACTTCTTGAAAAACACTCTGCTCCCAAGGCCTCAACTTCCTAACCACCTACTCTCACCTTTACTCCTTGTAATTAATTGGGCTACATTCTTCTGAGGGTGACTCGACTGAACCCACTCCTCTACTGAAAGTTCTATAGCTCAAAGGTCATCAATTGTTCAGTTCAATGCCCCCCCAATTCTCACCTTCCCCTGAGCAGGGTTATTACAATGGGATCTGTGAATTTGTTTTTAAAAATAATTTTGATAACTGTCTTTCAATGTAATTGGCTTCCTTTTGTAAGCCTATCCATTATACTGTATGCATTTAAAAATAGTATTCTGAGAAGAGGTTCATAGCCGTCACCAGACTTCCAAAGGGTTCCATGGCACAATGGAGGTTAAGAACCCTTGGACTACTTCCAGGGGTGGGGAATCTGTGGCCTTCTAGGTCCTCAGGTGTGGCCTTCTGACTGAGTCCAAGTTTTACAGAACAAATCCTTTTATTAAGGAGATTTGTTCTGTGAAGTTTGGATTCAGTCAAAGGGCCACACTTGGGGACCTAGAGGGCCACATGTGGCCTGGAGGCTGCAGGTTCCCCACCCCTGGTAGAATGTAAGCTTCTTGAGGGCAAAGGCTGTTTCATTTTGACTTTGTATACTCAGCCCTAGCACAGAGCCTTGAACATAGTAGGAGTTTAATAAATTCTTATTGATTGAATGGGAAGGGAACAAGCATCTCTATAGCACCTATTAAGTGCTAAGCACTTAACAAATATTATCTCATTTGAGCTTCACAACAACCCTATGAGGTAGGCCTGTCATTATTCCCAATTTACAGTTGAAGAAGCAAACAAAAGTTAGGTGCTCTGTGGTATCCGATGCTGCCATACACCTCCGTCCTACTGGATTCTCTCTTTTCCATTGGCTTCTGAGATGCCACATTCCCTTGGTTCTCCTCCTACCTCTCCACCCATTCCTTGTCTGGGTTCTCATTCTCTTTTAGTCACTTTGATGTCAATATTCTCTCAGGCTCTACCCTCATCTCTCTTTTCTCCTCTTTGGCTTCCACTTTCATGGTCTCAATCATTGCTTCTCTACAGATCACTCCCAGATCTATATAACTAGCCCTGATGAGCTCTGGACCCAAATTTCCAGTAGCTCGACATTCCCACTTAATATGCTCAGGCACCCCAAACTCAACATGTTTAATACTGAGTTTATTATCTTTTCCCCTAGCCTTATAAAGGCTCCCATTTGATGGCACCACAATCAATAAAAACCCTCAGAATCATCTTTGACTTTTCCCTTTTCTCTCCTCTATTCTCCACTCCCCATATCTGAGCATGGTCCAAGGCTGGTCATTCTCACTTTCACAACATTTCCCATCTCTTCTCTATTCCCAAGGCAGCCATCCTAGTTCAGGGTCTCATTACCACACTTCTGGACTATATTGGCTTCCATTTCTTGTTCATTAAGCCATCATTCAATTAGGTGTTGCAGTGGATAGAACCATGGGCCTGGAGTCAGGAAGACCTGAGTTCAAATCCAGTCTCACTTATGGTTCCAAGAAGCTATAGTATTTGAAGCAGCCATACTCCAGCAAAACCATCTCAGCAGATGGGTTAAACCAGATTGAGAGTGATGGACAGGCCTCAAGTCAGATGGTGAGCTAAGGGGATATCTTCCCCAAGCATCTAAAGACTTCCCTTGGTAGAATGGTTGGATGATAACATTTGTGGAACGCTTAGAGCTTGATCAGACGTTGAAGGTCATCCACTGCACCCCAGGCCATCGCCAGTCATCTTGACTTTTGTCTTGCCACTGGACTTTAGGTGATGACTCCAGAATAGAGGGCGAGGCTGACAACTTTGCAAAACTCTGCCTCACCTAAATCCACTTCACTTGAAAGTCAAGCCATCACTCATCATCCACTATTCTACCCCAACATCGTGATGTCATTAGTCTCCTTCCAAAAATGAAGGAGAAAAAACAACATTGTGGTTACTTGCTGCATGACCTTGGGCAAATAACTTAACCCCCATTTGTCTCAGTTTCCTCATCTGTAAGATAGAGATAATAATAATACCTACCTCCCAGGGTTGTTGTAAGGATCAAATGAGATAATTATAAAGCAGTTAGCATAGTGCCCGGCACGTGGTAGGCACTATATAAATGTTGGCTATCACCATCATCATCATCATCATCATCATTCATATGCTACTGGACAAATCTCGCTTGGACACAGGTCTGTGATGTCATTCTTATTGTAGTCTAGGTGTGATTCAGACCAGTTTGAAGCTTCAGGTTGAGAATTGGAATGAAATTAATTACTCTCAGACCATGTAAAAATTGACAAAAGGAGGTTTGCTTAGCCAGAGTGTGGAAGCAATACTCAAGCAAGGGCAACATGGGGAATTTGGGATTAGAACATTGATTCAGTGGGGTAAAACTTTCTTCCACTGTACTGGTCATGCTGGAACACTGATCCAGCCTGAAGAAGAATGACATCTGCCTCTTCGTTGGCTGGCCTTTGAACTTAGGTCACCAGGAACTTACGTCAACAGCCTGAGCCTTAGTCTCCTGAGTCAATTAGGTATTGAGAATAGTTTCAATCTTTTTAAGGAAAAACAAGCCTAGCTTACGGGGCAGATATTGCTCCTATCAGACTTCTGCTAAAAGTTCTTCAATGGCTCTCTGTTGTCAGGTGAATAAAGGCCAGCTTCTTTAGCCTGGCATTCAAGGCCTTCCGCAACCTATGTTTCCAGTCTCATTTCAGACTATTCTCCTACACATAGTCTGTGCTCCAGCCAAACAGAGTTACTCATTGTTTCCTATAATATTCTCATCCATTGCTATCCTCCCCTCCCCCATGCAGTTGCTCATGGAATCCTGTCTGTATGGAATGTCCTCTCCTCTAGCTCTGCCCAATGGCATCTTAACTGAGTCTTTAAGGTCCATCTCATATTCCACCTTCCACCTTCTCCATTAAGTCTTTCCAGATCTCCCTCTTCCTCTAGTCAATAATGACCTTTACCCCCAGAAGCTCACATAGCACTTTTCAATTCAATTCAATTCATCAAGGATTTGTTGAGTACCTACTATGTGTCAGACTGAGCTAGGAGCTAGGGGTACAAAGACAAAAAGAAAAACTGTCTTGGATTTCAAGGAGTTTATATTCTTCTGGGGAAAATAATGTATATATAACTCCAAATAGATACAATCAATCAACTTGCATTTGTTAATTGCTGGCTATGTGCTGAACACTGTGGTAGACACTGGTGATACAAATCTACCTGTCCACAAGAAACTTTCATTCTGTCAAACAAATATGAAGTAATTTGAAGAGGGATGGAATTGCTAACAACTAAAAAGGTCAGAAAAGACTTCATGTAGGAGGTTGGCATTTGAACTGAGTCTCGAAAGGCAGTGATGATTCCAAGGAACAGGAAGGTGAAGAAAAAAAAACCAAGTTATTTTCCCCAGGAATGCATTTATTCAGCATGTAAGTATCAAATTAGTATATCTTTGGATTGAATTATGTTAGAATGTTTGATTTCTAAAAAATTTCTGTTATCTCCTTCTCTTACAGAAAATGTTTAATTGCAGAAAGTAAAGACAAAGCCCTTTAATAATATTTCTCCACCATCACCACCATATGTGTATGCAAGTGTGAACATCAATTTTTAAAATTAATCACAAACCAAAGTAATTTCATAAACTAAAGCTAGTGTTTGTATGAGAAAGTATTAGCAATATTTATTTATATTTGAGGACAAAAAATTTTTTGGATATGGATAAATGGCTAAATTTAGACATAAGAGGTAAAAATACTGATGACATTGAGGTAGAGTCTTCACTATTAGGTTGTAGTACACCTAAATTGCCAAGAAAAAGAAAATATGTCGAATCATTTTTGCAATATGGATTTACTTCTAATAATGATGATGATGTGGAAAAACCTCTTTGCTTAATTTGTAATGAAGTTTTGGCTGTGGAAAGCATGAAATCAGCCAAACTAAAACAACCAAGCATGCAGTGTACTGCAATAAACCAAAGGAATATTTTGAATGACTTTTAAAATTTTCAAATAAAGAAAAACAATGTTTTGAGAAATTTGTTACTGTCAATGAAAAATATTTACCTGCATCTTATGAAACTTCTTATTTAAGGGCAAAAACTAAAAAGCTCGACACAATAGGAGAGCTTATGTTACCTGCTGCTATTAAAATGTCAGAAATAGTTCATAGGAAAAAGTATGGGCATGAAATTTGTAAAATTCCTTTATCAAATGATACTATTTCCAAAAGAATTTCTGAAATTAGTAACGACCAGTTCCAGCAGCTTATTATCAGGCTCTTAAGTTTAAGGCCCAAAGTTTGCAATTCAGTTAGATGAAACAAGTGATATTTCTAACATGGCACAGCTGTTACTTTATATAAGATATATTTATGAAGGATGCAGACATGAGGAATTATTGTTTTGTCACTCTTTGGAAGGGCTCACAGGAGGGGAAGATATATATCTTAAACATCAATGAATTTTTCACAAATGAAGATTTATGGTGGAAAAATTACATTGGAGTCTGTACAGACAGTCCTGGAGCAATGATGGGTAAAAATGTCGCATTTGTGGCAAAAGTTAAAGCTGGTGGTAATGAACACATCACTTTTACTCACTGTATGATCCATTGGGAGGTACCTGTAACCAAAAAAATTGTCACCAGAATTAGATGTAGTGCTTCACAATACCACCAAAATTGTTAACTTCATTAAAAGTCATGCCCTTAGCAATCATGTTTTCAAACCTCTGGAAAGACATGGACTCCAATTACAAAAGCTTATTACTACATTTAGAGGTAAGGTGGCTCTCAAGAGGGCGAAGTTTAAACAGATTATTAAAACCAAAAGATGAAGTTGTTCTATTTTTGACTAAGCAGAAATCCAATTTTGTTAATTTTTTTCATAATGACTTACAGCTTTCAAAACTGTGTTGTTAGATTAAAAAAACTCAATGATTTAAACATGTGTCTTCAAGGAAAAAATTGTAACATATTTATGTTAAAAGATAAAATTTAAAGTTTTACTAAAAAAGTTATTATTTGGAAGAATAGGATGGAAAATGGTTCTTTAGAAATGTTTACAGCTACAGATGATTTTATAATTGAAAATAACCTTCCCAAAGATTTAATTGTAAGAGTTATAATTGATGTGCCAGGAGACACAGTTTCAGAAATACTTCCAATCAAATTTTGATTCTAAAAAAAAAGTTGGATTCATAAACCATACTCAATTGAAATAAAAAAAAATGTCAGTCATCTACCATGAAAAATCCAAGAAGAATTTGCTGAGTTATCAAGTGACACAGGTTTAAAACTTGAGTTTCCTAAAAAAAATCACTAAATGAATTTTGGCCTGGAATTAGGACAGAATTTCCAGCAATTTCTGAAATGGCCCTAAACATACTTCTGCCATTTTGTACTACATATTTCTGTGAAGCAGCATTCTCAGCATTGATAATTATAAGCTCAAAACACTGATCACCTCTGAAAAATGTTGAAGATGTTTTACATCCTGCTGTTTTAAATATTCTGCCAAGATTTAATTTTTTATATAAAAACAAACAAGCACATCCATGTCATTAATATGCAAATTTGATTTCATTTTTAATAAATGATAAAATTATATGTATACCAAAGAATTATTTTAAAATTTTTTTATGATTTATTATCAAAGTTTGATTTGCATACCTATTTTATATATACATACCCAGAGTCACATAAAAATTTCTTGGGCGAAAAGGGGTTGCAAGTAGAAAAAGTTTAAGAAGCCCTGGTCTATGTAACTTTTAGCAAGATGTAGTTTCCTTCTTTATCTCTTTTAATTAGATCTATTTTTGCTTTTGCTTTGTCTGAGATCAGGATTGCTAGTCCTGCTGAAGCACAATAGATTCTGCTCTAGCCCCTTACCTTTACTCTATGCATGTGTGTCTCTCTGCTTCAAGTATGTTTCTTGTAAGCAACATATTATAGGATTCTGGTTTTTGATCCACTCTGCTGTTACTTCCATTTTATGAGAGAGTTCATCCTTTTTAGACTTCTCTTGGGTCTTGATATTGGAGATCAAATTTTTTGTTCAATTCTATTCTTCTCCTTATAAAAGCTTGAAATCCTTCTATTTCACTGAATGACCATTTTTTCCCTTGAAGTATTATGCTTAATTTTGCTGGATAAGTCACCCTTGGTTGCAGTCCTAGCGCCTTTGCCTTCTGGAATATCATGTTCCATTGACCTCTGATCTTTTAAAGTTGCAGCTGCTAAGTCCTGTGTGATCCTGATTATGGCTTCCCAATGTCTGAATTGTTTCTTTTTGTCCACTTGTAGAATTTGTTCCTTGACCTGATAGTTCTGTAATTTGGCTACGATGTCCTGTGGAGTTTTTATTTTGGGATCTCTTTCTTGAGACAAACTGTGGATTTTTTTCATTGGTCTGCGCCACTCACGCTGGACTCTGCTCCGCTCAGCTCCACTCCCCTCAGCTCCCAGCTCCGTGCGGGATAGATCTTACCTAGAGACCATCCAGGCTGTCCCGGGCTGGAGCCCTGCTTCCCTCTGCCACTTTGTGGGTTCTGCAGTTCTAGAATTGGTTCAGAGCCATTTTTTATAGGTTTTTGGAGGGACTTGGTGGGGAGCTCACGCCAGTGCCTGTTTTCCAGCCACCATCTTGGCTCGTGGATTTTTTTTAATACCCATTTTGTCCTCTGGTTCCAGGATATCAGGGCAGTTTTACTTAATAATTTCTTGAAAGATGTTGTCCAGGTCCTCCTTTTGACTATGCCTCTCAGGTAATCCAATGATTATGATATTGTCTCTCCCGGATCTATTTTCCAGGTACGTTGTTTTCCCCATGAGGTATTTTACATTTTCTTCTATTTTTTCGTTCTTTTGAATTTGTTTGATTGATTCTTGATACATCATAGAGTCATTAGTTTCCACTTGCCCAATTCTAACTTTTAAGGAGTTGTTTTCTTCAATAAGCTTTTGTACTTCCTTTTCCATTTGGCCAATTACTTTCTAAGCAGGTTTTTTTTTTTCCTAAGCTATAGACTCTTTCTTTTCTCATACTTCTCTTGCGTCACTCTCATTAGGCCAGCAAGTGAGTGCGTGGCCTCTTAGGTGAGTCTGTGTGTGGGATGGGGCACCTCCTGTTTTTGTCTTCTTTCCTTTGGTTATAAGGCTTAGGTAAGATTTGGCGAGGTCGGAAAGCAGAGGTCCAATAACGGGAGTCCATACCAGCCAAGGCTAGTGTACCAGAAGTGACTTGACAGACCCAACCCTGAGGTGGTTCAGCCTGGAAGCCAAGATGCCATGTCATGAAGCAAAGGAGTGACTTCTCTAAGGGCTCTGCTGCATCCAGAAGTAAACTTGAGGGGTGTGTGGGGTGGAACTGAGGTGGTAGAGGGGAGAATTTTCTCCTACTTAGGGTGTTTGTTGTTTCTTATCATACCTTCTTAGTAAATGTTCCTTTATAAAAGCTAATTGATATTAGTTGATTGACTGAAAATGTGGCAGCAATCACTGGCTATCGCTATTGGGAGCGCATGCTAGAATGGGAGCTTGAGGTAATAGGGCTAGAACACCCCGATGCCTTGGAGCTACCCCTAGAACTCCAAGACAGACCCTATGGATCTGCCCTGCTAATGCATATGTGGGAAGGGAGGAATAAGCATTTATTATGTGCCTATTAAGTGCCAGGCACAGTGCTAAGCCTTTTACAAATATTTATTTGATACAGTTTGGGAGTATAAGGCCAGAACTTTGCTACAGTATTCCCAGACTGGTTGAAACCAGGCTAAAGGATCAGAAATCTAGAACTGGAAGGGACTTCAAAGGCCCATCTAGTCCAATCCACTTGTTTTTCACAAGGAAAAAGTCCCAGGAGGGTTAATTGATTTACCCAGGATCCTAGAGGCAGGATTTGAACCCAGGCCTTCTGACTCCAGATGAATCGCTTTTTCTGTTGTACCATGCCTGCTTATAATTAAACTGTAGATGTGTTCTTAGTCCATGCTAATGTTTGTCTTATAAGAAACAACAGCCAGGAGACAGAAAACTGGAGAGTTGCTCCCTGCAAAGGAATGGAGACTCAGGATGAACTTCTGAAGGTCCTGCTCGAGTGATGCTAGGAGTGGAATCATGAAAGCTTTTAAGTCATGGAGAGAGTCTGTAGGGACACAGACATAGATTATATGAACTGGAAGGGCACTTTTTTTCCATCAACTATCATAGAGAGAGAACTGCCTTATGAGCTGGAATATGGCGCCTGCCACTTACTAGGTATATGACTTCAGGCCAACATTCTGGTCCTCAGTTTTCTCATCTGTAGAAGAGAGAGAATGATGCCCTGTCTATTTGCCTTACAGAGCTGTTGTAGTGATTACTTAAAGTAATGGACTAGAAAGAGAGATGTAATCACAGAGTGGAACATGACCATCCTATGGTATTTTTATAATCGTCATTGTTACCATTCCCCGGCTCCCCGTGCAAACTCCCAGGCTTTTGTGACTCTCCCTGACTCTGACCACTAGGAATAAGGCTCTTCGGAAGGAAAAAGAAAGGTCAGTAAATCCAGCTCCAGGAAACTCCTTGGAAGGAAAAAGTATTAGTAAATTCAGCCAGGAAGCCAGCTCTGGAGCTCTGGGAGCACCAGAAAGAAATATGTTACCCGTGCATCTGGCTTATAATGTATATGAATCCCTGACATGTAATTTGAGTAATATATGTAAAGTAAAAATCCAAGCTCTGATTTAGGAGCCTCATTATTACCCTGTCAGCAGAATTCATGTTCTCTTTGCAGAGCGTGCTGGGTCCATCATCTTATCTACAGAGGCAGGAAAGGTACAGGCAGCTTCCTGACAACTAGCCTGATGGCTGTGGAGCCACAGATGGCAGGCTGGCAGGGGGTTCTGGTTTCTGAGGAATTGCGAGGGGCTCAGAACATCCTAGATCCAGAGTGAGAAGGTCCCTCAGAGGTCACCTAGCCCAGCCCTTTCATTTTACAGACAAGGACACACTGAGGACTGGAGTAACTTGCCCAGTACTCCATAGCGAGGAAGTGTCTGAGGGACTCAGTGACTATTACTACTTTATTATTTACTCTGTTACTATCTATTACTTCATGCTTTCTTAGAAGAGACTATGGGAAGATTAAATCAACTCATTCCCAAGCCCTAGACTAACAGTAAAACTCCAAACAAGGGTCTTGTCATTGACAATCTGTCATTTGAAGATGTTGTGATCCTAAGTTCCAGCTATGTGATTTAAGATTTGGTTATTCTAAGACTCTTGGATTCTAAGATTTTAAAAATTCCTTTGTTTATTTATTTTTGGCCAGACTTGTGATTTCAGAGATATAAGAAATTCCAGGCAATGAAAGTGCCTCTATTAATGTGTTACATGCTCTCTCTGGGGCACTGAGAAACTGAAATGACATATGCAGTCACACAGACATTATATATTGCTGGTGGGATTTGAACCCCAGTCTTCCTTATACAGAGGCCAACTCTCTGTTCAACACAAAGGATACATCACATGGCTTCTCACTGTTATTTCAAAATTCCATAATTCTAAAATTTTTATGATTCTAAGTTTAGTCGGTTGAACTGCTATTTCACATTTTGTACTTACTGCCAGGGACGTGGGTGGCACTCCCACACAGCACAGGGTTGAGAACCCAGGAAAGCCCACACAGCAGAATCCTTCTCTTCTATGGATAATTCCATAATTCTAAGATTCCATGGCTCTTAACTTTTATAATTCTAAGAGTCTGTGATGCTTCGATATTGTGGATCTAAGGCTCTGTGACTCAGTGATTAGAGTCTGAAAACCCTGTGAACCTATAGCAGGGAACAAAGGCCAAGTGCTTTGCATTTCCCCTGCCCCTCTGTGCTCACTGGTAAGTGGGCACTTGGGACAGGACCACAGGAACTGAAACATAGCTCCAAGCCAGCTCTCTGCCTGGCTTTGAGACTGGCTCAAAAGGTGGAAGAGACTTTTCTCCCTTGATTGTGCAGGGACACGTGATTTATGCGCTTTACGGCATTTTTATGAGCTGCTTTAGCCAGTCACACAGTGTAATAACAGCATAGTAATTGTGCTGGCTGTGTGGCCTGGCGCTTAATTATCATCGTGTCATCGTCGCTTGCCAGCCTCCCCCCAGTAACCTTGCCATATGGCCCAGAGCCAACTGTAAAAAAATTTAAAAATTAAAAGGGAGAGACAATGAGAAGAGACTCCCCTTTGCCCAACCTCCTCCTCCCAAACATGATTTTGACATAAAAGTTACATGGCATTAGTAGTTGGACAGGGAATCAGGAGACCTGAGTTCAAGCCCAGGTTCTGCTACTTCTATAAGTGGCTTTCCCTCTCTGGGCCTCACTATCTCAATCTGTGAAATGAAAGGGTTAGAGTTAGACTTAATGATTTTATCAGACCATAATATTTTATCTTCAGTCTTTTAAACCTGAGTGTGAGTCTCAGGCCCTCTCCAGGGGTAACTCTTCGAGAGTTAGGACAAGGGAACAGGGACAGAAGCAAAAGATGGAACAAGGTTTGGAGGGAAGAAAATGGTAAATGGAGGGGGCTGGGGAGGAACCAAAGGCCAATTTTACCTAATTCACAACTCTTCTGAAGACCAGAGTTGGTTAAAGGAGGGAGAAGGCAAGAAAACACATTGCTGTAAATCCATCCCTAATACTTGGGCAGCTTGGGCACAGTGGATAGAATGCCAGACCTGGAATCAGGAAGACCTGAGGTCAAATCCAGCCTCAGACACTTACCAGCTATGTGACTATGGGCAAGTTACTTAACTTTGTTTGCCTCAGTTTCCTCATCTGTAAAATGAGCTGCAGAAGAAACTGGCAAACCACTCTAGTTACAAATTGCTCTCCAGAATGGTTGGATCAGTTCACAATTCCACCAACAATGAATTAGTGTTCCAATTTTCGCACATCCTCTCCAACATTTATCATTTTCCTGTTTTGTCATGTTAGCCAATCTGATAGGTGTTATGTGGTACCTCAGAAATGGTTTTGATTTGCATTTCTCTAATTAATAGTGATTTAGAGCATGTTTTCATGACTATATATATGTTTTATAAAATATATATTTTGTAAATATATATGTATATCATATATTTTCATGACTATAGTTTTTCATAGAGTCTTTTTGTATGCCTATAGATAGCTTTAATTTCTTCATCTGAAAGCTGCCTGTTCATATCCTTTGACCATTAATCAATTGGGGAATGACTTGTATTCTTATAAATTTAACTCAGTTCTTTATATATTTTAGAAATGAGGCCTTTATCAGAGACATTGGCTGTAAAAAATCCATTTGGAGTTTTCTTCTGAATATTTCCTCTCCCTCCTCTACCCAGAGTGTCAATTCTTGTAATGAGAGGGGAAAAAAGGGAGAAGAAAAGCAGTTTGGCAAGACTAATAAAACTATCAACCCTGTTTGATATGCAGTATCCCATTATATGTATATGCCAGTATATGCAGTAACCCATTATAGTCCTCCACCTCTGAAATAAAAGGAGAGAGGCATGTTGTCTCATCTCTTTTGCAGTGCCAAGCTTGGCCAGTTTCATGGGTTGGGTTTGGTTTGGTTTGTTTCTGCCATTGTCCATTCTGTTTACATTGTCGCATTCATTTGTGTATGTTATTTTTCTGATTCTGCTTAGGTAACTACATCAGTTTACATATATCTTCCTAGGCTTCTCTTAATTCTTTATATTTTGTCATTTCTTACAGTGAAGTAATATTCCATTATGTTCACATACCATAATTTGTTTAGCCATTTCCCAATCGATAGATACCTATTTTGTTTCCAGTTATTTGTCATCGCAACAAGTAGCATAACTTATTATGTATTATATTTCCATGAGTGTGAATTTCTTACACTTTCATCTCTCCATTTCATGATCCATTCAACAATACTCAATAATTATTAAGCACCTTCAGTGTACAGAGTACTCTGCATCCTGAGCTAGTCTCAAAGCCAGAAAGATTAGTACTTACATCAATCCTTTATGTCATAGACTCATGACTCTGAATTGGAAAAGAACTTAGGGGTCATTTATTACTTTAAATATGATGCCTGGTACATAGTAAGCACTCAAATGCTTTGTTACTTCCTTTAGCATTTACAAAACCCTCTATATTTTACTGTTCAGTCATGTCCAACTTTTCATTACCCCATCTAGGGTTTTCTTGGCAAAGATACTGCAGTGGTCTGCCATTTCCTTCTGCAGCTCATTTTACAGATGAGGAAATTGAGTCAAACAAGTTTAAGTGACTTGTGAGTGTCTGAAGACAGATTTGAACTCTGGTCTTCCTGACTCCCTTCCCGGTGCTCTATCCACTGTGCCACCTAGCTGCCCTACTTCATTTGGGTTTCTCAATAACCCTGGGAGGTAGATTTTATAGGTGTTATTATGCCCATTTTATAAATGAGGAAACTGAGGCTGTGGGAAGGAAAGTGACATTTCTATCATCATACAGATAGCAAGTATCAGAGGTAGGATTTTTAACCTAGGTTTCCCTGAATCCAGGTCCTGCGTGTTCTAGCTCCATAGGACTCTTCCCATTCTGCTCCAAGTAAAGCCAAATTGCCAGCAGAGGGGTAAGAATCTCTGGGCCTTCCTAATATCTAACATTACATAAATGCATTAGAGAAATGTAAAACAAAATGACAGTAAGGTCTGAAGGGGGAGGATTACTACTGACTAGGGAAGGCTTCATGGTAATGGCGAAATTTCAATTGGGATTTAAGAGGTGGGTTGGAATACACCAGGTAAAGACAGGAGAAGGCACTCCAGGTAGAGGGGACGGCAAGGGCAAGGCACGGAGGAAGGAGAGTGCCTAGATGTATTTGGAGGACAGAGTAGTCTAATTTGACTGAGAGGTTGAGTCCCAGAGTGGTGATATAATTTGCCCAAGGTGACACGGCAAATACTAAAGCAGTGATTCTAACTCAGGATTCTTGCCTCCCAGTACAGAACACAATGTCACCTAGTTTTGCCAGGAAGGCAAAGCATCCAGGCCTTGCAACAATTTAAACACTGGGAATGTAGCAGATGCAGGCCTTCCCTCTATCTTGCTCCCTTACCCTACTCACCCTTGGCTGGATGGTAGGTGTTACCACATCCAATAATTAGAGTGGGAAGCTGTAGGACTGAGCCAAAGCCCCAAGAAGGTCAGCAGAGCTGCATCTGTCCTCATCCGTCTGGCAGCGATGTCTGGGTGGTATTTTTAGCAGGGCAGGAAGATGTCCCTACTCACGTTCCCGGGGAGGTGCCTGCTTGATATCACCGAATCCCTTCACTGCCTAGCAGACAAGGGGAAACCTGCCCAAGAGGGAGTCTGTGAAAGCAGAGCTGGAGGAAAGGGGAACCAGAGCTGGGGGAATAATATTAATTCACTTTTCTATAGCACCCCATAGGGAGGGCTGGGGCTTCCTAACATCCACTATTACATAAATGCATTAGAGAAATGTAAAACAAAATGCTAGCGAGAGAAGTGTGCATAGTGAAGGAAGAAGGGCTAGGCAGTATGGTACTATGGAAAGAAAGCTGAATTTAGATCCAGAGGACTCAGGTTTGAACCTGGCTTTACCACTTGCCAACTGTATAACCTTGGGCAAGTCACTTAACATCTCTTGGTCTCAGTATCTTCATTTGTACAATGATGGGGTTCGACTGTATGAGCCCTGTCCCTTTCGGCTCCAAACCTGGGATCCTACGATTAGCATTGCCTCCTTACAGAGAAGAAAAATGAGGCTCCCCTAGGAGAAGTAAGTTGCCTAAAGTCCTGCAGATACTTGGATATCTAGATAGTAGCCATTGGAATATGAGTCAGAGAAGGGGGCTAATTTTGAGGTAAGCACATCTGTAAAATGTGGCTAATAATAAAACCTACCTCATGGGGCTGTGGTGAGGATCACATGAGATAACATATGTAAAGTGCCTTGCAAATCTTTGAGTGCCATACAAATGTGAGCTATTATCGTTGGTCTCATTGGCAGAGAAGGTGGAGTCACTGGCAGTGGGGATGGTAATAGGCCCTTTGCACAGCAGAGGTATCAGCACTGCCCTGGAAGTTAATCTTTTGGAGAGCTTTCTTTCCTTTTAACTGGGCCCCTGTGGAGGGAGACTTACCCTGTATGTTTCCTGACTTTTTAGATTCAGCCTAAGCTCTCTCTTTCCCAGAGTAAATCTTCTCCCTTAAAATGCTGAAAGGGTTTGTCTAGGAACAGTGCTGGGACTTAGCTATTTGACAATCAGCATCAAACTCCTGATTTATTTCTCATCCTTTCTAAACTGTTTTTTGATGATGAAAGTCATCTACAAAAAGGGATGATCAAAGAGTCATTACCTTAGGTTTCCTTTTAGATACAGGTTGGAATTTCTACAAGAGGGGCACCTTCTCTAGACCTTCTCTTTTTTTCTAAAAATGAATTAAGAATTTTTTTTGTTATTCTAAACTTGATAAATACCAGGAAATATGAGCATTTCCATATAAGGAGAAAATAAAAGAGGATTGTATATAAAACCATGAATCTCCAATATGTACAGCTTATTTTGTCAAAATATACAACAAAAAATCAAAATATGTAATATATTCATCACAATAGTTCCAAAGCTGTCATGCTCTTTTCTAGGTTTCCTTCTGACACTCCTTCTGTTCTATTCTGTGCCCCCTTTTAAATGCTTCATTAAAATCCTTACTATTTTCTTCATCTCTATAATTACCCCCTCCAGTCTAATTCTCTCTGACCCAATTTTTTTTGAAACCCTGTTTTGTGACCAATAAGTATAGCCAATCAAAATAAATCCATACATTGTTCACATCCTAAAATGTATGTCTCATTCTTTGTCTCTAGTTCATTATCTCTTTGTCAAGAGGAGGGAGGTATGCTTACTCGTTTTCCATCTGGAATCATGGTTGGTCATTCTATTGATCAGAATTCTTAATTAGACTTTTTCCAAAGGGACATGGCTAAACCCAGTGGAAACTGAGTCACTTTCTTCCCCGCCTCCTTCACAACTTCTACCTGTAGGGAATTTCTCTGAGTGTCCATGGGTCTATGGTCCATCTATGGTCTTCCATTCTTTCTCTGACTACCATCTTTGTTTGGGACATGGGTTAGGGATAATAGAGAAAGCTTCCATGCGTTCCACAGTTTTGTGGTTCTAGAGTTGGTTAATTGGCTGGGAAAAAATCATTAAGACTGAACTTACTTGGGACTTTATGATGCTGCTTACTGATCAGCCTCAGGATGACTAGGGCTCTGCTGATGCCACCCAGCAGAGAGGGAGGTATCGTGGGCCTGGTTTAAGGGCATTTGGTCCTACCTCTAGATTTCAGCACCAAGGCCAGAGGTGCAGGTGTATTGCGATCAGAAGATCGTACATTTGGAGCTAGAAGGAATCTTAGTGGTCATGTAGTCTGAACCTCTTCATTTCACAGATGAAAAACTGAAGTCAGGAAAAGTTAAGTGACTTATCCAGGATCACAGAGTAAGTGACAAAGTCAGAATTTGAACTTAGGTCCTCTGACTCCAGAACCTGTGTTTCTTTTACTGTGCCATGCTGCCTCTTCACTGAGTAGGGACCCTGACAAGAATGCCCAAAGCTGTCTCTATATTTGTACCACTGAAGAGCTCTGGACTTGGAGACAGAAGTCCTAGGCACATCTCTTTGCTAGTTGTATGACACTGGGTTCAGAAAAGATTAATCTTTCTAGACCTGAGTTTCCAAAATAGATGATCTCCACTCTGTTTATCTCACAAAGTTGTTGGGAGGCCAAGTACAATGAAGATACAAATGATCATAACCTGCTTAGCCTGAGGTGCTCCTGGTGGGGATAGGAACAAACCATGTGTTTCCTGGCAACACCAGTGGCTTTGGGATATACTGCTGGTTGATAAACTTGCCAGTTTGATCAAAGGGGCATTAAATTAAACCAAAGCAGCTAAGAGGAAACTGCCCAGAAATAACTAAAAGCCCAGACCCAATGAAAGATACTGGATATGATAGAGAAACAAAAGAATCATAAAACTTAAGTTTAGAGTTGGAAGGGATCGAATCATCTAGGATGCCACTCCCTTTTTACAGGTAAGAAAACTGAATCTCACAGAAAGGAAGAGGCATGCCCAAGGTGGCATAATTAATAAGTAAAAGATCTATGGCTCAAATTCAGGCCTTCTGACTCTAAATCCAGTGTAGTTTTTTTTTCTTGTTACCCTACCACACCTCTAAAAATGGCTGAGAAGGAAGGTCTTATTAATCAAATTCACAGGTCGGGGGAAATACCTATGGCTTCAGGTCTATACCCTAATGCCTAAAGTATAGTTATTAAAAAGAATGAGTTAGAACTCTCAAGGCAGTATGGGATGGTGGGAAGAACCCTGCATTTGAAGAGAGAGGGCCTGGGTTCAAATCTTAGCCTTGCTGTTTACTAGCTGTTGGCTTTGGACAAAATCACTTAACTTCTCTGATTCTTGGGTTCCTTATCTGTAAAATGAGTATCAGCTGAATTTTGAGATCCTTTCCAGCTCTAAATCCTAGAATGAAATTTTATTTCGAGTCTCACTGAAGCTTGGTTGTATGAGACTTATTTGTGGAAAGGCACAATTAGTTCGGAAGGAAACTATTGCATAGAGGGAGAGTGGAGTAGAACTGTAGATTAAGGAGATACATACTTATGGAGAAATTCACAAGAAAAAATTGGGAAACGTGGAGAGAATTTGGAGGAGGATCGAAGGAAGAATAGATAAGTATTATATTATAATGGAAATATACTACAGATCACCTGACCAGGGGCAGTCAATGGATGATGGGTTCTTGATATAAATCACAAAACTGGTACAAAGGCTTGATATAGCTGGATATCAATAGAGAACTTCATTTATTAGGGTATTTTCTCTAAAAGTACAGTAGCTAATAAATATTTGATTTGCCTCATTGATAATTTCATTTCTCATGAGAAAAACTGCTCATATAGACTTGATTCTGAACAATTAAAAGATTGATGAAGTAGGAAAAAATAGGACTTTGGGAAAAGAAAGTGAACTTTTCATTTTAGAGTTCATAATAACCAAGGAGGGCCAAGTCAAGTCAATGAACATTTACGTTCATCGTACCAGGCATTGCGCTAAGCTACAAAGAGAGGTAAAAGACAGTCACTGCTCTCAAGAAGCTCACAGACTAATGGTGGTGGTGGTGGCGGTGGAAGGTCAACATGTAAACAACTATGTACAAACAAGATATAGATAGTATAAACTGGAGATAGTTAACAGAGGGAAGACACTCAAATTAAGGGAGGAAAGAAACAAGCATTTTATAAGCACCTCCAATGTGCAGGGCACTGTGCTAAATGCTTTACAAATATTATTCCATTTGCTCTTTAGAATTATCTTGGGTGGAAGGTACTACTATTATTCTCATTTTCTAGTTTTAAAAACTGAGGCAGACAGAGGTTAAGTGACTTGCCTAGGGTCACAAATATAGCAAGTATCTGAGACTGGATTTGAACTCAGGTCTTCCTTAGTCCAGGTCCAGTGTTCTATCCATTGAGGCACCTACCTGCCTCACAAAATGAAAAAAGATTCTTGTAGAACGTAAGATTTTAATTGGGATTTGAAGAAAGGAAGGAAGCAGAAATAAGAAAGGGGCAATTTCAGGCATGGAGGACAGTCGGTGAAAATGCCTAGACCCAGAGATGCAGCTTATTCAAGAAATAGCAAGGAGGCCAGCATGCATGGGATTTTAGAGTACATGAGGTGGAGTAAGGTATACAATTGGAAAGGTAGGAGAGGGCCAGGCTATGAAGGACTTTAAATGCCGAACTGAGCATTTTATATTTGAACCTGGAGGTGACAGGGAGTCACTGAAGGTTACTGAATAGAGGGGGCAGGGTGGACATGGTTAGACCTATGCTTTAAGAAGAGCAATTTGACAATTAATGAAGGATAGACTGTAGGGAAGGGAGACTTGAGGCAAGGAGACCAACTAGCAAGCTATTGTAATACTCTGGGGCTAGGCTTTAGGTGATGAGGACTTGAATCAGGATGGTGACAATGTCAGAGGAGAGAAAGGAGTGTATATGAGGGAGAAACAATACAATGAAATTTCTCTTGTCTGGGAAACTTGAATACATCCACAGACACTGCTTTCTCTTACTATTGCATTGCTCATTATGAGTTTCAGTTTCCTATGACCATTTCTGGTCCTCCTACTGTCTGACGATAATGTTCCTTAACATAGGAGACAGATGGAAACGAAATAAGAATGAATAGTTTTTCTTTTTCTCTATGGCCTGTTAACATCATCTCATCCACAATGAGTTATTTCGTGTTACAATGTCACAATCATAGTCACATGTCACAATCTCAATGATTATTCCATGTTCTTTTTGCCCCCAACATAGTACTAGAAAAAAATTTTTTTTCAATATCACTTCATTCAAGAGCTCCCTATGTAGCCACATCAATCTCTTCAGATACACCCCCCCCCATTTCTCCTCATTAAGATCATTCACAACTGCTTCCTCAGAATTTCTGATCCCTCTTGAACCTTCCTTCAGGCCTCAGCTCAAATCCTACTTTCTACAGGAGGCCTTTCTTGGTCCTATTTCCCTACCCATTCACTCATCCACATACCTTCTCTCTGAGATTCTTTTCCATTTATACTAATTTTATTGTGTATATTCATGATTATTTGCATATTGCCTCCCGGTTAGAATGTAACTACAGAGGGCAGGGACTGTCTTTCTTGCCTTTCTAAACAAAGATGGACATATCTTTGATCTTGTCATCATCCATAAATGGACCACCTTCACATTCATGAATTCTGAAATTCCCCTATTTGATCGAAATCTATTGGCTCTCTACCTCTACCTTTGCCTTCCAATATCAAATCCTGCTTTTTATCTGCACCATGACCTCTAATTCTTCTACTCCTCAGGTCTTTCCTAGGCCATCTGTATTAGCCACTCTCTTCTCCTTTCCCTATCCTGACCCCTTGGTGAACCATATCAATTCTGCACCATCCTCTTCCTTGAATTCCTTGCCTCATTATTATGTTGCTGATTGTACCTGCCAAGCCTCAGCTCTGGATCACCCCGATACCCCTTGCCTTTGTCCCTGTGCACATGCTGCTGAATGAAGGGGGAGAAAATCATTCAACCGTTCTAACTAGACCTACAAATTTATGTTACATAACCTCAACTGGACCCTCACTCCTACTAGGCAATTCTTCTACACTTCCCTAATTATTTAACCCACTATCTTACTCAACATAGCACTTTTCCAAGCCTTTTCATCCCTCCTCAAACTTTCTATGGCTTCCTTTCCTCCTATCCTCTCAGCTAAGAATCCTCCTATTTTACTGAAAAAAAAAATGAGGGCATTCACCAAGAGCTCACTCTTCTCTCCTCTTCGTTCATACAACTCAAATGCCATCTGCCACTATCACTCCCTTCTGCCTTCACAAGTGATGCCATTTCATCCTGTCTCCTCCAGAAGATTTCCCCCTCTATCATCTTCACTGTCTTACTTAGCTTCAATCTCTCCCTGTCTACTAGCTGCTTCCCTATACCCTACAAACATGTCCATGTCTTCCCCACCCTTAAAAAGGTGCCTTATTTGATTTATCCCATATCTCTCTTGCCTTTTGTGGCTAAACTCTTTTAGAAGGCCATTTACAACAGGTGTCCCCATTTCCTTTCCTCTTAGTGTCTTAATCCTCTACAACCTGACTTCCAACCTCATTATTCAACTGAAACTGCTCTCTGAAAAGTTACCAATAATCTCTTAATTGCCAAATCCGATGGCTTCCCCCATCCTCATCCTTCCTGACCCTTTCTGTAGTCTTTGACACTGTCAATCACCCTCTTCTCCTTGATGCTTGTCTTTTCTCTAGGTTTTTGGGACACTATTTTCACTTGGTCCTCCTACCTACTGGACCACTCCTCAATCTCCTCTCTTGGATCTTCATCCAGATCGTGCCCGCTAACTGTGTCTCACAGAATTCTGTCCTTGGCCCTCTTCTCTTTTCCCTATATACTGTTTCACTTGTTGATCTGATCTGCTCCAATAAATTAAATTATCCTCTTTATGCTAATGATTCTCAAATTTACTTATCCAACTATAACCTCAGCTTACTTCTTTCTAGCTTTGCATTTCCACTTGCCTATTAAGCATCTTGAACTGGATGTCCTGTAGTCATCTTAAATTCAAAATCTCCAAAGCTGAACTCATTATCTTTTCCCCCAATGCCATCAAAATTCCCTGTTACCGATGAGGCACTATCATCCTCCCAGTTCCCCAGGCTCACAACCTGGGTGTCAGCCTTGACTGTTCACCATCTCTCATGCTCCATATCCAATCTATTGGCAAGACCTGTCAATTTCATCTTTGCAACCAACATCTCTCAAATACGTGTCTTTGACACTGCCAGCACCCTGGTATAGGCCCTCATATCCTCACAACTGAACTATAATAACAATCTTCTGGTTGGTCTGCCTGCAATAAATCTCTCCCTCCTCCAGTTTATCCTCCATTCAGCCAAAAGAGTGATTTTTCCTAAAGCTCAGGCCTGACCATGCGGTTCCCCCCCACCCCAACTTAATAAACTCTAGTGGCTCCCTATCACATCTAGAATGAAATAGAAAATCTTCTGTTTGGCATTCGAAGCCCTTCCTAACCTTGCCCTCTTTTCCACTCTTCTTGTGATTTATAATTGCGCCCTCCCTAACACATATTTTTGGATCCAGTAACAGATCTTTGTTGTTTCCTGAATGAAACACTCCATTTCATCTCTGTGTACTTTCCTGGCTGTCCCCCATGCCCAAAATGCTCTCCCTCTTTATCTCTGTCTCCTGGCTTTTCTGGATTCCTTCACGTCCCAGATGATATGCCACTTTCTAGAGGAAGCCTTTCCTAATCTCTCTTCATTCTAGGGCCTTCCCTCTGTTGATTATTTCCAATTTATTCTGTATATAGTTTGTTTGTACATAGTTGTCTGCAGGTTGTCTCTCCCAATAGATTGTGAGCTCCTTAAGGGCAGAGACTGTCTTTTGCCTTTCCTCAAATCCCTAGACCTTAGCACAGTGCCCAGCACATAGTAGGTACTTAATAAATGCTTATTGATTGAGTGAAGTCCTCAATGAATAGACTGACTTGAATAGTCTTGTGTTGTCATTATTTCCTTCAGTCGACAAAACATTTATTAAGCGCCTACTGCCTGTAATGTACTGTGTTGAGTACTAGATAATGACAGCACACTTTACAGTCACAAAAACACTTTACAGGTCATTTAATTTCATCCTCCCAGCACTCCTATGAGGGTGACAAGGATTGATAATGATCAAAAATGATAATTAATAATAATGATAACCATAACTCATTTTCCTCTAGTGCTTTTTTCTTCGTCCAACAACCCTTTGTGGTAAGGAATATAAATATTGCTCCCTTTTAATGTATTTTTATTTGTATTCATTTGTTTGTTTGGAAAGGCAGTTTTTTTTTGCTTGAAGCTTCCTACATTGATGAAATCACAGATCCAATAAAAGAAATGCAATTTTTTTCTTACTAAAAATTCAGTAACTATAGACACTGAGGTAAGCCTTGAGGGACGGGAAGTGAGGGGGAAAGGCTTCCTCTGACCTGGATAGGGTCCAGGAAATCCTATGAGCATGGTTCTTCCACACACATCAGAAAAAACCTCTGTGTCATAGGCAAACCCAAGGTGATTTGGATGGTCTCATGAAAAAAAAATGATTAGTCTTCATAACCAAGATCTTTGATATTTTCTCTGTTTTGGTCATCTAGAGATGCAAATGACTTTGGACAAGTCACTTAATTTCTTAGGGCCTAGAGAGGGTTGGAGGAGATGGCCTCTGAAGTCCTTTCCAGCTATGGAACTATGATCCTATGTGGCCCCTCTAGAAGCACAGCAAAGAAAGGTGTTTGGGAACCTCTATCCTTTCCTCTCTTTCAGCTTCCATGTTGTTTTTTAAGTGAACAGTTGTATGTTCCTTTCTCTACCAATAGAATGGAGGAGTCTCTGCTCTGTTGGGGGCTGGATTTATCAGGTTTGGCTAGTGTCGAGTTGTCCTGGGGGCTCTTGTAGCCTTGGCCCACTGCGGGTCAATAGTCTGATCTTTCCACCTATTAGTCTCTCCTTTTTATTCCTCTAATCCGGGGTTAGTCCTGGATTTTAAGCTAAGCAGAAGGGGCTAAAGTCCTGGCATGGATTTCTGTGGGGCCACCCCTAAACCACAAGGCATTCAGACATTCTCAGTTGTTGTTCAGTCATTTCCAACTCTTCATGACACCTTTTGGGGTTTTCTTGGAAAAGATACTGGAGTGGTTTCCCATTTCCTTCTCCAGCTCATTTTACAGATGAGAAAATTGAGGCAAACTGGTTTAAGTAACTTGCCCAGGGTCCCAAAGCTAATAAATGTCTGAGGACAGACTTGAATTCAGGAAGGTGAGTTTTCCTTGACTTCAGGCCCGGCGTTTTATCCACGGAGCCACCTGGCTGCCTCTCAGTGTTGAGTCTATGACTGTGAACATCTTGGAAGAGAATGTTTTGGGGAGTATATAGGGAATATGTCTGAGAATGTACTGGGGAAAACATGGAAGGCAGTGGGGCATAATATGGCCAAGAACATGTGGAGTAATGTTACTTGAGAACATCTGGGAGGAATGTTACAGACAGGGAACAGGCCTCAACAAAGTTAATTACAGGGTTGGGGAGGGGGTGTGGAGGAAGGGTACATCTGTTATTTGCCTGGGACTCAATTAATTTGAATAGGTTGCAGTAGAAAAGGTTTCCTCATTAGAACAAATGCCACACTTCTACAAGCCACCTCATTTATATTTCTGTTAATGTTATTCTGCTTCAGCAAGTGAGTCCTTAATGTCAATTTTAATTAAAGCATTTGCCTCTGATTGTGGACTTCCATCCAATATAGGCAGGAGGGTCACTGGAGAGTGGGAGACCCTGCCCTTGCTGATGGGAATTCTAAAGACCTGCAGCAAAGTAGGACGGGCCAATTCAATGACTCTTTAATGAAGATCATACTTTAAGGATGCCAACACATCTTTTTTTAGTAGTAGTAGTAATAATAATAATAATAATAATAACTAATTAGGGACCTCAAATGAAACCTCAGGAGAGACTAGTGTTAAAGGACCTCGGTTCTCAGCCAGCGCTCTCTAAGCCTGTAGGGTTGTTTATTAAGATGAACCTTATGAAGATCCTTAATAGGGTCAGGAAAGGAGGACCAGGGACAGCTCTGAGTCAACCGAGCAGGGTGGCACTGAGATGTCGAGACCGCAATATCGGGAGTCAGAGAATATGCCAGATTTGGAGTGAGAGGACCTGAGGTTGAATCTTGGCTCTGATGTTTTCCTACTTGTGTTCCTTTAGACAGGTCACCTAACTCCCTGGGCTTCGGTTTCTTCATCTGTAAAACGGAGTCAGACTCTATGGCCTCTAAGGTCCCTTCTAGCTTGAAATCTATGCTGCTAGGAACTTGGTCTTTGTCCTGAGGTCTAGCCACTTAGCACCTGTGTGACCTTGGGCAAGTCCATTCTTCTATTTGGGTTAAAGTTTGCAAAATGAAGATAACAATAAACCCTAGTCTTGCCTCATTTACAGGGTAGTTGGGAGATTCAAATGAGATAATTGAGAAGTGTTTTGTAAGCCCCTGCATCTGGCTCAGTTAACAGAATTATTTTTGTTACAGGCCTATGTCTTCCTCTTCAACCTTGGGCGAGTTACTCCCCTCAGTTTCCCCATCTGCAAAACTGAATGTAAGCGTAAGGAAAATCTCCGAGCCGCTTTCTAGACCAATATACGATCCTTCCACCTCGGTGTTTCTACAGATTCATAAGGTACCTGTCCCCAGGGTAAAGGAGGTTTAAGTTGGGGTTGGGGGACCAGGCAGGCTGGGACTTGGCCTCTTCCGATCAGGGGCATTCAGGTGCAACGGGGGGAGGGGAGGCAGGGCCTCGAACTAAGTTGTCTCCTCCCCTCCACTCGCTGCGTCCGGCTTCTCGGAGACCAGGCGGAGGCAGAGAGCAGGAGATGCTGGGGGATGTGGTCCCCCTCGCTCGCACAGCTCCGCAGCAATCCGCCCATGGATGAGGGCGGGGCGGCTCTGCTCCACGGAGCCCCAGCTCTAGCTCCATCCCCATCCCCATCCCCATCCCCATCCCCATCCCCGAAGAGGGTGGGGCTTGCACCGGAGGGATGCCCCCTCCCGAAGGCCCTCCCGGGCTGCTCGCGCCCCGCCCCTGGCCCCGCCTTCCCCCGCGAGACCTAGGGCCTTTCCAAAGTCGAGGTGAGAGGAGGGGTATCGGGAAGCCTACCGTGACCAAGCCGCCTCCGCCTCGGCTGCATCTCCTTTAGCAGGGCGCTCAGACGCAAGAGAAAAAGTGCGTGCGCTGGGTGGACAAGAGCGCAGGGGGGGTCGAGCTGCGAAGGAGCCGATTCGTCCTCATCCTTCCCCTCAGAGCTCCCCCTCCTCCTCCCGCCTCAGTGGTGTGGACCGCGAGAACGACTAGCCACAGCCCGACTGGCGCCGCTGTCAGTGCGTCCGGGCTCCCCAGCGGTGTGCGCGGGGGGCCTGCTGGAGGCGGCAGCGGCGGCGACGACGACGACGGGGGAGGCCACATCTTCTCTGGCCCCCACCCCTGCTTTAGTTCCCTCAACTGCCCCCGCCCCCGGGCTTTTTCCGCAGCCCGAGCGAGACTCGCGGGCGCTCCCGCCTCTCGGTCCCCTCCTCCACCCGGCCCTCGCTCCTCCCCGCCTCCGCCTCTCGTTGTTTCTCGGAACCTTTTTTGCTCCTGACCTTTACTCGCTGGGTGAGTGGGGCTCGGGGGTGGAGCGGGGCGGGTGGGTCCCGTTTCTTCTTCTCTGGGTGGTTTTTCTTCGTAGGTTCTCCGACCACCCCCAACCCCACCCCCACCCCCTCCTATTTTTAGAAACACTTTCTGCTCCTGGAGGGAACCACGTGCTGGCCCGGGACGGAGTAAATACACAAATAAGTAGAGGCGCTGGCGGGGCAGGGGCCCCGAGGCCTCGGCGGGCCTTGTTATGGGTGCTGCAAGCCCTCGGCCGAGCGCGGCTCCGATGCGCCCCACTTGGGCCTCGGTCCCCAGAGCCGCCGCCGCCCCGGGCTCTGGGTAGTCGCGGGCGACGATGGTGGCCCCTGGGGCTGCTCTGGTGGCCCGGCCTGGGAGCTGGGGGAGGGGTGGGAGTCGAGGAGGAAAGTGGGGGGGGGGGGGCTGAGGGGGGGGTCGCTCCAAAGGGACGCTAGCGGCCTCGGACCCTACGGTAGGCTGGAGGGGACCGAGCGGTCCCAGGCCCCGATGCCTCCCCTCGGCCTGAGCGGCTGACCTCCCCGCAGTGAGACGCGCCCTCCTCCGGCTCTTCCGGGCTGAGGCTTGGAGGCCGTCCCTGCAGGACGGGGCCCAGCGTGGTGGCTGTGCCTCAGCGGGAGCGGGGCCGCAGGTAGCCAGCTCTCCCGCCCTGCCGAGGCCCGGGGCTGTTGTGCTGCAAGAAGCGGTCTCCTACTAAAGAGCCCCCGGAGCCTTTACCAGGGTGATGCTCCTCCAGGCTTTTTTTTTTTTCCCCATTGCGGTGCTCTTTTACCCCACGCACAGAAAAAGTACTTTTTATAATCTAATGTGAGTTCTAAAGAACTTAAAAGGGTCACCCGTCCAAACTCCCAGCTTTTAGGTGGACAAGGAATTATTTTCCCTATTTTGATCCCCAGGCCACCGAAAATGCAAAGAAAATTAAACAAATATGTTTTCAGACTTTTTCTGTACCCTTCCCCTGCCCCTCACAGGCTTCTCTGGGCTTGGGGAGGGGAACAATAGAGAAGGAGAGATTTTTGAGCGGAGAGAAGGACAACAATTCATCCCTAAACCTAACTCTGGGGAATTCCTGTCCAAGGGGTCGCATCTGGAGACCTGGGGTGGAAGGTAATCTAGCCCTAAATTTACCTTCCTGTAGAATGTAAGATTCTTGAAGGCTGGGGCTGTTTTTCCTTTTGTCTCCAGCACTCCGTAGGCTCGTTGAATGGAATTGTTGGATTGCTGCCATCCTTTTGGTTCTTTGAACTCTCTGGGGAAGTTCCTGGCAGGGTGTCTCTTCTGATATGTTTGGAGTTAGGATTGAATGAAAACTATGGTCCCTTACGGATTTAGCATCCTGTCTGAAGCCTGTTTGGGGGCTGGCTAAGCAACAAGCAGGGCCTCAGTCCTTAAGAGGTCTCAGCTGGAGATCCCCTAGAGATGGAAGAGAAAGGGGGCTGGGCAGATTCTTTTCTTACCTAGCTGGGACGAGGGAATGGACTGGGGATTTGGGGAGGGGGAGGATCTGGCACCTCTTTGGTTAAAGGGAGTTGGATAAGGAAAACTAGGTTGGTGGGAAGATAAGGTATCCAAGTTTGGGCTTTCAACACAGGCTTCCTCTCTCCCTTTGGAACTCCCAGAAACTATTGGTGTTTCAGACTAGTGAAAGCCTCTCCTGAACTGGGTGTAAAGAGCATTAAAAATTGTCTTCTCTAAGTATGTCAGGGAAAAAACTCCAGGTAAGCTGCTTATGCAGTCCTGGGGAGTCAGCTGGTATCGGTCTTCTAGTCCATTCAGCTTCATTGTACTGAGGAGAAGGCATACTCAGAGAGGAAGTGACCAACCATAGTAAAATAGCTGATACTGGAACCCAGTTTTCTTGACTGTTAGACCAGATCTTTTCCTCCAGACTGCTTGGGGCCATGTCTAGAGGAGGGTGAGATGTGAATTTAAAACTCCCTGTGGTTAGATAGATCAAGAGGATTACTTGGGTAGATCACCTTTCTGAAAGATTGTTCCCCTGACCTTGCTGACCCTGGGGAGGGATTAGTTCGTTTTTGGCAGCTGCAGGAATCCTGACCTAGGGTGCTGGGACTCAGGGGCAGCATTTGGCTTGAGAGCCTGGGCTTATGAAGAGTTCCTCACATTCTTATCAGATGTAAACAGGGCTTCCAAGGGTTGGGGCAAAGGATATAAGGGGGGTGGGCAATGTTTCCCATAGAAGAGGCAGCTGATTATTAGGTGCCTGGCTTTGGGGTGGCTGAAGATAAGAGAAAGGGACAAAAGAGCTAGTCTGACAACAAACTCCTGGGGCCTTCAGTGACCCAGATATAACTGCTCAGGGATGGAGGACAAGATCAAGATTTAGATAACGAGGATGTTGTATGGTCACCAAAAGAACCTAGCAGTACTAGACTTATAATGATCTGTGGCACTGGAAAAGCAGCCTGGCATATCATCCGGAGCTTGGACTGGGAATCAAAGAAGAACTGGCTCCAAGTTTAAGCTCATATTGTTCTAGCTGTCTGACTATTGACAAATCACTTAACTTAGTTTCCTCTTCTGTAAAATGGGGATAATGGAAAATCAAAGGAGATAATGTCTGTAAAGAACTTTGCAAACCTCTTAAATGATAAATAAACATAAGCTGTTATTTATTATTCTCTGGGGCTACCCTTTGGATTTCTAGGAGAAAGTAACAGGAAACTGGGTGTGAAGTGGCTTAATTTGGCAAAGGTCTTTATAGTTTAGTAGAAGTATAGAGGAAGGAGCCCTAGCCAGGAGATCAGGAGAATCTAGGGTTATTTCCCCTGTGTGGGTCTCAGATTCCCTATCTATAAAAAGGATTCAACTAAGACAATTCTAATTTCCCTTTCTGTTCAGAGTCTGATTCTGTGATTATATGAGGGTGGGACTGGAAGAACTGGAAGCAAAGAAAAGATTGATGCATCTGCCTCCCCCATTGCCTTTCATCTCAGCACTGATGGCAACTCCATGATTTCTGTGTCCCCTTCTTTCCCAGAATGTTTCTATGCTTCTCCTTCTTTACTTAGTTGAGTTAAAGGCAGCCTTTTGGGGGGGCAAAAAGTGACATCCGTGGTGTCATGTCAAGAATAAATTTGTGGGCCTAATTTCTGGCTGTGCTGCTTACCTGCTGAAATCTTGAGCAAAGCCCTTCTGCCTTCTGGGCTTCAGTTTCCTTATGGGTAGAATGAGGGGGTTGGACTAGAGTCCCTCCAAATCCCTTTCCAACTCTAAATCCTGTGATTTAGGAGATGATGATCATAGATCCCGAGTAGAAAGGGACAATCTTGTTCAACCCTCTCATTTTGCAGATGAGGAAACTGAGGCTCCGGGAGATTTAGTGACTCACCCAAGGTCCTACAAATAGTATCAGAGATGAGAGTTGAACACAGGTCCTCTGACTCTAGAGGCATTATGATTTGGTTTGTTTTTTTCCAGTGTTCCACAATGCCTCCTGAAAGCATGACTAGACAAAACTGCTTGTGTCAAAAATCTTGGCTATACAGTGACTGCAAGCCCAAAATGAGTTGTGCGATAGGGCATTCAGAAAAGCTAATTCAGTGGTGTGCTGCATTAATAGAGGCATAGTGTCCTCAATGAGGATGGTGATAGCCCTCTGGCACTTTGCCCAGGTCAGACCATATCTGAGATACTGTGTTCAGTTGTAGGCACCATATTTTTAGGAAGGATTTAACAAGCTGGAGCCTGTCTAAAGGAAGACAGGCATGATGATGAATGGACTGGAGACCCTGCTATATGATGGTAGGATGTGGGAAATGGGAGTGTTTTCACCTAGAGAAGACTTAGATAGGATGTGATCACTGTCTTCATGTGTCTGAGAGGCTGTCACATGAAAGCGGGAATGATCTTGTTTGGCTTTGCCCCACGAGACAGCAGTATGTAGAAATGGCATGTTTAGGCTTGATGAAGGGAAAACTTCCTCACAGTTAGAGCTGTCCAAAATTAAAATGATGGCTCTTCAGTAACTATCACTTGTCAGTAATGTAGAAGAGACTCTTGTTAAGTTATGGATTAGGTAGATTGGAAGACTTATGAGGTCCCTTTAAAAAGAAGTTTTATTGATGTTCTTTTCCTTTTTTTACATTATTGTCACTTCCCAGTGACATCCTCCCTAAGTAAAAGATGTCCACTCAAGCAAAACAAAACATTGGCCACATATAAAGATATGTTCCTCATTCTGCATCTGTGGTCTGCCACCTCTCTGCTTAGAGGCAGGACACCTATTTCACCATTATTCTTGTGAAATCTTGATAGGTCACTGCTTAGATCAGAAGTTTTGTAGTTTTTCTCTGACAGTATTGTGGTCATGAAAATGAGACACCTAAGTGACAGTTAACTGCTGAGACCCAGAGAAGGGAAGGATCTTGATAGAGCTAACACAGTAAGTCAGCTTCAGAGCTAGGCTTAGCTTCCAAGACTCCTGGGCTCCCAGTTTTCTTGTTTAGGGCTCTTTCCACCACACTATTCTATTTCCAAAAGCTTTTTCTTCTGTTGCTCTCTAAGTAGGAGTGATCCCGATGGTCCCACTGATTAACATCATGCTTAGTCTCATTTTAGGTCAGACCATTGATTTTTTTAAAATTACATTTGTTTTAAAGTATTATGAGGTTAAAACTTTCTTATGTAGGTAGAGAGACCTTTTGTTAGGCCCCAGTGAATCCTAGGCTTTCTAATTCCTGCTTCTCTGCCAGAATTGAGCTCTGTGAAGTGAGATCCAAAGGAGTTTCCAATCTAAAGAGTGAGGAGGACCCCTGGATTTATAGTCAGATGACCAGTTTGAGTTCATATTCTTTATACTGTGTGACAAAATTGGACTAGATTGTCTCTAAAGCTTCTTCTAGTTCTGACATTTGAGGATTCTGTAAATACTGCTTGTAAAGACAAACTCTGCTCGTCACCTGTCTGGATAAATCATTAGTGCATTCTCACTTAAGTATTTTCTACTAAAAGCCCAAATTTATAAGTTCCCTGTTTTATAGGCTAGGTAATGTTTATTCTAGAGGAGTTTATCTCTTGTTTTCTAGTTTCTTGTTAGGGCTTTTTGACTGGTTTTTCTTTATATATGTTGATCTTACTTTCCTTTGTAACTTGTAGGGAATCAAAAAGGGTCATTTCTCTCATTCATCTTTAATGGAGCAGGGTTTTCTCTAAGCAAGATTTGCCCAGGCTGTGGCGAAAAAGAAAGCAAAACCCTGCTACGCAAATGAGCCAGTTCAGTATTTTGGGACTTTTTATAGAATATCCTGAGGAGGCTCCAGTTATTGTAGGAGGAGGACTCTAAATAGGAATAGTTTCTCCTCATGTCTTAAAGACACACTCTGAGTAGATTTTTCACAATTTTTATTCCCTTCAGGCATGTAACTGCACTAAAATTATTCAGTTATTTCAGTGCATTCGACTCTTTGTGACTCTTTGGGTTTTTTTTTTTTTTGGCTCATTTTATAGATGAGGAAACTGAGGCCAACAGAGTTACGTGACTTGCCCAGGGTCACACAGCTAATAAGTGTCCAGGGCCAAATTTGAACTCGGAAAGGGCCCAGAACTCTGCCACCGCACCACCTAGCTGCCCTGCACTGAAATTAGCTTTTCAGATTCTGTTCCTGGCCAAGGAAAGTTTTAAAGTTATGTAGATTCTTTAGTCTTTTTCACCCTTCCCAAGTAAAGCTCATTCGTTTATCAATACGTAGTATTGTGGGGCCCAGTGCTAGACTGTCAATCCTAGTGATAACTCATTTATATAGTGACATCTGCTTTACTTCTGCTATCTCATTCAGTATAACAGACTTGCGAAGTAGGTACTGAAAGTATTATTCTCATTTTGCAAATGAGGAGCCTGAGGTTCAGAGAGAGGTTTACACAGGCTTGTAAGTCTCAGAGGCTTCTCGTTCAATGCATTACTCTCTTTACTTGCACCACCTTTTGAAAAACAACTCACATTTATCTAGCCTTCTGTGATTTAAAAAGTGCATTATCTCATTTTATATGCTGTATGAATGAAATCTAGTCCCTGCCTTCAAGGATAGCACAAACACCATAATTCATATTAGAGCCTGCCAAGTGCACGAGAGGAATACAGATTATTATGAGGTCAGATGGGGGGTGGGGTGGGGAGATTGCTTGAAGAAGCTTGAGGAGATCCTGGAAAGCTTCATGGAGGCAGCAGCAGTGTTAGAGCTGAATTTTGAAGAAAAGATTTCTGGACCTGGAGTCAGGAGATGCTTCTGAGTTCTGCCTCAGCCATTTGTTAGTTGTGTGACTGTGCCTGAGTAGGTCACTTAACCCTAGGCCAGTTTCTTCTGTAAAATGGAAATAAAGAATACTTGCATTGCCTACATCAAAAGGTTGTTGTGGGGAGAGCATTTTGCAAACCTTAGAGTGCTGTATAAATGGGAGATCATTATTTCAGTAGGTGGGAATGGCATGAAAAATGTTGCGTCAGGATAGCATGAGATTTATATGGAAAACAGAGTAATCCTTTGGGGCTAAACTCTTTAGGGTGCATGGAAGGGAGAGGTAAAATCCAAGATCCCTGGAAAGAGAAGTTGGAGCAAAACTGTGAAAGTCCTTGAATGTCAGACGGAGGAGGTTGGACTTTATCTTGTAGGAAGTGAAGGGGAGTGGAAGGTTTTCGAGCTATGTAGAGATGTGACTAGAGCAAGGTATTAGCAAGATGAATCTAGTGGCATGTGCTGGATGGATTGGAGACCACGAGACCAGTTTGTAGCTTGACTTCTATTAATAGCACTCATTCTAAAGAAGAACTTTGTCTCAAGAATGGCCAGTTGCCCAAGGTGTGTGTATTGCAAGACGGCTTCTGCTCTATTTAAAAACAAACAAACAAATGAGGGTTAGGGTCTATCAGGGTTCACCCATTAGTTATATGTTTGCTCAGGGGAAAAAATGCAATTTCTTTGTCTGCTTTTATCTGCCTTGTTTGACCTGACTACCTGTTTATGTTCTGCAGTTTTACCAAACCACTCTGAGGACTGAAGCAAACATGGGTCATCTTAGAGCTTTTCTCTCCTCTTTGTTCTGTCAGCGAATATTAGAAAATGTGCCTTGAATTACCCAGTTTGGGGAAATAAAGCAGCTCTGCCTGCTCCCTGATACACTTTCATGTTTCACAGCAGTCAGGTCAGCCCCTGCTCAGTTTGGCCAGGCCAGGGCCTCTTCATGTGTTTGGGGCCCACAGCTGTTGTCTATGAAAGTGGCTGATGGATCCCAGTTGGAGAACTAGATGAGGACCATCTAGTCCAAACCCCTTACCTCACAGAGAAGGAAACTGAGGCGCAGTAAGGTTAAGTGACTTTGAAGGTCACACAGGTAAGAAGTAACAGGGCCTGGGATTCTAATTATTCTTTCTACTACACCACAGTGCTCCTTAGGGGGAACCAGGACTGACTAGAACCACACTGCAGCACTGTAGGTGTGGATTAGATCCTCATCTGATCACTTAGTAATGAATTCCTGACAACGCACAGGTAAAGGAGAACTCCCATTTCTATAGGGCTATAAACAAAGCACTTTCCCTTGTAGCAGCTCTGAGAAGCCTGCAGTGCAAATGTGGTTATCATTTTATAGATGAGGAAAGTTATGCCCAAAGAAATTAATTGACTTGCCCAGGGCTACATAGTTATTGTTAGAACCAGGATTTGAACCCAGGTACCCTGATTCAAAGGTGAGTGCTGCTTCTACTATGTCATGCTGCCTCATAGAAAACTGTAATACGAAGTTGTACAGGATAAGTCCATCACAGAGGTGATAGCAAAGGGTTGGCAGAGCTTATTTTCAGCCAAAGGGATCAGGAACAGCTTCACAAGGAAGGTGGCCTTGAGCAGGGATTTGAAGAATGGATAAGATCCTGACAGGCTAGAAGAATGGCATGAATGGGGCCTAGCCAGTCTTCCATCAGTCAGTCAGTAAACATTAAGTGCTTGTTATGTGTCAGGCACTGGGAGAACAAAGAAAAGCAAAAACAGAATGTAAGCTCTGCCATCAAGAAGCTTACATTCAAATTGTTTTTACATGTTATTAGAAAAAAGTGTATATTCTGAAAGAGATGACAGTAAACAAGCATATTGAATTGTATGCATGATATGTTTGGCCTCATTTCTTCCAGTTACTCTTATACTGTAATCCTTGTGGCCAGAAACATTCTTTTTTCTGAGGCTCTGCTAAGGACTTGTGGTGGAGTTCACTCTGTTCTTCTGGGTTTACCTTTTGGGTTTCTCTCAGTCTGTAGTGTTTTTTCATTGTGTTTGGCAATTTTTTCTGTTTACTTATGTCTCCAGCCTCAGTTTCTAGACTAGTCACCACCTTTTGCAAGAATTTCTGGGTTTGGGCTCAGTCCCTTACTGGTACAATTTGGGCTTTGGCCTTGGACAAGTAGTTGTCTCCCTCTCCTTGTGCTTTCCTGAGCCCAGGGTTGGCTTTGTTCCTTGCTGACAAGCCCCAACCAGATGATGTTGTTTGTACTGGTATCAGGCCTCCTGTGAAGCCCCCAGGTGCTTCTCTTCTCAGGTGCAGTGCTGGTCCTTTGTTCTTTAATGGCTCGAGCCATAGGTCTAGCTGGTCTGGCCTTGTCTCCTGCTGAGCCTTGGGAAGGGCTGCCTGGTCCTGGGCCATGTCTTTTGTGGTGGCTGGGGTGTGAACAGGATGGCCTGGTTCTGTTTCCTTCTCTATCTGGTTTTGTGCTTCACCTTCCACTCACCCTAGCTTTTTTCTGCTAATAACTTCCATAGGATTCTGGCAGGATTTTGTGCTGTGTGGAAGAGCTTATTAATAAGTTTTTTTTTGTTTGTTTGGTTTTTTTTGATACTTAGCACAGTTCTTCCTGGTACATTTTTTTGAGTTTTATTAGGATATTTGTAGGTGATTTGAGCTCCAGTGGGTCTGAAAATGCTTCCATCTTCCCACAATTACATACATACATATATACACGCTTACATAGTAGATAGAAGTTACTAGCAGCTGCAGGGAGGAGGGGGATCACAAAAGGCATCCTGCAGAACCTGACATTTGAGTTCAATCTTGAAGGAAGTCAAGGATTCTAAGAGGCAGAGCTCAGGAGGGAGAATGTTCCAGGCACAGAGAGACACAAGATGGAGTGTCTTTTTCATGTAACAGCAAGAAGACTGTAATCCAAGAACATTGGATTACCGGGGGGGGGGGGGGGGG
>CM053625.1:70080241-70109509 GCA_028646595.1 Phalanger gymnotis | reverse complement strand
AGGCAAGAGGTGATCAGGGCCTGAGCTAGGGTGATGGCTATTCTGTGAGTGGAGGGGAAGTGATTTATAAAAGAAATGTTATAAGGGTGGAATGACGAGATTTGGAAATAGATTGGATATAGGGGGTGAGTGATAATACTGGGTGATTGAGATGATGATGGTAATAGGGAGGCTCGGAAGAGGGGAGGGTTTGAGGGAAGATAGAATGGCTTGCTCATAGGTGGAATAGGTACAAACCTACCTGTAGGGCAGGGGTGGGGAACTTGCAGCCTCGGGGCCTCATGTGGCCCTCTAGGTCCTCAAGTGTGACCCTTTGACTCCAAACTGCACAGAACAAATCTCCTTAATAAAAGGATTTGTTCTGTAAAACTTGCATCTCCTCCAAAAGGCTGCACTAGAGGACCCACAAGGCCACATGTGTCCTCAAGGGTGAATTCAAACAACTCTCCCATTCCTGTGAGGAAGCAGCCATGATTAATGGCAAGAATGGGCTTGGAATTAGGGGACCTGAGTTCAAATCCTCATTCACATTTACCACGTATGTGACTTTGGGCCAGTTTCTTTTCCTTTCTGGGCTTCAGTTTTCTCATTTTAAAACCAAGAGGGTTGGCACCTCTAAATCTCGTGATGTCTGGAATTTTACCATTAGGACTTCATTCTGTTGAAATGCTTTTCTTGAGGACCCTCAGGTGCTGTAGCTCTTTCTCAGAGCCTTCCCTGATCTCCTTGCCTTCCTGAGGTGAAAGTGACCTCTTACCCTCCATCCCCACCCCAGAATGTCACCAAGTACCTTGCCAGGACCTCACTTTTTCCCTCCTCCCTCTTTGTATCATGATTACTTTCGTACTTATTCTGCACCCCATCTAAGCTCTATTCCATGTAAAGTCCTAGTAAGCAGGACTAGTTATATTTTTGTAACGCTAGCATTAAGTACAGTAGGATGTGTCTTGCACATAGTAGGTACTTAATAAATGTGGGATAAATTCATTACTTTACCTCAGGGGTTCTTAACTTGTGATTCTTGAACTTGCTTTGTTTTTTAAATTATTTTGGCAACTGTAGTTCAACATAGTAGGTTTCCTTTGGAATCCTGTGTGTTTTGTTTTATGCATTTAAAAAGCTATGTGGTGCAGTGAGTAGAGCACTGGCCCTGGAGTCAGGAGGACCTGAGTTCAAATCCAGCCTCAGACACTTGACACGCTTACTAGCTGTGTGACCTTGGGCAAGTCACTTAACTCCAATTGCCCTGCCTTCCCTATTCCAAAAAAACAAAACATTCTTCTGAGAAGTCATAAATAGACTTCACCAGATTGCCCAAGTGGTTCATGACAACAGAAAAAAAAAAGGTTGAGACCCCCTCACTGATCTTTGCTGAAAGGCCAGTACCCTTGGCAGGAATTTATATTGAGCTGTTCTATGAATGAATTTTGGGCTCTTCCTGAGAACAGGTTTGGATTTGGGAAAACTAGCAATTAGGTGGCACAGTGGATAGAGCAGGGGACATTGAGTCTGGAAGACTTGAGTTTGAGTCTTGCCTCAGACATTTGCTAGCTGTGTGACTTTGGGCAAGTCATTTAAACTCTCTGTGCCTCTCAACTTCCTCATCTGTAAAATGGGAATAATAATAGCACTGCCTCCCAGAGTTGTGAAGATTAAATGAGGTAACGTGTAGAGTGCTTCAAAAATCTTAACGCATTATGTAAATTCTGTTTTTTATTATTAGCTACCAGCAGGACTCTGTTATTTGAGGGGGAAGAAAGAATTGGTAGGCTCAGGGACTGAATTCAAGAGGGTATCATTGGCTCCTTTCAGAGTTTTAACTCTGGGATGATAGACATGGAGCCAAACCAACTCTGTCCAACTCCATCTGGGCTTCCCTTCTTTGAGGGGTAGAGCACAATGAAATGACTGCTCTAAAAAAAGTGGAAAAATTTAGGGCCTACTTGAAGACCCTAACTGGAGAGTGCTGAGGTAGGCCAGGGCACTCGGTCTTCAGAGTTTCTCTTCCCCTAATACTCAAGGTTCTCTTGCACTGATCATACATCTTTTCACCAGTCTTCCTTAGGGCGCCAGGGACTCATTTTTCCTGGACAGTGAACTGACTTCTTCAGGGACAGATTGCTTTCAAATTAGACTATCACAGGTTCTGGGAGCAGGTTCATACTGCAGCCTTTAGGATGTCTTACTGCCCAGCTTGGTCTGTTCATGATCTACGATCCTTTTGTTTATCCCTCCTGCCTCACCTTGTGTGGTTTACCCACCCATTCACCCAATCAATCGGAGTTTATAATAATTTGACCTCTTTGTAGCATAAATTTGGTGAACCATTTCCCTATATATGACTTTTCTTTCAACTTTCTCTAGCCGTAGACACCTGACTCCCATTAGCTTTCCTTCTGCATCAGTTTCCCCATCTATAAAATGGAAATTAAAATCTGGATAATAATTCCTGTTCTGCCTACCGTAGAGGGGTGCTATTAGGATAAAATGAGATGTTTCATGGATGTGTTTTTCCAATGCATAAAGGTAGTACAGATGTGAGAGATAATTATTCCAGCGAACCAGAGGGAATCCTTGCTCTACTTTGCCATTTGTGAGCTTTGTACCCATAGACAAGCTGCTTTCCTTTCTCTTCTTTAGATCTCAGTCTCCCCCTCTGTAAAATGAGAGGTAGGACTATGTGTCCTTCAGGTTCCCTTCCAACACTAAATTCTAATAATCCTACAAGCAATAGTCACTACTTTATGCCTGGGGAGACTGGGGCACAGAAGTACGTAAGTGATTCCCTCAAGCCCCTCCACTCAAGTAATTGACCCTCCTTCTCAAGACAGAAGTTATTTTTTGTGTTTGTAGGCTTGGGGCCTATTATACCATGCTGGTGCCTCCTGCAAACTTCCCTCAGTTCCTACTTACCATTCACTCCTCCTCGAAAATGATGTCATTCACTCATAGTGCTCTCTAGGCACAGAGAGAGAATTTTCAAACAGTATACACCTTTCTCTGTAGATGTATGGTAATCAAATAAAGATTGTTTTCTTCTGTTGTAGTAGAAAGCAGAGTTACACTGTTCGGGGCAAAGTTAGGGAAAGCTTTAGCCCAGTACCCTTTCCCTAAGGGTTTCTTCTCTACACTCACTAGGCTTCCAATTCGGTTTTGTCCTATCTGTTATCATATTTCCTGCCATTCTGTATTCACGTGGGCTCCACATTCCTCGTACTTGGCATACGCTTTCTTCATCTCCACCTATTGGAAGAACCTCCTTCTCTTCTTCTAAGGAAGGTCTGCCTTAAGTGCTGCTCCCTCTTTCTTCACCTTTCTGGCTAGATGTGGCTTTTTCTGCCTTGTTTTCCTAGAGTACTTTTGTATATAGTGCATGCTGTGTTCTTGGAGGACCACCCAACATCATTTCCCATTCCCTGTCTGCAAACACCCCCCCCCCATTAGTTTGCAGTTTTGAGTACTGAGAGATGCTTATTGACTTGCTCAGCTTGATGGGAAAGGAGGAGGTAGATTGGTCAGAGCTAATGCTCAGCTTTCATCCTTTACCCTATGAATTCTCTCTGCTGTATATCTCTGCCTGACTGATTTCATAACTCATCCATGAGGCCTTTTCTTCTAGATCCTATCCACATGTAGCCTCCTGAACCTACATCTCTATCTCTGTGTCCCTGTCTCTCCTGACATTTACAGGTTCCTGCCTGACCATCCCTGATCCTTTATTTCTGGGTCAGTTCAAAAATCATAGATTTAGAGCTGGGAGGGACCTTAGAGGTCAAGCCCAAACCTCTCATTTTACACATGAGGAAACAGAGGAATTGAGAATTCTCTGGGATGATGGTCAGGGTAAAAACAGATGCTTTTTCCCCAGGGGATAGGACTGAAGAGTATCTGAAGGGGAGGTGACCTGGAGACCTAAAGGACCTGAGATGATTACTAAGGTGGCTCTCCATCTCCTTAATTTTTATTTTCTTTCTTTCTTTACCACCTTCCTTTGTTTTTTCTTTCCTTTTCTTTTCTCTTTTTAAACCTCTCCTTACTAGGGGCCTGGAACCTGTCATTTGGTGTCTCCAAATCCCTTGGAGAATCTAGAACTAAGTCAGGCCATAGTTCCATTGCTTTTTTGTTTCCTTTCTTTAAATCCTCCAACCACAGGCTTAACACCATTAACATCCACTCCATTTTATGATTAGATACAAAATGTTAACATCAGCTGTAAATATTAAAAACTCTGGTAGGACACAGCAGAATAATCACTTACAATTGTTAATCTCAAACCATTTGACTGGCTAGAAGATGCTTACACTAGTACTATCTCCACTGTTACAGAGTGTTACTCTGATGGGTTTTAAACTATCCTGACTACTGTAGCGGCTACTGAATCACCACCAAGGATTGAATTTGCCCCTGTGTTTCAGTCTCCCTTTACCCAGATAGCTCACCTTCCACTTGAATATTTGTAGTTGTGACTGCCTTGGCCTCAGAGTCCTGTGTTTCATTCCAATTGTACCTCTTTCTTTGTCCTGTAGGCCATAGGCCTTGAAAGTACCTTGGACTTGGAATCCTGAAGCTTAGATCTGAGCCTTGGCTCAGCCACTTACTTGATGTATCACCCTGATTCTTTCTCCTCTAGGTTCCATTCCTTCATCTGCAAAATGAGGAATAATTACACATGCAATACCTATCTTCCACGGTTGTTGTGAGGATGACATGAGATGAAGGATGAGAAAGAACATACTGTATAAATGAGTTATCTTCATCTCTAACCTGCTAATTAGCATTTATTAAACACCTGTTATATGCCCAGCACTATGCTAAGCACTTTATAAATGTTATCTCATTCGATACAACTCTGGGAGGTAGGTGCAATTATTATACCCCTTTTGCAGATAAGGAAACTGAAGCAGATGTTAAGTGACTTGTGGAGGATCAAACAGCTAGTAAGTGTCTGAGGCAGGATGTGAACTGAGGTCTTCCTGACTCCAGCCAAAGCTGCCTAGGTGGCATCACAGAGAGTGCTGGATTTGGAATTAAGAACTGGATTCAAATCTTTCCTTGGTCACTAGCTTCGTAGCCCCTACAGGCAAATGGAGTCTTAATTTCCTCATCTGTAAAATAAAGGGAATGGTCTAGATGCTTTCTAAAGCCCTTTCTAGATCTTAAATCTGTGATGCTGTCATCCTTCCATGTGTAATACCTACCTCTTTAGGTTCCTTCTGAGATGGTTTTATCAGCCCACAGCTGCTGCCCGGTTAATCTCTAAGCAAGGTCAGGCATGCTTATACCCATTGTCCTTAGAAGGAGTGAACCCCATTCAGGCAGTCCCTCCCCACCTTTGGTAGAAGATGGGAGAGCTACAGGGGGGATCAAAGGTTTTTCTGATTCCTAGGGGTCCCAGGTGACCATACTCTGACCCCAGGGAGGGTGCAGAAAGAAATTTCCTCTTTCGTCCTGCCTCAGGTTCTCACACTTCTTTCTTTACGTAGTATGAGCTGTTATTCTCTGTTTCTTTTCCATAATTTTGTTTCTGTGGATGCTCCCTCCAGTGATGCAGATCTATACACTAAGGAGTTCATAGACTCAGAGGCTCAGTGTTAGGAGTTGTTTCCAACTCCCTGATTTTCAGAGGAGGAATCCGAGGCCCAGAAAAATGGTGAGGTAACGAGCTTGAGATCACCCAGCAATGTCAGGATTCCAATCCAGGACCTCTAACTGCAAATGGGCAAAAGTCCTAAATAACCTCAGTGTTGCTTTAGTTTACATTTCTCCAATTTGTGATTTGGAGCATTGTTTTAATGGGGGGGTTGTTGATAACACGGCTTTCTTCCTTTGAAAACTTACTATTCATATCTTTATTGGGAAGGACTCTTTCTCACCTTTTCCACCTACAGAGTCATTTCTTGGAGTAAAGAAGAAAAAAAGAAAGCGAAAAATCAGTTGAGCACTCTCAGCACATAAGGCAAGTGAGATCGGAGCCTTTCCCTATCCACAGCTCCTGGTCTCTGTGAGGTGGGGGGTGCACCTAGCTCTCCTGCAGGATCTTGGTCACCATAATTATCAAGTACTCAGTTTGGGTTTTTCATTCTTTTCTTTTTATGTTGCTGTCATGTGTGTGTATACATGTGTACATATGTATGTATATGTTTGACTTCCTTCAGTATGCATCAGTTCGTATGTCTTCCAGTGCTTCTCTGAATTCTTAATATTCCTTTTTTTCATACATCACAATAATATTCTATCACAGTAATGTACCACAACTTATTCGGTGATTCCCCAGTAGCCAACAGTCTTTGCCACCACCAAAAAAAAAAAAGCTGCCATGCTATTTTGATGTATATGAGACTTTGCTTTGTCTCTTTGACCTCCACTGAATATATCTCTAGCTGTGAGGCCTTTGTATCAAAGAATATGGACATTGTTAAAGTCCAGATTGCTTTCTAGAATAGTTGGACCAGTTCACAGAACACCAGCAGCTCATTAGCTAGTCTGCCTGGCAGCTAATGCCTTCTCATTTAAGGTTACCTTCCATCAACAGTCTCCTCTCTTGTGACACCAGTAGAATCACAAAATGTTCAAGTTAGAAGGACTTTAGAACATTTTATCCTTCCTCACCTCAGCCTCTTAGAATCCTACCTAGTTCCTTCGAAGCTCGGTTCTTCAGGCTCTACCTGAATGAGGCTTGGCTTTGATGGCTTCCTCTACAAAATACCTTGTAAAAGTGTAAGCTTCTTGAGGGCAGGGATTTTTTTTTTTGTATCTCTAGCACCTGACCTGGCACATACTTGGCACTTAATAAATGCTTATTGATTGACAGAATTTCAAAACTGTGAGAGACTTCAGAATGCCAGAGCCCTTACTAAAGATTATCTAGTGTCTAATCACATGATTGTATAGATAAGAAAACAGGCTTTGGGAAAGACAGTATCTTGCCCACAGTCACATAAATAACAAATATCAGGTGGGATTTGAGTTCTGACATTTATTAGCTTACTTTTTTCGTTATACCACATTGCCTCCAGATGGTTTCTTGGTTCAGGTGTTCAAAAGGAGAAGGTTACATGGCCTCTGCTAATGTGAGATCAGAGTTCACTATTACTTGAAAACACAAGCCTTCTGGCCACTCAGTCTTCTACTAACCCCATGTGAGACATCATATAGCCCAGTATATCTTCCTACCTTTTTGTGTTTTTGCACAGCAATATATTTCCTTTTAAAATTTTTCTATTGATGCTTTTTTAAAAAATCACTTTCTTAATGACTCCCTCATTCCCCCCAATACAATTCTGTCCTGTAACAGAGAAGTGCAGATGGAGAAAAAACAAACAAAAATAGTCCATTTTTGAAAATATGTGCTGCATTCCACACCTGTAGTACACTATATCTGCTGAGAGGAGGGAGCCCTGCTTCACTGCCAAACCTCTGAAGTCACAATTGGTGACTGTTATAGCTATTAGATCCAGCTGATCCAAATAGTCCTATGAGGAAGACAGGGAAAATGATTGTTCTCCCCATCTTATAGACAGAGAAACCAAGAGGGGCAGAGGTGGGATAAGGGGGTAGACAGCTGCCTGAGGCACAGTACTTAGGCAGTGCAACCAGGGATGTTTTTTAAGGATTTTTATAAATGTATATATTTTTAACACCAGAAAATCCCACTCTCCTGTGCCTGGAGGGATTTATTTTGTGATGTCAAGTTGCATATTTTACTGTGAAGGCTCAAGGTCCCTGGTGAGCAGTAACACACTTTTGCTTGTACACTCCAGTGAAAGAGAACATACTTTATCCATCATTCTCTTTGTCTTTCATTGGTGGGTGGCTGAGTGGGAGCACCACTCACCTGGTTTAAAACCTGGCCTGTGGTACAGCAGTGCCTTGGCTCTGGGAAGGAGGTTATGGTCTCCCACACATCTAGCGCTTAATTCTGCATTGGCTAGTCTAGACTGAGGTAAAGAAACCTCAGGTGGCTGAGGGAAGGCCTATATTGAGAAAAGGGGCTGGGTTTATGGAGCCAGAAACCCAGCCCAAGTCTCAGCACAACAAACCATCTCTAAGACTGAGCTTGTGCCTACTCTTCAGCTGCCTGATTTGTAAATAGCTTGCCCCTGTGGAATTCAAACTGTCTGCAGTTTGTGCAGTGACATCTCAGGGGCTCTCAGAAAACAGACTGGAGGATGTTACTGACAGGAGAGCTCCTTTGAGGAGGAGTGGGGAAGAGGAGAACTGCAGTCCCAAGGCCAGAACTGAAATCTCCCTGGAGAGGCGTAGCCAGTGTGTTTCTTCAGGCTGTAATTAATATGCCTCTCTGACAGATGGGAAGTTCAGAGTGATGCAGGCCTAAGGTATCTACTCATACTAGAGTTCTGGCTTCCTCAGCTCCTAGGGGCAGAGTCCAGTTCCTTACTTGGATGACCAGGGTGACAGGAAATCCCACATCCCAACTCACTTGGTTGGCCCCTATCTAATTTTACCTTTGATGAGGTCCCTACTGCACAGGAGAGGCTGGGAAGTTAGAGCCTTTCTCTCAGCCTTTGCCAAACAACCCCTGCCTCAAATAATAGGTCCTGTTAAGGCTTCTTGTTCTGAGGAGTTTCTGACTAGGGGGCAGGAAATGTATGTAAAGGTTGAGACAGGCCTCCTTGCTTCTAGGGGAGGAGGATGGTTTTTAGTTTCATTTGGCCCAACTGGCTGTACTAAGCCTAAATCTTAGTACTGAGGGTCTATTTCTGTAACATGCATGAAGGTGACCTTATTTCTCTGCCTGGAGGGGCACTAAAGACTGGCCCAGTCCCTAAGAATCGTAATGCTGAGTCTCCCTCCCTCCTTTCTCCCTCTTTGCTTCTTCCTCTCATAGAATCCAAAATTTAAAGGTTAGAAGGGACCTTTGGCTATCTAATTCAATCCATCCCTGAAAAAGAATCCTTTCTGCACCATGCCTAAGAAATGGTCATTCAACTTTTGCCTGAAGACCTCCAGGGAAGGGGAACCCACTACCTCCTTAGGAGCCCTTCCTATCCTTTCCATCTCCTTCCCCTCTCCCTTTCTCTCTCTTCTTCCATTTGTCTCACTTCTCATTCTCTTTTCTCCCTCTCTCCTCATTCCTTCTCTCCTTTCCACTCATCTCTCTACTCTTTCAATTTCGTTTACCTTTTCTCCGCTCTTCTCTCCTTTCCTCTCCTCTTCTTTCCCTATTATTCTTTTTGCCTGCCTGCTCATAGCACCAGACTCTGCTAGTGTTAGAGCCAGAAGAACCTTAATTTGTCTAGTCCTTTCATTTTACAGAAGAATTATTTGAGGCTAAGCAAAGGAACATGTCTTGCTTAATGTCAAGAGTTAGTGGCACTAGAGAGTCAACTAAAAAACTAGTTGAAATAATAAACAACTTTAGCAAAGTTACAGCCTATAAAAAATAAACCCACACAAATCATCAGCATTTCTATATGTTACCAACATATAGAGGAGGAGGAGATAGAGAAATTCCATTATTGCAGACAGTATAAAATATTTGTGAGTCTGCCGACACACAGGAATTATATGAACACAATTACAAAGCACTCTTCATATAAAGACAGAGCTAAACAATTGAAGAAATATTAATTGCTCATGGGTAGACCAAGCCAATATAATAAAAATGACAATACTACCTAAATTAATTTACTTATTCAGTACCATACCAATCAAACTACCAAAGAATTACTTGACAGAGCTATTAAAAAGTACTAACAAAATTCATCTATAAGAACAAAAGGTTAAGGATATCAAAGCAATCAATGAAAAAAGTGGAGGAAGGCAGCCTAGCAATAATAGATATCAAATTATATTACAAAGTGATATCATCAAAACACTTCGTAATGGACAAGAAATAGAGTGGTTCACCAGTGGAACAGGCTGTGTGTTTGTCTTTCATTCTCAAAGAAGACCATGACATGGAAGAAATGATGACATGACTTTGATTTGAGTGAGGGAGGGCTGTTCAAGGTCACCAGCCTCATTTTCTCCTCCAGAGCCAACTGTGTCCAGGGGCCTGATATTCACCAGGACGACTGGAGATGGCCCAGGATGTATTAGGAGACCCCAGCCCTTTCAGGCTATGGTCTTTTCAGGTTCTCACTTTGAGTGAGGTAATGCCCATTCAGTGAATAGGCCTCTTTAAGAAGGTAATCAAGAGATGGCCCCTTTAATGGGAAAAAAAAAAGTCAACTGCAAGTCATGTCATCATTTCCCTGATGTCATGGATCAGTGGAACACATTAGGTACACAATATACAGAAGGAAATGAGCACACTACCCAGAGGGTTTGATAAACCCAAAGAGCCCAGCTACTGGGGCAAGAACTCAGTATTTGACAAAAACTGCCCATTTCAGAGGAGCACGTGGAGGATCAGGGATAAAGAGCAATTGACGAGCTGTGAATCCTGGTTAATCAGCTAATTAAGCTCTCCCAGCCTGATAACTGAGCTCCTGAAGCTCATAGCTCAGATGATCAACAGGGCCCAACCGACTGTATAGTTTAGAGTCTGTGCAGTAGAAGGGAAAGAGCATTGAATTCAGAGTTATCAGGCAAATCAGTTGGATGAAACTTATTTGGCTGTGTGATCTTTGGATGAAACTTATCAGCTATGTGGTCTTGGACAGATTGCCTAACTTCTCTGAGCCTCCATAGGGATGATCAGTGCTGGAAAAACTAGAAAGTAGTCTGGCAGAAAATAGGCATGGACCAACATCTCACACAGTATACCAAGAGCAGCTCAAAATGGGCACATGATGGGTACATGATTTAGACATTAAGGGTGATATGAGCAAATCAGGAAAGCATGGAAGAAATCCGATCTATTGAAAGTTTCACGGGAACTTAGCAGTTTGAAAGAAAAGTAGGAAACTGAAGGAGTGGGATTTGCAACAAGTTTCTCTGATAAAAATCTCATTTCTCATATATATAGAGGAGTCAAATCTATAAAAATAGGAGCCACTTCCCAACTGATAAGTGGTCAAAGGATATGAGCAGGTAGTTTTCACAGAAGAAATCAAAGCTTTCAATATATAATGTAATTAGAGAAATGCAGATTAAAACAACTCTTTGGTACCACCTCAAACCCATCAGATTGGCAAAGATGACAGCAAAAGAAAATGACAAATGCTAATGCAGATGTGTGAAAGTGGGCACATTGATGCACTGTTGGTGAAGCTGTGAACTAGTCCAATCACTCTGGAGAACATTTTGAAATATGCCCTAAGAGCTATAAAATTGTGCATACCCTTCAACTCAGCAATGCCACTGCTAGGAGATTGGAGGAAAAGGACTCATAGATACCAAATTATTTATAGCAGCTCTTTTTGTGATAGCAAAGAACTGGAAACTTAGGGGATGTCCCTCAGTTGGGGAATGGCTGAACAAGTTATTGTATATGAGTATGATAGAATACTATTGTGCTGTAAGAAATAATGAAAGGGATGATTTCGGAGAAACCTAGGAAGACCTATATGAACTGATGCAAAGTGAAGTCAGCAGAACCAGGAGAACAATTTACACAGTAACAATAATATTGTAAAGAAAATTAGCTGTGAAAGACTTAGTAACTGATCAATACAATAATCCATCACAACTCTGAAGGATTCATAATAGAAAATGCTACTTCTAGGTAGAGAACTGATGAACTAAGAATAGAGATTGAAGCATTTCTTCTCCTTTATTTTTCTTGCCTTTTTTTTCCCTTTCAGCAGATGACTAATGAAAAAACATGCATAATGGATGTTGTATTTCTTACCTTCTTAATGGGGGGGGCAGGGAGGAGAGAGAGAGAGAGAGAACGTAGAACTGAAAGTAAAAATGAAATTTAAATTAAAAAAAAAAAGAGTTGTGGCAGAGCTGGAACTAGAAGCCAGATCTCTTGACTCAAGCCCAAGGCTTTCTTCTACACAGCATTTCTTGTCAATCCATATGATATCACAGGAAAACTTGGGATAGGGGGTTAGAGAATGATCTTGGAATTGCTGGTGGCCTCTATAATGTCACACAAATGGACTGGGTGGAGAGGACCACAAAGGATGGGATCCCCTGATAGTAGGGGAGTGGAAAAACTCCAGCCTTGGGGCTCCTACCAGTCCCTCAGCTTTATTCTGTCCTGTCTCTGGGTAATACTGTTCTGGTTACTGTAGTCATAGGAGATCAGAGAACCCCTTCGCCTTGGCAGGCTCCTGTGAGCCTGCCCATTTCAGAGGAGCCTGTGGAGGATCAGGGATAAAGAACAATTGACGAGCTGTGAATCCTGGTTAATCAGCTAATTAAGCTCTCCCAGCCTGATAACTGAGCTCCTGAAGCTCATAGCTCAGATGATCAACAGGGCCCAACTAACTGTATAGTTTAGAGTCTGTGCAGTAGAAGGGAAAGAGCATTGAATTCAGAGTTATCAGGCAAATCAGTTATCAGTTGAAATCTTTGGATGAAACTTATCAGCTGTGTGATCTTGGACAGATTGCCTAACTTCCCTGAGCCTCCATAGGGATGATCAATCTTGCACTGCTTGGCTCCCTCTCCTTCTGTCCTTTCCTTTCCTCATTCTACTTCAGTGAAAAAATTGTACATTGACTGTGTGTGGTTCCCTCAGTGTCCATTTTTCTTGACTCTCTATGAACTAATAAGATTCAGTAGCTCCCCTGACCTCACAGTTACCTGTTGTTACTGGGAAAGAGCAGGCTCCAAATAGCTTAGCCCTGCTTCTGGGCCCACCTCCTAATCAACCAGGGACAGAATTGTTCATTTTTACCTCAGGCCCCCCAGTAAAACAACCTTAAAGTCCCTTCCTGCAGGCCTTCACTCACCTGCCCCATGCCGTGGTGCTTTGCCTCTTGTGGAGTTCTTGGTTCTGGGCTAGCTAGAGTCGTTCAGGGCCAGGGACTCGTCCCAACCCTGGGAACTCATCACTTTTGCCCCCGTCCTCCAATGGAAACAAACAGCACAATTCAAAAAAGATTTATTAAGACCTTGCTATATGCTAGAAACACAAAGATGAAGACAGAACCTCCCCTCAAAGAACTTATAATCTGTTGGGTGGGGGTGGGGGAGCAGGCAGTTGGGGGAGACTTACAACATATAAGCTGACATGTTGTAGTTTACAGTTGAAAAAAGCATTTTGATATGGATCCAATTTTTTCATTTGATCCTTAACAAACACACCATGATCAGTGGAGGACATGAATTAGCCTCATTTTATGGAGGAAAAAATAGGCTCCAAGACAATATCCTACAGCTAGTAAGAGGTGGTATCTGAAAGTTACAGCATCTGGAGCATCAGAGGCTGTCGAGTTCAACTTCTGGCTGACCTCTCTGTAACATTCCTTACAGGCACCCTTCATTTGAAGATCTTAAGTGGCAGGAGCCAGTGTAAAAAGATTGCATTTAGAGTCAGATGGGAGTCAGGGAACCTGGGTGCAAATTCTGCCTCTGTTGTTCATGCCCTATGTGACCTTGGGCAAGTCTCTGCCTCTTAAGTTCTCAGCTTCCTCATCTATAAAAGGAGGCATTGGATGAGATGGCCTTTAAAGTCTTTTCCAGTTCTATTGTATTATCTAATGTATATATTATTATATATTATATAATATATATGTTATATGTATATAGTATATATATTATATAATGTATATATTATCTAATGTATTATCCTGTGGCTCACAACCTCCTGAGACAGCCTCGTCCTCTTTTGGCCAGCTCTAATCGTTAAGAAGTTTTTCCTTAAACCAAAGTTTAAGAGAGGTTAAGTGATTTTCCTGGGGTCACATAGCTTTGGTAAGTATTTGGGGCTGGGTCTTTCTGACTCCAAGCCTAGTTACACCTCAGTGTCTTTTTTTTTCCTTGCAGGGGGAAGGCAGGGCAGTTGGGGTTAAGTGACTTGCCCAAGGTCACACAGCTAGTAAGTGTGTCAAGTGTCTGAGGCTGGATTTGAACTCAGGTCCTCCTAACTCCAGGGCCAGTACTCTACTTACCTCACCACCTAGCTGCCCCATCCCGGTGTCTCTTAACAGAGCAAGAGTACATGTTATAATAAACGCAGCAATCTTGTCTCATCCTCCCCACCCCCCAAGTCTGCTTTTCTCCAGGCTTCCATATCCCCAGGTCCTTCTGCACACTGCCCTCATCGAAAGCAGTAGAAGAGGGTAGGAATGGGCCATTAGTAATCATCAAATTCATTCATTCAACAAATATTAAGCACATACTGTACTTTTGCAGGGCTAGTGAAGATTTAGAAGTGAATAAAACATGGTCCCTGTCATCAGTAAGCTCACTGTTTAGTTGGGAGAGAGGGGGTGTGGTGAAGCATGGGCAAATAACTGTAATAGAAAAGAGAGTGTGATAAGTGAATAAGGAATATAAAGTGTCATAAGATGAGATGGAGGCAGCTAGGTGAGGCAGTGCATGGAGTGCCAGGCCTGGAGTCAGGAAGACTTATCTTTCTGAGTTCAAGTCTATCCTCAGACTTACTAGCTGTGTGACCCTGGGAAAGTCATTTAACCCTGTTTGTCTCAGTTTCTCATCTGTAAAATGAGATGGAGAAGGAAAATTGGAACCACTCCAATATTTTTGCCAAGAAAATCCCAAAAGGGGTCACGAAGAGTCAGACATGACTGAAAAACAGCTAACCAAAAAACAAGAGTAGATGGGTCAGTAGTTAATTTAGTGTGGGATTGGGTTAGGTATAGGCATTAGGGAAGGCTTCCTGGAGGGTTGGCAGGGTTATTTGAGAGAGGCTTTGAAGTGTGGGTGGTAGGACTTGAGCATTTGGAGATGTATGAATCTGTGGATTTAAGCTCAAGACAGTCTTTGAATTTTATGCAGTCTTTTTCTCTGCTCTGTCCATAGTTGAGACCCTTGGTATCCACACTTACTACATCTAGATCTTCACCAGCTGCTGCTGCTGCTCACAAGAACTGGCCTTTTCAGCCACTGTGTCCAACTGCAGTGTTTTATCAAGTGTAACTAGCACATGCTACTTTTAGCGATGTTCCCACAGCTTTCATAGCTAGACATCCCCTTTCCACACATGTTACCACACGAATGCAGAGACACACATGCCATCCTCTCGTTTAGGCACACCTCCTTCTCCCCACTGTTTTCTTGATCTTTCTTCCTCTCATCAACACTTCCTGTAAAACTGGCATTGACTGGCCCATAGATATGAGCATCTGCCTTGCCAATAGCAATGTTTTCTTTGACTTCATACTGCATTGGGGGCTTCTCTCTTTCTCTACCTAAGCATTTATATTTAGAACTTCTGGTCCAGCTTCCCCAACTTACATTTGAGGAAACTGAGACTCAGAATCTGCGTAACTTATCTAGGTCATACCCAGGCCTCTGACACCAAATCCAGTTCTCTTTTTGCCTTGCCCATGCCTTTCTTTTTCTTCCGCTCTGCTTCTGTCTCTTAATCTACACGTATGTTTTCCTCTGTGTGTCTCTTTGCCTGTCTCTGTCTCTTTAGATGTGCTTTTTCTTTTTTTTTTTAACTCATTTTTAAAATAATTGTCAAAATGCCAGTTCTAATGAGAAATATCTCCAGGCAGTCCTGCCCCTCAGTGGTATGAGCCTCCAGGCAAAGCTGGGGTGGAATGAGTCAGAAGCGTGTCCAGCCCCCACCCCTACCCCTTCTATACACCTCCGCACATCTCTGCCTCTCACAGACATGCACAACCCATTTCCCCTCACATGCCTACACATGGACACATGCTTCTCCTCTGGACATAAACCACAACTGTATTGCCAACGCTTGAGAGAACAGAGCTCTTTCCTCATTAAGGAATGGGCTGGGAGTCAGGAGACATAGTTTCTAGGCCCTTCTTCACTCTGTTAGAGACAGCTAGATGGCCCAGTGGGTAGATCTGTGGTCCTGGAATCCAGAAGACTTGAGTTAACATCTGGCCTCAGACACTTATGAGCAAGTCACTTAAACTCTATGCTTCAGTTTCCTCATCTGTAAAATGGGGGTAATAATAGTATTCCCAGGGCTGTTGTGAGGTCCAAATGACACAGTATTGTAAAAACTGCTTAGCATAGTCCCTGACACATAGCAGATCCCTGTATGATCACCAGCCAAATCCCATCCCCTCTCTGGGCCTCACTTTTCCCCAGCTATAAAAATGAAGGGGTTTGGGCTTGATGATCAGTAATGTCCCTTCCAGCTCTGACAGTCTAGAATTCTAAGCCACCAGAATCTCAGTTTACCATCAGGGGATTCTTTCTATTCTGCAGCAGAGTTGGAGTTTCTACCCTGCCTTCCCCAGACAGGGAGTTTTTTTGCATCTCTCAGGTTGATGCTCTGCCTTGCTGTTCTCTCTCATCGCATCCCCCTCTGCTGACCCTTGCTCACAGCAGTCATCAATCCTTTCTGCTGATCAATGGGAAGACTCTCCTTCAGCTAAGGGTGCAGCGTAAGGATTCTAAGGACAAGCCTGTTTCAAGAAGGGGTTCTGGCAGCAACTTTCAGACTGGATATAATGGAGAGAAAAGCTTTAGGAGATATCTCGAAGTCAGGGCAAGCTGTGTGAATCCCCTTCTTGCTGGAGACAAGGGGTGGGGCCTACTCAGTGAGAGGTTGTAAGGGAATGGATTTCAAAGCCTTTGTCTGTGGACCCTTCCCATTAAAGATCCTGGATAGGGGAAGAGGAATCTTGAAACTGTCGCCTGAGATGAGAAGAGATCAAAATAAAAAAGAAATGTAAATAGAGAAAACAATAACAAAAAATTCCAAAATGAAATACTTTAATTAGAATGACCAAGTTTGGCCCTGACAAAATAAGAGAATGAATACATTTCGCTTTAATTTTTTTTTTTTTACAATTGTGGGTATTGATCATAGCATATACTATCAGACTCAGTTGATGTGTTGGTAAGTTTTGCTGAACTGCTTTCTCTTTGTTACAAAGGGATTGTTCTCTATACACTTGATAAAACACTGTGTTGGACACAGTGTTGATGCTGAAAAGGCCAGTTCTTGTGAGCAGCAGCTGGTGATATAAAAGCAAAAAAACTTAAATAAAACAAACTATGAGAGCTAGTAATGATGTATTAGAACATTATTGTGTAGTTAAAGGGAGAGAAGCTATCGGACTCTGTCTGGTGGAGGGGAAGGAGGGAAGAGTATAGACCCAGGGAGGGGGCAGAAGAGGGTCCATGGCTTAGAGATAATTTGCAACATCTGCCAGCCTCTTAGCTAAGCCTCAGACATCTTGTTTGGCTGAATTCCATTATTTTACTTGGTGATTCCTTAATCATTGACCCATGTGGAGGTGAATGTAGGTTAAAGAGCTGAGACACCTTTTATTTGGGAGATTCTGATTCCTGCCTTCAGTTCAGGCAGTAGGCAGGTTCAGGAGCCTGGGGTTAGGGGAAGATTCCTTGTTACAGTGTGGGTTGAGGCACATTTGACCTCAGGCCTGCAACCTTAACATTGGCTTTGGTTCCCATCAAATCCAAAGGAAAATGGAGTCTGAAAGTTAGCAGGGCCCAACTCCAGCCTCTAGGCCCAGAACCATGGAACTAGGGACAATGTGGTAGAAGTGGCAGAGATGGATATAGACTGGATGAAAGGAAAAACTTCATAATCACAGTGATCTGTAAATCTGATTGAGTGTCTAGGGAGGAAGTGGATTCCCCATCACTCGGGGTCTTTCCAGCAGAGACTAGATGACTGTACACACACACACGTTAAGCTAGATGTGCTTACAGCTGTTCTTGCTCCGTTGGGTCCAGGTCTGCTTGAGAAACAAGGAGGTTCTAGGCTCATGAGTGGAGCAGGCTTTGGTGGAGAAAGCAACAAATCAAAAAACCCCAAATAAAAACAAAAAATAGAAAGTCTGAAAACAAAAGGAGATAAAATTGAAAATAAAACAAAAAACCCAAACCCCATGGAGTTTGAATAATGAATAAAACTAGGAGCTGGTCTTATGAAAAGGCTGGTCTTAATGAAAAAATAGACAAACCCCATTACCTAACTTGAGTCTTTGAAAGAGAGCAGAAAACTAAATCACCAAAATCTGAAATAGAAAAAGGAGAATCCACTCTAGATGAGGAGTAGCTGAGAGGACAGCTCATTAGTACATCTGGTGATCCAAGCTCTTCACCAGCTGGCTTCAGCCTGCCTTTCCAGCCTTATTAGATATCACTCCCCATTATGAATGTACTGACACCCCATCTCTTGTCTCTGCTTGGCTTTGCACCACTTGATACCCAGGACTGGAATGCACTCTCACTTCCTTCTCATAGGGTTCCACGTTTCCTTCAGAGCTTAGCTCCAGTTACCCTTTCTACATGAAGCCTCTCCCTGTCCGCTCACCCCCGGCCAATTACCTGGTATATATTTTGTCTATCCTCATGTTTCCCCTTGAGGGGAGGGGTTATTTCATTTTTGTCTTAGTATGCCCAGTGCCTGGCACAAGAGAGGAGCTTAATAAATGCTTGCTAATTGATTGACTGATTGTCTGACACGTAGTGAACCTTTAATAAATCCTTCTTGAAAGACGTACTGCCTCTGATAGTTACAGCCTCTGTGACCTTGGGCAAATCACTAGACCTCCCTGGACCTCAGTTTTCTCATCTGTAAAATGAGAGGGCTGGATCAGATAGCTTCTGAACCTTGTGATCCTGTGATTGGTGGCCCATATGTCAGGAGAAGGCTGGATTGGAAAAAGACCATAGGAGAGGAAAGCAGAACTCCCCTCTGCTCCAAGAGGGGGCTTTGCTGGAATCCAGGAACCCCAGATGTGGGGATGTGTCCCCTGAGCTTTGAGCCTCCATGTTCTAAGTCTTATCTGAGTGAACAGGATGCCTGCTAGGCGTCTGCACACCAGGCCCCATAACCAGGCCCCCAGATGCCGAACAAAAGGCTTCTCTCGGTTCCCAATAAATTGGTCCTCTGGGAACTGGCTCCGAGATTCTAATTGACGCAGGGAAGGAAAAGATTCATTAGTCTACGGTCTCATTAAAATGCTCTGCTGTTCACCTACAATTTATTCTTGGCCCTTCATCAAGAAGAATTAAACAAGTTGGTTCGAGTCCTTAAAGATCCTGAAGGCTGTAAGGTATGAGGGGAAGCATGATGGATTTGGATTCAGAGAACCGAATTTCAAATCCCAGCTCTGCCATGTATTGTTATGTTTCTACAATGTCTAGTAAGTCACCTAACTTCTCTGGGTTTCACATCCTATTTGTTAAAAGAGGGGATTGGATTAGGTGACTTCTCAGCTCTGGATCTATGATCCTATGATCTAGTTTTGCTTCCTTACTCAAATAAGGAGGCTGAGGCTCACCATAGGAAAGGGACTTTTCCCCAGATCACATGTTAGCCAGTCATTGATAGAGCTGGGACTAGAACATGGGTCTCTTGACTTTCAGTTCTGTGATCAGAGAGGAAGAATTTGTTTTCAAGACCCAGAGGAATAATTGATATTCAGAATGTTGACCCTATAGCCCTGTGATATCCTGGGGAGCTTTTTGAATCACTGGGAAAAGATTCAATTGTGCTCATTGTACTTTTAATTATCCCTTGCATCTGAATACTGTGATTTATATATTTCAAAGCACTTTCCTGACCGTTCCTTCATTTCATTTTCTCAGTAATGAGCAAGGTGAAGGGAGAAGAGGCCTGGACTGGGGAATCAAGAGACCTCAGTTTTAGATTCAGCTTTCTTTTTATTTACTGGGTGGGTTTGGGCAAGCTGCTTCTCTCTGAGCCTCATTTTATTCCTCTTTTAAAACAGTGATTGGATCAGATGGTCCTTAAGGTTCTAGTTCTAATATTATTCCTATTTGTTGGCTAGGGAAGCTGAGCCTCAGAGAAGTTTAATATCTTTCTCTTTTTTTTTTGTTCTGGACAACTTTTTATCTTTATTTTAAACATTCATTTTTAAAATTTTGAGTTCCAAATTTTCTCCCTCCAGTCCTTCCCCTACCCATTGGGAAGGCAAGCAGTATGATACCCATCATACATGTGAAATCATGCAAAATATTTCCATATTAGGCATGTTGCAAAAAAAAAAGAGTGCAAGAAAAATAAAGTGAAAAACAACAGGCTTCAGTCTGCCAAGTCACACAGTTTGATGGCAAAGCCTGGGCTAGTCTAAGAATATTTTATTATATTTTTATTCTTTAGAGTTATTCTTTAGAAATCAGTAATCTGTGATACATAGATCATCATTGGTAAACATTTGGGGAGAAGCTATTAGCAATGGAGGAAGAATGAAAAATTTCCTCACAATTAGAGCCATTCAGTATGAAATAGACTGTAAATCAATGAAGCATTGATTAAATGCTTACTGTGAACCAAGACCTTGTTAGTCTCTAAGGTTACAGAGACAAAAAATGAAAGTCCCTGTTCTCAGGGAGCTTAAATTTTATTGGAGAAAATATGTACACATATGAATATACATAATATAAATACAAGGTTAATCAGGGTGAGGAGGGCACTAGTACCTAGAGAAAAAAAGAAAGGCTTCCTGTAGAAGGGATTGCCTGAGAAGAATTTTGAAGGAAATACTTGATTTTTCAGAAAAAAGTTTTTATTGATACTTTGTTTCTTACATTACCATAGTATCCCATACATTCCTTTCCCTCCCATAGTATCCCATATATTCATCTCCCTCTCCTTCCTGAGAACCATCCCATGTGACCTCAAAAAATATTTTTTTTAGAGGGGGAAAAAAATGTCACAACTGATTGAGGCATTGAAAAAGTCCTAAAAAGTGTGCAACGTGTAACACCTGTGTACCTCCCACTTCCTTAAAGGGGTAGGGTGAGGACGTCTTCTTGTATCACTTCATTTGAATCCTGTTCGATTTTTATAATTTTGTTATATTTATTTGTGTGCGTGTGCGTGCCATTCTTTCCATTTACATTTTGGTAGTTACTGTGTAGAAATGGTAAATTCTTAGTATGAAGTGAGCTGCTTATCAGTAGTAGTGTTTAAGTTGAGGTGGTATCACTTCATGAAGGGGAAGCCATACAGAGACAATTCATGCCTTGGGCAGAGCATTGAATGAGATGCCCTCTAAAGCCCCTTCCAGCTCTGAGATTCCATGATTCTATTAACAAGAATATTCACTTAACTGAATTGGCCCCCCTTTCCTGTATTACTAACAAATTGGAGGCCAGCAGAGCTGGAGGAAGCAAGGTAAGAATTCTGGCAGCGGGTCCTCAGTGATGGGACTTCTGGGAAGCACTAATCAGCCAGCATTGTTACAGCTTCCAGGTTCTCCTGTGGATGCACTTACTTCAAGAGGGAGAAAATGAAGGAGTCACAGAATGTTTGCAAATAGCCAGGGAAACAGTGGTGGGACCATATGGTTTTTGGAAGATTGACTACCAGCTTAGGTAGTTTTCCTGTTTCTTTGCTTTGGAACCAGAGTTGTCTTTGGGTAGTTGAGGTTGAGGAATGAATGTGGAAGGGAAGTCAGGGCTGTGCTGTGCTCCATATAACTGAATAGTCAGGAAGAACTCAGTTTGACCAGGCGTAGAGATCCTGGGACTTGAGAGACAGTGTAACGTGGTAGAAAGAGCCCTGGGTTGGGCCACCAGGAGATAGGGATTCAATCCCAACTTAATGCTTACTTTATTTTGTTTTCAGTTCATTTGGGTTTTCTCATTCCTTTCTGTGTTCTTCATATTCATCATCTGCTTCTACTATGTGATTTTGGCTTTTCCCATCTCTGGCCCTTAGTTTTCTTACCTGCTAAATCAGGGTAAAAACCTGCCTTGCCAGCCTCATAGAATTGTTGTAAGAGATCGTGGATGTGAAAGCTCTTTGAAAACCATGAAGTGTCAGGCAGCCCCAGCAGCAGCAGCTCCTTCAAATTGGAATGGGCCAGGTCATGGTGTAGCCAGGTCATGGTATAGCCAGGTCATGGTATAGAGACTTAAGAACAGAAATGTTTCAGTGACTGGTAATTGCATGGCTCAGGCAGGTGTTATGGAACAAAGTTCAGAGGTTATTGGCAAGTGAAAGAAGAGGGCAGGATTGGACAGAGAGCCAGTCCTGCTGTATAACTGGGTGAGCCCATCATGGAACCAGAGGAGCATATTAAAGCAAAGGGAGCCCAGGAGGATTGTAGAGTCAATATGGAGGCAAGGGCTGATTGGGGGCACCTGCAGTCTTGTTCCAGCTGAATTTTTCACATGGCTTTTCTTTCCCCCTCCCCCCTTTAACTTTTAATTAATTTATTTTTGACATCATTTAAAAATTTTTTGAATTCCAAATTCTCTCCTGCCTTCCTGGCCTTTTCCTGCACCTGAGAAGGCAAGCAGTAGAATGCCAGCTATATATGTGAGGTCATGCAAAACATTTCTATATCAACCATGTTGCAAAAACAAAAAAGCATGAAAAATAAAGTAGAAAAAAGTATGCTTCAGTCTGCATTCAGAGTTCATCAGTTCTCTCTCTGGAGGTAGATATCATTTTTCATCATGAGTCCTTTGGAATTCATATGGCTTTTCTTACAAATGCTCCCTTTTCTGTACTAGGAGTTCTGCCTTTTCTATAATATCATCAGATCATAGTTCTAGAGCTGGAAGGGGCCTCAGAGGCCAGCTAGGCCAGCCTCCTTATTTACAGATGAGGAGACTGAGACCTAAGGAGGTTTTACCCCTAGGTCATACCAGCAGGAAGCACCAAAAACGAGTCGAACCTAGTTCCTCTAACTCCAGAACCAATGTTCTTTCCCACCCTATCTTCTCTGCTTTCCTAGGTCTAACCCCAGGACTGCTTATCCATCTGCCCCCTTGCAGAGTATCAGAACCTTTCCAGGTTTGTGTCATGGATTCACAACCTGCACCAGCCAAACCAACCTCTCTGGGCTTCAGTTTCCTTAGAGGATTGGACCAGATGGCCTCTAACATCTTACCTCTCACCTCTGCTGCCATCATCAGTGTGGTTTTCAGTGGGAATGGGGGGCGGGGATCTTCTTTTGCCCTTATTTGGGTTTTTCTTTCAGCTTTTGGCCATAACTGGCAGGAAGACTGGAATGACCCCCAACATCCCACCCTAGCCTCAGTTATTTGGTAAAGAATAGGGGCAGGGGAGCAGGTAAGTGGAGAAACGACCAAGTATCTGCTTAGAATTTGTGGGTCCGATAAGGGACCTCCATCATGGCATTCTAAGGCCCATGCAGTGTTGTGGTCTGGTATCATCAAAAGAGCATTGGACTTGGAAGTCAAGAGACCTGAGTTTGATACCAATGATTATTGTCAGCAAAGTTTAGAGCCTAAACTTTTTCATTTGTAGCAAGGAAGTAATAATTTTCTCAGTGCCTACCTCATAGATTTGTAGTGAGGATGCTTTTGTACAATTTAAAGAGCTGCAGAAACGGACATTTTCCTTCTGTATACTTTAAAGTACATAAGCTCTTGTCTTCCTCTTTCTCTTTCCGTAAGTCATCCAGCATTTGCAAAGCTCAGGGCTATGTGCCCAACACAGAAGAGGATATATACAAAGGAGAGTCCTTGCCTGCAGAGCTTAGGGCTCTGCTTGGGGAGAAAGAAGCAAATGGAGAATAATACAGGATGTAATATAATCTAAAAGACTCATGTAAAGTCAAGAGCATTTGTCTTTTATAAAGAAAATTAATTTTTACTGGTATATTTTGTTTTTATATTACGTTCATCCCCCAGTCTCCAATCAGAGAACCATTTCTTATAACAGAAAAGTGGGTCAGAGAGCAATTCAATAAAATTAATCAGCGTATCAGTCAAATATAATAGTGTATACAGGTTCCCAGCCATAGCATCCTGGCTCCTTAACTCGTCTACCTCCCTCTCCTGTGTAAAGAAGGGAGGGAGGAATATTCTTAAACCTTTTTCAAGGGGACCAAGATAGGTCATTGTAAATTTCAGAACATTCTCTTTCAGTTTTTTTTCCCCATTTACATTGTTGTAGTTGTATATGTTGTTTTCCTTGATTTGCTTTCTTCACTTTGCGTTAATTCACATAAATCTTCCCCCTTCATCATTTCTCATGGCATAATAAGATTCCTTTTCATTTGTGCACCATAATTTATTTGGCCATTCCCAAATGGGCATCTACTTTGTTTCCAGTTCTTTGCTACTGCAAAAAGTGCTTCTGGAATTGTTTTGGTATGTGTGGAGAAAGTTCCTGTCCTATGGGAGCTGATATTTTATCAGGGAAATGTGTACATGTGTAAATATGCATAAAATAAATATGAGGTAGATTGGGATGAGGAAGGTACTAGTAGCTAAGGCGATAAGCCTTCTACATAAAACCTTTATTTTCTCTAAGATCTTTAGGGAATATACTTAGTAGTGGGACCTCTGGGTCAAAAAGTATGGGCATTTTAGTCAGTTACTTTGAATAATTCCAATTTTTTTGGATGGATCAGTTCATAGCTCCATTAGTGTGCCTGTCTTGCTGCAGCTTCTGCAACATTGACTATTCCCATCTTTTGTCATCTTTGACAATTTGCTGAGTGTGAGGTGGAACCTTAGAGTTATTTGCAGTTCTCTGATTAGTCATTTGGAACAGTCTTTCATATGGATCTCCTTTGACCACTTATCCATGGGAATGGTTTGCTGCTATTTGAAGTGCTGTCTTAAGAACTCACATTTGCATAGCCCTGTTACTTGCATTATTTTATAGGACTCTTACAGTAACCCCAGCAGTCAGGCACAGCTTCTATTATCACTCTCATTTTACAAATGAGAAAACATGTCTAAAGAGTCAAGAGGAAGGGCTACAACTAGAACCCAGGTCTCTTGCTTTCAAAGTGGGTCTTCCCACTACATCTTGCTGCTTCTTCCTTTTTTTTAAAGTGATGAAATATTTAGAGAGGTAAAGTGTTCTGCTCAGTCCCGGAGAGTTGAACTAGTAGCAATGGATGGAAGCTACAGGGAGTTAGAGATGTAGGCTTTGCTAGTAAAGGAAAACTTCTCACAGATGGGTCTCTAAGTGGAATATACTATTCTGGGAAGTAATAGGTTCCCCCCTCCCTACAGGTCTTCTCATCAAGGGCAGGACTGCATGGCTTGTCAGTACGCCAAAGAGAGGATTCCCTCTTAGGTGTGGGTGGGTCTTTGATGTCCCTTCAATTTCTGAAATTCACCTAAGGTGGAAGCCAAGATTATAAGGGGCTGAAGTCACACCTCCCACAGCCCTATTTCCTGTAACCTACTAAAGTGATTGTTTTCCAGCCTTGTTGAGTATCCAGGGGTTTTCTCGAAATGTAGCAGATCGTGCTGAGTCATTGGTTGGACAGCCTTGGCTTTGGAGGCCTCTTGAACTTGAAGCTTCAAATTAATGCAAAACAGTATGCAAATTAATACTGTGATCCATTTGCCCATTTTATTAATGGAGCTGCAGGTATGGATGTGACAGCTCAGACATGCACATGGGCCCAGTGTAGAAATTCTCACATACTCTACTTTTGAGTTTACAAAACACTTTGTTGCCATTATGTCCTGATCACAGCCCTTGCAGGGATTCATGCAGGGGGAAATTCTCATCCATAAATCATCTATGGTTCATTTATCTGCACTCAGAACTGGAAACTTCTGAAACTAACTCATGTCTAAATTATCCATTTCCAGGCCTGCTAGAAAACCAGAGGTTGCCAATAGGCTTAGACACTTACAACATTTATTCAGGACAAAAATGAATAGTAAACTTCATGAGTACAGTCTCATTCTGCATTCCCCTCTTCCAAACACTCATCCCTTCAATGTAGAAGGCTTGGACAAATTCTCTCTCTCCTGGAAATGGAGAAAGATAGGGTTTGGAAGTCGGCATGTCTTCATCCAAGCGTGATCAGTCTCTGCCGCTTTTTGCATTTTTCCAGCAGCCATAATGTCTGCTGCACCTGCCCTGCTTTGCTCAGGAGCGGTCCACCGCTGGTCCCATAGCAAAAACTTGCTGTTGTAGCGCCCACTCTCCTGGATGCTCTTCTCATTTCCTGTAGCTCTCCTTCTGAGAAGTTTCTGTCTCCAGTCAAAGACTGGCACAGCAGCTGTTTGGGAAAGAGTGGAGAGGTCTTCAGAATGTAAAAGAGCCAGGACAGCTCAGGGAAATGGAGACCTTGTTCCATTCTAGTGAATATTTGTAATCTCCCCCTCCCCCACTCCCTATTCATGTACTCTGGTAAATGTAGTCCTTTGCCTTGTGGGCTTGCTCATCATGAATTTATGTACTGCTTTTTGTTTTACAAAGCATTTCAATTTGTCATCTCCTTGCGAAAGCCCTATGAGGTAGTGAGTTCCCATTGTATGGATGAAGAAATCAAGATTCAGAGAGCCTTGAGTTAACAGTTTTTAGTCCAAGTAGAACTTGGAGTAGAGGTCTTCTGACTCCCCAGTTCAGTATTCTTTCATAGATGCTTTTAGGCACCTTTCTTACTGACCTTTATCAGTATGAATCTTAATCCTTTCTATATATAGTCTTTTAGTCTTCTATATATAGTCTTATAGTTTTAATCTTTTTTCTCTATATAGTTAAAGAGAACTTTTTAGAAGGAGCATGGGATAATGGGATAAATTCTAGACTTGGAATCAAAAGTCCCGAGTTAGAATCCAGGTTCCGTCCCTAACTTCTGTGTATTCTTGGACAAGTCACCTCCTTTGTGTAGATTTCATTTTCCTCATCTCTAAAAATGAAGAGATTGGCCATGTGGAAGCCAAGGTGGCTGAATTGGGTCATAAACTCGGACCTTCTGACTCCAAGTCCCGTCTTTGTACAACATCAAACTCTCACCCTAAGTCAGCATACATGGTCAGATCGAACCTTCCTAAAAACCAAACCAAACCTAGCTATGCAGGCTCTTTAGTGAAGATGGGCGTCTCTGTAGCACTGTTTCCTGGCACCCACCTTATTGTGGGCATAAGGCTCCATAGTCATTAAGGGGTGGTGTCTTCCTCCTGAGAAGAGCCTGGGTCTTGAAGGATGAGTAGAATTTCAGTTGGTATTCCAGACAGAGAGATAATGTGAACAGACATGAAGGAAGAATATGAAGTGCAACATGGCTGGAGCACAGGGAGGAGTGAAGAGAAATAGTAAGAGACAAATCTCAAAATAAAAATACCCTCAAATATTAGTTTGTAGAGGTTAGATTTTATTCTAAAAGTGAGGGGAACCACTGAAGGAAGTTAGTTTGGAACACTGGAGGTCCCCACTCCCCAATGAAGGGTAGCACATGGGGACTGAGCCTCATTTTGCCTTCAGATTTTGAGTTTTTCCCCCTTTAAAAAAAATGATGATCCCGTTGCCAAGGCTAGTCCAGCTAGTGGATATGGGATAAGGGCTTGGAATTGTGTGTATTTGTTTTCACAGAGTCTACCTTTTCTGAAATGATCCCAACTCAAGAAACCAGTATTAGAGTCCCCACCCTGCTGCTGACTCTGTGACCTTGAAGTACTTTGCCCTCTCTGAATCCGTTTCCTTGTCTGCACAATGATGGGGGATGGACCCCAGTGGTCTCTGAGGGCCCTTTTAGTTCTGACACTGAGTTTCTGAATTTACAGCTTTGAGATCACAAGAGGCATTAGTTCTAGGGCCATTTTGGGAATTCTCCTGGATGAGAATCAGCTGGAAGATTGCAGAGGAGCTGGTCCTGCCTTTAGCTGGAGAGATAGTATGTATGGGCTATGCACCAAATGTTAACCACAGCTAAAATGTATTTATTGCTTAGAGAATCATAGATTTAAATCTAGAAGAGAGCTCAGCCAGTCTGTCAGCCCCCTCATTTTACAGATGAGGAAACTGAAGCTATTTAGGTTAAGTGATTTGCCCAAGACCACATAGGTGGGATTCAAACTCAGATATTCTTGACTTTACAGCCAGTGCTCACTTGGCTATGCCATGCTGTCTTCTACCTCTGTGCTCCTCTTGGGAAGGTCACTTTAACCTTGGCCTCCTTAATCTGTCAAATGAAAGAGTTGAACTAGGTGGTCTTTAAGGTCTTTCCAGTTTTCTCAAGCTTTGAATATTGATGAAAGCCAGGATAGGGAAGGACTTGGAATAAGAGGATGGTCTTGTCCTGGCCTCACATATTTTAGGACTGTGGCCATAGCACATGGCCAGGGCCCCAGTGGCCTTTCCTGTGTGGTAACCATGAGACAGGATGTAACAGGGCCATCTGAGCCCCTGGGGTGAGTTTTTTCCTTGCTATATTTATGAAATAAAATCAAACATGGCAGGCGGGCTAGAGCCTGATGGATGATGCCCTGGTGGGGAGGGTAACCCCTTCAGGTCCTTCCTAGTGTTTTTAGGGAGGAGAAGGAATGAGGAAAATATTGATTCCCCATAAAAAGATTTTAATCAAATGCTCAGACCCTCCAGGGAGGAACAGTCCAGCCTCAGCACCAGATTAACCTTCCATCTTCCCAAGATCTCAGTGGCTGGAACCCTACTGGAGGCTCCCAACCCTCATCCATCACTGAGAGTGAGCTAAGTGAGGCCCCAGGGGTGCCCAGTCTCAGCTAGGACCCCTAGGTTCTGGGGACCAGAGCCCAGGCCTCTTCATGTTGGGGGCTTTTGAGAGTATGTGTGGGCCTGACTGGAGACCTCAGAGCCCTGAGTTCCACTTTGGCCTCTGTGGCTCCCCCTGCCTCAAGCTTCTCAACATTTTTGCTGCCTGGTTAAAAGGACCTCAGCTTCCTCATCTATAAAATGGGCTCCTCCCTTCCCAGTCTGGTAGGATTTGGCTGGAGGAGGGAGCCCATTACACAGTTATTACCTTCCATTTTGTAGCCTTGCTCCACAGCATGACTAATTTCCAGAATATTAATGAGCTTAGGAGAGTGAGAGAGAGAAAACTAAAGACTAAGAGAGAGGGGGAGAAAGAATGTGTGGAAGAGAAGAAGGCAAATGATATTAAAGAGGGAGGGGAGGGAGGGGGAAAGAGAGAGAAGAGACACTGAGATCAAGTAAAGAGAATAGAGGAGAGAAAATGGAAGGGGGGTAGGGGTAGAGATGAAGAGAGGAATGGAAAGAAGGGAAAGAGGGAGGGAAATAGTAGAAGAGAAAAGGAAAGGGAAGAAGGAAAGAAAACAGTAATATAGAATGCCAAATGAGAAAAGATTCTACCGAAGTTAGAACCTTGTCTTGTTCAAAGCCGCAAACCTCTACTTCCTCCCTCCATCCCTCCGCTTCAGTCCATCCAACTAAAACTACTTTACTTCCCTGGGGCACTTGTCACTAATAGTTTTCTGCTTCTAGTAAACCATGCCCAGCTTCACAAATAGGGTTAGGGCATCCTAAGGGTTTTGCTGTATCTTCTGGAATCCTAGACCCGCCCC
>CM053625.1:70050187-70070972 GCA_028646595.1 Phalanger gymnotis | reverse complement strand
AACAAAAAAGAGAAATCACAAGGGACTTACTAAAGTGGAACCGTTTCGTTTACACATATGACCTATGTTGAATTGCTTGCCTTCTTAGGGAGGGTGGGTGGGGAGGGAAGAGGGGAGAGAATTTGGAACTCAAAAGTTTTAAAAGCAGATGTTCAAAAAAAAAGTTGTTTTCACATGCAACTAAGAAATAAGATACACAGGCAATGGGGCATAGAAATCTATCTTGCCCTATAAGAAGGTAAGGAAAAAGGGAATGGGGGGGAGCGGGGTGACAGAAAGGAGGGCTGACTGGGGAACAAGGCAATTGGAATATTTGCCATCTTGGAGTGGGGGGGGTAGAAATGGGGAGAAAATTTGTAATTCAAAATCTTGTAGAAATCAATACTGAAAACTAAAAATATTAAATAATAAAAAGCAAAAAACCAAAAACAAAAAAGCAAGCAAACAGGGTTAAGTGACTTGCCCAGGATCACACAGCTACTAAGTGTCTGAGGCTGAATTTGAACTGCAGATGAGTCTTCTTGACTCCAGGACTGGTGCTCTACCCACCATGCAACCCAGCTGCCCCACAGATACACATAGCCCCTCCTTAAATTCTAATTTCTAGTTGGGGGATAGGAGAAAGGCAGTAGATAGACCTGGAGCCTTTTTAGTCATCATGAAGCATTTTCTAAAAGTGCTCTTTGTCTCAAGTCCCAAGTTTGTTGGTTGCTGTAGGTGTGGGGGCCCTTTTTATTTCAACACAAGGATTATGTAACAATTATAGGTTGTGACCTTCTGAGGGGGAACAATAATGTTATATGTGCATGGAGATTTTATAATTATCTCACTTTACCTCCATTATTCTAGGAGAGCCTCACCAGAATCCTGGAGCTGGGCAACAGGGCAGGGCCATGAATACGGAAGCTGTTTCCTTGTGCCCCTATGACACAAGCACTGAGCCTCCTGGGAGCTGCAGCCCACACACGCCCTGGAAAGGTAAACATGACCCTGTGATGGACAGCTGATGGCATCATGTGATGGTCTGACCTCTCTGGGAAATGATACCTAATTATCCTAGAAAAGTCACTAAACTGAACAGACTGATCCACCCATACAACTACATACTAGGAATACAACCCAAGGTCAGAGACAAGAGGGAGAGTTCCCATATACACAAGAATATTTGTAATGGAACTGGAGGGAAAACGGGTGAATGGTGACTAGCTGTACAAATTGTGGCATATCCTATGAATGTGACGAACTATTATTGTACTGTAAGAAACAATGAATGTGAAGCATCTAGGGCCACTTAGCAAGACTTGGACCAGCTGTTGCCAAATATGGTAAGAAGGAAGAGGAGGACAGCTACCGATGACCACGATAGTGGGAAGGAAAAGCACACTGATACATATAGATCCCAGGATGATGCAGGAACTTTGGGAGGCATGGCATCTCTCACTGCTTGGCAGATGGAGAGTTGGGAAACGAGGCATACACTGTCAGACCTGGGCGATGTGGTTTGGTTTTTTGCTTTGTGTTTTTTGTGGGTTTTTTTTTTTGGCTTATCTATGCACCTTTGTTTCAAGAGAGGGCTCCTGGTGGTGGGAAAGTCACTGGGACATGATAGCAATGTTGAAAAAAAGAATACCAATAAAAAAAAAAGATTTTAAACAAGAAAGAAGCCCAGACCAAGGTTGATCTCTGCAGCCAGAGGGTTAGTGTGAATGACCATCAACCACAGCACAGTCTGACATGAACTAGCATCTCTAGGGTGCTTTCGCTCACAAGTAATTTTTGGTTTTGATCCTAACCTGTGATTTTATCAGCAACAGAAATCATACTTTACAATTTTCAAAGAACATTCGATTATACCTTTTTTCATCTGATCCTCACAACAACCCTGTGAGGTGGGCAAGGCAGGTATCGTTCCCATTTTATAGATTAGGAGGGCAAAAAAGAGACTCAAAGATGTTATGTGACTTCTAAAGGTCACAGAACTATTAAGAGAGCTAGAAGCTACATCTCCTAACTCCTCAATACAGAGCTCTCCCTCACTGAGCAGGGGAAAGGAAAGAAAAAGACCAGAGTGGCTGGCCCCACCTGGCTGGTAGCAGCTGGGGAAGAGGAAAAGGGCAGTGATGACTTTTTCTGTAGCGTATTAGTCTCTCCATCCAATCATGAAAATGAATTCCTCACTGCTCCCGAAGTTGCATAGGGCTGCCCTCCAGAGATCTTTTCCCTGGTAGCTAGTCTTCATATCCCAGGATGGCTGGTGATAGGGTGCGGAGTTGGGGAATGATTTAGCAGAGCTGACAACCCCAGAGCATGTGTTTCTTGGCCAAACACTGACTCAACCTTCCCCAGTGGGTTAAAGTCCAAGGGCCCTTGGAGAGGACTGATAAGAAATGACAAGGTTCAATCCTACACAGCTACTTCCTTAAATGGGATGCAGCTCTCCACGTCAATCCTCACTTGGGCCTCGATAAAAAGACATGCAGAGATTCCCTTGTCCTATTTTAAGAGCTGGCCAAGGGCAACATGGCAAAGAGCAGTTCTGTGGGGTTAAATGGAGCTACCATTTCTTTCTTTCCTTCATGGATCCATGCAACCATCGACTAATAATAATTTTACATGTGAACTGTGTTGGGAAAGATAAATTAAAACATGACCTTTGCCCTCATGGAGCTTACAGTCTAATATTCTTAAAATGTGTTCTGCTATCCGTTCTGCAGAGCTCCTCTAAGGCTGGAGACCAGCCTGACAATTTAGAGCGAAGTACTTTCACATTCATTAGCTCACCTGATTTGAAAACCTTTCAGAGTTAAAGGTTATAAGGTGCTTTCTCTTCTTATAAATATTTTATCTCTCTTTAACAGACGATGAAACGGATACTATGAAGCAAAGTGATTTTTATCCGAGGACAGCTAGTAAGTGGCAGCTAGGTGGTGCAGTGGAGAGAGCTCTGGGCTTGGGAGTCAGGAATACTCATCTTCTTGAGTTCAAATGCAGCTGCAGACACTTACTAGCTGTGTGACCCTGTTTACCTCAGTTTCTCCACCTGTAAAATGAGCTGGAGAAGGAAATGGCAAACCATTCCAGTATCTTTGCCAAAAAAACAAAAACAAAAACAAAAAAAACCAGGGTCACAAAGAGACAGACACGACCGAAACCACTGAACAAAAACAAACAGGTGGAGCCCAAGATTCAAACTCAGATCTGACACAAAGAATAGGGCCTAGGATACCTTCTTCCCAGCAGCAGGGGTGCCCATCGGGTACAGCCAGGAATTTGGACCTCACCCCGGCAACAACTTCCCTAACTTCAACAATGAGACAGCTTGCCAACTTTTCACAGACTCTCCCCTGAAGATAATCCTATCAGGAATAAAGAAGGAAGCCCATCTATGGCTAAGCTCTATTTACAAAATACTTTCAAATCTACTGTGTATATCTTTGGATCAAAAGGAAAACTCTATTGAATATTTATCATTTATTGTTATCATATCATGATATATTTATCATATCAATGAGGATTCTCATTTTAGGGACAGATTAAGTGACTTGCCTAAGGCGGCATGGTGAGCAACAGGGCAAGGAGGTGAAGTCGTGTTTTTTAACTTGAAATCCTACACACTGGGCACCTCCAGTGGCCTGGCATATACTCAATGAATAGTCTCTAACCTTTTGGTCCGCAAACCATTTCAACAGGTTAAAAGATTCCACTGGTTCCCCTTCCTATCTGTATCTACTTACTATTCAAATTAACAAGATCTACAAACATTAGTACTAAAACTCTCACCAGAACTACTGATAAGATTGGCATACAGCCTCTAATGATGGAGAGCCTAAAAGCTAACAGGTCAATGTGGTTTTCTAGATTGGGTTACTTGCACTGGGGTCTGTGAACTTGTATACATGGTTGCTGTTGTTTAATATTTTGATAACTGTATTTCAGCACAGACTGGTTTCCTTTATAATCTTGTATATTTTATGCATTTAAAAAACTCTTAAAGGGGGTCCCCTAGGCTTCGCCACACTGCCAGAGGGTCCATGACACAAACAGGGTGAAGTCTTTGCTCTAGGTCTTGGTGAAGACCAGGGACTTGGGCAGCTCTTGTGACTCCTTCAGATTCAGGAAGGGCAGGAGAAGGCCATATTTCTTCCTAAGTCATAACCCTGGTATCTGGGGCTAAGGACACATTCCATAACTCTTAACGCCTCAAGAGCACCTTTTCTTGGCCCACTTATTTTGATCCCCAGTGCCAGATACTGAGTCCTAACTAGAAAGTTACAATAACTTGATTCTATGCTAGGTCCTCATTCAGTCTCAAAGGAAAGTTATGTATGATGTCTGGTGGATGGGGCTAGCCTAGACAAAGCATTATAGGATCCTGTATTTATACAGCTAGAAGGCACCTCAAGGGGCTCCTGATAGAACTCCTTCATTTTACAAATCAAGTAAACTGAAGCCCAGAGGTGTCAATGACCTAAGATCACACAAGTCATTCTGTGGCAACACCCTCTGACTCCAGATCAATGGGTCTATTTACGAGAGAAATCCCTGCTCCTTTCCCTTCTTTGTGGAATGTATGCAGAGAGAACTTTCCATGTTAACTACACAGGATGGAGTCTTTTCTTTCCACTTCTAGGATTCCAAGACTGTATAATGCGATCATGGCCTTTCAGTGAGGACTCCCTCATAATGGTCACTCATGAGTTCAGGGACTGCTTGGTTTTATGAACATTCCTCTTCCCTGAACCTTCTAAGCTTGAAGTGGTAGAGAAGAATCCAAAAGGGAAGAAACAGTGACTCCTTTCAGTCTGGCCCTCTTTACTGTTTAATGGGCATTGACATTTCCTTACCATGAATGCCTCCCTTTTTAGAAGCAGCCTCCCTGGCATAACGACATTGGTCAATGATACCAAAGTAGTCGCAGTCCCATAGTCTACATATGTTAGAAGATTCCAGTCCTGGGAGCCCCATGTGGGAACTGGCGATGACTACACCAGCTAAAGCCACCAGCCTTATGCTTGGGATTATGGGGTGAGTTCTCTCTTTCCTCTCCATCTCTTACCTAAAGTCAACATGGACCTGGGCCTTCCAGCAAGAAATGAATCTATGCCATAGTACTTCATTGCAAATATTGTAATATCAGCCAGCTGAATAAGGTGCAGGTGGGTATGAACCTCTTATTCCTGGTAGTCACTGGACCTTTCTGAGCCTCCTTAGTTGTTTCCTTATCTGTAAAATGGGATAATAACAGCACTTTCACCAACTCATAGGGCTACTGTGAGAGTGGAATGGGGTAACATATGTCAAGTACTCTGTCACCATAATGCACTATACAGATGTGAGCTGTCGTTATCTAAATGCATTGGTTTTTGTTAATTTATTTTTTTGAGAGGGGAAGGCAAGGCAATTGGGGTTGACTTGCCCAAGATCACACAGCTATTAAGAGTGTCAAGTGTCTGAGGTCGCATTTGAACCCAAGTCCTCCTGACTCCAGGGCTGGTGCTCTACTCATTACACCACCTAGCTGCCCAGAAATGCATCGTTTTTCAAACATGAGGAACCTACTATGTGTCGTGAGTTGTGCTTAGAGATACAAACATAAAATACGGTCACTGTTCCAGGGACCTCAAAATCTTGCAGGGTTGATTAGATATACATAAATAAATATAATACAAATGATAAATGCATAAAGGGAGTATAAAGTGCTAAAAAATTAGATGGAGAGATAACTTCCAGCTGGGAGATCAGAGAAGGCTTCACAGAGGAGGTGACATTTGAGCTGGGCCTTGAAGGATGCATAGGATGTCAACAGGCAGAATGGGAAGAAGGGCATTCCAGGCGTAGGGAACAGTGTGAGCAAAGGTGCGGAGATGGGAGACCAAAGGACGTGTTCAGGGATCTGCGAACTCGTCCCACGCTATCCCGTCTCCAGGCCACAGTTAGAGAACCCTGAGAAGTGTTCGAGGAGATGGGAGCAAGCCTGGGTCTGGAAGAAATGTGGTCAAGATCCTCCTGAGCCCACTACAGCGCATCAGTTTACGTAAAATGACCAGAAGATACCACTACAGACACAGAAACCAAGACAGAGGGTGCCATTTTTATATGTGTCAAGCCATGCAAGTAGCCACCAATATGGGACCAAAGAGGCTGAAGAGACTGTTTTTGCCACCTGGAAAAGATTACAAAGGAAGCATAAAGCCATGCAGACAGACAGTCACCAGTATACGCCCAGAGAGGCAGAAGGGGCTGACTTTACATTTGGAAAATAAAGGAAGCACAAGGTTGTGCACACAGTCCCCAAATGCTTAGCTCCCAGGAGAATCAAAGCTAGCTTCCCTGAGGGTTCAACTGCTGGCCCCCTCACTTACCTGACATTTCCACACATCGATAACACGCTGAAAAATAAGATTCAGAATAATGGTGCCAAGGCACATACCAACAACCAGAAGTGTCTTCTGAGTTATCAGAGAAAAATTAGGTTATGCTTAATTTAGGTTTCGCATTAAGAAATATTCTTAATGAGTTCAAATGCCTTGAAAAAGAGTGAATTTGTGATGTGTGCTCATCAAAGTATCTGTGCCCTGTCTGTTCCCTAACTGCACTTGGTAAATGAGGCCCTGGGCCTCTCCATGAAGCCTTCTCTGACCATCCCTCCTTTGTTGCTTCTCCCTGTCTGGAGGCCTTCATTCCGTTCCACTCTGTATTACATTTATCTGTGTCTACGTCTTCTCTCTTTGCTGGATGGTCATCCATGAAGGGATGGGCCACATCTCATTTATTTCAGTGCCCCCACACCGCACCCCCCCATCCCGTGCCTAGAACAAGGCCTTCTACATAGTATGCCCATAATCGACTAAGACCAATGCAAATCTCTATTGGGGTATTTAAATGATTTTTAGGATAGCACTTTTTGCGGATTGTTTCTGCCCTTAGGAGCGGCCCTCACTTTGCGAGAGCTTACACAGGCTAGAGCTAGAAATCTCAATTTCCTCCCTTGGCCAAAGGCTGGAGGTGCTTTTGGCCAACTGTTGCCTGAGTGACTTGTTTCTACCTAGAGACTTAAGTATGGTTGGGCTTGCACAGGAGGCAGGATGAACTAGTGAAACGGACACTTAAGACCTTGGGTTCTGGTTCCTGCACAGTTACTGAACTAGCTCTGCGACTGCAGGAAAGTGGCTTGACTCCTCTGAGCCACAGACTCCTTGGCTGCAACATGAGAACAATGAATGTCCCGCCTGTCTCCCAGGGTCATCGTGAGGACCGAATGAGATTATGTGGGCACAGCCCTCTCTGCAAGCCATCGAAATGCCACTTCATGTGTCAGCTACTTATTATTGGTATCAGAAGGGCTTATATACGTGATGGAACATTAAGAGCTGGAAGGGGCCTACGAGATCATGAGAAACCTATCGGTTCAGAGTCAAGGTTTCTAGAAAACGAGCTAGTCTAGCACCCTGAGAGTTAAATGTCAGCAGAGCCGGCACAAGAACCAGCAGGAGACAGTGAAATACTGGATTAATGACTAATCGCATCTGAGAGAATTCCTCTGGCCTTTGTGCGGCCCCTTACCAAGTCTAGCCCTCGCCCAGACCTCTCTCTCAGGTAAGACCTGGCCTGCGGGCCTTTTTCAGCACTTGGCCTATGGACTGGATTTCTGTGCACGCCCCAAGCTTGGGTGACAAAAACAGGGGGGCCTTGGGTTACGGCTGCTTCCAAACAACAGCGGCGTTCGGCAGAGATTACCGACAGCTGCCGAGTCCAAGAGGACCTTAGGAAAATGGCCATTTCTGCGACTCCTGCCCCAAGGCCCCCCTGGGGAGCCAGGGCCAGTAGCAAAGCAGGCGAGTGGCAACTGGAGGCTGAGAAGGCTTCAGCTGCCTGAGCCGAGAGCGGTAAGACTGGGCTTTCAAAGAAGTCTTGTTTTCCAACCACCTGGGGAAGGTGGGGCCAGTTTAAGGCTAGGTCATAAGGTCAGAGCCCAAGCAGAAGTTCCTGGGGGGCTTGGATCAGTTTGTCACACACCATCATGTAGGAAGCCATTTTCTTTGACACACCTGAGATATCCAGCTCAGGGAGTTTCTGGAGGTGGGTCCTGCCATGTTTCCCCATTGGCTGAGGTGATGCAGAAAAGCAGAGGAGCCTCCTGGGTCCTGGAGTTTAAGAAGAGCTTATGTAGTGTTACAGACATGCCCAGAGGGGGCTCAGCAAGGGGAACACCTCGAGGTAAAGTACAGCTGGAGGACTCTGGGCACCAGAAAACCTGCTCCAGGCTCACGTCTTCCATTTGTGGCCAGGAAACACCGTCAGACACAGCACTGTACTGAGTTTCAAAGGCTGAACATGATTTTTATCAGGTCTAGTGGTAAATGATCAAATGAACGAGATGGCCACGTATGAAAATTAATCGAGATATTTAATAGACAGTGCAAACCATAGTTTCATCTGAATATAAATGTATGCACATGTTCCAATGAGCTATATCAATCAGTTATCACAAACAGCAATGAACACTTCTGTAGAGCTATGTTAAAAAATGTACAGCTGGAATTTAACTCTAATAATCTCACCTGCTTCCAAGAGAACTTTGTCCATTTCAAATCAGTTTCACAAACTTAAAAAGGAAAATAATCTGGAGTGAAAGGGTAGAAGTGGAGTGATAAATACAAAGGCAGCCAGACAGTCAGTGAACACAGATACAGAGAACCGAAAACCAAATGCATTATTACAGCTGAACACGAAGAGAAACCTATGGCTTCTCTTTAAGTGCCATCCAAGACTTACAAAGGCATGTGGGACATTTCAACCGACTTAAAAGGACAAAGACTACATTTGAAGAGCATTTCAATTCTGAACAATAAATTCCAATCGAGGATCCAGCAATGAGTTAGCATAGTCCAAAAGCTGAATGCTGGATTTGCAAATACATTTTTATTTTACAGAAATTCAACATTATAAACAGCAGGCAACTCCCTTCCCCCTCCCCCCAGCTGCGCCCCCTCCCCGCTCGGTGCAGACCATGCTATCCAGTATGCAGCCAGCGATGCAGGCCCACTGCCTTGGGTTAAGATCCAAGAGATAAAGATGGTTTTCCTCCCCCACACCACACGCATACACCCACTGCAATAGGTGACCAGAGTCTGTTTTTATACAAGCCGGTAGAGTTGTACCGATTACAAAGAGCTGTACCAATTACATAGTTTCAGCCCAGGACTCCAGCTCTTTCAAGTCATCCTCGTCCTCTTCCTTCTTCTTGGCTATAAAGGGGGGGGGGGGGGGAGAAGAAAGGCAAATATTGAGAAAAGCTACTTGTTTTAAAAACTCCCTTGTCTCCCCATACACAGGCCAGTTCCAGCGCTGTACCAGATCCGGTTATGTAAACAGCCCCTCCCCTTGTTCCCAGCTCTATGGGAAGTGCTCCACTGCTCTGTAAGCTGGTCCTAAATGCCAGAAAGGCTGAGAAGCAGCTCAGCTCCTCCTCCTCCTCCTCCCTCCCCCTTCCCTTCTCCCTGACTGCTTTCATCTGGCAGGACCGATCATGTGATGAGGACCTCAGTGATGATTCATTTTGGGGCTTCACCCTCATTGGGAGGAATCCATTTCCTTCTTAAACGTGTGAGGTGAGGACACTGAGGATGGTTCACTGCTACAGTGCCTTCTTGCCGGCTTTTGCCTGTCACAAATCCTGAAGCCAAGGGCTCTCCGCCCCTTTCTAGCAGCTGTCTGCACCAGACACCCATACCCCACCGGAAATTATCTGGGGCACCTGGACGCCCAGAAGCAGGATCTGGTGAAAGGAGACCTATGGAGAGGGGAAGCTCTGCCCTCAGTGCTGCACCGCGAATACAGTTATAGCAGGAATGAAAAGAATAACTTTACATCATGCCTGACAATTACAAAGCACTTTCACAAAAACATCTCATTTGAGTCTCATGGCAACTTAGAAGGGTAGGCAAAGCAAATGACTGTCTCATTTTAGAAACAGAAAAACTGAGACTCAGGGGTGAAATGACTTGTTCAAAGTCACACAGACTGTAACTGAAGAACCAGGAACAGAACCAGGCCCCAGTCCACTGTACCACAATCTCTTAACAAATGTCCGCTAAATGAATAAAACAGATGGACCCATTTGTTTGCTTCCTAAGCCTTCTTTACAAATTCACCCCCCTTGCTAGAGGAAGAGATGCTGACCAAGAAACTCTGGCTCTTGCAGTAGGATAATTCTGTCTCCGAGGCCTCCAAGGAAAAGCAAGAAGGGCGCTTGCTATTGGCGGAAACACCTTCAGGGGCCCGGCTCCTGAGTCATTTTACTCGTTTCCAACTCTCAAATTCCCATTGCAGAAGCCTTTGGGCATCCCTAGAGTAAATGAGTTGCTGTCCCCACTATGTCTTAGTGACCAAATAGTGCTAAGACCAATTTGTCCCCTGGTGAGTTGGGGGGGGGGGGCTGTCTTAGCAGAGAGATTAAGGCACATTATTAAAAAGAAAAACATTCTGTAACTCTTAGAGAGTCACATAAATGTCAGCTATTATTATCCCAAACAGTATTTCTCTGAGCTGAAAGCTGATCTATACAATGTCAAAGACGAGGATCACTGTCGTTGTGCAGTTATTTCAGTCATGCTCAACTCTTCAGGACCCCATATGGAGTTCTGGCAAAGACTGAAAGCTTAAAGGAGACTTCAGAAATTACTAAACAACACTGCAAAGACAAATAACTTGGAAAGACTTAAACTCTGATAAGTGAAAAATCAATCACGATTCCAGATGATGACCTATGCTTCTTGTCGGAAGGGATGGACTCAAGATACAGAATGACACACATTTCTGGACGTGGAGAACAGGAGAATTTGCTTTGCTTGACAATGTATATTTGTTATGAGGGGTGTTTTTCCCTTTAAAACTAGAAGAGGGGTGGGAGAAAAAACATGGAAATCACTGTCTAACCCAGGGATGGGGAACCCGAGGCCTCAAGGCCACAATGGCCCTATAGGTCCTCAAGTGCAGCCCTTTGACTGAATCCAAACTTCACAGAACAAATCCCCTTAATAAAAGAATATGTTCTGTAAAACTTGGACTCAGTCAAAAGGCTGCACCCGAGGACCTAGAAGACCACATGCGGGCTCAAAGCCTCATGTTCCACTCCTGCTCTAACTCCTTTCATTTTACACATGGAGAATCTGAGTCCCAGACAGGGAAAAGAATAATTAGTGAACTGGTAAGCTTCAGTCCCACAGCACCAGCTGGCTGCTGCCGTCTCCACCTGGATATCCTACGTACATCTCAGATTCCACGTGTGCAAAGCAGAATAAATTATACTTGCCCCCAACCCATTTCTCCTCCAAACTTCCCTGTCTTTGCTGCTAGCATCACTATCTTTCCAGCACCTCAGCTGGCAATCACAGACATTCATCTTATTCTCCCAAATCCCCTGTGTTCAACAAGCTGCCAATGGCACATCTTTCTGAGGAGGTAAAAATTCATCTCTCTTGCTCCTATCCCCTTTTCTGTATTCACTCAGCCACCATATGAATTCAGGCCTTCATCATCTCTGACAGGGATTATTATCATAGACTTCAAACCTGGGCAACCTGCTTCCTGTCTCTCCTGTCTCCAATTCAGTTTTCTCTCCCTTCTCAAATTCTCTTCTGTTTATCTCTTTATACATTACATCCCACAATACATCTTTGAGGGTGAAGGCCGGTTCCACTTTTCCTCATAACTCTACTGACCACTGTCTTGCATGTAGTAGGCACTTAAATGTTTGACGAGCGTGCGTGTGAATTTTTAACATTTTTTTCCAGTTTGATTCCAAATTCCCTCCCTTCCTCTAGCCCCTCCTTCACCCATTAAGAAGGCTAGCAATATGATACTCATTATACATGTGAAATCATGCAAAACCATATTTTGCTGAATGCATAATGAGAGTCGGACAAGAACTCAGTTCCCCTAGCTCCCAGTCCAGGGCTCCTCTCACATCACGATGATCAGCTAGCTTCCAAAGGCAGGTAAGTACTTCATGAAGCAGGCCTTTGAAATGGCCTCAATTGCTCCAATCTCCCTTTTCCACCAGAGTTATTTCTGGAGCTTAAGCATTTGCAATTCACGAAAATGCCACCACTCCTGCAAAGGGCCACCCAGAACCTAACGTTCCATGGAAATTCCCCAATGTTCCACCTTTGCCCCAAAATTTCTCTTGCTTGGCACCATGTCCAAGAAGAAATTATGACTAAGATATACAGAGCTAAATCTGCATAAGATCGTGTGAGAAAACCATATGCAAAACAAAGATACACAGGTGCCTGCTTCTCAGAATATCAGACTAGACACTACCCTGGTACTCACAACCTGGATGAGCTCATGAGACCATGAAATTCGACAATAATGCACTCAAGGTGCTATTTAAGAACTGCGCTTTGGAGGCGCTCACCTGGCTTTGACGGCAGCGCTATAGAGGGCACGTTCGGTAGCGGGACTGTTTCTGGACCATTGATCTCCAGCAAATTTTTGTCTAGTTCCTCCTGTTCTAGCTCCTCTAGTTCTGCCATGAGCTCGTCCTGAAAGAGGGAAATACAAGAATGAGATGTGTCAGCACGGGGAAATCCCGACCCCAGACTGTATCACTTCAGACCTGACGACTGCTTGTTCAAATGCTGCTGTCTGAATTCTGGTCGAGAGAGAGGCGAGTGGAAGACATGGGTCTATCTCGACTCAAAAACCTATAGTGGCTCCTCACTGCCTGTAGAATAAGTCGTAAAATCCTCAGCCTGGCATGTAAAGTCATCCACAACCTGACTCCAACTGAACTTTCTGGCTGCCTTCGTTTCCCTGTATACACTCTACAATTCAGCCAGGCTGGACCACTAAGCCACTTCCCAAACTCAATGTGTCGTCTCTCTCTGTGCTTCTCTACACGCTGTTACCAGGCCTAGAAAGGACACCCTCCTCATCACTGACTATTGAAATACTTACCTTCTCCCAAAGCTGGGCTCGGTTGGCACTCCCTACAAGCCTTACCTTATCTCCCTTGCCCCACCTCCCGCTAGTTCTCACTCTCCTTAAATTACCTTGTACTTACTGATCTCTGTACAGACTATATTTCCCACAAGAACATAAGCTCTTTGAGGGCAGAGATTATTTCCTTTTTTTCTTGGGTAAACCCAGTACCTAAGACAGTGACCTGGCATACACTAAGCACTTAATAAATGTTTATTGAGTTACATGTAATTGTAGCCATCCAGCATGAAAACATTAGTATTGAGGGAACAGTCTCACAGCCACACACTCTGGCTTTCTATGCCATAGAAAAGATGGACACTATGATGCCCTATGTTGATGAGGGATAAACTCTGACGGTTAGCATTGCTGAATCTGAGGAATGATGACATGATTTACAATGCAGTTCTGCTTTACTGAAAAGGTCAAGAGATATGCGGTCCCAAATTACTCCAGAGTACCTGGGCGGCTCCTGAGAAGACCCTTGGACCTTAGATCGGCAAGGTGTGAGATAAGGCGCATGCTAAGCCAACCTGTGCTTCTATTCAGGCAGCAATAAGCATTCTGACGATTCTACAACTGTAAGAAATTAGCTAGCTCTCACCTCAATGTTTTGGAGGTGGAAAAAAAATATTTGTTCCCCAAATCCTAGTGTAATGTTAAGCAGAGTGGGGCTTTTTTTTTTTTTTTTTTTACTGTTTTCTCTTTTGGAATGCTAAGGCAATCAAATGCCTTCAATGAGTCCTGCCTTTGTTTGAATTGGGCAGGTAAAGTGGGACCTTTTGTTGTCTTTTGTTTTGGAATGCTTCTCAGCACTAAGGCAATCAAGTCCCTTTGCCTTTGTAAATGTAATGACAAGTAAAGTAGGACCTTTTGTTGTCTTTTGTTTTGAAGTGCTTCTCAGCACTGAGGCAAGCAGCCTCTTTGAGTCTGCCTTTGTTTGAATCAAGAGTCACTGACTGGAAACAATGTATATGATGTGGTGCTAGTGATTAAAGATCTTTACCATACCCTTTTGCTAAGTAGCCACTGAGCCCTCAGGGCCCTGAACAGAGTGTATGTGCTCTGAGGCTGCCATTTTGCTTTGGGGACACACTCACTGGAAGAGCGTTGGTGATTTGGCCAGAAAAGACTCCAGTAGCCGTTGGCACACCTCCCCCCACCCCTGGCTTTGAAAACCCATTTGTTGGTGCTTCTCTCTCTCTGGTAACTATGTATATAATGTCTATGGTCAGACAGAAGCCTGTCTATTGATTTATATTATTTAGCTCTGTTTATAATTTCTGCTTGTAATTTCTGTTTGTATTTGCTCTAAAGTTCAGGGTACTGACTTTTTCCCCTGAACTAAGTGAATGATGTATTTATGTTTAATTAAAGTGAGATTGTTAACTCCTTAAAGTTGCTTTCCTTAGAAAAGCAGATCAAAGAATCTGTGCTAGCAGCCCTTCTGTGCATTGCTGTTATGGGCCTTGCACAGCCACAGTAGCTGCAAAGTGGCACTGTTGTTACACCTAGTCTACAGAAAAGTAATCATGTCTGAGGCAAGCTGGAAAGTCTGTAAAACTACTGGATAGCTACAGAAGGGTTTGAATTTGTTCAGTTTATATAACTGATCTGTGTCAAGTCACTTACCTCATCAAATTCTTCCCCAAATCCTACGGGTTTGGAAATAGCTGTGGATATCTCTTCTGCAAGTTCCTGCTGGTCAGCAATGTCCTGCATTAGCTCATCTACTTTATCGATATCCCTTTAAACAAGTGATAACATATGCCATGTCAGTCAAGGTGCATACACACAACAGGGTCTGAGTGGCTCTCATAAGGGAGCCTTAATTACTGGAAAGTGAGAATGCAGTTTCTTTGGCATGGACCATGTCCCCACCTCATCTCTTCCCAACATACTATAATTCCCTACTCTGAATAAACTCTTTGAGAATGTTAGTTTTCTTTCATTTTATAGACCAAAGGTAATTCTGAATACTGGGCCAATAGGCAGAACCATCACCTAACTGTTTAAATATAGTCATGCCCAGGAAACCTAGATGGCCCCCAAATCCACTTACAGTTTGAAAAGAAAAAAAAAACACAAAATATTTTCTACAGCTAACTAACACACAAATGTTAACACCTCACTCATCCAGCAGTCTCTCCTTTTTAGGACACAGGAAAGCCCTTTCATCAAGCCTTTACTTAAAGTCTATATCACAAAGTTCTAACAAGCAGGCATTTACCACAGTAGGGGGAAATAACTGCTGACGGCTTTGCTGTGAGGGAAGACACGGGAAAACTATGAAGAGAAGACACAAGAACTTAAGAAATTCGACAATCTGGGGCCATTTAGTGAAGGACAAATAATGTAAAGACATCCAGGACATCTGTGGATATGTACGTAAATGGTAAACTTGAGACGCCAAGAAAAGGAGAAATTGTTTGCCATGATCTATTTCAACAACACGTGTTGAATATTTTTCCATAAAAAAAGGTTAAAATAAAAAGCCTGGGGACTAAGTCAAGGGGTAAACTTCAGAACTTGGCCCAATGATACTGGATAAATGAGGCATTACTATGGAATTATAATTTAAGCATATGGGCATTAGAGCCAGGAGAGATCTTAGAGTTCATCTAACCCAACTGCCTTCTTTTATAGATAAGGAAACTGAAGAGAATTTCTGAACACGCCCACTCCCCCCATGGATAGCTTACATGTTGTCATGGGCAGCCTTCATGGCTTTTGCGGCATAACCCATGTTCTTGAGTACTTCGGTGTTAGTGTTGGCATTCTCAAGGGCTTCCCTCTGAAACTCGATTGTCGACAATGTACCATCAATCTGGGCCAGCTGTTTCTCGTATCTCTTCTTACGCTTGAGTGCTTGAAGGGCAGCTGAACAAGAGAGAGGAAAATAGGGTTTCAAAAAAATCATCATCTAAAAGGGCTATAGCTTATTCAGTCACACTTTGTGGGACAAAAGCTGCAGAAAACATGTCCAAACCTAGGTTATCTTTTGTTTCTTTATTCAAGTTACATTAAAATCAGCACTGATGGGAAGAGTATTGTTTAACCAGATGAAAACATCACCACTGTGATTAAGCCCTCAAAGTGAATTCCCTGCCCAATGACTTCTATGGGACAAAATCCTATCTGATAAATTTACTGACATTATTTTAAGTGGTAGTGTAAGTAAAGTAGATTTTAGTGTGTGTAAAGTGGATTTTTGTTATTATTTCTAGAGTTCAGTTTCCCAGGATCCACAGCCATAACAATCTCTTATTCCCAGATATTAGATAGAAGCTCTCGTGATCACGGTTCGAAACATCTCCACCACGCTTGCTAAGCATTATATAACAATAAATAATGTAAACATTTGTGCCTAAATTATAAACATCCACTGCGACTGCACAGTGAGATACAGGGATGAGGTGATGCAAACTTGTGAGGCTATTGCTGGCAATATGGCTTCTTTGTCTGCTGCCCTATAAAGCAGGTAGGCACTGGTCAGTGAGTAGGGGAACCTTTAGGGTTGTACAATGCACAAGCTGGAATGCTTGTGTGCCTTGACTGACCCCCATCAAGGCTTGGGGGAAATCTGTGTTTGCCTCAACTGGCCCCTATTGAGGCTTAAGGAGATTTAGGGGAATACACAAGTTGTGCCTGTCTCGATTGACCCTATCGAGACATAGAGGTAGTCGGCCCCCCTTCTTGCTAACCCCTTCGAGAAGGGGGATCAGGGAATGCTGTAGGAGTTGTGCTTCCATTATCAGCAACCCTCGTGAGAAGACTAGACTAGAATAAAGTAAGATTATTAACCCCTCTAAAGCTGTCTTTTCTTTCTGACCTGTGCTAGCGGCCATCCTGTGTGCTAGTGTTATCTGTCTTACAGGTATATAGTAATGCACATAAAGGTGAATTATTAGCTATAACCTACTTAGCCTCTTTTTAAAAGGCCTTTGAAAGAGTTGTATATCAACAGCTATTAAGGAAAAAAAAGTCATCATAGGACTGGGGAGAAAACTTTTATTATGGATAGAGAGCTGGTTTAGAGAGAGGAAACAAAAGGCAGGGATTAATAGGAAACTTTGTCTTAAAAAATTAAAAATCTACATAAGGTCTGGAACTGAGAACTGATTTGGCATCTTTATGGAACAACCTGGGAAGTACAAACAGCAAAATCTCCAGTTCTGCAGATAAACCCCTTCTGTGCAATAAAAAAGTGAGCTGATGGGGACAGATGACAAGAAGAGCTCATGAATCTCTCCCTATGTTCTATATTATTATCGACTGTATGACAACATAAGCATTTGAGAGAGCAGTAAAACATAAGACATAATTTTTTAAAACAATTAGTTTCATTCAACAGGAAGACCACAATCTATAGGATACTCTGTTCACTTGTGGCAGGGTGCAGAGAGCCACTCTCAATATCCATACAACCATACTGAAGCTGCTGCCACCCTCCACTCCCCCAACCCCAACCCTGCCATAAATAAACAAATAAATAAGTAAACAAATAAACAGAAAGCGAGGGACAGATTTCAAAAAATATCAACTAAAAAAAATCTCACACTCATTAAATTGGTCAGGACAATCCAAAAAAAGGTAATTATTGGAGTTGAGGGAAGACAGGCACACTAACACACTGTTGGAACTGGTACCCCTGAAAGTCACTAAAACTGTGCACACCCTTTGACCTAGGAATACCATTACTAGGCATCTACCCCTAAAGAGATCAAAGAAAGAGGAAAAGGAACCACATGTACAAAAAATTTGTTATATCAGAGAACTGGAAATTAAGGTGTTCAATTGGGAAATTGCTGAACAAATTATTGCTTTGTAACAAATTACAAAAGTAAAAGATTCTGAGGAAACTGAGAAGACAAATGAACTGATACAGACTGAAGTGAGCAAATCAGAACTACAACACTATAAAGAAAAACAACTCAGGTCAATGCAGGAGAGGGCTGATGAAGCATGTTACCCAACCATCTGACAGAGGACTCTTTTCCTGGACATGGCCAAAGTATAAATTTGTTCAACCCAACAGTCCTTTCACCTACATGGGGGTGGCCAGCCCCTCTTCCAGCTGGCACCACTTGGCCCCAGAACAAGGAAACCCTGGGGAGTCACAGTCAAGCTGGAGTGGTAGAAGGACAGGAGCGGGAGCCTCTGAGCACTTCAGAAGCACAGAAATGCAGCCATGGGCATCACCGTCCCCCAGAGCTGGAGGCAGAGACCATGGTGTTGGATGAGGAGGTGGCCCTTGGGCCAGTGACAACTCTGGTTTTCCCTTTGATCAGGAGTGGAAATTTAGCTTAGATGAGTCCCCAAGGAACCCAGGTACCCGAGCCTGTGGCTGTTAGGGCCCAGGATCCTGACACTGTCGTTGTAGCAGCACTTCCAGCCAATCGGAGGTGGCCGACATGGGCTACGTTAGCAATTCTTCCTGCAACAGCTCAAGTGGTGTATGAGGGAGGGTTTTAGAGTTCTTGTCCTTTTTTTTTTTAATTTGGAGAGTGGGCATTTGGGAGGGAAAGTGGGCCTAGTTAAGCAGATGCAAAAACAGGGAAAAAAAGAGAAGAAAACTATAATTCTTTTAAAATGCACAGGAAAAAAAAAGGGAAGAAAAAGAAGGGGGAAGAAAATAAAACTGTAGCATCTTTAAAATGCACAGGAAGGAAGTCCAGAAGGAGGCAGACAAACAGAGCAGTTCTGGAACCAAAGTGTTGGATTTATTGAATTCTATAAAAAAAATACTAGCTGTACATAACACAGGTCATGGTTTTGTATACAATCCTCCTTTTCTGTTCTTTTGTGTATTTGGAAATATTCGTGTTGGATGACATTTGTCAATTACAGAACAAAATTCTTTTTCAAAGAAAAACCCTAATGGAACAGAGCAGAAAGCCCATAGAATAGAACCTGACAAATAGATGATGTTCTTCCAAATCCTATTCCAATTTTTCATCATGGTGTAGATGTGACTCAAAGACTACAAGCTCTGTTAGGTTCTATCATCCTGGAAAGGTTTTGAGTACAGTCTGAGCAAAAGACTGTTTGGTCTCCAAGGGATTGTTCAGCTAAGCATGAAGAGGCAGCATTCATCACCAGTAGGTTGGCCACTTGGGGATAAATTATTTGGCCATTGAAACCCATGAAATAAAGAAAAATACAAAAGCGCCACCAGTCTCATGCAGTGTGTCACTGAGTCTGCACTGACAGCCTCCTAAGGGAGGAAAAAAAAACAGTGCCAGAGTGTGCTAAGAATCAAACAGTTTTGAGACCACCTACAAACATCCAAACAGTAGGCACTGTAAATGTTCGATGTTTGTCAAATAGCCAGTAAGTAGACATTGCTGCTAGAAGAACTGAATTTCATCCATCTCGGCATTCTCACTGTAAATGAAACCAAAAGACAAAAGAAGTTGAAACTAAATGGAGGGATGCCTCATAGATTCTCTCTGGAAAAGCAAAGAAAGAAGTAGGTAGCTTGTTTAACAGTGTACAAAGAGATAAGAAACATCACTGTGTTTGCAGAATGACCAGCACAAAATTAACTTCAGATTATGCCAACATCTGCTAGAGGATGGAGATGCACAGAAATTCCATGAAGAATTCAATAAAATCCTCCAAATTAAACTGATATATACTTTGATATTAGATGACTTCAACTGCCAGCTGAGAACAGGGAAAAAACACGTTTGAAAACATGGCTCAGAAAACCAAATATTTGTAGACTACATAGAGGCTTCACATATATACCGTACTATCTATCATGGATACTTCCTTCAAGAAAATAATTGTAAGGCACAGGGCACGGTGAGCGCTGAATAGCATAAAAATTGAAACTGATTATATTTGAACAGACAAGAAATTACTTGTTCCCAATGTAGGAATCATTTCTGAATCAGCTGCTTGGGTACAGTCAGACTCTTGATTTGTTAGAGCAAGGATCAAAATTAATACAGAGCTAGAAAAAGAATGGGCGAAAAATATGGTGTGCAATTAAAACTCTAACTTGGCCTATTTAAAGAAGTTATTGATGCTGAAAAATAAAAAATGGATGGAGGAAAGGACATCAATATGGATTTTAACAATTTCACACATAAGTTGAACCAATGTAAATCAACTGCCATAAGGAGTAGACCAAATGAGTCTAAAAATATAACAACTGACATACTCAACAAGCAGAAGTATAGAGCAGCTAATGGCAACACTGGTTCAGAATGTAAATTCCATTTGCCCAATCTTAACGAGAGAAAAATAGAAGAAAATGATGAGCAATACATCATCTCAAAGAATAGTGAGAAGCAGCAGAAGGAAAAACCAGTTTAAAGAAAGCTTGGTGAAATACCCCATCTATGACAATGCACAAGGGCATGTAGGGACAAACCTAAAAGTGGAGAAAAAGATCTGGAGAGATTTTATAATAAATGATTTCACTTCCCATAAACATTTTATCAAATGGGGAGAAAAATCACTAGAGACAAAAGTGATGGGTATGATTATAAAAAGATTAGGAGATTTTGCACAGCAAAAAGCAATATATTTAAAAGAAACAAATTGAGAAAAATATTTTCAATAAATATCAGGTAAAGGTCTTACCTAGCTACTGATCAATTCAATAGAACTACTGCCTACAACCATGGAGAAGAGAGAGGAAAGCAGGGTTAGGGGAATGAGAGGAAGGAAGAAAAGGAGAGAGAAGACATAGGAGAGAGGGATATCTAAATGGAGCACTGATTCCTTCTGCCCCACCCCACCTCCACATTAGCATCAGAGGAAAAAGCAGAAGGCCTTACAATCC
>CM053625.1:70001704-70049687 GCA_028646595.1 Phalanger gymnotis | reverse complement strand
CCACCTCCGCTGCCCCAGGGGCAGTGGCCGAACCGCAAACTCAGTCACGCAGCTTTTCCCACTAACCTTCTCTGATGTCTTTGCTCTTTGTGGGTTGAGAGGTCTGGTACATGCCACAGCTCAGTAATTCAGCATGTTAAGGCACTCTGTGCTCGTCTCCTGGTCTGGTAGGTCCGCGTCTGGTCTGTTCCCGCCGTGCGCGCTGGGCTCAGCTCCGCTCCCCTCGGCTGGGGGCTGGGAGCTCTGTGTGGGACAGACCTTACCCAGAGACCATCCAGGCTGTCCTGGGCTGGAGCCCTGCTTCCCTCTGCCACTTTGTGGGTTCTGCAGCTCTAGAATTGGTTCAGAGCCATTATTTTATAGGTTTTTGGAGGGACTTGGTGGGGAGCTCACGCCAGTCACTACTTCCCAGCCGCCATCTTCCCCAGCACAGTTTTACAAATTCTAGGGAGCTCAGAAAACATTTGTTTATAAATGTTACTAAAGCAAAAAAGAAAAAAAGCAACTGGAGATTTTCATCCAGTGCCTCAATCTTTTTTACGTCTTCTTCTATTAATTAGTCTAGGTTATGCAGAAAATTTTTTTACAGAAATCAACAATCTTCTAGAACATGATATGGCAAAGACAGCCTCAAGTGATTTTGAAAAGGTACTAAACAGAGGGGAATGATTGAGGAGTGGGGGGTGGGAGAAGGTAATGAAATTGAGTTTATCTAAGTACAGCCCACATCAGCAGCAGAGAGAGGAAGGAAAAGAGAGCATTGACACTATTTTTCCAGTAACAATGTGAAATAAAGCAAGGAGGCAAAGCCTACACACAAAAGAAGTTACACACAAGAACAGCAGTACGAATCCTGGAACAAGTGACCAACTGAAGACACTGAATAAACCTTGGTGACTTGGTCAGAGAATAGCTAACTGGTTCTCAGGGATGCCCATGAAATTTATCCAGCTCTTGCCTCTTCACAACTCCCCCCAAATACCCACGGAAGAAGAAACAGACAGGCCCCGTCTTGGGAACGTTGAGGACTAAGAGAGCCAGGAAGTCTTCACCCAAGAAGTTGGTTAGGGAGGAACCAGTCATAGGATCAGCTTACAGGCAGAAGGCAATGGGAAATTAAGATGGAGCCACAGGCAGGAAACAGCAATCCAGGCCTCCTCTCCAGGTAGTCACATGGTAAGACTAGGGGAAGATGAATGGGAATGTGTGGCTAGTGGTTAGCCCAGGATTTTGTGTTGGCCATATATGGTTAAATTAAGAATAGCTCAGGTTTAGATACCTATAATTTGTCTATCCGGAGCCTGTTTTCTTTGCTTCTTTTCCTTAGTTGCTAAGCAAAGTGCTCTTTGAAAAACCCAATCTTGTCTCAAAGACGTGAAATGGGGGTGGGGAGAGGAAAGGGAACAAGCATCAGTTAAGCACATGTGCCCTGCTGTGCCAAACATTTCACAAGTATCATCACATCTGATCTTCACAACAACCCTGGGAGGTAGGTGCTGTTACTGAACGCATTTTACAGTTGAGGAAACTAAGGCAGAGGTTAAGCACCTTGCCCAAGGCAACACAGCTAGAAGTGTTTGAGGATGAATTTAAACTCAAGTCTTGCACACTCCAGGTCCCCTGCTCTATCCCCTGCCTCCAGGCTGAGCAAGGAGAACTAGAAAGCAGAAAAGGGAGGGGCCAGGAAATTCTCCAGAGGACAGACAGGGACTGCTAATAGCAAAAGATGCCACCAGTGAGCTGGGATTAGGGCTAGGAAGCACACTGATGGTAAAAACAAAAGAGCCCTTTAATATCACTTTTCAGAAATCTGTATTTTAATACGGAAAATTTCCCTTTCTGTGATATGGAAGTATTTTAATTCAAGTTGCATTATAATAGGGAAAGCTCCAAGTCTCCCGTAGACAAAAATATTTAAGAACCATAATTTTTCAATATGAGTTGACCGGATTTTAAATTTTCATGTAGAATCCACAAATGCCTGGCCCCAACACTTACCACTCCATCAGTACTGGGATGCGGGCACAGTGAAGACTAAGAAAACACTGGCAGTGCACGAGCTCATCCCCTTTCTTCCAGATCAGTCACTGGATTGGCACTCTGGACTGCCAATCACCAGGCATTTTGTAGTGTTACTGTGAGAACTGCGAGGGACTCACAGTATTCTGTTTGTGTGGGCAAAAAAACCTCCCCAGAGCCAACACGGAAATATGTTATCTTCCTATCAGGGTGGAAAAATCTTTCATGGAACCAGGACAGTTATTTTTAAGCTCGATTCCACAATACTGTGCCAGGACCAACAGGATAGAAGAGACACTTCCAAGAAATTACTGTTGTGGCTGAAAATTAGGTTTATTGCAAATTGGGTTCTCCATGTGATACAGAAAATCTTTTGCCCTAAACCTATTTCAATCAACTATTTTTCCATACTCTTAATAAGCCAAATTTAAGCTAATGCAAAAAATAATTGAAAAGTGATATTAATCTTTATTCTTTACGAATCTTCAGTGGTAGGAGAGAGAAGAAAACAAAAAGCAGAAATGTCTGCCATTCTGAGTTGAAGACTAATTACATTACAAAGCTTGGGGCTGGATTAGAATAACTAAAGTCTCTTTCAGATCTAAAAGTCTTTGATCAGATATGCAAACATAGTGGGTTTTTTTTGTCCCCTCCCACTACACATATGGATCAGACTCTTAATAAATGTATAGCATAAAGATTATATAAAAAGTACTGCCACAAATCATGGATTACAGAATTGTGGAGCTGGAAGGGGTCTTTAGAAATCATTTAGTTCAAAATCCTCTCATTTTTCTCATCTCTAAAAAGCACTACATAGTTTGGATAACATTTCCATATAACATACATAACAAAGCTGGCAGAGCTATTATTGTCTCTGTCTTACAGATGATAAAACATACAAATAAGGGAAACTGACTTGCCCAGGGTGGCACGTGGGTGTCAAGTGCAAAGGCAGGAACTAGAACGGAGTCTCCTGCCTCCAGATCAGCGTTCCTGACGTGCCTTGACTCTGCATCCACAGTTTCCAATCTTCTGTACTGGAACAGAAACAGCTGTACTATATAGTGTAAAGAACACTGAATTTCAAATTGGAGGCTCTAGGTTCAACTCCCAGCTCTCCCACTTCTTACCTGTATGACTGTAAGTCAATTAACCTCTCTGTAAAAATCCTCTCCTGTAAAATGAAGAATGGGACCAGATGATCTCAAATGACACTCACAGTTCTAAATCTCTAAAATCTATTTTCAATCCTATTCGCCACTTAAAAGGTCAGCGATGGACTTGTTTCTGAGTTCCAAAAAGGCAGTAACAGAAAGCAGGTCTGAGGAATACCTAAGAATCCCTGACAAGCACGGTCAGTGGAAACCGAGCCTGGCCCAGAGGCTGGGCTCTATCCACCTGCTGGCTCCGAGTCCACTCCCAACACAACACGTTTCAAAGGTTCACACGAGGGGAGGAAAACTTCATTCTTAACAAACGCTAGAAAGAACGTTCAGAGACAAGGCTGTACTTGTTCCCACACAGCTGGAGAGCCCGGGCTGGACGTGAGCTGACTGGATTTTTCAGCGCAGCATCGCTCTCTACATTCTCTATTTCTCTGGTACCTTAACTCAATTTCTGTTGCCTGGAGAGGGTACTCTCAACTATGGCACTTTAGTGACAGGACCACAAATGTTTGTAAAGCGACAAGAAGAACTGAATTGGAGATACCGCCAACCTCATCATCAACTGCAGAAGGAATGTGGGGTACCACTCTGTTCAAGTGAGGCAGAAGGGGAAAAACATGTCCCAGTATCACAAAGATGACAAGAACAGGCTCGATAATCAGTACTCCCAAACATTACTATACGTGACTTAAAGAAGGCACGTCGCTTTAAAAATATTAGCAGATACGCACTATCATTTTTTAAAATTCTGTTTCCTCATCTATAAAATCAAAGGGATAATGCTGTGATGAAAGAGCACCAGACTATTTGCTGAGCTGAAATGACCAGAAGTCAAGAGACCTAGGTTCTAGCTCTGCCTGTGACATTAATCTGATACGTGGCGTTGGGCAAATCACCTCAGCCTAAGTTTTCTAACCTGTGAAATGGAAATATTACTACTTCTACTACCTACACCTCTGAGGTGGATGTGAAACTCTCTGCAGCCACAAACAGCTATATAAATATGAAGTCTTATCGTCATCACTAGATGATCTCCGAGGTACCTTTCAGCTCTACGAGAGGACTCTTAACTCCTTCAGACCTCATGAGGCAATGGAGAGGGCATTAGCCTAGGAGACAGAAGATAAATTTAACTCAGCTCTGTCACTCTGCTAGAATCGCAGCAGGGAAGAAAGAGGAGTTCAGTTTGGGACATGTTAATGCTTATGATACCTAAAGGACATCCAGTTCAAGATGTCTAATAGGCAGGCAGTTGGAGATACAAGACTGGACGTTAGCAGAGCGGCTAGGGCTTGGATAGAAAGACGTGAGAATCACCAGCACAGAGATGATCATTGAATCCATAAGAGCCGATGAGACCACCACATTAAATGGTAGAGGAAGCAGAGGACCCAGGACAGACCCCTGGTTAACTGACATGACCCGGATGAAAATCCAGCAAAGGAGACAAAGAAGAAGTGGTCAGTTAGGTAGAAGACAGGTAGGAGAGCCAAGAGACAGCAGTGTTCTGAACACCTGATGATCAACAGTGTCAAAAGCTGCAGAAAGGTCAGGAGAGATGAGCATTGGGAAAAGGCCATTAGAGTTAGCATTCTGAGAGAGCGCTAGTAACTATGGTGAGAAAAGTTTGTGTTGGCTGGGTAGAGTTAAGAAAAGAGTGAGAACAGAGGATGTGGAGCCAGCTATCAAAGCCGGCCTTCTCAAGAAGTCTAGCCATCAAAAGCAGTAGAGATGTGAGACGACAGTGGACGTGGAAGAATCAAGTGAAGGTTTCTGAGGATGGGAGAGACATGGGCATTTACAAGCAACAGAGAAGAAGCTAGGAGACAGAAAGCCTGACAGGCAGTGAGAGCGAGGACTCTGGAGGGGACAATGTTCTAGGAGACCAGATGGAATGAGATCATTTGTACATGCAAAGGAGTTCACCTTGGCAAGAAGAACAACCTCTTCACATAAGAAAGAGATGAAGGAGATAGTGGCAGAAGGCAACTGGGTAACATGAGGTGAGAAGGAAGGGAGAAGGGAGCTCTCAGCAAATTGTCTCAATTTTTTCAGTTAAGGACAGGACAAGATTCTCAGGTGAGAGAGAGAAAGGAGGGAGAACTATGGGAGGTTTGAGGTGGGATGAAAAGGTTTAGAAGAGCCACTGTGGTCAGCAGAACAGTAAGTTAATTGGGGAGGTGCACAAGGTTGCCTTCTAGCAGTGAAGGCCCAGTTGAGGTTATGTAACAGATTTGCAGTAGACCCAGTCAGCATGGTTTTGTGGTTTTGTCCACTTTTTTTCAGCAGCATGTGTATAAGAGCAAGTGGATAGTGGGGGGTGATCCAAAGCTGAAGCTTTACAAGGCAAGGTTGGTGACATAAGGAGGTAAGGGATTCAAGAAAAGAGGGCAGTGTAGAGTTGAACTGGTTTACTTCTCCGGTACTCAGCTTCCTCATTTCCATAAACAGAGGGCTGGGCTACTGAGGATCTCTCAGATCTCTTTCAGCTCTAGATCCTACGACTCAGACTCTTTCCATGGCCTCCTCTCATAACTTTAAAGTAAAATATCGTCAGTGTCAAAAGAGACGTACAGAGTCTTATGGTAGCTGCGGAGCAGGAGAGGGGTTGTGTTGATCAGGGAAGGTCACATCATGAAGGACATGGACAAGGTGGGATTTCCACAGAAGGAGATCACAAGACTGAGAGAGAGCTATTTCAGGCAAAAGAAGCAGCATGAATAAAGGAGTTAGCAAAGCACAGATCAATTCCAGAAAATAACTAGTACAACTACAAAGTAGTTAAAATATAGAAGTATGAATACCTTTTTCAGATAAGTCTGAGAAGGTGGGCTGGGGCCACATCATTGAGGGCCTTGAATGGCAGGACAAGAACTTCGACTTTATTTGGTAAGCAATGAGAAAACATTAAGGATTTTTAATATAATGATGTGGTCAGGTCTGAACATTAGGAAGATTAATCTAGAAATGGCATAAAGGGTATACGGGAGCGGAAGAGACTAGGGGTATGAAGACCATTTAAGCACTTATTGAAATGGAATGAATGAATGTCTAGTCTAGGGTCATGGCTCTGAGAACAGAGAGGACAATGTGAAAATCACCACAGAGGGACAAAGGATAGGAACTGGCCACTAACTGGATATGGAACATAAGGCAAAAGAACAGTCAAAGCTGACCCCTAGATACGTCATTAACAAAAATAAGGAAATCTGGAGGAAATAAGAAAAGCAGCAGTGAGAAGCAGTTCAATACAGGAGATATGATACTGGCTCAGAGACGGAACATGTCTGTTTGGCAATTTCAGCTATTTCACCTGGCAAAGGGTCAGTCAGGCACAAATAGGCAGTTATTAAGACAATTGTGTAGCAGCAGCAGTATAGCAGCAACTAATATGTATACTTCACTTTAAATACATTATTCTACTTGTTTACCATGGTATTGATGGAAAGAACACTGGACCAAAAATCACAAAGCCTGAATTCTAGTTCCTCCCCTGACACTAACTAGCTATGTGACCTGGTTTACTTATGTCCCCCCTCTGGGTATCCCCTCTCTGGGTATCAGTTTCCTCGTTTGTCAAATAAGAAGGATCGCTAAGGAACCATCTGTTCTAAAATTCTACAATTCTAAGAACTTTCTGGATGATGATAAGGGAGGCAAGTGCTGAACTGTAAAGAGTATGTTGTCAGAGGATATCCATTAAAGTCCTAGTTCTGCTACTTATTTAACTTTTTCCTTACCTGCCTCCTCCCCTGTGCCTCAGTTTCCTCACCTATAAAATAGAGGGGTTGGACCTCATGAAGCCTCTTTCCAGCTCTAGAACTAAATTGAAAAAATGTCCCGGCATCACAGATTTTATGAAAAGACCCTCACACAATCCTCTGCTCAGCACCCTGCCTCCAGGCAGGAAAGGCATTGCTATTCTCATTTTACAGACAGGGCAGATAAGACCTAGAGAGAGCTCCACTGATCACTTCTTTGAACTCCTATCTCTACACTACACAATTCAGAACTTAAATGTTTGAATTGTCCTCCAGCAGCTCAAGAATTGGTAGTCACAGAATCACAGAATTTTACAACTGGAAGTTGTAATGGCCACCTGATTCAATCCCCAAAGACAATGACGAGAACAACTACTACTACTACTACTACTACTACTACTACTACTACTACTACTACTACTAGACAACAGCCTTGACAAGTGACCATCTAGCCTTTGCCTGAAGACCTCCAATGAAAAGGGAACCCATCCTTTTCCACAGCAACTCACTCATTCCATTTTGGGGACAGCTGCACTTGTTTTCTATTTTCTGCATATCGAGCTTGAATGAATCCTTTTGCAACCTCCACCTGAAAAATGTCCAAAGGGCTATAAAACCATGCATGCCCTTTGACCTAGCAATACCCTCCCTAGGTCTGTAATTCCCAAGATATTTAAAAAAAAAAAAAAAAAAGAAAAAGGACCTACATGTACAAAAATATAGCAGTTCTTTCTGTGGTGGCAAAGAATTGGGGGAGAGAAAAGGGATGCCCATTAACTGAGGAATGGCTGAACAAGCTGTGGTTTGTTCTGATGACTGCTACTGTGTTACAGGAAATGATAAGCAAGATGGCTTCGGAAAAACCTGAGATTTCTATGAACTAATGGAATGGGAGGTGAGCAGAAAAGCATACACACTATCAGCAATATTATAACGATAATCAACTGTGAAGGACTTAGCTATTCTCAGCAATACAATGACCCAACACAATTCCAAAGGACTTATTTCTTTTTTCCTCAATTTTAAACATGTTTATTTAAACTTTTGAGTTCCAAATTCTATCCCTTCCCAAGACAATAAGCAAGCACATATAGGTTATACATGTGTACTTATGTAAAACATTTTCATTAGTCATTTTGTACAAGAAGACTCAAATAAGAGAAGAAAAAAAAAGAAAGCATGCTTCAGTCTATATTCAATCAATGTCCGCTCTTTCTCTGAAGGCAGACAGTATGCTTCATCATTAGTCCTTTTTTATTTTATTGTATCTTGATGTCTCATAGAGTCATCAGTTGCCACTTGCTGAATTCTAATTTTTAAGGAATTATTTTCTTCAGTGAGCTTTTGTATTTCCTTTTACACTTGGCCAATTCTATTTTTTAGGGAGTTATCTTCTTTGGTAATTTGTTTTATATTTTTCCCATGCTATTGACCCCTTTTTCATGATTCTCTTGCATTACTTTCATTTCTCTTTCCAATTTTTCTTCTACTTCTCTAATTTGCTTCTTGAAAATTTTTTTTAAGCTCTTCCAGGAATTTGTTTTGGGCCTGAGACCAAATTACAGTTTTCTTTTAGGCTTCACATGTAGCCATCTTGACACTATTGTCTTCTGAGTTTATACCTGAATCCTCCCAATCATCATAGTAACTTTTTACAGTCAAACATTTTTTGTTTTTTGTTCATTTTTTTTCTGCGATTTGGTGTTTTTATGTGAGAGTTGGGCTCTGGTCCTGCACTGTCCCAAGCTTTCTGCACCAAGGCTCTGGATGTTACTGCTGGGCTCCAGGGCTTAGCTGCTTGCTTTCTCTGGAGGGTAGGCTTCCCTTCTGGCTTGTACTTGGGGGTGGGGCCTCTCTGTTGGCCTGTTGCAGGAATGGGGCCTTGCTACTGTGTGGTTATGGTGGCAGCCCCTGAAGAAAGATCCTATTGTAGGTCTGCTCCAAGGGTGAGGCCCCTGCTGCTGGGTCGCTATGGAAACAAGATTTCTCTGCTGGTAAGCCACAGGGGCAAGGTCTTGCTGTTTGGCCAGCTCTAGGGTAGGGCTTCACTGCTGGTCAGCAACGGGGTCAAGGCCTTACTAGTGGTTTGTACTGGGGGTAGAGTTGCTAGGGTGGGTGCCTGGGGACGGCCATATTGCAGGAAAGTGGGCCTCACTGGTGGTTTGGCCAAGGCCTGAGGCCTTGCTGTAGGCCCTCTACTGTGAGGCTGGTGGCTGTTGCTGCTGCTCTTGGACCTCGGATCTCTTTCTATTCCTGAGACAGATCTTTCCTCCTGTGCTGATAAGCTGCTTCCTTGCTCCTAGATCAATTCTGAGGAAGTTTTCTAGTTATTTAGAGGGGAATTTAAGAAGGCTTCAAGGGTTCCTTCCTTACTCTGCCATCCTGGCACCAGAAGCTGTAAGAGTCTCCAATGGATTTATTTCTGCTATCCACCTCCAGAGAAAGAATTGATGGGAACTGAAGCATATTTTTTTTTAAACTTTATTCTTCTTGCTCTTGAGAGGGACTCTGTTTTCTTTTACAACATGACATATATGGAGATATGTTTTGCATGACTGTACAAGTATAATTTATATCAAATTGCCTGCCTTTTCAAGGAAGAAGTAGGGGAAGGAGACAGGGAGAGAATTTGGGAATCAAAATTTTAAAAAATGAGTGTTAAAAATTGTTTTTACTTACAATCGGGGAAAAAAGTTGTTGTTGTTTTAAAATATAGAATTAGAAGGGAAGCAGTAAGCTAGTTAGCAGATTATAAACAAAGGCTAGGGAAGAAAGGAGAAACCACAAAGGACTCTGCTATGGTCTTAGTTTTAGTAACACGGTAAAGCCCAGAATCGGCCTAGTGAGGCCCCTCGAGGAAGGCCACTCCTCCGGTCTTGAGTTTCTTTGATCCTTTATTTTTTCTTGACACAGAAAGTCACATATGAAACCCTCTATTCTGAGACTCCTCAGGTACTGCCCGTTAACCCCTGACTTCTCCTTAGGGCCTGGACATGGCTGATGCCATACGGCACAGCTAATTTGAAAATACTTTCCACAAAATGAAGGACTTCAGAATTCTGATTAATGCAATGATGATGATGACATCAACAACAATAATAATAGGTAACTTTATATTATATTATACACACACACACACACACACACACACACACACACACACTTACTATGCACCAGGAACTGTGTAAGTTCCTGTCCAAGTAAAACCATGTAAGTAAAGCCAAGCGCTTTACATTTATCTCATTTCATATTTACAACCACTGAGGGAAGTAAAGTGAGATTATTTCCATTCTTATTTATTATTATTATTATTCCATTCCATTCCATAAGTGACTTGCCCGGAGTGACACAACTAGCAAGTGTCTGAGGCTGGATTTGATCTCAGGTCTTTCTGACCCCAGTCCTGGCAATCTCTCCCCATCGCACCCCACCACCCGCCTGCCTCTAATGCAAAGAACATTACCCATCTCCTGTCAAAGGTAAAATCCGGAATGAGACATGCATTTTTGGACACAGCCAAAGTGCATATTGCTTTACTGGTCTATGGAAATATTTAAAATGCATCCAGGTGGTTGTTGTTTCGTCCTTTGTTCTTGAAGAGGACCATGCCATCAAGAAGATGATGTCATGACCTGCAAGTGAACTGGATTTTAAAATGTGAGGGAGGGCTAAGTGAGGTCACCAACCTCACTTTCTCCTCCAGAGCCATTTGGGTCCAATGGCAAGATATAGATCAGGACGACTGAAGACGACCCTCTGCGTATGTACAGAAAGGATAGGTGAGATTTTTAAAACCTCTAAAACAAAACTCAAATTTAATTTAGAAGGGCTACACTGCCAGCATGAGCGCACGCACACACGCGCGCGCGTGCACACACACACACACACACACACACACACACACACACACACACATTTTTCAATGCACCTCCATCAGGAAGAAGGGGTTACACTGGGAAGGGATAATTTTTTTTCCATTAATTCTTTTTAAACCTACTCTACATCAATGCTAGACACAGTCAGAGCTGCAATTTTGGGGGTGGTTTTTAATTACACCTTGAAATCACCTTCAGCTCATAAACAATGAAAGAAAATGTTTCTACTGAGTGATGCTTGCTAGCTCCTAGGAAACCATAATCTCCGGCCAGAGACAAACTCTCTACAGAGGGATATCCAAGGGAGGGTGGCAATGCCTCAGTGTCAGTTGAGGGCCCCTGACCCATAAGAAAGAGATGACAGAAGGCTATGTTGCAAGTAAAATAGCTTGCATATTTAAAAAGTTCTATTTACCTACTTTTAAAAGAGAAAACAAGCATCAATTTTGTCCAAAAAATACTACCACTACTAAAAATATGCTTTAGCTCAGTGGTATGACCATGTAAGAGTGATAAGAAGTAGAAGAAAAGAACTAAAGGCAGAGGGGACAAGACAGGAGAGGATGGGTGAGTGGGTAGTTGGAGGGTGGGAGACAGGATGAGGTAGAATGGAGATAGAGGAGGGATAAGGTGAGGGAGATGTGAGAGGAATATCAGGCAAGTGTTGAGCAGGGAAGTAGGAGCTGTGTAAAGTAGTAGTAAAAGTAATATTTGTTATATTTACTTGGCTAATACGGAAATGTGTTTTGTACGACTTCACATGTATAATCAACATAATGTTTGCCTTCTAAAAGGGTGAAGGAGAGGAAACTCAAAATCTTAAAAAATGAATGATGAAAAAAATTTAATGTAATTGGGGAATATTTAATGAAAAAATAAAAATACATTTTTAAAAACAGCTCCATTTACATACAGTTTTTAGGTTTACAAAGTGATTTACATATATTATCTCACTTAAGCCTCATTTAACAATCTTGCAAGCTAATACAAGCAGTATTCTGTTTTAACTAAGGCCCAAACTGGCCCACTACAAGGCCACTGCCCTAATTCAGCTCCTCATTACCTCTCTCCTGGATGTTTCAGTAGCCCCCTAATTGGTCTTCCTGACAAATTTCTGCCCTCTACAATCAATCCCCACTACAGCAGCTAAAGAGTATTTCTAAAACACAGGTCTTCTCATGTTGCTCCCCTATTCAGGCTCTACCAGCTCAGTATTACCTCTAGGATCAAATACAGACTCCCGGGTCATTTAAAGCCCTTGATGAACTGGCTTCATTACACTTTTCCAGGCTTCCACATCCATTACTCTCCAACTTGGCCAGACCAACAGTGCAGTTCCTTCCAGGAGACATTCCATGTCCTTTTTTGCACAGGCTTGTTTCCATGCCCAGAATGCACTGCCTCCTAAACTTTACTTCTTAGAATTTCCAGTTTCCTTTAAAATGCACTGCTTCCAGGAAATCTTCTCTGAATCTGTTTCTAGTGCCTCTCTCCGGATAATAACTTGTATGGATTGTATAGTCTTACAGTACATGGTGTCTCCCTTGGTAAGATTATAGCCTCCTTGAGGACAGGTATTTGTTTTTTTCTTTGCATCTCTACCACTTAGGACAGTGCCATATGGGTGAAATACTTAGTTGTTGAGAGATGAGGCTAACAGTTAATAAGCAGCAAGGAGAGGACCTGAACTCAACTTCTAGACTCCAGATCCAGGACCCTGTTCATTAAACAATAAAGCTAAAGATTCAGAAGAAACAGGGAGAACTGAAGGAAGAAGGAGAAGAGGAAAAGGTGAGACAGAGATGACAGGGAAAGGGTAAGAAGGTGGGAAGAGAGAATGGAGGTGGGGAGGACAGAGGAGGAGGCAGCAGAAGAAGACAGAGAGAAAGAGGTTAGAAGGAAGAGAAAGAGCACTGATTTTAGAGCCAGAGGACTGGATACAAGTCCTGCCTCTAATCCTTACTAAATATGTGTTCTTGGGCAAGTCACTTCTTGGGCCTCAGTTTTCTTATCTGTAAACTGAAGGAGTTGGACCAGATGTGATCTCTGAGGTTCATTTTACCTCTAAATCTATAAGCCAAAGAGAATAGAGGCAGAGAAGGGGAGAGAGGAGACAAGAAATTGACAGGGAAAAAAAGAAGAGTCAGGGAAAAGAGACAGGGCAGAAAAGAGAGAAAAGAATCACATACAGAGGGACAGCATCACACATAAAAGAGATCGTGAGAGAAGTATGTAAGGGGCAAGGAAAATGGTGAAATATTTGGGTAGAGAAATGTGAAATTATGGGAAAGGAACAGGACCAAGAAGAGATATAGGGTGAGGAGGGAGTGCACCCAGTCATAGCCTATTGGAGCTCAGATCTTCAGACTAAGTCATCATTGAGACTTTCTGAAATGCTGGTTAACCACCGTGGCTGCCTCTTAATGGCAAAAAGCTCTTCTGGGCAGCTGTGGCCCACACATATTACCTAGTACGTGCTCTCAAATGGGTGAAATCAGAGGGGACAGATCAGAAAGGGCTTGGAGGGTGACCCCTGGATCTGGAACTAATATGAAAAATGAATAAGGCTGCTTGATTTTTCTACAGGATTTTCTTATTTCCTGCAGAGTAATCATCTCATAACAGTGGTCCTGGCTTCTCCAAAAAGAGGAAAAAAGACAGCTGGGCCTGCTCATTTAGACTTTCTGCAAATCTCGGAACTGCTTTCTCCTCAACATATGACTTAAATCCTATCTTTGTGCAGAAAGTCTGGGCTTAAACACTGGAAAGAGCTGGACCAATAACTATGTCAGATTTGAGAGTCGTATGCAGAAGGCTGTGGAGAACATTTAAAAGTAACTTTGCAAACACAACAATTTTTTTCCCTTGCCCTGGAAATCTGAAGGCAAGGAAGAGTTTTCCATTTGATTTCCGTTCCCAGGCTAGAATGCACTGTTTCTTTTCCAATTTGCTTTTCTTTTCACCATCTCCAGCTGAAATGATGCCAGCAAGACCCCCTTTTGCTTAACACAGCTTTTGTGTTTTGGCAGCAGAAATCACAACCTAGCTCCTAGGCTGGGGTCCTAATTTTCAGTGTATGTTGTGTGCAGAGCATCCCCTCTAGAGGACAAAAGGAGGGCATTAACACTGGTGGGGGGGGGGGCGGGGAACAGCAGGGACTACCCATCCTGCCTTGCTGGGCAGCAGCCCAGGAAAGAGAGGAGAGAATGGCACAAAGCGTCTGGAAATTTTGGACTGGGAAAGGCAAAGAGAGTGATGGGGACAAGATCAGAAGGGATGGGGGGAGGGGGAGGAGTCAGCTAGAGTTAGAACGGAACAGAGAAGGGAGGAGGAGAGCAGAGCGCAAAGGCAGAATAGTTAGGAATTCAAGGCAATGTCTTCAATTAGTAGTGGGTTTGAATTAAAGATCTCACTCAATGCCTTTACCTGATAGGACTTTAGAGCAACTAAGCCTAGGACACTCCTTTCTCCCTTCTCCCTCCCAAGATTCCCCATTGGAGTAAGGAAAGCCAAGAATACCTAGGCCCTTTGTCTCTGAGGCTCATTGATTTCACTGGTGTTCTCCAGTAGAGTCTTAAAGCTTCAAGGAAGACAACTTTCACTCAAAAAAAGGTTGTGATTCCTCTATTAAAGTCTTTTCCTTCTAAAATAGCCAGCTGCTAATATTTCAACTCTGCCCTAAAAAGGTAAAAACATGCTTTACATTCAGAAATGCCTTTTGGTAGGAGTGGCTGCATCAGAAAGAAGAAAAACATGAAAAAACAAAAAGGAAAATATTTATGACAAATGTGACAGAACCTGGTGACTAAATAATACAAACAGAGAAGTAGCAGCATTTTGGGGATAAAAAGCTAGCCTTGATGTGTGTAAAGCCTGAGTTCAAGTAGCAGATCTGATGGATACTGTGTGACCCTGAGCAAGTCACTTTTTTTAGTCAGTGGCTTAAGTTGCTCTCTATTTAGCAGAAGAAGTGCCTTTTTGCATTCTTAGAGGAATTTCCTCCTTGGGAATTCCCTAAAGCAATGAAATCATAGGTCAGATATAAGAAATAAGTAAGATGCATAAGGAACTGTTAAAAAAGACACAGTAGCAACCAACCCCTGTCCACAACAGATAAATCACTAAAAAGCCATGAGTATACAATTTTAAGAGATAGCACTGTTAATAATCACTTGAAAAATGCTCAATCTCAATGATAAAAAGATGCAAATTAATACAACTTGGAGATACCACCTCATACCTATGAAACAAGCAAAAAAATAATTACGAGGCGGTAGGACTGTATAAAAACATACTCAAATGCTGGTGGAATCGTAACATGTAATATCTTTATGGAGCATTATGGCATTACTCAATAAAATAATCATACCTAAGATGGTGGAGTACAGACAACAATACAGGTGAAGTCTCTCAATATATTCCCCTCCAAACAACTTTAAGATAATGCCTTAAATCCAATTTTGGAACGGCAGAGCCAACAAAAGGTTGGGGTGAGACATTTTTCCAGTCTAAGATAATTTAGATAGTCAGCAGGAGAGGTCTGTGACACTAGTGTGGAGGCCTGTCCAGAGGGTGCGTGCAGACATGCAGACACACACACAGAGACACACACACGGTGGCGGTGGGGGGGGCGGGCAGGCTTTGGAGGTGTCAGTGAAAGCTCTGTGTGTGTTGGGAGGTGGGGGTGTAGCAGCAGCAGCTTTAGGAGCTCTCAGCCAGAGACACAAAGGGGATCAGACAACTAGTCAGAAAGAGACTACAGGGTCTCTTCTGCTAAAACTGGGTGCAGCTGGCACTGACTGGCAACTCTATCATCCATACGCAGTTCTGGGTCACAGTTCCAGGGCAGAGAGGAGCACTAGGGCTTGCAGCTGCAGGGGAACAGGGGCCCTTCATGGGTAAAGACCAGAAGAGCAGTGACCACACCTCTCCCTGGATCACTCCACTTTGGAAGCACCAAAAACTTTCAGACTGCCAGAACTAGCTCTGGAAATATCAGCACAAATTTAAGAACTACTGGATTACTTGGAAGCCATGATCAAAATAAATGCCTAGACCTCATATTTCAAAAAATTATCAAGGAAAAGTGCCCTGACATTTTTAGATCCAGAGGGTAAAATAGAAATGGAATGAATCTACCAATCACTTCCTGAAAGAGATGCCAAAAATGAAAGCTCCTAGGAACATTATAGTCAAATTCCAGAGCTCCTAGGTCAAGGAGAAAATACTGTAAGCAGCTAGAAAAAAATAGTTCAAATACTGTGGACCCACAGTCAGGATAACACAAGATTTAGCAGCTTCCATGTTAAAGGAATGGAGGGCTTAGAATATGTTATTTCAAAGGACAAAGGCACTAAGATTACAACCAAGAATCATTTACCCAGCAAAACTAAGTATAATACTTCAGGGAGAGAACAAGCATTCCTGATAAAAAGACCAAAGCTGAACAGAAAATCTGACTTCAAATACAAGGCTCAAGATAATCATAAAAAGGTAAACCGGAAAGAGAAATCATAAGGGATTCAATCACCTTAAACCATTCCTACACGAGAAGATGATACTTGTAACTCCTAAGAACTCTACATAGACAAAGGGCATGAGTGTGAGTCAATTATGTTGAGACGATCTCCTTAAAAAAAAAGTAAAAGAGAAAGAGAGATGTACTGAGAGAGGGAAAACAGCATAGGGAAATTTTTCTCATATAAAAGAGGCATGCAAAGATGATTTTTTACACTGGAAGGGAAAAAGAGGGGTGAGTGATGCTTCAACCTCATTCTCATTGGAATTGGTTCAAAGAGAAAGCATACACATACACATACATACACATATACATATACATACACATACACATACACACACAGAGTTTGGTACAGAAATCTGACTCAATGGGGTAATAGAAGGCAAAAGGGATAAGAGATATTGGGAGAGGAAAAGACAAAAGGGAGGGTAAATTAAGAGAGGCAATGGTCAGAAGCAAAACAGACCTTTGAGGGGGGACAGGAGAAAAAGAGAAGGATCAAGAAAAGAAAACAGGATGGAGGGAAACAACACAGCAATCCTAACTGTGAATGCGAATGGGATGAGCTCACCCATAAAACAGAAGTTGACACAGAATCCAACAGTATGTTGTTTTCAAGAGACATACTTGAAACAGAAAGACACATACAGAGTTCAAATAAAGGATTGGAGCAGAATCAAAAGACTGAGCTTGAGGACCTAAAGTAAAAAGGCAGGGGTAGTAATCATGACCTCAGACAAAGAAAAAGCAAAAATAGACCTAATTAAGAAATAATCAGGTAAACTACATTTTGCTAAAAGGTACCACATAGATGACTGTAATGGAATATTACTGTGCCATAAGAAATGATGAGCAGGACAATTTCAGAAAAACCTGGAAGGACTTACATGATTTGACAGAGAGTAAAGTGAACAAACCCAGAGGACTGTACATAGTAACAGCAATATTGTACAATGAACAACTTGGCTATTCTCAGAAACACGATGATCCAAGACAATCCCAAAGGACTTAAAATGCTGTCCACCTCCAGAGAAAGAACTGATGGCATCTAAATACAAACCAAAGCCTAGAATTTTTCACTTTCTTTTTTTGTTTTGTTCAAGTTTTCCATGATTGCACCTATATAACCTATATTGCTTACCAGATTGCTTACCATCTCAGGGAGGGGGTAGGGGGAGGAAGTATAGAATTTGGAACTCAAACAATGTTAAAAAATATTTTTACATGTAATTGGGGAAAAAATAAAATATCAAAAAATATAAAAAGTACCACGGTAAAGTACCAAATACCAAAATATTTTACAGGAAGCTCCTCTGATAAAGGCCTCATTTCTCAAAGATTCTCAAATCTCCAATTTATAAAAATAAGAGCCACTCCCCAATTGATAAACTGTCAAAGGATATAAAGAGGCAGCTTTCACAAAAAGAAATCAAAAGCTATCAATAGTCATATGAAAAAATGCTCTAAATAATTATTGATTAGAGAAATGCAAATTAAAACTGTGGGGTACCACCTCACACATTATCAGGAATGACAAATGCTTAAGGGGATGATGGAAAATAGGTACACCAACAAACTGCTGGTGGAATTATGAACAAGTGCAATCATTCTGGAGAACAATTTGGAACTATGCTCAAAGGGTTATAAAGCTCTGCATGCCTTTTGACCCAGCAATATCACTACTAGACTTGTACCCCAAAGATGTCAAAGAAAAAAGAAAAGGACTTATTTGTACAAAAATATTTACAGCAGTTCTTTTTGTGGTGGTAAAGAACTGGAAGTCAAGGGGATGCTCATCAATCGGGGAATCGTTGAACAAGTTGTGGCATATGATTGTGATGGCGTATTATTGTGCTACAAGAAGTGAAGAAGGCAGTTTCAGAAAAAAAACACACCAACACCTATATGAACTGATGCTAAGTGAAGTGCGAAGTGGGAGATCACTGTGCACAGTAACAGCGATGTTGTAATAGTGAGCAACTGTGAAAGACTTGGCTACTCTAATACAATGATCCGAGACAATTCCTCATGATGAAAAAACGCTCTCCACCTCCAGAGAGGGAACTGATGAACTCTGAGTGCAACCTGAAGCACAATTTTCTCACTTTATTTTTATTGCTTTTCTTTTTGCAATATGGCTAATTTGTGAATATGTTTTATATGATTTCACATGCATAACTGATATCATTTTTGCTTGCCTTTTCAGTGGGTGGGGAAAAGGAGAATTTGGAACTCAAAATTTAAAAAGAAAATGTTAGAAATAATAAAATTATTAGAAAAGGTAATCGTATTCTTTGACCCCCCAAAACCCCTAAACTGTTCACAGAATTTGATACGCCCTCCCCTGACCCTCCCCATCTATGATTTCAGTGGTGTAGCAACTTCCCCGTGAAGAAACTTTCCAGCAATACAGATTGGCACTGCAACTTCAGTGTCATCTCCTGTTCACCTCCTCCATATCCCCATCCCTTGCCAAGTGCTGTCCACATCTCTCGCATATGCCCTCTTCTCTCCACTGACACTGCCAACACCCTGAAGAAGACCCTCATCATCTCATACCTGGACTACAACAAAAGCCTACTGGTGGGTGGGTCTTCCTGCCTTCTGTTCCTCCCCACTCAGCTACCTAATCAGTGGCTCCCTTTCACCTCCTACCTTCTGCGTCTCCTTACTGCCCTCCCCAGCATTTCCTTAGCACAGTGCCCGGCACCCTGCTCGATATACGCTCACTGACTGCCTGTTCCTCCACCTTTAGTCTTCAGAGTGCTGCCGGACTGGCCCCGCAGCCCAGGCGTCAGAGGCGCTATATAAACCCAATTTCTCAGACAGTACAGCGGCACTGCGTTGCCGCCCCTCTGCCTCAATGTTGGTGAAGTTAAAGGTGGATGTAACCTAAAAATGTGTCCGGAGAGATGGTTAAACTGAAATACACAAAGAGCGTGATCACAGTCAAATACACTGACGAAACGAAGTGCAGAAAAGCATCTGAAAGGGACTCCTCAGAGGAATACCAGAGAACCTGCGAACAAAGCGGGGCAGGGCGAACAGCGGCGGGGGCGGAGCAGAGGAGGCCCCGACCGGGAAGCGCCGGAAAAGCAGGGGCGCGGCCGCCTCAGCCGCGCGCAGAGACCCCTCCCCCTCTCCCGCCCTCCCTCCCGCGGCGCTCCCCGGGACAGTAGCTCCGCCCAAAGAGCGGCTACGCAGCACGGCGCCGCCACCGTCCGCGGCGTCCTCCCGTATCCCAGCAGCCAGCGCAGCCCCAGTCGGTGACAAAGGACTGGGGGCGGGGGAGGAAGCGTCGTAGTCGCCGCACTCGCAGGGGGAGGGACCGAGCCCGAGGAGCCGCGTTCGGTCCGTGCTTTGGGGTTTTTAACTGAATCGGAGAAGGGAATCGCGAGTGGCGGCGAGCCGCGGGAGGGCGGCGGCGGCGGCCCGGGGCTCCGCGCCAATGCAGCAGCCACCACGGCAGCCCGAGTTAGGGGAAGCCAACCTTCCCGTGTTCGTGTTTCCTACGGAGCTGATCTTTTATGCAGACGACCAGTCCACCCACAAGCAGGTGCTGACTCTGTATAATCCCTACGAGTTCGCCTTAAAGTTCAAAGTGCTGTGCACCACCCCCAACAAGTACGTGGTCGTGGACGCCGCGGGTGCGGTGAAGCCTCAGTGCTGCGTGGACATCGTCATTCGTCACAGAGATGTCCGGCCCTGTCACTATGATGTAATAGACAAATTCCGTCTTCAAGTTTCGGAACAAAGCCAGAGGAAGGCTTTAGGACGCAAAGAGATTATTGCGACCCTACTGCCATCGGCCAAAGAACAACGAAAGGAAGAAGAGGAAAAAAGGATAAAGGAACACTTAGCAGAAAGTGCCTTCTTTGAGCAGATGCTGTCCTGTCAAACGGAAAACAGGGCTGTCTCTTCGGGACCTAGTTTATTAACTGTCTTCCTGGGAATAGTGTGCATTGCAGCTCTGATGCTGCCCACACTGGGAGAAGTGGAATCTCTAGTGCCTCACTACTTCCATTTAAGTGTGAATCAGAAATTAGTAGCTGCTTATGTTTTAGGTCTTATCACTATGGTTATCCTTAGACTATGAGTAAGGACTGAAATTGACTGAAATCATTTCACCTTCACACCATGAATGTGGACTGCCCTTTTGAGTCCCTCTTGACTCTATGCTACAGAAAAACTCGGGTGATTTAAAATACTTGCAAATGTGTAATATATGTATATATTTTAAACTGATGTATAACTTTATTTGAAGAACGCCAGCACCCTGTGCTCAAATTACAGATAGTTATGATAGTTTGTCGAATGACTTGTAAAATTATCTGAGGAAATTTTTATAATTATACTTTTTTTGGGGAAAAAAGCTTATCAAAATAACATTTTCTATTTTTAAAAAAAGGGAATGAGAATGAACCAGGAATGGGTGCTGCAAAGAGGAAAATTTAGGCTTGATATTTCTTTAAAATTAGGGCTGTCCAAAAGTGGAATGGGCTGCCTCAGGGCTGGGACCGCTTGGTGAATAATATTAAGTGAGGATTGGGTTTTTTTCCGTATAGGTAGGCCACTAAGGTCCTTGAAACTTTTGAGATAATGTGATAGTTCTGATGGTAACTTAAAGGGAAGAACTGAAAAAAATATGATACTTCAGGCACTGAAAGTTAATTTAAATGTATATTATTATGCAAGTATGGTTGGTTGTACTAGTGTTCAATGTTAAGTTTCTAACAGCAACTTTTAAGCAACATTGGGAATTAGGGAGAATCAAAAAGCACTGTTTTTGATTTTCATTTCAGGTATGGAAAAAGTACTGGGGGAAAACAGAAAGTACTGAGCTAGGCTTCAAGAAACCTGAGTTCCAAGTCCTGACTCAGTCACTACCTCAATGTGTGACCATAGTAGGCAAGTGATTTCCCCTTTCTGAATCTCGATTTCTTTCCCCATAAAGGAGGAAATTGGACTAAATTTCTGAGACTGCTTCTAGTTCTAAAGTTCTATGATTTTAATGTTAAAAGGAATAAAATGTGAGTAAATAAGGTGCTCTGATGGATCTACTGTCTTGTTAATGTGGGTACTCCCTCCAGTGATGCAGGTGGCAAGTCAAGTATACCTTCTTATTCTCTGCAGCTCCTTTTTTGTCCTCCTGTAAATCCTTCATTTGAGGGTCCATCTAATAAACTGGAAGTCCTCTTACATATCTTTTGTGGATACCAAAGGATTATCTAGATTGTCCATCAGTTAAATTACTTTTTACTTATCTGAAAATTTCCTCATTTTTCTCATCTGTAGATTGAAAGGAATGCACTAGATCTAGGCTTCTGAGATACCTTCCATTTCTAAATCTATGATCATTCTATAAAGCCAACTTTTACATCAGTGGTGTCAAACGCAAATAGAAATGATCCTTACAGGCCACATGCTGACTCAGAAAACCATATATTAACATATCTATCTTTTATTATATTTTTATTTATTTTGTTAATCTTATTTCCCAATTACATTTTAATCTAGTTTGGACTGCACTCGGGAGCTTTTGCAGGCTAGAGTTTTTGACACCTCTACTTTACACCACTTCTCTGGTGCAATTCTATGTTAGTAATACATTGCAACCTAAGCATTTCCACCAGGGGCCTCTCTGTTTCCTTTAAAATGTCTCAACTTTAATTCTTCAGAGTTGGGTCTTTCCTGACTTGCTACCATTAAGTCTCATTTAAAAATAAATGGAAAAAACATGCTGTTACATCATAAAATATAAAAAATGAATTTCATTTATAAGTTCTTAAAATTATATCTGATGTATGAGAATTGGAGAGAATGATATATTAAAATGACAACCACTCTTGACTACCACAAACCTTATGGAAAATGTACATACACATCATTTTTTTTCAGGCTTATAAGAACAAAGACGAGTATTTTTAAGGATCCTTCAAAATCAAGAGTCAGTATTATTTGTAATGGAGAAACACAAGTCTTTGCAATATATATATAATCAGCAGCAAGGATGTCCACTTTCACCAATATTTTATATAATTCTACTAGAATAAGCATAAGACAAAGAGGATGAAAAATTACTGCTATTTGCAAAAGATACTGCTTATTTAAGAGGATGTCTGAGATAACTAAAAAATCAATTGAAAACAATAACCAGTAAATGAGCAAGCTTAAAATAAACATATACACACCCCCTAAAGCATTTGTCTTTCCGATTTATTACAAACAATACGCAGCAGGAAATAGGAATGAAAATATTCAAAATAACTAACAAACATAAAAGGTCTTAGAGTCCACTTATAAAGATGAATTCAGGACTTAGACGAATAACACCATAACTCTTTACAGAAATAAGGGAAAACAAGTAATTGGTAATATTAATAGTTCATGGCTGGGCCATGGTAATTTTTTTAAATGATGATGCTGCCTAAATAATTTAAAGATTTAGTGCCATGTCAGTCAAACTACCAAAGAATTTTATTATGAACCTGGACGATTTTGATGACACAAAATTGAAAAGCTTTTCAACAAAAAGCTAGAATTAGAAAGGAAGCAGTTATGGGGGATGGGGAAAAGGGGAACCTATATAACACTTATCTTGCAAAGATTTGATATCCAAGATATTTTGGCGAGCAGGATTTCTTAACCTTGGGGTCACTTGTTTTAAAATATTTTGCTGTCTTTCAATATCACTGGTTTCCTTCCTGGTAATCCTATGTATTTATGTTATGCATTTAAAAACACCATTCTGAAAAAGAATTAGGCTTCACCAGACTGCCAAAGGGGACCAAGACACAAAACTCCTGCTATACAGCAAAAATATGTTATAAAGTTTGTCCCACAAGGCAACACAATTTTCACAATGCAAGTTATTTTTAACTGAAATTACTTGGTAAGTAAGAGCTTTAAAACAATCCCCAAGTCACCCTTACTGTCTCATAGAAATCAATTAAAAAGGACCATCATGACAGACACAACCTAAAATTGGGTGTCCTCTGCTACTTATAGCCAAGTGCCAAATTTATGTAATCCTAGGTTTGGGTTTTTAAAAAGCACTATAATCTATGCCAGACAACCAGCTCTTACTCATCTGTTTACCCAATAAAAACAGTCCAGTAGGTTTGGAGAGATGGGAGAGAACTGAAAAATGAAGCAAATGAGATAGGCATATTTTTCCATCTGAATTTATCCTAAATTAAAGCTTAGAATTACGAACTAAATGTTTGAGCTAAAAGAGTCTCAGAAATTATTCTGGTCCAGCCCCACCTTCTTCATTTCGCAGATGTAAAGACTAGGACTCAGAAAGGTTAAAAGCTCAAGGGGAGCTGGGAATAGGCCCCAAGGGCTGTGCTGCTAAGCTCACCATTCTCTGTACTCCACTGCACTGTTGGTCTTGTGTTTCAAATGCAGGTACATTGCCTACTAGGCAATAAGAAAATCTGTTTAACTCCAAAGCAAAACAGCTCAAAAGCAAGTATCTGAACAAACTAATAAGTAAAGAAATGTATGTCCTCTCTTTCCTATTATTTTTAAGACATGTCTTTTTTATGATAATTCATGCCTATTGAGTCAATGACAATTTAAATTTGAGAAAAGTCACTAAACTGTTCATACTTTTGAACCAGCAATCCCACTTCTGGGCATTTATCCCAAAGAGGTCAACAAGAACGAAAAGAAATGGCCTAGATAAAACAAAGCATTCGAAGCAGCATTCTCTGTGGTGGCAAATAAATGGAAACAAAAGGTGTGCTCATCAACGGGTAACGGCTAAACAAACTGTGAGATATGAATGTGTAATGGAATATTACTGCACCAAAAGAAATAATAAATGAGGAATTAAGAGTAAACAAGAGAAGCCTTGTATGAAGAATCCAGAGTAAAAGAAACAGAAGGTGCGAATTCTCATACAGTGTCTCTAACAATATAAATAATAACACTAAAAAGCAGGACAACTCTGTAATGAACCATTTCAGTCCTACAGAACTAACATAAAGCACATCTCCCTCCTCTCAAGAGAAAAGAGGCCTCAAGATGTAGAATTTGGGATACGCCATCATACAAGTGGGATATTTGGCTCTGTGCAACCTCCTCTGTGTGAGAAAAGAAGAAATCAATGATAAGCAGAGTACTGTGGTATAAAAACAAAAGGCAACAATAACATTAAGTAAGTAAAAAGCTAACATAAGACCCCCCCCCCTCAAATTCCCTGGGTGGGGGGAAGGGTTCAGGAAAGGTTTCTCTAAGTAGTAGTACTTGGTGATGCTTGAAGCTAGGCTAAGAGATGGGAACCAGAGGTGAGAGGAATACATAACAAACCTCAGACTAGAACAACTGGGAAGAAGATTCGGAGCCTTGAGATGAGATTCCAGGTTCAGGAAACAGTGGAAGTTGGCTAGTTTGGCCAGAATGTAGAGTGTATGAAGAAGAAGAATATGAATTCAGGAAAAAGTATGTTGGACCCAGATTGTAAATGGTATTCAATGCTAAGCTCAGGAGTCTATATTTTAACTCAGAGGCAATAGGGAGCCACAGAGGGTTTTTAAGCCAATGAGTAACATGGTGAGACACCTGTGTTTTAGGGAGATTATTCTGACAGCTGTATAGAGGATGGATGAGAAGCTTACAGATGGAAGTCAAGTAATAGGCTACTACAACAGGGAAAGATGATGAAGACCTCAACTTAAGTGGTAGACATATGACCAAAAAGGAGGGGAAAGATCCAAGTGTGTTGGGGAGGTAGAAAGATAATGAGAACAGCTAACATTTAAATGTACTTTTAAGATTTACAGAGTGATTTCTACATACAATGACATTTGATCCTCACAATATACCTGTAGATGCAATTATTACCCCCGTTTTACAGATGAAGAAACTAAAGCTCAGAGAGAGTGACTTACTCATGATCACAAGGTTACTGTCAGAGGCTAGAGTCAACCCCAAATCCTCCCTAAATCTGAGTCTAAAACTCCAGTATACACCACCATCTCTTAAGAGGCACAATGAATCAATATGGTAGAATCCGTATAGCATTGACAAGATTTGTCAAGAATCAAGGTCTAATTCCCTGGCCTATATTCTCTTAACAGCTCTTCTCCATTACCTTTCAAAGATCACAGATCATTAACAGCAACTCTGAATCAGTTGAGATAGTTAAGGTTCAGGGAGGAGAATGTCTTACATTAGGTCACAAAGCTGGTAGGTTCAGCAGCAAAGAGATGATCTGGGAATGGAAATCCAGGTCTTCAGCTTTCCATCTGCAGCCTTCCCTTGCAAACTACGAAGTATTAATTACTTTGCAAGTATAGATTGTTTCATTCTTTGTATTTATAGCCCTTGACACAAAGTAGGCCTTTAACAGTTGATTAATGACTGACTGACTGATTCAGACATTTTTATCCCTATTTTCCAAATGAGGAAACAAGTTCAGAGAAGCAGTGTGCTCATGGACACACACCTAGTACTGTCAGAAGTGGAATCTAGGTGTCTCCTAACCCCAAGTACAATCTTCTATCCACTATACCATGCTGACCCTCACAAGTGGATCTTGAACAAGTGCCACAAACTAATAAAGTTAGAGACTTGGAAAGGAGAAAGAGGAGGCAAGGGGGCTAAGTGTCATGAGGTAAACTAGAACACTCCCGAACATCTCAAACTGCTGATTGTTGCAAAAGCCCCTGTCTCTGACAAGTTACAATTCTATTGTGATTCACACAAGGTAAATGGCCTTTCTTCCTTATCTCCCAAAACAGAGATTTGAGGAAATGCCCTTTTCACTCCCCTTTTCACTCATGAAATGAAAATGTAATATAAGATTCTTTGAAAAAAATTTTTATTAATATCTTGTTTTGACATTGCCTAATTTCCCCCCATATTCATCTTGCTCCTTCCCCCCAGATAGCCATATAACAAAGAGTATTTTAAAGGATCAATAAAACTAAGTAATCTAAGATTCTTAAAAGGCCCATTAGAATATGTTTTCTTTTCTTGAGTCAACATTACAGGAATGATCAAGATAGAATCAAGAAATATAATTTTTGTACCAACTTTGTCTACAGCTTCAAGGTCCTAGCCATCCCCCAATCCCTGTAAAACAGGCCAGAAATAGGTATTAATCTGATCACTTTCCAGATGAACAATCTGTGACACTGAGACAGAAAGAAACTTAGTTGCTCATGAGGTCACCCAGTGAGTCAGTAATGAAGCTGAGGCAGGACTCTGGAGATTCTGATTTTCTACTTATCATTCTACCCACAATGCCACGCTACCCCTAACTACAGTTTGCTGGCTACAATTTTAAGGGAAACAAAAGCTCAAAATAGTAATCCTGTACTGCCTGCTCCTTTCTTTCCTTTGTCACCTGGCATGTTCCCAGAGCAACCTTTCTTTTACTTTCAAAGTATCCTGGAAGGACCAGGATTTGTGAGGAAGCTACCACCACAGATGCCTGAGCTCCTAATAAGACGATAGACATTTTGATGGACTCACAAGCTCAAAATGACTGTACCTCAGGGGTGGGGAACCTGTGGCCTCAAGGCCACATTTGTTCTGTGAAGTTTGGATTCAGTCAAAGGGGCTACACTTGAGGACCTAGAGGGCCACTTGTTGTCTTGAGGCCCCAGGTTCCCTCCTCTTGGGTGGTACAAATTCTATACTCACTCATCAGTGTAGGTATAAGCTTAAACTAGCGCGAATCACAACTGCTCCTCAACCTCTGAGACTCTTAAACATGTTTTCTTTAGAAATATTCCATAGAAGATCCCTCTTCTCATCTGTCCAACTGCTGCCCCTCATTGGAACAGAGGATTTAGATTCAAAGGGACCTTCTTGCTGTATGACTGATTGTGTTGGTAAGCAAAATGGGCTCTTCGCACTTAGTTCAACCAAGTGCCTTTGAAGAGTTTGGCTTTTGTTTACCTTTGACTAATTCAGTGTATTTCATTGAGCCCTACTAGGTGCTAAGCCCCAGGCCCAAACCCCAATTAGGTGTAAAACCTATGCGGGTGTGGATTGGTAATTAAGGTGGGGCCCAAGGTGGGGCTAACTAAGGGGAAGTGCTAACTCCAGAGCCATGCCCTCTTGAGTCTTACTAGGTGCTAAGCCCCAGGCCCAAACCCCTATTAGGTGCTAAGCCTATGTGGGTGTGAAACTCCCAGGGTAGCAAGGGGTGGTGCTAACTCAAGAGCCAATCACAGCAGCCTAAGTTCTGGTCATTCAGATGACGTTTGATGACGTCTAAAACCCTATAAGAAGAGAAAACAGCCATTTGCGCTGGGCTCTCACTCTTGGTGGCATTTGGAGACTCCCAGGCAGCTGTATGGAGAAGCCCTCCAGCTCGTAGACCCGGATTCGGGACTTTGTTAAACTCTGGTAAACTCTGGTTGGGATTTGAATCAGACAAGGTCTGTCTGTCCATGTTTGTACTTTGTATTTTGTTCTGAAGTTCAGGGTGCTGGCTTTTTCCCCCTGAACTAAGTGAATGATATTTGTATGCTGAATTAAAGTAAGCTTGTCAACCCCTTCACCTTGCTTTCCTTACTAAAGCAGATCAAAAGAACCTGTGCTTTTGCTGAGTGTTGGCAGCTTTCTGGGTGCTGGTTGTTGGTGGGTCTTACACCCCCACGGAAGCTGCTAGCTGGACTGTTGAAACACTGATCTGCTTCTTTTCACACACACACACACACACACTCTCTCTCTCTCTCTCTCATACCAATAATGTCTTCTACACCACTTCTCATGCACAAATCACTGCTAATAATGCACTTATGCCCACCATGTATCTTTTCCTTGCCCTTCATGTAACTAACAACATTGATGATTTTAAGATCCCAGCGTGCCACAATTTACAGACACACTAAAAGAAGACTGTGCGTTGCTAGAGAGACAGACTTTAGCTGCAGTGGGCAGCTTAGGATCATTAAAAGCACTGCCAAATTTTCTAAATGTGATCCAGCCCAAATTCCAGATCACTGTCCATCTGCTATCCAAGCTCTATGAAACTTGCGCCAACTTTGTTTTTTTAGCGTGAATGATTTTAGAGCAATCTCTTTTTGTACGGCTGTGGAATTCACTGCAGAGGTTTTGCATTGTTCCAGGGTAATTAAATTAGTACAATGTTATCTGTGAATAAGTAATTTGGAAAGCCTCATCATTAACAGGTTTTTCTTTTGTTTATACTGAGCATAACTTCCAAGATATAAAGCTAAGGGAGCATAATCTGAAAATTAACTAAAATGAAGAGAACTGCTTTTAGGACTTCAGATTTTAACAGTCATCATTTAGAACCTGATAGCTTTAGGTTTTTCCACATTCTTAACAGATTGAATTACTTATATGTGGTTAAATGCATTTGGTTAAATGCTACACTGAGTACATGAGACTTTTACAGAAACTGGGTAATGCTCTCTCAGATATGTATGTGCAAGCCTGAAATATTGATGATATCACTATTAAATCTCTGCAGTTGATATTCCAAAAGGAAGGCTTTATTACAATTATCAATGAGCCAAGTAGTCTTCTGATATTGGTTTCCTCCACTGCCCTGGACACTGGGAAAAGTTTCCTGCATATTTTATCTCCAGCTGAAGTAGGACCCTATTCCTCTCCCAACCTGTCTACTTCATAGAAGTATCCACTTTTACTTGCTTTTATTGGTTACTGCTGGGCTTTTGTTCATCAGGCCTGGATTCTACTCAGCTTCCAGAAGAAACCGGTCCCTCTCATTTACCAACACAACAGTGATGAAGCCATAGTTAAACAACTGATTCAAAACCAACCCTGCCAGGAAGGATGCCCTGCAGTATATCAAGGGAGCTTCACAGGACTGCCTCTCCCGTGGCCATTAATTCAGCCCTAGCTTTTTTGACCTGTATAACAGAAAGAAAAAAGGTTGAGCACACTATGCAACTATGGTGGCTCTCATCTTTTACAGTTAGCAGAGATGGTGGTATAATGAAGACGGCACTGGACTGGGAGTCAAAAGACCCACATTCTAATACCATTCTGCTACTATCTAGCTGTGTGGCTCTGGACAGATCACTTCTCTACAGGCCTCTGTCTTTTCATCTATAAAATGACGGGGTAGGCCCAGCTGCTCTGATCTCCTAAGAATCCAACATGTTCTGACATTTTATGATTATGAGCTATATATACCCTGGCTACTAGTAGCTTTTTCTGAAGTGAGAGCATCTCAACAAATACCTGGCTAAAAAATTACCCTAGAATAGTGATTCCCAACCTTTTGGAAGATGCCACATCCTCTCAATGTTTAAGTATCAGTTATTATCCTTTAATTAAGGTTACTCCAATAATACATTTTTTAAAGACTTTCAGTGCAACCTTAGAGATAATTGGAGGTTTTCTGGGAGACTGAAAAAACCAGAATAGGCAAATTCTGCCCTAGAAATTCTTAATCAAAGTCAGTTACCTTATGTTTATGAGTGCTAACCTCAACCAGTTCCTTTCCTTCAGGGCAACACAGCTAAGCCTGAGGAGGAGCCAGGGAAAGTACCTGCTATCACAGGCCTAAGATACAGTTTAAAATGCCAGGTGAAAAAACTAGCATGGATTGATTACAAAAGGGATGATAAAGCATTCACTTAGAATTCAGAGTTGTGGTGTTTTTGTTGTTGTTTGAGTTGGAAGAGATCTTAGAAATCCAAGCCCTTCATTTTTACAAATGGGAAGACTAAGAGACAGCATGAGTAACTTTCTGGCTATAAATTGAAGCAGATTTTAGAGTAACAGTGCAGCGACACTAAATAAATTGGAATAGTCACTTCTCTTTAAATATATACTGAGCTTTCCTACTTCTGCAACTGACCTCCCCCAACTCTAACTGCTGCCACGTCCTCCTAAGAGCCTTCCCTGCTGCCCGACTGAATCGCCCTCTCCATTCTTCAGAATCTCAGCATACTGTATGCCTCTCTTAGACACTTCCACACTCTACTTTGTAGAATGGCTATCTTATTTCCCCTATAATAAGAGCTAATAAAAGCCAGCATTTCTACAGTGCTTTAAGGTTTACAGAGCGCTTTCCAAATATCATCTCATTTATCTTCAGAACAACCCTGTGAGGCAGGTGCTGTTATTATCTTCATTTTATAGATGAGAAAACAGAGGCAGACAAAGGTTAAATGCCTTGCCCCAGTCACACAGCTAGTGAGCGTGTGAGGCGAAATCGATTCAGGTCTTCCTGATAGTGGATCCAGCGCTCCACCCACTCTGCCACATAGCCTAGGTCAGGGTTTCAACCTTCTTTGCAACTTTCAAAGCACCAAGAACCTTCAGTTCTGTATTAAGCAATTCTACTGATTGAGTGATAACTCATTTGACCTGTGAAGGCCTGTCTGCTTCTGCTTCTGCCTGCCTGCCTGCCTGCCTTTCTTCCTTTCCTCCTAGGTCTCCCCATCTCACCCAGACTAGACATGCAGGAGCCCACTCCTGAGCCCAATCCTACTACTGACTGGCATGGGAGCTCTGAAATGCTCCATTTCCAACCTGGGCCTCTTTGTGCTCCTTAGGCAACATGGTGGCTCCCTGCTCCCGGGGCTCAGGTGAATACTAATGTTAAATTTAGTGTGGACACCAGATGGGTATAGCCCACCCTAGCTCAGAACCTTTGAGCCCAAGAGATCCACCAGCCTGAGCCTAAACCTCCCTGTTATCTTGGATTACAGGCATGTGCTGCCACACCCAGCTAAGGCTTCAGCTTTTCCCTCTCCTCACAATGAAACCTCATGTAGGACTAATAGCCTTTGTCTCTTTTAATATACACCTTGAAAGATTCACATAAGGATGTGCCCACATTTGTCTTAGAATGTTAGGGTAACATTAAGGGAAGAGGCAAAGCAGAGTTTCTGATGATCAGTTGCCACTGAGAACCACCATGACAGAAACAGAGCCCCATACAAACCTTCAGCACGTGGTAAGTCACTGAAACATACACTCTCACCCTCACGGAATTTTAGAGGTTTGGGGACCTCGGTAGACCCCTAGTCCAACCTATACCTGAAAAAAGAATCCTCACTGCAACATACCCAAAATGGAATCACTACCTCCCAAAGCAGCCCATTCCACTTACGGATACGTCCAATCATTATGAAGTTTTTTCCTAACATCAAGTCTAAATTTATAAATTTGCAACTCCTACCCACTGCTTCTGGAAGCTGCCATCAGGGTTCAAAAATAACCAACCTAATCCTTCTTCCACATGAGAATCCTTCAAATATCTGAAGGCAACAATTATGTGTTCCCCTAACTCTTCTTCAGGCCAAACTTCCCCAGTTCTTTCCATCTATACTCAAGTGACATGAACTCAAGGCCTTTCCTACCTGGCTACCTACTTCTCTATGTTCTCCATCTTATCCCCAGAACTGAACACAAGGCTCCAGATGTTGTGTGGCAAAAACAGAGAACTATGGGATTATAGAACCTAAGCTCCTTGAGACTAAGGATGGAATTGGGGCTTGTTTGTTTTTTGTATTTGTTTCCCCTAGAGTCTAGCAAGGTGCCCAACAAATAATTTTAAATTTAAATTTAATTTAAATAATTTAAATTTAATTTAAATAATTTAAATTTAAAGCATTTTAAAATGCTTGTTTTTATCACCTTCCTTATCCTGTAAATCAATGACGTCAAACTCAAATAGAAGCAGGGCCATTAAACTGCACATAAGGATTCCTGCAGCAGCACACTGATGTAGAAAACCACATGTTTACACATTTCTTTTTTTATTAACACACCAACAATCAGACCAGACCTCCATTTTAAACTGGTTTGGCCATACCCAGCAACCCCTCAGCTGTAAGCTATGACTCTTTGCAATGAAGCCTAAATCTGCCTCGGTTTATTTGGCGTCCATTACACAGATGACTCATACTGAACTTGAAGGCCACTAAAGGTCTTAAGTTTTTTCTATTTAATTGCATTAAATTTCCAAAACATTTTTATTTTTAAAATTATGTCCTGACAGACTGCTAAAGGCTATGTATGATCTTATTTTGAACTGCCTCTGGAGTTAGAGGACTTGAGTTCAAATCCCACCTCTGACACTTACCATACCTGTATGATCCTGGGCAAGTCACAATCTCCATGGGCCTGTTTTCTCACCTATAAAACTGAATTAGATGGCCTTTCAGGTCCCTTCCAGTCCCTTCCAGATCTAAGATTCTTTTTAAACAAACAACTATCTAACCACGCGTCAACATTTTGTACATATTAACTCAATTTTTTATACTAAATTTGTAAGATTTTACATTTAGCCTTAGTATATTTAATCTTATTAGAATTAATAGAATGCCAAGATCTTCTTGGATCCTGCCTCTATCATCCAATGTGTAAACTATCACTTGACTTTGCGTCATCTAAAAATATGACAAACATGCCATCTATGCCTTTATCCAAGTCACTAATAAAAATTGTTAAACAGCACAAGGCCAAGCACAGGTCTCTGGAGCACTCCCAGGAGCCTATGTGGCAAGCTAACATGGAGCCACTGACAACTACTCTGAGTCAAGCCATTCCGCCAGCTCACACTCGTTACACTGGCCAAGACAGTACAAACAATCTGTGCTGGAAGGGTTATGGCAAGACAGGCATGAGACACTGTTGGTGGAGCTATGGTCTAACCACTGTGGAAAACATTTAGGAATTAGGAAGAAAAAGTGACTAAAATGCCTGTAGTCTGACTCACAGAGTCATATGCTAGTCATATAGGTCAAGGTACATTAAAAAAAGGTCTTGTCTATACCAAAATATCAATAGCAGCACTTTCTTCAGTTGCAAAGATCTAGAAACAAAGTGGGTATCCCTCAATAGGGGAATAGCTAAACAAACTATGTTACATAAATACAATATAAATGTGCTTAAAGGAACGAGTATGAAGAATTCAGAGAAACTCATGAAGTGATTCGGAATGAAGGAAGCAGAACTAGAAAATAAAATCCACAGTATCCACAACCACAGAAGTAGAAAGAACAAGAAAGTGAAACTAAATACTGTGTTATTATAATGGCCAAGACTGGGCCCTGAGAAGAGATGAGGAAATTCATCTCCTTTCATTGGAAGCTGTGTGTGTAATGCTTCATGCACTGTTAGAAGGTTGTTGGTGCTGGGTTTGCATGTTTTTTAAATCTTTATTAGGAAAAGCTGGTTGAGTAAAAGGAAGGGTAGGCTATATTTGGAAATTAATGTAAATAGAAAAAAGGGCATCAATAAAATAATTTGTTTGAAACATGTAAGGCAGGAACAAGAGGGGAAGGAGTCTGTGATCAGAGGCTGGGCCCAGGAAATAAACAGGTGATTTAAGGGGAGTTTCTTCGAGTGGGATTCGAGAGGAGCTTAATTACTCAGGATGTTGCAGAGCTGCCTAGGATGGGCCGGCCTAAGGAAAGGATCCTGCTTCCTCAGTAACCATAGGAAATAAGAGGTTTACCTAGGACTGAAGGGACGGAAGAGTGGGTTATTAAGAAAGGACGAAAGAAGCTCAGTATCAGGCTACTACTACACTGGTCAGCCTGAGAACGAAACACAACAGCTCTCTGTTCACAGTCTGATTAACTAAATGAGATGAACAAGGGTTGAGTAACAAAGTCTGTACTATACTTTATCAACCTGTATTACAAACCTGTATGTCTCTCAATTCCTTCAATCTACTGCAAAGTATCTTTGCACTCTAAGCTGAGTATATTTTGCTAAAAAGGTATTTGAGGAAGGTCAATAGAAAAAAACAGTGATAGTCCTTATGTTTTTATAAGGCTTTAAAATTTTACAAAGTACCTTCATCACAAGTCTGAGGAACATAATACCCAAGACTCAAATGGACATTTGAGTTCCTAAATTTGGATGTTCTCTCCAATGATGCAGACCCTCGTCCTGCCACTCCTGCACATCCTGGATGATCTGCCCATGCCAGGTGCCAGAGGGCTTCTTCCACTTTTATTAAGAGGATACCAGTGGAGCTTTCTGTTGCCCCCTGCCATTGCCACATCACCAGGCTATCTTCATTTCCATGACATTTTTTCTTCCTATTCTTCAAAGCTCCTCATTGGGTATATGTTCTGCCTACTCACATCAACCATTCTCCCTTCCTCTTCTTGGTTAAATTCATTTTCAATTCTTCAGAGATTTATTAGAGCACATGTCTCACAGCCAAATAGCAACACCAATAAAAGGCTGGCATTTGTTCCCTAGCTGGGGATTCTTAAACTTGTTCCACTTGTGACTCCTTCAGTGCTTCTTAAACTGGGGGACCCTATATGGGGTTTAAGAAGTGCTGCCTAGAAAACTTGGGTTTATTAAAAGAGCTTCACAATTTCCTAAAGCAGGTGGGAAGCATTTATTAAGTGTCAAAGTGTGCCAAGCACTGTGCTATGTGCTGAAGATAAAATACAAGCAAAATGACAGATTCTGGCCCTCCAAGAGCTTACATTCTAATAGAGACGGACAACAAAAAAAGGGAGTGGAATAGATGGGGGGGTGAGAAGATGCCCATGCAGAGGGCACAGTAGACAGTCAGAAGTAGATTCAGGAAGATGATATGAAGGATAACTAGCTGGGGCCCCTTCCCAAAATGGAGGCCCTAGTGGGGAAAAAAGGGCCAAAGGGGTGTTCAAGGGTGTGAAGAAATAAAGAAGTGAGGGAAGTTCCAGCGTAAGAAGGCATCTGAGGCATGGTGGCAAAGTCTAGAGAGTCAGAAGCAAAGCTGGGAAGAAATGGAGGCCCCAAGAGGAACCTGCTAATGGAGAATGGCAGCTGGAGGAATACAGGATTGCTCCAGGATGAGAAATCCCAGGCTCAAGTCATCCATTTATAGCATGTCCCAGATTTACATACTGATGGACCCTTTCTCCAAAATGTTCATCCAAATGCATGTTAAAATGCATCTAGGCATATCTGGGCAAGAGACATTCTTCATCCACTTGGTTCTTTCCTGCATCATGATCAGGGCAAACTACAGTTCATTCAGCTTACGTAATTAAGCTCTGAACACACTGTTGTTCTATTTCATTCCCCTGGGATCTCACAGAAATTCTGTAAAATCACCCATTCATTTCTGATTGTCATATCATATGACAGATATCACCATCTAATCCAGTTGCTTTTCCCACATTTGCTCTCTTTAGTTTCCATTCCTATCTTCTCTATTAGCACGCATATGGCAATAATGTAGCGAGTACTTGCCCTTAGTGATGAAAATAGGTTAAACATCTTTGCAGATCTTTTCCACTTTTTTGCTGTTTGTTCTCTTCCTTCCACTTTCAACCTTAAATGCCCTTTGGATAACTTTGATTAGTTTGTTCTCTTGCCAACCCTTAAGCCAGTTTAACCTTCCACTGTTTTTTTTCCACTTTATGAGATAATACTGTTCATGATCATCAATATTCTTACTTCCTAAGGCTTTACAAAAGAGTTCATATTCTAAACTGATGCTGCCTTTGGCTTCCCTCTCTCTCTGCTTGGTGAGTTAAGTGAAGTGTTAGCTGATTAAGACATTTTCTGGGTTCCTTTGGTCTTCCTGTGGCAATTCATCTAAATTTCTATATAAAATTATTATAATCAGTGTTCATGTTATTTCTGTAGCCATTTCATTATCAATTCCTTATTTACATAGCTCAGGACAGAGTTGTTTTAATTGTATACCACAGCTTCTTTCTATTTTTATTTTTTTCTCTACAGTCATCCCTTGACATTTGTAGGCTTTCACATTTGGATTTTGGTTATTCCAGGTTGGCCATAAATAATTAAATGGAAATTTTTGAAGATCTGCAGCATAGTGCAGAAAATTGCAGATGATGCACATATGTTTAAAAATTTTAATAAGTCATAAATGTAAAAATACTATATATATTATAAATCTACTTTATCATTTACTACCGTGAGTATACTACCTAAGTTTGTTGTAAACAGTTAACATTTTGTTAAAAGTTTAAGTGCACTCAAGTATTGGCTATACAATCTCTTTGGGAATGCCTCCTCTTGGTCCCTCTACCATTCAGACCCATTCATATGATTTTCTCCCACAGTGACCTTTGTATCTTGTGTACTTTATATAGAATGAAATCTGTGAAGCAGTTGCTGCAGCTACACCAGCAGCTGGGCAGACTATGCATAGTGTGCAAAATACTAATCTCTCTCCCATAGAAACTGCAACTTTTTTATAGGTGTTTTACTTGCTTTGTGTGTTAAATAAATATGATCAGAATTATTAAAAATAAAAGTTTGAGGTGGGGCCTTCCGTTATTTGAGGCTTTTCACCATCACAGGGGTTCTGTGCTCTCAACTCCTGCAAATGTCCAGGAACTACTCTAGTCATTTACTAATTACGAGTTGATAGTCTAAATATATACAGACATCTGATTCAGGGGTGATTCTCACATCAATAAGTCTTTTCTTGACAGCTGATATGAAAGAACTACCCAAATTACTAGTAATAAGAGACATACAAATCAAGAAAGCTCTGAGATTCCACCTTAAACCCAGCAATTTGGCAAAAATGCTAAATAATAGTTACAGTCAATACTGAAAGGGTTGTGGGAAGCTAGGCACACTAATGTATTGTTGGTAAAGCTAGAAATCTGTATAACCATTTCGGAAAGCAATTTGGAATTATGCAAATAAAATTACTAAGATGTTTATAGCTTTTAACCCACAGATTCCATAACTAGTCTTAAAGCCCCAAGAAGGCCACTGATAAGAATAAAGTGCTTTATACAAATATATACAAATATAAAATATTTGTAACCGCATTTTTTGTAAGACTAAAGAATTGGAAACAAAGTAGATGTCCATCGACTGAGGGGATAACTGAACAAACTGTGCTACTGTGGTACGTGAATGTAATGGAATACTAGAGTGCTGTAAGAAATGATGGATGTGATGAATACAAAGAATGGAAGGAAAGATCTGCATGAAACAATGCAGTGAAATACACAGAGCCAAGAAAACAATAAACACAATGACTAGAAGAATGTAAACAGAAAGAACCACCAAAAGAAAAAAAATCAAGAGTGAAAGCCGTAAACTCTAAAAGTGAACGCTGTAAAACTATAAAACAAGGCTTGAAAAAAAGAGACTTTGGAAGATGTTCCCAGCCCAAGTCACTGCAGGGGTGAGAGGTCCACAAGTGTTGCATATTGCATACATTTTCAGACTTTTCCAACGTATCAGTCAGTTATGACTTTCTGTACCTTTGTAAAAATAACTACCTGTTATACAGGATGGCTCTCTGGAAGGCGGAGGGACACCGGGGGAAACTACAGTGATGTTAAAAAAAAATCAATAAAAACTTATTTTTAAACAAAGAGAGAATTGACTTCATTTTTTGTAGTCATTTAGTACTTGCCGTGTCTAGCACCTACCAATTTTTTTCTTGAAGGAAATTATCAAGATGTAAATGTTGTGAGGGATTGGTAAAAGTTAGGGAAAGTTAGGTTTCCACACAAGAGTTAATTGAGTTCCATAGAATAATTAATAAAGTGTCAGCTTGAACAAAGAAGAGAGTAAAAATTAACCAGGATGAGGATCCCCAGACAATCAGAATGAAGTTTGTGGTTTCGCAGAAATCAGATTCAGGATGTTACTCAGGATGTTATGAAAACTGGTCTACACTGGCCAGATAAGAGAAAACTGGGTCAAATGGCTACCTTGAATGCTTAATTGGCTAACTGAATATTACCTTACACACCCCAGGGAGGAGTTTTCCGCCATTTTTGAACATGGGACGTATGTTGAGGTAGGGGGAACATATCAAGGAGTTGCATGTTGGGGGCGTGTAGGGAAGATTGTAACCCAGAAGGGAACGGACCAATCCGTTCTGTGAAGGAAGGTACTGAGCTGATGGTGCATCAATCTATGTCAATCTAACAGAATAAAATTGGCCTCACTCCTATATTCCCCACTCTCCCTTCCTAAAAAAGGGCAGAGTCTGCTCCTGGCCAGGAACATAAGCCCAATTCCTTTGGATTCTTCAATAATAATAAATTGCCCTTGATTCCTGAATTTCAGTGTCAAGTGTATTTCTAACAATGTATAAGGATTCTGTGTAATCTACAAGTCACTGGCCAGTCTCATTCCTTCTTCCTAAACCATACTTTCTTATATATTTAATTTTTAGCACCATCTTTAACTATCTATGCACTGAAGTCACTACTTAATTTAGAAGATCTTATCAAGTTTATCAGAGAACTTCTCTAGCTCCTCTGCAATTAATATTAGTGAATAAGCTGCAGTTATCCTCATCGTGATCTTTTCATAAATACTTACAAGTACTACTTCAAATACAAGATGGCCAAGTACCCCACGAAACATTTCTTATTGCCTTTAGGAATGCACTAAAACCAATTCTGTCACTCTCTGCAGTCTCTAAAGAGAACTTATGAGCCAGCCTTTGCTTCAGCTACAACTTCCTTCTTTCTTTTGGTTTTTTTAATGGCAAGAATGTAAAGTTTGACATCATTCAGCTCCTCCAGAACTATGTCCACTCAGTCACCAGACAAAGATCTCCTCCACTAAGTCCTATGCTGCGATGTGGAACCTGTGGCCCTCTAGGTCCTCAAGTGCAGCCCTTTGACTGAATATAAACTTCACAGAACAAATCCCCTTCATAAAAGGATTTGTTCTGTAAAACTTGGACTCAATCAAAGGGCCACACTTGAGCAGACCACTTGGTAAGGAATTTTTTAATTACGGCAATTTATGAAACAAAGAAAAATATAAAATGGCCCTCATTCCTTTCTACTTTTGTCGTGATGGTGACATAGTGGCAGAAAAGAGAGAAGGTATTAAGACTCCCTAGTTTTCAGTCTGTTGCTGTACATATTACTCAAGGGAGGTAATGTTAAAAGTAATTCAACAAATATTTATTAAGCCTCTGCCAGGCAAGGCACCATGTTGGGTGATAGGCATACAAAAAAGAAATAACCATAAAGAGTCCCTCTATCTGCATGCAGCATACTGTCTAGGATTATCATGACTTACTAAGGATCACACAGCTCGGATCTGAGCTAGGATTCAGACCTAAACTTCCTGACTCCAAGTCCAGGCCACTCTCTACTATACCACCAGCCTTTCACAGGATCACAGTCCTGGAGGACCCTGTGTTTGCAAGAGAATCTTATCCCTAACTCCTCAGAGAAACCCAGGGTATTATCAGATCTGGGGGTGAAGGGTAAGTGCCCAGGGTTATTTTCCTACCTTTCCCCTCCCAAAGAATTTAAACAAGCTTGTTCTTGGGTCCAGGTGTCTAACCTCTACCCTGTCTGGCTCACCCTATATCCACTTTCATGTCACCTGCAAAATGGGAAAAATTAAAATCATGACAATCTGAAAGTCTCAGATGAGGTCTACCAAGAGATTCTATATTCGAGGACATTATTTTAAATTCCTCTTAGACCTACACACCATTTGCCATCCAATGCTGTTAACTTTAAATGATTCTAGCCAAATCTTCTCTTATAATAAATGTCTTAGCATGTGACTGTCAGAGGATCTAAAGGCAAGGGACACTGTTTTACTTATTTATTTTTATTTCCACATAATGCTCTGAGTTCTGTGTTTTACGGCTTCACAACTCCTCCTGGAAAATCCTATAAGCCTGCTGAGTTCCAGGTCCACTGTTCCTCCTCTCCCCTCTCCAGAAGCAGCCTCCTCCACCTCCATTCTGCTCTTCCCCCCCATCTCAGCAGGAGGCTCTGATCAACCTCCTCTACCATATATGGTCAAAAAGCATTAAACTACAGCCCAGTCACTATTCTTCTGGGAAAACAAACACATACAGAAAGACATTCCCTGCCCCCAAGGAGTTTACATTCTAATGGAGGAAGACAACTCATAAAGGGAAGCTGGAAGGAGAGCAAAGTGCAGAAATCAACCATAAAGGGACAAGGTAGGTAAATTCCAGAGTCAGGAGTGGGGCCTGGAGAGGAATAAAGACATGCTGGCCTGGACATATTCCTTAAAATAGAAATTCTGGGAAGAACCAACCAAAAAGGGAAAGGGACTTGCAGGGGCAGAGTATATTACATGTGAGAAGTCCAGGGATAGGGTGAACTTCAGGGGTTAAGAGGCTTCGGTTGCAAGACAGAGAAATCAAATTATTTTCTGAAGCCCTGGAGGCCAACAAAGGGACTGCCATCCTGGTGGCTTCACAGGCTCTTAACCTTTATAGAAACCAGTTTATTGTGTTGTAAATGGAAAAAAAAAAACCCAAAGTTAGTCGATACTAAAAGTCCATTTTACAACAGTTCCTGAATTAAAGAACTAATAACTCCCACACTTCTCCCCAAACTAGCACACTATTACTATTGTTCCTGATTTTGCCACAGAAAGGGTGGAAGAAGTGAACAATTCACTCTCCAACCTCTCTACCTCAAATTCCATTTTTATATAGCAAAATATACAACCACTTAGCACACACTTCATTCTTCTAAAGCCAGTCTTTGCCTAGAGCTGGCTCCCAATTACCAGCCCAGAAAAAAGCAATTTCAGATTTGGAAAATTGATCATTTGTAGTAGAAAAAGCTGTGGATGGGTCTCAAAATGATAGCTGGCACCCACACTTGGAGTAGCTGGAAATTAAGAAAATTAGTCTTTTAGGGAAGAAGTTCCAGCATTCATTTACCAAGCACCCTATGTGCACAGACCCAGTACAACCTGCTGAGGGATACTGCTTTCCATAGAGCAGACTGGCTACACAGAGAGCTAGGTGGCTTCTTCTTATACAGCAGAAGGGCTCAATCATGACAGACTGACTCATATGGTGTTGAATTAATTTCTGGAGGAGACATTAAAAACAGGCCCTATTTTAAGATAATACGCCTGTATTCATAATCTTTAACCAAAAGTATCCTTGCCTTCCTAAATTAAACCCTGACCCATAGCATAATGACCAATATCAGGATTGTTAGTTAAAACAAAAAGAGATGACATAGTTATGACAAAGCAATGACAAATTATTTCTGGGCAGGAGAACCAATCTTTCACAAACTTTTATGACCCTGAAGGAACTGATAAAATCTGTAGCAACTCCACTTTACTCTTCCCACCCCCCAGCCTCTAGAATGCTAAACATGAAGAGAGGTTTTGTCTAAGAAATACTAACCTTGCACTTATCTACTTAAGGAATGTTCTGCAATACCTTTCTTCCCACCCCTAAAAACAATTTCCCCTATAGCAAAGTAATTCAGCTCAGAATTTCTCATGCTTAGAACTTCTAGGACCATGGATTCAGAGTTGGAAGGGACCTAAGCAAAATCCATTTTGAGTTTAATCTGTGAATATACTTTTGTAATCACTACCCAAATATTTAATCTTCCTGCCAAACAGAGGATACAAAAGAGACAGAGTTAATAAAACAAAAACATCCAATTAGGCATCTGTGTACCCAAAATCTCCCTGAAATACTAGTCTCTTTCACTCTTGTAGTCTTAAAAAACAAACTAGATTCTACACTTTGTGTACTGGGTGGTTCAAACAAGGAATTTAAGCATGACCCAGACAGGAGTCTCCTTTCTGATGAACAATTTCCTTGACATTTTTCTAGTTTTCCACAAGTGTTCTTAGAGAGAAGAATCTGCAAGCACATAAACCAGTAAAATACAGTGTTTTTCAACTTGATGCCTCTATCAGGGAACAGGGAATCCTCATTAGCAATAAATTTAACTCATGAAGATGTCCTCCCACAATAAAACATTTAGAGTAACTTCAATAAATATGAGAAAAGTACCAGTTCTAACAATAATTATGATTTGATGGTGGCAGAGTTCCCACTATAGCCAAATTTCTATACATGCTATTAGGCACTGTTCATTTCATCTAAATTAACTCATAAAAGAACTCACGTTCTGTTTCGCAAACATTGATCTAAGAGAAATATTATAAGCACTGGGGCTTTGGTGCTAAAATGGGAATGGAGAAGGTAAGAGAGTATGAATTCAGTTCCAAACCCAGAAGCTTAACTTTAAACATAAACATCACTAGCAACGTAAATGTTCAGTTCCCAATTTCCAGTTTCTTACAAAGCAATACTTTTTCATGTTCAATCAAAATACAGCCTTTCTAGAAAATCTTGATCTCTTTTTTTTTGGTGACAGACCTTAAAAATAAAAGATCCTTCACTAAATGATAATATCACAATCAAAGGATTTCTAGCTAGGAGGGACTGGTAGAGTCCACTCAGCCTAGTCCAAACCCTTCATTTTACAGAGGGCATTTTAGAGAGATGAAGTGACTTAAGATCGCACAGTTGATAGATGAGGCAGAGAGAAGATTCAAACCCAGGACCTTTGAGTCTAATTCTACTACCTGATTTAGCTCCCCCATTATCTTTCACGCCAACTCTCACAAGGAGAAAATCAATAAAGATGTCCACAGTTTGTAAATGCCAAAACTGCTCGAACACAAAAATAATTTTATTTTGTTCCATTTTTTGCCCAACTACAACGCATTTTTCTATTTGGGTCTCACTGAAGAAAGCTGCCTGAATGTACAATTTGTCCTCGGAAACTCACAAACTGTAGGTTTTATCAGTGAATTCTAAATAAGAGCCTCATCACCACCCCAATTTATTGAAGGAATTAATAGACTCTGAGGTCCTAGAAGATAAGGCCCCTATCTTTCTCATCTTTGTATCCTCCTAGAACTTAGCACGAGGCCTCACAGTTCTACGTCTGAATTAATAAATGCGATGAAAGTTTGGAAACGAAATGCTGGACTCAAACTTTTGCCCCACACCCCCAACTCAACATGCCATAATGAACACTTAGATAATGAAGTATTAACAGCTGATTTAGATTTCACTGACGTTTACCTGAGTGCATTCCCCTCAACTCCACTACGTGCTGTACATGTTTATTTGTATAACCACATAGATACTCTTGACATCAGTCTGGAGATTTACCGAGGGCAAGGACATGGTTTCTACTTTATTTATAACACACTCAGCACAATATTACGCCTAGGTAGGTGGTTAGTACTCTGGTGATACCTAGAATAATGAAGCAACAGAGATCCAAGGATCACACGAAGAAGACTGTACAATGTGGAAAACTACAAAGTACATTTGTAGCTCTCTTCACCCTGCATAAAAAACAGCAGGACATAGTCTCAAAAGAGGAGGAGAAATTAACGAAGCACAAATTCAAGCCAATCAGGCTGCCTTTCCTTGCCAGAAAAATATGTTAACACCTTATTTATTGAGATTAGATAACTAAGTGTATCCATCTTTTAAATGACACTTGACAATTCCTCTTCAAGACTTCTGGATACTAATTTCTTAAATCGCCTAACTGTCCACTGCCATTTTCTAGAACTATGGACCACAGAAAACCTCTGAGCATCTGCCATATCATATAGGAGTTGAGGTAAACCGATCCCCCACAGCAAGGCAAAGCCTTGAAAAATGCCAACATCTGTTGAAAAAATAATCCTATAATTACAAGCAGAGTGCTGAGCATAATGGAACATACTGGTCTGGCAAAGGAAAACACAGAGGAAGGTTACAGACAGCAGAAGGTCATCAACTGCTGAAGGGGGGAAGCTTTGTTTCTTTCCCTTCCAACAGAAGCTCCTGTTTGACCTGGGACGGGAGTCCAGAAAGCAACACTCACCTACCTTCTGACAGGCAGTAACATATATACGTTACATTTTTGGTGGTAGAGAGTAAGGGGAGATGGGAAAAAGTAGTATCAAAGTTGTCATTTCCTCACCAGCAATATCAACATCCACCCGCAATGCCCCTAAAACAAGAAGAATGGGGGGCTGACCACTTCTTAGGGATCCCTGATGTTGGTGGAGGAGGCAAGGAAGTGAATGAGTGGGCTTAGGCAAAGTTTTAGTCACGTCAAGAAGTGGGAGGTGCATGGTAGATGATAAGACAGTGAGTCACCAGAGAATTTCTCAAGGCAACTCTGGGATAGGGAAGTTGTAGTTGTGGGACACAAATAAGGGTACTGAGTTGGGGCTGGGGGATGAATGGGGGAGCTGGGGAAGAGAATGAAAAGGAAAAGGGATAGTGGGGGCAAGCAGATAAAAGTATATTGGGAAGGGAGGAGAAGAAGGTAGGGTGTAAGAAGTGAGGAGTGGGGGTCCAGCCTATGGGAGGCTAGAGGCATGGGATGGTATTGGCTGGGCCACTATAGACTGGGGTTTCTTGGGCAGTAGAATGGGGGTGGGGGAAGAGGGGATCTGGAGAGAGACGGAGGAGGATAGGAGCATGTGTGAGAGAGACAGAGAAAGAGTGTGTGTGAGACAGTGTGAGTGTGACACGGAGCAAGAGTGTGTGTGAGACAGAGAATAAGCGTGCTGGGGCGGGGGAGAGGGAGGGGTGTCCACGGGAAGACTGAGACCCAGAGCCCGGCCAGGTTGGGGAGTGTGTCCAGCGCCCCAGGGCGGTCAGAGCCTGCTAGGCAGGAGGCTAGTCCAGGCCCGATATCGGGGGGCGGGAGGAGGCTCCACAGGTGCGCGGTGGCCACGGGAGGGAAGGACAAGCTGTGAGTGAGGGGGTCAGCGCGGAGGGGGGATGGGGCAGTGTCCGGGGCAGGGGCAGGACCCAGACGCCGAGGCCAGGGGCAGAGGCCAGCGTCCACAGGCCGGGCGGGGCCGGGCGGGGCCGGGTCGGTGGCGCAGGAGCCCCCTCTTCCCCCTGGGCTCGTGGGTCCGGACTCACCTCGCTTGTTCTTGGTACCGTGCTTCTTGGCCGCCGCCAGCTCCTGCTCGATCTTCTTCTCCAAAAACTCCTGTTTCTTGCTCAGCATCTCCTCCGTGTCCCGCAGCCGCTGGATAGCCTCCTGCGGGGTCGGGCCGCCCTTGCCCCCGGACTTACCCCCGCCGGCCCCAAACAGCTTCCCGAACACCGACATGGTGCCGCCACCCCCCCGGTCCCCGGTTCCCTCCGCCGCCGCCCGGGAGCCCCAGCTGAAGTCGCGGTCTTGGCTGCCCGGCTCAGGCCGCACTAAACGCCTCCTCCCTCCGCGGGGCCTGTACTCGCCACCTCCCACAGGCCCCCGCGGCATCTAGGCGACCCGACGCGGACTACAACTCCCGGCACCGCCCGCGCCATCTGCACCGCCCACTTGGCGACCCGCGGGCCCTCGTTGTACCGCGGGAGAATGTAGTCTATTACGCTCCTGGGCCGCATTGGCTGCCGGGAGCTGTAGTCTTTGACACTGCTTGGGTCAAAGGGGGCTAGTGTGTGCTGGGAATTGTAGTCCACCCCCGGCCCTCAATCCAGTAAAAAAGTGATTTGGCATCCTGATCCAGGTCAGGGTGACACCTGATTTGGTGCTGAGCGGTTCTTTGGTGCGGAAGCAGAGAACAGCTCTAGGGGGATTTATAATCAATTCAACAGGCATTTGTTAAACACTTGTTTTGCTGAGCCGCACTCACTTGGATATGGCCAATTATCCCTTGGATAAAGGGTTTCTAGCTAGAAGGGACCTCTGGGTCATATATTCCAACCTCATTTTACAGATGAGGCAACTGAGGCCCAGAGAGCTTAAGTGACTTGCCTAGAATCACACATGTAGGAAACTTCAGAGACAGGAACTGAGTCAAGAGAGTGACTTTCCACATGTATCTTGTCATTTTGTTGTTCAGTCATTTTCAGTCTTGTCCTACTCTTCTGACCCCATTTGGGTTTTTCTTGGCCAAGATACTGGCTCATTTTACAGATGAGGAAACTGAGGCAAACAATTAAGTGACTTGCCCAGGGTCACACAGCTAGGGAGCATTTGAGGCTGAATTTGAACTCAGGTCTTCCTGGCTCCAGGCTTGGTGCCCTATTTACTTTGACACGTAGCTGACCCTTATGATCTTTAAAAATACTATGCTCTGTGAGGGTCACACACAATGCTGAGACTCTGTAGACCCATATCTTGTCATACAAAAGCAAAAAGTCCTGTTCCTATGTCCCTAGAAAACACTTGAATAACAATAATAGTTCACCTTTATATAGCAGTAATTCAAGAAAAGCAGCATGTGCTCAAATGACAAACCTCTACAAAGCTGAGAAGGGGAACCTGGGGGAATTGGAAAGACTGGAAATTGATTTAAGCCTTGAAGGTAGCCAGGGGATACCATAAAGCAGAGGTGAGGACAGAAAACATCCCAGTTATGGGGGAAAACCCTGTGCAAAGAGTGGGAAAAGGAAGATGAAATACTGGGGAGGCAATTAGGCCAGCTAGGCTGGAAGGCAGAGAGTGCACGAAGTAGAGTAATGAGGAAGATAGGCTGTAACCAGATTGTGAGGCGCTTTAAGAGAGCCCTACTTCTGCTATCACAATGGAACAGCTTCTCTGAGATTTGCCCCATATGACCCATAATTGCTCCATATCAACTGGACACAGTTCCTGGTTATACTGATCTACCCGCCCCCAGGTCATAATCCTCCTTTCTGAAGGTCTTCAACTGGCTGGCTGTCTTCCACTCCATCCTAACGCTTGGCCTTATTTTGGGGGGTTTAAATAACAATAATTGCTCACATTTCTATAGTATTTTAAAGTTTGTAAAGCTTTTTATGGATCCTCTCCCATTTTGTTGAATGATTTGTGTAGGATCACAGTACCAGCAATTTCTGAGGCAGGGTTAGAACCTGTCTTCCTCACTCCAAATCTAGTCTTCTCTGTCCACCACAACACACCTATGCACACTAATATCCCTTCCACTATGGGCTTACCATACCAAATCATCAACCTCCTCAACTCCCGTGACCTTCACTCCACTTCAGCAACTCAAAGGGAGGGTCATACCTTCAAAGTCACCATTACCCATAACTCTTTTGCCTCTTTGATCAGGAAATCTGAAATGCCTTTGTTTGATGATAACCACCTATCTCTCAATCACTCCCTCTGCCTCACCCCTCCTAAATCTATTCTACAAGTTACACTACCGCTCAGAATTTGTTGTCTCTGCTGTTATCTCAAGTTTCTCCCTTTTCAGGGCCTGACCAGTTCAACTGTACACTGTCCTTAATTTCCTTGTTTTCTTGTCCTATAGCTGCTGGCCTAGGACAGCGAACTACAACCCTTGAACTTCATTCCTACTCCAATGGTGAGGAAGATCATACGGCTACACTGACTGGGTCTGCTATAGATTGAAATGATGAAATTTCAACTGGCCTTACTGCATGGCAAAGCCTTTCATTCTTTCCTGATGGCCTCTCCACGCTGTTTCGAACATTTTTTTTTTCAAGTCTCCTCCACCACCACCTCTTCCTTCCTCCTTCTCAGTAAAGTGCCTCATCTCCTACTTTACCAAGAAAACAGGGACCATCTCAAACCCATTGATACCATCCCCTAATCTCTTCTCCTTTGCTCTAGTCTCTGACAAGAGGGAGGCTCTTGAGCCGATCCCTTTCTATCTCCTTCAACAGCTTGCCCTCTAGATCATTTCCTCTTTCATCCTCAATATCTCCTAATCTTTGTTGTTCAACCCGTTCAGTTGTGTCTGCCTCTCCTTGACCCCATTTTGGGGTTTTCTTAGCAAAGATACTGGAGTGGTTTGCCATTTCCTCCTCCAGCTCATTTTAAAGATGAGGAAACTGAGGCAAACAGAGTTAAGTGACTTGTCCAAGGTCACAAAGCTAGTAAGTGTCTGAGGCCAGATTCCATCTCAGGTCTTCCTGACTCCAGGCCCAAGCTCTATCCACTG
>CM053625.1:69961392-70001204 GCA_028646595.1 Phalanger gymnotis | reverse complement strand
GCCAGCACACTATCCATCAAGCCATTCATATTACCAAGTGCCTGCTAGATATGGCCACTTAGATGTCCTCTAGGCACATCAAACTCAACATATCCAAAATGGAACTCATCTGGTTTTCCTCAAAACCAACCTTCCCCCAAACTTCCTATTTCTGTTGAGGGCATCACCATTCTTCCAGTCACCTAGGTCTGCAACCTCAGAATCAACCCTGACTAGTCCCCTCCCTCAACCCCCATACACAATTGGCTGCTAGGCCATCAATGTTGCCTTCATATCTCTCCCATCCGTCTCACTCCGCTGCAGCCTCTCCTTCTGACTGGCTAGTTCCTCCCAGAATCTTCATTTTAAGGAGGCCCAGGCCAACCGTGTCTTCATTCCTCTTCAGGCTGCCCTCCTGACTCATCTAGACAGGATCTTTCTCTACCATGCCCAGGACCGGGTACCTTCATTCCTCTATCCCCTTTTAAATTCCCTTTCATGTACTGTCTTCCTCCATTAGAATGTAAGATCCTTGAGGACAAGGACTGTCTTTATTTCTAATTATATTTGTATTCCCAATACTTAGTATAGTGCCAGGCACAGAGTAAGTCCATAAAAAATTCTTGTTGACTTAACTGTCCCCAATTTTCAATTCAAATAACCTCAACCCTAGTCCAAATCTACATTACCCCTAACCAACACAATTAAATTTGGTCTCCATACATTTCCATCTTTTACCTAGATCTGATCACGTTACTTCCCTACTTAAATATCCTCAGTGATGCTCTGTTGTCTCTAGAATTAAACACCAAATCTCAGTCTGGCATTCAAAGCCCTTCACAACCTAGCTTTTTCTTACCCTTGCCATCTAGTTCCTATTACTCTCCTTTATGTACTTTCTGGGCCAGTTTACTTGCTGCTCCCTACCCACAATATTCCATCCCTCCTACCCCAAGTCTGAAACATCCCCATCCCTCTTCTGTCTTTTAGAATCTTTTGCTTTCTTCAAAACTCAGCTCAGGTGTAACCTTCTTTCTACCCAAGACCTTTCTTCTCCCTGCTAGAAATTACATTATATAGACTTATGATAGCTGAATACCTGTTGTATCTCCTACCCCTTCCCACCACGACACCTTCAGTAGAACGTAAGCTCCTTGAGGTCAAGGACTGCTTTGTTTTTCTTTGTAACCCACGTAGTAGACTTAATAAATGCTCATTCAGTTGAAAGAGGAAGGAATGTGTTTAAGGTCATGCATGGTCAGTAGCAGAGCCAGGACTAGCATTAGATCAATAATGTGCTGTAAAGCTATTTACTAATCAGAGCTTGACTGCTTGACTGCTATTCCATTATGATTAGAGAGAAGCAGACAGTGCAGTCAATGGAAAGAGCCCTGGCCTCAGGAGGAAGGGTAGGCTCTCCCTCGATTTTAGGTCCAAGGTTCTTTCTGCTACAACCTGCCAGAGATGGGTACTGCTTTTTCTTCATGTGCTTAACACCATTCCCCCCTCCCATTTTACACATGAGGAAACTGAGTCCCAAAGATGCAAGAGGATTTTCCAGGGCCATATAGGTAGTAAGAGGAAGTCATAATTTGAAGCTAGATTTTCTGTCTCCATGGGCCATCTCCAGTCGCCCTGATCTAAATCCGGCCACTGGAACCAGATGGCTCTGGAGGAGAAGGTGAGGCAGGTGACCTTGCATGGCCCTCCCTCACTTAAATCCAATTTACTTGCAAGTCATGGCATCATCTTCTTGATGTCATGGTTCTCAAGAACAAAGGACAAACAACAACAACGAAAGCCACAGATGGAGCTAGAGAAGCATCAAACCAATATTTCCTGGGTCCTCAGTCCAAACTCGGTACTACCCTAACCTTAAAAGCTCCTGCAATAGGTAACCATATCACCACATTCTGGCTAGTGCCCCCAGGGCATAAACTCAAAGGACCAGCGGCTAGGTGGTGAAGCACACAGAGCACCAGACTTGGAGTCAGGAAGACTCATCTTTCTGAGTTCAAATCCTGCTTCAGACACCTACCAGCTGAGTGACCCTGGACAAGTCACTTCACCCTGTTTGCCTCAGTTTCCTCATCTGTGAAATGAGCTGGAGATGGAAATGGCAAACCGCTCCAGTATCTTTGCCAACAAAACCCCTAATGGGACCACAGAGAGTTAGACACAACTAGACAAGGGCTTTTCATTTTGCCTAAAAGCATTCCAAAAAAAAAATGTGAAAAGAAATAGGAAAGCTCAGGGGCTTGGAGCTTATGAAACAGAAAACAAAGGAAGGCCAGCCTCTACCTTCCCTGAGTGTGAGTATGGGTGAGGGGCTGGGAATGGAATGTCTGGGCATAAGAGGGGGGACTAGGCAGGGAGGTTCTGCCATCAACATTAGATCTGAAATCTGAAGGCAGAACTACCTGAACACCTGTGTCAACCTGGAGATCTTTATCTCAACAACAGACCATTGTTGTACCTGGCTCAGGGCCACATTAGAGGTCAGTGGTTCAGTTTCCAGGGGCTGCAGGAGGGTTGATTCTCATGCCCTTTACATCTTATGCCTCTCTGAGTAGGAGGGTGCTATGGGCCCCCAGCTCTAGGTCTGAGACTGCAAAAGCCTCAAAGGCTTTTTTTTTTCAGTTGTGTCCAACTTTTGTGACCCCATTTGGAGGTCACAAAGATACTGGAGCAGTTTGCCATTTCCTTCTCCAGCTCATTTTGCAGATGAGGAAACTGAGGCAAAGAGGGTTAAGTGACTTGCCCAGGGTCACACAGCTAGTAGTGTCTGAGGCTGAACTCAGGAAGATGAGTCTTTCTGACTCCAGGTCTGGCAGTCTATCTACTGCACCCCCTACCTGCCCCCCAAAGCTCCTAAGGCCCATTAGGAAATTGCTATTAAAAAGGCTTAATCTTAATCATTTAAATGAAATGTTATCCTCTCATTTTTGCCCCGTTTCATATCCCCAGTACTTGGCACAGTGTCTGGCACACAGCAAGTGCTTAATTATTAGTCAACTGACATACACAATTAGGGAGGCAAGATGGGAAGAACACTGGCTCTGGATTAAGAGGGGGCCTAGGTTCTAATCCCACTTCTGATATGTCTTGTGTGAACATGGACATATTATTGAACCTCTCTGGACCCAGCTGTTTCATTTATAAAACAAGGGGACTAAACTAGCTGGTCTTTGAGGTCCCATCTGGCTCTGGATCTAGGAATTATGGATTATATTCTTACTGACAGAGATACAAAAACATATTCTCTCCACAAAAGGTTACGACTAGGGGTAGGGGATGGAAGGGAGCAGGGATTAGCTGGGGTATGAAGGGAACTGGGCTAAATTATGACATCATTGGATTTAGAGGTAGAAGGGACCTAGGTCATCATTTAGTTCAACTCTTTCATTTTACAGCTGAGGAAAACGAAGCCCCAAGAATGGTCTGCTAGCCCAAAGTCACACGAGAACACCCAGGTCTAAAGCCTGTGTTCACTCCACTACACCACGCTGGACGATGGACTCATTCCCCAATAGCCCAGCATTCTTTATGGCTTGGAGCAGGTGAACAGTAAGGTAATGTGAAGAGATCATAGCTAAAGCTGGAAGTAAAAATGAATCGGGGGCACAAAAAGAACACAAGACTCAGCCAAGACTAGGATGAGCGCTCAAGTGGAGAGAACTGCAAAGGAGAAAAACGTGTGCAAGCTGAGCCAGCAAGAGCAGGGTTTTGGCAGGGGACCAAACCGATCCTGTAGATTCACATCCCACTCCAAGGCCCCCAGGGACACAATCTTGCTGACCACATGCAGAGCTGATATGGGCCATATGTTAAATCACTGACTTCCCTAAATACCCATATAAATTGTTATTCATACGTGCTAAGGCACCTCATTAATGTTTTTATCCCCCTGCCTCCTGCTAGCCACAGAGTACAAGGAGGCTCTTATGATTATATAAGTTCTCCTGTACAGGTGAGGAAATTGAGGGAAGAGGAGGGAAAGCAACTTGCCTAAAATCACTTTCAACGAGTCAACAAAAAAAAGGAGAACCCAGTTCTCCTAATAGAGAGCCCTGCAAGCTCAGTATCCTGTCTCAGTACCTGCATTTTGCTCAGGGTTGGCCACATAATGGCCTGCGTCAGTCAGAAGGGCAGCTTCATGAAGCACGGTAGAAAGTGTAGTTGACTGGCAGGGACTGAGGACCTGACTCTTCTACTTAATAGCTGCACTACCTTGGCTAAGTCACTAAACTGTTCTTGGCCTATTTTCTCATCCGTAACAGGACAACTTAGATGATGTCCTCAGTCTCTTCTAGCTCTTAAAAATCTGTGATTTTAATTGTTAATTATTCCTTCCTATAGCCGGTCACTAGACTCTAATGACTGAACAGGAATGGGGACCAGACCCTGGACCATTGGTGTCACAGTCACTCCCTAGAGTAGTCAGACTGCCCTTGGGGGTGCTGCTGGCTCCGTTCCTGCTTCTTCCACGTGACTAGCTCAACCGGTTCTCCTTCCTCCTGAAAGTCAAAGTCATTTTATTTATTGAAACTCTCAGAGAACCAACTTTTGCTCTTTATTGTCACTCTCTACTCTGTCAACAGAGAAGAAAGGAAGCTCACCAAAATCGAAGGCTGGGCGGATTCTGCTCTCCAGAAGGCTTGGAAAACGTACAGGACTGTCAGCTGTTTCTCACCAGAAAACACAGAGAACAGCAGCTGGGAGCCAAGGAGGACTCCTCAGGACATTTTCCATCCTCTCCCCCACTCTCCTTCAATTTGCAATAAAGGGTATAGAGGTGAAGAGAGCTTCTGCGAAGAATTTGCCTTCATCTGAATGATCACAAAAGGGCAGGTTAACAGGTCTTCAGGTCTATCATGAGGGGCAAATTGGTGTTTACACATAGAGAAGGCAGAATGGCATAGAAGGCGAGTCAGGCAAGAATGTCTGGGTACTAAGCCCAGCTCTGCTGTGTGACTGTAGACAACCCACTTTGACTCTCTGTCACTATTTCCTTATTGGTAAAATGGGGGGGGGGTAGCAAAAACCACCCTGCCCCATCTTACAAGATTGTCTTTCCCTATCCCATCCTGCCTTCCATCTCTCACATGGGCCAACCCCAAGGCCCTTTCCATCTGCTTAAATTTTCTTCCTTCGAGGTTCGAATGAAGTGCCAGTTCTTCAATGAAGTCTCCTCACATTTCCAACTCTAACACCTGAAAATGATATCTGCTTTCTCAAATTTTGCTCACAGCATGTTGTCTGGGTCTCTCCTTTGCCCCTTTCACTGCCTATCTTGAGGGATACTTATCACTATATATGCCTGATTCCTCCCTCTCTTCATAAGTTTGTAAACTGATTCTCTGAGGCCAAGGAAAGCATTTTCATCTTACATTCTCCAGCCCTGACCACAGGTACACATAACAGAAGCTTAATGACTGTTATAACACACATGAATTAAGGGACCAAGGAATATGAAAGTACTTGGGAAAATATACAGGGCCATACAAATATCAGCATCCTGAAATCATTGTCCTGCCTGTCGGGAAGGAATGCAATGAAGTCAGTGCAAATGGAAGTGACACAGGTCCCTGTCAACACTGGAGAGTGCCATGGAAGCAACATCCCTCATTTCTTTCTATATTCTCTCACTTCACGACCTCCCATGGGTTAATTACTATCTCCATGCCAATGGCTTCCAAATAGGCCCTGATCTTTCTCCTAAGCTCCAGTCCCACACTACCAACTGACTATTGGACATATCAAACTGAATATACCATAGACATCTGAGACTCAACATGTCTAAAACAGAACTCATTTCCTCTCCCAAACTCACCCTTTTGACTTTTTCTGTTTCGGTCAAGGAAACTTCTAGTCTCCTAGGTTCAAAACTTTAATGTTATCCTTAACTTCTCACTCTCCCTAACCCCACATATCCAATTAGTTGGCAAACCTTGCCATTTCTTTCTTTCTCATTACTCTCACAGCCAGTACCCAAGATGGCACCCTCATCCGCTCTCACCTGGATTATTACAGTGCCTCATAGCTGGTCTCCCCTGCCTCGAATCTCTCTCCATTCTAATCCATCCTTCCAAAGCAATGTCCCCTAAGCTCAAGTCTAACCATATCATTCTGCTCCTTAACGAACTCCAATGGATCCTTATTGCTGCTGGGACAAACTCCTCTTTCTGGCTTTTAAAGCCCTTCATAACCTGATCTCTACCTGCCTTTCCAGCCTCATCATACATGATTCCTCTTCCCTAAATCTGTTCTCTACCCAAATTGGCCTTCCGGTTGTTCCTCACACCCGGCACACCACCTCCTTTCTCCAGGCCTTCACAGTGGCTACCTCATGAACCTTAGTTCATACCTGGAGTGTACTCCCTCCTCAGAATGTGTCATTTCCTTCAAGACTCTAATCTTCTCTAGGAAGCCTTTTTAAATCCACTCCTTATCCACTGCTAGTGCCCTCTCTCTAAGCATCTTAACAATTGGATGCTTATAAGCTGTTTGAGGGCAGGCACTATCCATTGTTATCTTGTTCTCCCCAGCACCTGGCGCATTAAAAGGCACTGAATAAATGTCTGCTGGTTGGTTGATTTGATATTCTGCAATGACTAGACACAAGACTTTCTTCAGCCTCATGCTGGGGACCATGAGGCTCTGGGTGAAAATCTGACCTAAGCCACTTAGTCCCTGTCGTTTAGTCATGTCCTACTCTTCACGGACCCCATTTGAGGTTTTCTTGGAAAAGATATTGGAGTGGTCTGCCATTTCCCTTCTCCAGCTCATTTTACAGATGAGGAAACGGTGGCCAACAAGGTAAAGTGACTCGCCCAGGGTCACACAGCTAGTGTCTGAGGCTGGATTTTAACTCAGGTCTTCCCGACTCCAGGCCCAGTGCTCTACTCACTGTCCCACTTAGCTGCCCCCAATAAATAGCTTAGCTTCCCTATTTGTCTCGATTAACTCTCCCACTTGGATGAATGCACCATTTCCAGGGCTGAGACAGAAATGCTGACCTAACAGCAGAATAAAATGGGGACAAAGGAGAACTCACTGATTTGAACCACCTCCACTTTTCATAATTTGAAACTGGTATGGATCTGTTCCAAATGACTCATTTAATAGATGAGAAAATGGTGCTTAGAGAGGGGAAGACATTTATGCTGAGAAGGCCTGCTCGTAGGACCAGATACCACCAGGGAAGAAGTGTCAGAGGGAACAATGCTTTTGTGAGCTACCACTACAAGGCGAGGAGGGGGTGTCTTCTTTGACTGTGAGTAAATGGCCTAACTTCCTCCTCCCTTCTCCCCTCAATCCCAACCTACTGCCCTGGAGGATCCTGCTACTTTGCCCTCACTTCAACCATTAAACAAAGTCCCCAAAACAGCGCCTCAGGCATTAGGCCTCTGACTTCCAAGACCAAAGGCTCAGACACAATCTTCTTGCCTTGAGAATCCTCTGATAGGAATTCCAGTTTCCCTTCTTTCCTGGTATTGGAGAGAGGACTGAGGATAACTTTTACCACCACAGGACCCTTAATGGTGACAGCCACAGCCAAATGATCCCTTACCCATTCCCCTTGGCTAGTAAATGTACCACTTCCTGTCTTCATCCCTGTGATTCAGTCTCAGCTGTCTAGACAAAAATAAAACCCTTTCCCTCAGAAACCATTTCCTAATATCTAGTCCCCATCCTCATTTGCCCTAGTCCATTCTCCCCTTCCATTGTACCCTCTGAAACTCCCGTTCTGGTTTTTTTTTTTTTTGAGAGGGGAAGGCAGGGCAATTGGGGTTAAGTGACTTGCCCAAGGTCACATAGCTAGTGTGTCAAGCGTCTGAGGTCTGATTTGAACTAAGAACCTCCTGACTCCAGGGCCGGTACTCTACTTACTGGGCCACCTAGCTGCTCCCCCCACCCCCATTCTATTATTAATAAATGTCTCTTCAGCTTAGAACTTTTCTATACTTCATCCATTTTCTGATACATATGGAAACTTGTCCCACTCACCTCCCCAGAAAACACTGCGCAACTGTCCTCCCAGTTCAGTACTAGAGACACTTTCAGTATGGATCCCCATCCCTCCCCCAGTATACAATGGGCCCAAAGTAAGCAAACTGCTTATTTCTGCCATTTCTAGACCCACCCTTCAGCTATCACCAGTCAACCATACTTCCTCTTCTGAAGGTCCCATGCCACCTTATTATTATAGATTACAGTGCCAATTAACTAGAATCCACATTATTTTCTCTCCTTCCCCAAGGAGTTCAGTACTTGGTTCAAAGTCTTCCTCTTCATAACAACTTAGTTCATGGACCTCGAGTCGGCCTTATGGACTCCTCCAGTGACTGGCATTCTCTGCCCCAGAGGCAGGACTTAGCTGGGATCTGTCATTGCCCTGGCGTAATAAATTCCCCACTTCTCGAGGCAGATCTGGCAAATGTTCTGCAATTCGACAAAGTCAGCTGGGTTCCAAGATGTTAAATGACTTACCCAGAGCCACACGGCCAGATCTTTCTGGCTCTTAGAGCATGTTGCTTCTCATCTTTTTAATCTAGTATATATCCTGTGTTCATTTATCTTTTAGCCTGTATCTTCTCAGTAGAATGTAAGCTTTTTGAGGGCAGGGACCACCTCCCTTTTTTCATTTTTATCCACAGTGCCTATGCCACAGGGTCTGGCATATAACAAGTACTTAAAGAGTGATGGGCTGATGCTTAATTTTTCCCTCTTCCTCACTCATCTCCAAATCAGCTGACAAGTCTCAATTATACTTCCATATCTCTTATATCTCTCCAGTCATGTGCCCCCCCCACCCTAGTTAAGGTTTTTATCACTTCTCATCTGGACGTCAACAGCCTCCTAATTAAACTCTCCCAGCCCTCTCTCCTCTGATCCATTCTCCACACAGCTTCCAAAAGAACCTGCTTTAAGCACAAATCTGACCAGGTCTTTGTCTTGTCCTGACCTTGGGCGGCTCCTATGGCTTCCGGGTAAAAAATAGATTCTTCAGTTTGATATTACAGCCCTTGCCAATCTAGCACCAGATGTCTTTTCAAGACTTACTTCATGTTAACTTCCTTTCACCTATTGATTTCCAGTCCAACCGGCCTACAAACCAGGCATCCCTTCCACCTTGGTGCCTTAGCACGGCTGCCTCATTTTCCTGAGATGCACTCCCTCCTCCTCTGGGCCTCCTGAAATGTTCACTTTCCCTCAAGGCTCAGCTACTGTGTCACGTCCAATGGGAAGCCCTCCCTCCCCAAACTATCCTGTAAATACTTATGTCTCCACACATGTCAGCTCCTTGAGATGGGACAGTTTCTCATTTTTGTATCTGGGCCACTGAATGCACCGTACCATTCACAGACGCTGGCAGGATCAGAATGGACTGTCTGGCATCACACAGCGACTTCATTACAGGGCTAGTTTTACTTCACTCCACTGCCTTGGTTCTCCCTGGGATCATCAGGCTCCCAGGAGCCTATCTTCCCAAGGTCCATATGACTGGGATGGAGATGAAGGAAAGGAAGCATGGTACAGTGAGAAAAGGTCTAGCTTCAGAGCAGAGGTCCTGGCTTCAAACTATGCCCTAGCCGCTTGGTCTGTTTGCCTTTGGGCAAGTCTCTTGCCCATTCTGGACCTGTTTCCTCAGGTGAAAAATGAGAGGTCAGCCCAGGTGAACTTTACAGCCTACAATCCCATGCATCACACAAGGACTGCCTCATTCTTCAAAGTCTTTGCCTTCACATCTGAAGGAGGCCGGCATTGCCATCATCAAATACCATTTATTCTGCTGAAGAACATCCTACAAGGATCACTCACCCCTTGCCTTCCTCTATTTGGAAACACGGACCCCGAGTTAGCTGTAAGTCCAGCTGCAGAGTGAGTACTGGGGGAGGAGGTGGGGACATGAGAGACAACTTGATAGGACTGTGAGGTGACAGGTACCTTCCCCCACCCTCTGGATTCTGTTCTAGCTCCTTCAAGTCCCTCGTTCCCTCTCAGCCCAAGCATACCAAGAAAAGAATCCTATCTCTGCCTCCTCATCCCTCCCACTTGGGCCAAGGACTAACTAAAGGCAAGGGCTACTATGTCTTAGTGGAATCGTGTCACCTTTACAGCTAGAGCTTCTCCCTGACCTATGGTGGGGCGGGGCGGGTGTGTGTGTGTGGGTGTGTGTGTGTGTGTGTGTGTGTGTGTGTGTGTGTCCGTCCTTGCTCAGCAGCGTCAGGGTTAGCCTTACTTCTGCTGCCTTATTTCTGCCAGAGGCAGGACAGCAGGCTTTATAGTAGTTTCTTCTCTTCCATGACTGTCCTAATGTTTATGGCTCATCCCATACCCCACATCTGATGGCATGAACAGATGAGTCACTGCCCTATAGACTATGGCAGGATCCAGGCTCCCTCCATCCATGCTTTCCAACCTAAGCTCTCCCATCTCCTCATCCCTCCCCCTCCCCCATCCCATCTTGCCCCAAAGGCTGGTAGGTTATGAGAGAACTGTAGTCAAAGGAGGTAGTAGCATCATAAAACCTCTCTTTGGCCTTGCCTAGCCAAAAGGCTTCCCCACATGTGTAAGAGCCAGCATAAAGGATGTGAGGTATTTATAAATGACATTCCAAAAGGATTTTCATGGTTGACTTACTTCCAGTAGGAAGGATCATTGGTTTGCCCTCACAAAGGCCGTCTGCCCAAATACCAGGCATACTGACTGGATCACAAACCCAAGTCCCACATGCATCGGGTCCTGAGTCTCCCAAGGCAGGACCAGGCCCAATAGCAGCACCATGGGCCAGCCCCAGGCAGTCCCTGGGATTCACCCTGTTTGCATAAGGGGGCGCTACCTAGCCTTGACAGCTCCAGCAGGCTGTTGTCCTCCCCCTCCCCGCATCGAGGCGGGGAAGAAGCCTGACAAGTACTCCTTCTTGTGCCTCAGAAGGGGTGACTATGGCCCAGGACACTCAGCAGCAGCAGTAGCGGGGAGCTCAGCCCCACCAGTAAAGCCAGGTTCAGCCATGTGCTCCCACCTCATTACTCAGCGGTCTGAATATAAACAGGGACAGCCAACATGGCACAGGGGCCCTCGGCTCCGGACTGCAGTCCCGCCAGTGTCAGGTTGGGGCCCATACTGTCTGAGTGCCCAGGCACCACCAGCTCAGGCTCCCCTCCCACTGAGCTTCCCACCACAATAGACAGTACTGCATCTGACTCCGGAAAAGGGTCTTTGCTGGCGCCACCTCCCTCAGCCCCCTCGGCACTGCCCTTGAGTCCCTCCAGGCCCAAGGGGTCAGGCAGGGCTGCCTTGCGGCCCCGAGCCCCCCGCTGCTTCAGGGGTCGGCAGGCCTGGGCATCTTTGTCCTTGAGTGGGCCCAGCCGGCAGCGGTGCTCCTTCAGATACTTGTTACGTGTAAAGCCCTTGCCACAGGTAGAGCAGCGGTACTTGTAGTTGTCGGTGTGGGAGCGCTGGTGCTCCACGAGATGGGCCCGGCGGCTAAAGCATTTGCTGCAGAACTGGCAGTTGTGTATCTTCATCCCTGGGTGGGGACAGAATGGAGAAGGGGGGCAGGGAAGTCACAGGAGCCCATCCTCAAGGAAGGGTCCACCCAGAGGGCAAATGCCTTATCCAAGGTCACTTGGGAGCAAAATGAGGGCCAGCTCAGGCCTCTCAAAGTCTAGTCCAGGTCTTTTTCCCATCGCAGGGAAGAAAGAACGCATTCTCTGCGAGGTGTCCAAGCTTCCACCCTCCCCTGCATGCCACTTGCCTTTCCCAGGAGCTTCTGGGTATGTGAGCCACTTACCTGAATGGGAAAGGATATGAGCCTTCAGCTTGTCTGGCCGATTGAACTCCTTGCTGCAGCCTGTATGAGTCCTATAACAACCAAATCCTCTTATGTCTGGGAAGCTGGAGCCACTCAGACTGACCCTCCTCCTATGCCACAAGAGGCATCTTATCCTGGCAAACAGCCCACCCACAGCTCACTAGGTAATGTAGGATTTGAGGAAGAACAGATGAAGTAAATGATGAATAAAAGTCCAAGGATGGAAGGGAAACCTTCCTCCCTGGAGTCTCTGCCCTAGTCTTACCAATGGGGATACTTATTTAGGGTAGGAGAGCATCTGTTTACTAGTTTCTGGGAGCAAGTGCCCAAGGACCGATGGCCTCTCTTGCCCCCAGGACCAGAAAAGCTCAAAACTTAGCAGCTTCAACATCAAACACATTTCCTCAGCTCATAAGAGAAATACAATGTCAGAGCAAAAAGGGGCCTTACACAGATCACCTAGCTCAACCTTCCCATTTTACACATGGGAAAACAGAGACCTTGAAGAAGGAATGGGACTTGACAAAGACACCCAGGCCCAGATTCTTTCCAGAAGACAAAACGCAGGCCCTGCCCCGTGTACTGGACACCCTGACACTATTCTGCCCCGTGCCATCCGGGGGCTCTGATGGCTGCAGCCAGCAGCATCCCTTTGTTAAACCTGCCCTGGGAGGATCGGCAGACCTTCTTCCACCTCCCCAGCCTCTGCCCACCCTGCACGTGCCCCTACCCAAAAGCGATGCTACGTACGAGAAGGGGCATGTATATTTCTTGGTCGGCTCGTGGATCAACATGTGTCGCTTCAACTTGTCTTTCCGATTAAAGGCTGAGTCGCATAAAGAACATTTAAAGGGCTTTTCTCCTGTATGGGGGAAACAGCAAAGGCCCAAATGACCAGGGTTCAATGGTCTACAGTCCTTTCCCCTGAAATGGGAGGCAGGGAGCTCAGCGCAGCATTGAGAAGCCTGGGAGAACAAAAGCCTACGGTATTCCTGCCGTCCTTATTCCCTGGAAGCAGCAAGGTGCCCAGCTGGCTTCAGAGTCAAGATGAAGGCTGGACTCCTCCTCCTCCAACACCTACTGGTGATGACCTGGGAGAAGGCATTTAAATTCACACAATTCTCTAAGACTCTAAGGCACAGATCTGTACTGGTGGATGGATTTCCTCACTGGGGAGTTGCATTTACTGAAGAAATCACAACTCTAGGAAAAATATTACTTCACGGAAGAGAGAAGAATAGAATAAGCAATTATTAAGCATCTTCTGTGTGCCAGGAATTGTGCGATCATTATCTCAGTTGATCTTCATAACAACCCTGGGAGGTAGATGCTATTATTACCCCTATTTTACAGTTGAGGAAACTGAGGCAGACAGATCAGTGTCACACAATTACTAAGTGCGGAGGCCCAATTTAAATTCAGGTCTTCCTAACTTGGGTCAGCTAAGTGGTGCAGCAGCCAGAGCTCCAGGCTTAAAGTTGGGAAGACCTGAATTCAGATCCAACCTCAGATACTGGCTGCATGATCCTGGGCAAGTCACTTAACCCCATTGGGCTCAGTTTCCTCATCTGTAAAATGAGCTAGAGAAGGAAAAGGCAAACTACTCCAGTGTCTTTGACAAGAAAACCCAAATGGGGCCATGAAGAGTCAGACATGGCTGAAACCACTGAACACAGGAACTACCTGACTTTAGACCCAGCTAGGTGGTGCAGAGGCTAGAGTGTTGGCCTGGAATCAGGAAGACCTGAATTCAGATCTGGTCTTGAGCACTAGCTGTGTGACCCCAGCCAAATTACTTTACCTTTGTTTGCCTCAGTTTCCTGAACTGTAAAATAGGCATGACAATAGCACCTCCCTCCCTAGGCTGCTGTGGGGATCAAATGAGATAATGACTGTTGCTTTCTTTTGCTTGTTTTTTAAAATATTTATTTATTTTTAGTTTTATAAGATTTTATAAGATCTTGTTTTGTCTTTTAAAATATTAAACATATTTCCACATCAGGCATGTTGTAAAGAAGAATCAGAACCAAAGGAGAAAACCACGAGAAAGGAAAAAAACAATAAAAAAAGGAAAATAGCATGCTTTGATATGAGATAATAATTGTAAAGCCCTTAGCACAGTACCCAGCACACAGTAAGTGCTATATAAATGCTAGGTATTATTAATATCCACTGTACCACCTAGCTTTCTAGAACAGAGAGACAGACAGGAAGAAGGAAAGCAAGGAAGGAAGGACAGAAGGGAGGGAAGGAGGGAGAAAAGGGAGGGAGAAAAGGAAGGAATGAAGGAGGGAGGAAAGGAAGGAAGGAAGGAGGGAAGAAGGAAAGCAAGGAAGGAAGGACAGAAGGGAGGGAAGGAAGGAGAAAAGATAGAGAGAAAAGGAAGGAATGAAGGAGGGAGGAAAGGAAGGAAGGAAGGAGAGAAGGGAGGAAGGAAAGAAGGAAAGAAGGAGGAAGGGAAGGAAGGAATGAAGGAAAGAAGGAAGGAAGGGAGGGAGGGAGGAAGGAAGAGAGGGAAGGAAAGAAGGAAAGAAAGAAGGTAGGAAGGAAGGAAGGAAAGAAGGAAGTAAGAAAAGGAGGGAGGAAGGAAGGGAGGGAAGCAAAGAAGGAAAGAAGGAAGGAAGGAAGGAAGGAAGGAAGGAAGGAAGGAAGGAAGGAAGGAAGGAAGGAAGGAAGGAAAGAAGGAAGGAAGGAAAGAAGGAAGGAAGGAAAGAAGGAAGGGAGGGAGGGAGGGAGGGAGGAAGGAAGGAGGGAAGAAGGAAGAATGAGCATCAGACCTGGAGTCAGAAAGTTCAAGGGTTCATATCTGGTCTCAGATACCAACTGCATGACCCCGAGCAATCTTAGTCTGCCTTAGTTTCCTCATCTGTAAAATGAGGGTAATAATACCAGGGTTGTTGTGAGGACCAAATGAGCTACTATTTGTAAAATGCTTTCCCTCCCTTGTAAACCTTAAATCACTATGTAAATGCAAATGTGGGGAGCCTGGTATGAGGAATACAGGCTCTGAATTTCCAAAACCCTACAGTAATGATTATTGCTGAGGTCAGTCATAAAATAGTCTGCTTTACTCAAAAAAGTAAACACCCTCCAAAATCAGCAAAGCCTCAAAGTATCCTACTTGTAGGGACAGCTATACAGCCCCAAAGCAGAGGGAAAATGAGATTATAATAGGATGTCTACATCATATGTCTTCTCCATCACAAGCTAGGGAACCAGGGAAGGATCTATGAAGGTAGTAGGAGGGCCTGAAAAGAGTTTTTGAAAGAGGGTTAGGGATTATGTGTGGAGACTGTCCCCAGGATATGAGTAGCATGAAAAACAACACGGGAGCAGGGGGGAATGAAAGGAGATAAGGACCAGGGGATGAAAGATGTTTGGATCAAATTGGGGGAAGAAGAGAAGCAAATGGTGTGGGGAGAGGGGGGGAACATTAAAGGTAAGGTCAAGAGATAATCATTAGGCCTCTGAGGCAGTGAATGTGGGATGTAACCGTAGATACCAAGAGCAATGCCAGGGACAGAAAAGGCCCCAGGCAGCAGCCCTGAGTGCCTGCCTCCACTTACCAGAATGGATGTGGGCATGCAGCTTGAGGTAGTGCTCCCTCCGGAAGAACTTCTTACATATCTGGCACTTAAACTTGCCCCCACTGCCGTGGGTGGGCAGATGACGTCGAAGGTACCGCTCACAGGGGAACACCTAGGGGAGGAGGAGAGGAGGCAGCATCAGGGGCCAAGTTCACCAGGAACCCTTGCCTTCTCCACTCTCTAGCCCCATGAATTGGCTCTTGGGGCTCTCCCCACTAGGCCAATTTAAGGAACATTTTCCTACCGGAGGAGTAAGGACTTTTATTCTGTAGACTAAGCGATGGACGCAGAAATCAGCTCTGGTGACTGTAATTTCACTGCTCACCCTTTCTCCCCCACCCCTCAGCCCAGGGAAAGGCAAGAATACAAATCATACAGAAAACATTGAAACCAATCAGTCAACATACATTTGCTGAGTGACTCCTATGTGCAAGGCCCTGTGATAGGTACAAAGATGCATAGGGATGGTACCCACACTTGAAATGATCTTTTTTTTTTTTTTAAACATCACAGTGTGAATTCTTCTGTAAAATTACACCAAAATGGAGAATGTCTTGGGGGGAGTGGGGAATGCCCCCACATGAGGCCTCTAAACATGTGCTTCATTCCATTAGCATTTCCTCCCACCCAGAGGGGTTTCCCCCTCCCCTCAGGGTTTCAGGGCAGAGACCCCTGGAAAATCTGGGCCAAATCAATCCGCTGCAGCTGACCTGACCACCTGTTCCAGCTCCCCCCAGAGTCCCCACCCTGTAGCCTTGGGGACCGAGGCAAAGACACAGAAGAGCTACTAACCAGAGTGGGGGCTCCAATTCCCCTCCTGAGCTACCTCAGTACAAAGCAGTCAATCCTCTGAGACTGGCCCTGCCCCCACGGCGAGCCTCTCACTTCCTTATCTATAAACAGAGGAGTAAGTTGCTAAATTTTAGTTTGGGGTTTTTGTGTTCTCTGTGGGGGCAAGGGGGGAGCAAGGTAATGACAGACAGGTCTCAACCAAAAAAAACCACATCCTACCAGGCTGAGATGGCCAGAGTTGGGGCAGGAGTACAAGGAAGAGGCTGCAGCAGCAGATCTGCCTCTGTCTAGACCAACTGCCCTGGGTCACAAAGGCAAGGGGATCATTTTAGCAACTAAGCCCTAACTCACTCCGATCTGGTGCGTCTCAGAATCACCACTGCAGTGAGAGACAGTAAGAACCCATGAGCCCTCCAGCCCTCAAGGTGGGCAATTTAGGGTCTGGCAGAGCTCAAGGCCCAAAGTCATCGATGACAAATGTTACAGAGATACTTGGGGACAGAGCTGTACTCTTTAGTAGTAAAGGAATGATTGTTGTCATCTCACCTGAGACACCCCAGAGGACCTCCCAGTACGTACTGAGGTAGGAAGGGAGAAGGAAGAAAAAGGAAGGAAATCCCAGCTTCTGGGCCACCCACTCTTTCTAGGCACCTTCTGGGGGGGAAACAAGCACTCACCTTCTGGCAGTGTGGACAGGGGAAGTTATGAGTGGCTGTCTGGAGGTGGTGCTCCAGGGCTTCTGGGGTAGAGTATTTATTGACACACTTGACACACCTGAAGGAGAAGCAGTAAGGACAGTTGAAGTATTAGAGATTGGACTCCCTGGGACAGGCGGTAGAAGCTCGAGCCAGACCACCCTCTTTTTGCCATCCCAGAAACCTGTCCAGGGAACAGCAGTACCTTTGGAATGGAGGAAAAGGGTGCTCAGCCAACAAGGCCAACGGGCAGTCCTCCATCCCATTCCCAGCATCCCTGCTGACTCGTCTGTCATGTGGCCTAATAATCACCCTTTCTGACCAACTCCTGACTGGCTGTGCCTGAACCTCTCAAGTTCCTTTCTCATTCCTGCAATCAATTTACACAAGCCTTTTTGAGCCATGGGGCAGACTCTCTTCTCAGGTTCTCAGGCACTCTAATAGGCCTTCCAAAAATGGTTTTCAAATACTTCCTGCCAGCTAATCACTTTGCTGGTGAAAGAAAAAAAAAGGACCACCAACTCACATGCTCCCACTTGTCACAGAAAAAAGTAACCAGAACAAAGGGGAAAATGGTTAAATTTTTTAATAAGCTACAGTAAAAAGAGCCTTAAGTAGTGAATTAATATGTCAAGATGCCACGATTTTTTTCAGTACAGAAAGTTCCTCCACCAAAAGCAACTCATCTATAACTGAGTCTTTCAGGTCTCAACTTAAAGTACCACTTTTTTTTTTTATAAAGACTGTCCTGTTCCCCAGCAATTGGTGCTTTCCTCTCCAATTCTCTGGTATCTACTTGGTATCTACTTATGTATTTAAATGTTGTTTTTCCTGGCTAAACCATAAACATCTACAGGACAAGAAGGCTTCATTTGTGTCTTTTATCCCTAGCCCCTAATAAGGTTTCTGGCAAATAGGAGCCTAATAAATGGTTCGTAGGTGAGTCTTAGGGAGCTGCCAAAGGCTCAGAGAGGATGTCACTGGGCTCTGTCACAAGGCTAGGATCATAGGCAGGATCTGAACCCAGGTGTGACCCCACTTTAGCACTCTATCCAATAGACCATGTTGCTTCTCAATGAGAATTAATGTCAGAAACTAATATAGATGTTGTCAGGTTACAAATATAAATATTAGAAGACACCGGCACCCAGACTGTGGGAGGACACTTACAGACCACAGCTTGAGAACCACTGCCTTAATCTGAAGAAGGCAGGAAAAGCAGAGGGCAGAGAGACAGAAACAGAGATCAAGAAGAGGTGAGGAGAGGAGAGAGGAGAGGAGAGGGGAGGGGAAGGGAGAGGAGAGCAGGGGAGAGGAGAGAAGGGGAGGAGAGAAGAGAAGAGAGAAAAGAAGGGGAGAGGAGAGGAGAGCAGAGGAGGGGAGAGGAGAGAAGGGGATGGGAGAAGAGGAGAGAAGGGGATGGGAGAAGAGGAGAAGGGGATGGGAGAAGAGGAGAAGGGGAGAGGAGAGGAAGGGAGGGGAGAAGAGAAGAGAGAAGGGGAGAGGAGAAGGGGGGAGAGAAGGGAATGGGAGAGGAGAGGAGAAGAGAGGAGGGGGTAAAGAAGGGGGGGTGAGAGAGAGAGAGAGAGCGAGAGAGAGAGAGAGAAAAAGAAAGAATAGAGAGGAGGGGAGGAGAAAGAAGGGAAAGGGAGGAGAGAGAAGAGGACAGCAGAGAAGAGGGGAAAGGAGAGACCTGTGTGTATGTGCAACCACATATTTGTGAGTGAGACAGAAATTGTCCTCCACCCTAAATGCTTACAAAACCCCAAGTCCAAGTGGGAACCACAGCAACATCTTCAGCAAATAGAAAGGTGATCCTTGAGCTAATTAATGCTCACCTCCCAGGTATCTGACACAATATGAAGAACCCATGCCTGCTTTCTAAGCAGAATGTGCCACCCTTCCTCATCTACTAAGCACCAATACCTCTCAGAGGTGGAATACTTTTTTCTTTGTTTCTGACAGTGCCAGTTGGTGCCTCACATCCTACATTTCTCAACCTGAGAAAAGTCTGCATTTTTCAACACCAAAGGGAAAAGTGTACCCATTTCCAGTTGCTACTTCCTAAGGTTTAACTGGATTCCAAACAATGATCATTGTGGGGGATGCAGGAAGGGCACTACAGACCCTGAATTATACTCCCTCTCCCATGCTCCTCTTTTCCAAGCTCTTTCTGAAATCTACTCAAACGGTCTGATCCCAACATGCCTCCTAACCTTTGAGGGCTCTGACCCTGCTGAAGAGACGGATCAGAAATCTTTCGGACTCTGGCAGGAGAGGTCTGGTTGCCTAGGATACCAAGAGGTGGGACTGGAGCTCTCTGCTAATCGGAGGGGTGTTCTCCTGCTAAAAGGATAGACTTCTAATCCAAAGGGGCTTTCTTCCAAACATATTTGGACACAAGACCTAAAATGGACTAAGGTCTCTGGGGCTCCAAAAAGAGAAGGCCAAAAGCTGTTTATAATGAGAAATCAAAACTCAGGAGCATGTCCTGGGGTTCAGATCACTTTCCAAAGATGAAGGGGAACAGCCTTAAAAATTCAGTTTTCACATTTAAAAACCTGCACATTCATAGGTCCCAACAAATAACTTTAGATGTCCACGCAAATCCTGCACATTATGAAAGGCAATGTGGGGGTGGAGTGGCAACAGTGTTTTACTTGGGGGGAGATGATTTTGGTTCATCTCACCTCTGCCACTTAGCAGCTATGACCATGGGCTGGTCACTTTACCTAATCTATGCTTCAGTTTCCTCATCTGTAAAATAGGGATAATTTGCAATCTCTTTCTGACACAGTTATTGTGAGGGATGTGCTTTATAAACTTTAAATAGAGGTTGTTACTATTATAGATGAAAAAAGCTGGTTTGGGGCAGATGACATATTATACGTTCAAAGGAAAAAAGCCTTAGGCAGAGAGGTTGGACGTGAATTAACCAACTAATCACCCTGCTCTGTCTGTCAGCCCCCACAGCTGGGAACATGAACCAGCCCCTGCTAAATGACCTACACTCTGTTCCTTAGCTCTTGGTGCCCTCCCCTCCCACTCCAGCCTCATCCATGACTGTCAGAGCCCCAGTTCTTTCTAGATGTCACCCATGCTGCTAGAACACAAATACTTAGAAACTTGTATATTCACTAGTCCCAAGATATAACCTATGGATGTTCATACTGATATGGACAAGAAAAAATACATCTATGTGCTCAGACTCCTGGCACCTCTTTAAAGGTCTGCATGGATTCCAAGCTTCACAAAAACTCAGTCCTGCCTGCTTGGGAACTCTGCTGTAGGTGAAAGTGGCCCCTGCCTGGAGATGCCTTGACATTACTTGTAGACCGTGACATCCTTCTTGGGGCTGTGCTGAGGCAGGAGGCTGTGGGAATACTGGTGCACACCCAGCTCATACAGGGAGGGGAAGTCCTTGCTGCACAGGTGACATCGGTAGCTCAGCTCCTCCTGATGACTCTTGATATGCTCCAGGAACATGTCTAGTTTCTGGAACGTCTGGGCGCAGCTCTTCACGACACACTTGTACACCTGGAGGGAGGCCCCGGGCAGTGGGGAGAGAGGGGTAAGCAGTGGGAAGGGGTCACCCGCCCCTTCCACTCCCTGCTGTCAGGTTAGTCATGGCAAATAGTCTCTTTTTCCTCCTGCAAGGACAGTACCATGGACAGGAGGCCCAGCTGAAAATAAACCTGCTTGGAGTGAGCCCTGAACCAGATGCATTCGCTCCCCAGGCTGCCCTTCCTCTCTTGATGAGGCTTATGGCCCTCTGTGGTAGGTCAGCAGACAGGACTCACTCGAGTGGGCTCCGGCAGAGGCCACGTTCACCCCGTGTCTCTGGCTGGGCTGCCTCTTTCCAGATAATCCCAAGGTATTAGAGATATCAGAGGAGGGTGCCCAGTGCCTTACCCAGGCAGGACTCGGGAACAGGGTGCGGATGGGGTAGACCAACAACTGCCTACCTGCTCATTCTTATGCTGGGTCATGTGTGACTTGAGCTGGAAATATGTACTGAACTTGTTTGGACAGAACTGACACTGGTAAGAGCTGTCGATGAGGACCACCTGCTTGGCTTCCAGTTTTCCTGCCTCACTTTCATCAGCTGAAGCTAAGACCTGAGGCTGGGTAACAGTCCTGGGGGGTTGGTTAATCCCTGCAGAAAAGGACAAAGGAGATGAATCAGGACAACAGATGGGAAAGAGCTCAATTAATCAACATTTACTGAGTACCCACAATGTGGTTGGTGTGATGCTAGGCACTCTGGGAGATAAAAAAGAAAAATGAGCCTCTTCCCTTAGGAAGACAACATTCACATGAAGCGTTTAAATAACTGCCAGGGAGTAAACCTAGATTTACCATGCAGCCCTGAGGGAGGAGAGGACTGGACAGGAAGAGCTACATCCTGTCTGCCAACCAAACAGTATTAGCGACCAGGAGGCTTAAGGATACTTGAGACCAAGGTCCCCCCAAGAAAGGCATAGATACCACCAGCCCCAGGGACCAGAAAGGAATGCTGCACAAAAGAAGAACAACTTATTTGCTTTGGGGAACACGGGACAATACTTTTCTGGTTGTCCTCTTGACACAGGGCACTAATGAACCTGCGGGAGTGAAGCCGAGCAACCTAAAGGCCTGAGGATATGTCTAGGGCTGCCACCTCAAGCCCTGACGCCTGACCTGCCCCAATACCCAGTCCCATGGCTCCTCAGCTTCACACCTGGGTCCTCCTCATTTTCTTGCTGAGTGGGGTTCAGGGCCATGACCTGAACAGTCACTGAGTTTCGGGAGATGGTGCACCCATGCCCTGGTGGCCACACCTTATGGGTCTGCATGTGCTTCTTGACATTTGACTTCTGTGCAAAGGCCCGGCCACAGACGATACATTGGAAGGGTTTCTCCCCTGTGTGGCTAAAGGAAAAAAGAAGTCAGTTGTCCAACCCTTCGCTTAAGAGAGGGATGCTTGCTACTGTCAGGAGCCAAGAGAACTCAGGTCACTGCTAGGAAGATCCCATGTCCGTACCCACCACACAAGGTCCCGGGAGGGGGTGAAGGAGACTCTGGAGACATTGCCACTTTCCCCTAGTGCTCCAAGCGACAGAGAAAAAGATACCAAGGCCCTGCCAGTGAGCATTCCCTAAACAGAGTGGGGAAGCTGGGGGCAGCTGCAGCTGACCAGTCCAAGGTGGGTAGAAGGTCTGGTGCCCTCCTCAGAGATAATACCTGACCTTCCCCTCCCAGGTACCTTCGGATGTGCTGCTGCAGGTCAAAGTTCTTGGTGAATGTCTTGTTGCAGTAGGTACACTTGAGTTTCTGGCACTTGGGTTTCCCTGCAACAGAGACCGAAATGAGAGAACGGAAGAGGAATGAAGAGGAATTAGAACAGGAGGGAAGTAGAGTGCAGGGCTCTGCTCACAGCTCACCTCCATGGCAGCAGCCGCACAAGCCGAGGCATCATGCACAACAGACGCAAAAAGCGAAAGCGCATATTTCATCCCCTCTGAGGATGAAGGGACCCCGGCCCTGAAGCCCCACCTGCAAAGCCTCTGAAAAGCATCCTGCTCCTCTTCCCATACAATTTCTGCCACCTGAACCTATGACTCCCCAACAGAGAAGGCCCCAAAGGGAGGCTCTTAATCTCTTTTGTGTCATGGATCCTCTGGGCAGTCTAGTGAAGTCAATGGCCTTCTTCCCAGAATGATGTTTGCGAATGCATTGGATTACAAAGGAAATCCATTATATTGAAATGCAGCTATCAAAATATATTTTTAAGAAAAACCGAACTACATGGACTCCAGGTTAAGAACCCCAACCCGAGGGCCACCTCAGGTATGTCCTACCTAAGATTTTTAGCCAAAAAAGAGAAATTGCCCAGGGAGCTCACAAACCAGAAAGAGAGGGCCAGGAACCATCTGCCCATCCCCTTCCACACAATCAAAGTTCCTTAGGGCAGGGACTGTGGTTGTCTCTCTTTGTATCCCAAGTGCCTGGGATAGTAAATGCTTCATAAATGATTATTGTCTAGCTGTCTGATGTGTGACTCCCAGCTTTGAGGTGGTAGGCTTATAATGGAAGCTGAATATAATTAATTATATCATTAAATTCCTGCAGTCCATACAAGATTTCTGATCACATGGCCCACTACTGGAAAACCTGAATGCTCTTGACCTAAAAGGGTAGCCCCAACAATCAAGCAGTTTGTGCAATAATGTCAGGATGCTTGGCCACTGGTCGAGGAAAAGGGACTCGGACCTTACCTTCTTGGAGCCCGCTATCGCTTTTGGGGCGCCGGCTCTTCAATGTGGAGGGGGAATTGAAAGCAGCCACATTACCACTGGCGGTGTTGGTCAAAGGGGCAGGAGGGGTTGGTCCTTTGGGTTTGAAGCCCTGCTTCTCAGGACTATACACAGGGGGGCTGGGGTACACAGGATTCTCCACACACTGGTTTGGGACCTGAAAGCACAACGTTATCAAGGAGAGCTCCCCAGTCTACTGAGAGTCACCTGAACCAAGGATGGAAGAGTTATAAATTTATAAATGCTAGTGCCAGGTGGGACCTTAGCAACTTTGCTGAGTCCCCATCCTTCTCTGGGTCTCAAATATCCTCCTCTGGAAAATTCAGGGAGGTAGATGAGACGATCAATAAGGTCCCTTCCAGCTCTAAAATCCTCTGTTTATGAGATATCAGAATCAAACTCTTTACTCAGCAGAACCTCATCTGAGGCTCAAGAAAGTTAATGATTTGCCTAAAGCCACAAAATAAGCTAGGGGATCAATCCAAGGCACCCCCGGTTCAGGACTCTTTCCATTTTATGCTTCTTCTTTGTTAATTCTCCACAGTCTCTAAGTGTCTTCTTTCCCTTTGCATTTTCTCCCAGTGCCCAGCATATAACTCACAGTATAACATGACAGTGTAAAATGCTTCCTCCTACTTGACCTGTCTAGCCCCAGCCTGAGTGAATTCCTCCTACCTGATAATCCCGAAGGAAATTCAGCCAGATCAGCCCACCCCCACAGATCTCAAGTGACAACCCAATCTTATATATCCAGCTCGGCACATGAGCCACTGGCTGGCCCCCAGGAAAGGCAGATGTGAGCTGCAAATTAACATCCGAGAGGCATCAGCAATCTATTAGAAAAGCCTGGGAAGCCAAACTTGCCCTGTGAGCCACCCACCCCCAAGAGGCTCAAGGAGAGTTGGACAGTCCAGGCATGATGGACGGATCACAGGTCTCAGACAGGGAGAGCCCTCAGAGGCTCTTTAGTCTAACCCCTCTCATTTTACAGAGAAAGAAATTGAGGCTCTTGGTGGGAAAGTGACTTGCCAAAGGTCACACAGGCAGGAGGCACCTTTTGAACACAGGTCTTGGGACTCTAGAGCCAGTGCTTCTTCCATCCTGCCAAATGGAGGCTAGAGCCTCTTAATAAGTCTTGTCTTCATCCCTGACATTGTGTTAGCAGCTTATCCCCTCTAGTTCTACCTTTCTGAGTCGTTTGTCTTCCCACTAATAGTCCAGGACAACATACCACTTCTGAACCTTTTCATCCGAGCCATAGTGTAGTCCCCTGACCACCTCTCTCCCAACTAGGATCAAGACAGTGTCCATTGCTTTTTGTCCTTTCAGCAGGAAGCCTCTGGATGTGCCTGCCCTCACTGGCTATACAGTTCAATGGCCTCACTTCCAGGCCCCCTCCCTAGAGATAAGTGTCCCCTTACCTCTATAGGTGGGTAGGGCTGCATCCCCAGAGCTTGGATCTCTACCACATTGCTTCCTGCCAGGGGGGCAGCGGTATTGTAAACCTCTACCACTCCATTGCCCCCCGTGTTGGGACGTCCTGGAGCCCCGAGGTTCTGTGGAGGAGGAGGGGGAGGAGGAGGTGCTTGTGGAGGAGGGGGAGGGGGCAATGGTGGAGGTGGCGGAGGAGGTGGTGGGGGCTGAGGGAGGTAGCCAGGCCCTGAGTGCATACTCAGGCTGCTCTAGAATGAGAAGAGATAAGATAGAAAATCAGAAAGAAACATGGCATTAAGACTGGGTATCATCACAACAGAAAAATATTTTAAATTTGTCTAGCACTTTACAGTTTATAAAGCACTTTTAGGTAAAATAGCCCATTTGAAGCTCCCAAGAACACTATTACACAGGCAAGGTAGATATTACCACCACCCTCATTTTGCAGATTAGGAAACTGAGGTTCAGAGAATCTCAGCAACTTCAGTAAGATAACTTCATATCATGTCTCTTCCAACCCAGAAACCAAACCCACCTGTGTGAAAAGCAGAGTTATTTGGGGAATAGGTTCAGAGGAGGAAGCTGAAAGAGAGACCATGAAATAAAACTGGATTTGTGTTCAGGACAGAAATAGCCTTTTACTGCTTTCCCTTCTGCTAAACCCCTGCTATGAGCCCCCACAGCTCCTTCCTAGCGGGTGACTCTGTGGCTCCAGGCTAGGCAACAACTGCCTCCTTTGCCAACGGCAGCCTCTGTTAAAGTCTGTAGCAGGGCCTTTAAACTATAACTGCTCATTCATTTCATAGTGTCTGGCTGGTGATTTCTATGATCCTTCTTATGTTACATATGAGGCAGAAAGGGCATGTGCGCTTCTTAGAATTTTCTAACTCCAAGTGCCATCTTTCCTCTGGGAATACAAAGGAACTGATACTGCTCGCTAAAAAATATACACATGCACATCCACATCTATACACAGCCACGCTAATGCATTCCCCTACATTAGGATCTTTGTGTATTAGAAGTTTATCCCCTCTCCCCAGAGAATCTACATTAGCAAGTCTATGTAAAATCCCCAAGAGATAAAGCTCTAAGTGCTTCCATCAGAGGGCCTTTAATTCACAAGCGGAGAAGACCACTCAAAAGACCACCATCCTCTGGTGACGGACTAGCAATTTAGAGGCAGAATTCTCTGGGAAGTACATGCCCATATTAAATGGCTGCTTTCCTATATATTCACATAGTTTATTGCTTCTTGGTTTCTTTTTCTTTCAGCCCTAAAAGCAGCCAAGAGAGTCTGTCCCTATCTCCCCAATACCTTCAAAAATAAGTGTCCGCCTAGGCCCAAACAGCCCCATAGCACCCGGGATCATTAGTTAGATCCTTCATATCCTCCTTGTTAGCCAACCTGAAATAGATGGGGGTCACTCCAGTCCTATCATTCTCCTCTTCCCCTCAACCAATTACAGAGCTCAAAATCTGGACATCATAATCTTATTCCCCACGAATCACTGTCCTAGAATCCCTAAAATGGAGGGAACATTCCTGATACACATCAGAGGAAGGGACTTTTTTTTTTAAACACAAAAGAAATTCTTGGAAGCCATACTGGTAGCTGCCGTACTATCACCCAATCTGGATGCAGATTTGGAAGTACGCCATTCCTAAGGCCTCAGTCAACTGTGCAGAATATCCTTTAATAAGTTTCATTTGAAAACAATTCTTTGTCACAAGGGGTGACTCTCCATGAACAAGAGAGTGAGATACAGGGGAAATTTAGGCAATATAAAAACAAAAGATATTAATAAAAATTTATTTCAAATTTATTTTATGCATCTATTTGGATACATATGTCTTATGCGGGAATTTTCTCCTTTTCCCTTTCCTACTATGGAAATTGGGTTGCCACATAGTCACTCATTTAGAAAGACTTTTACCACCAAACATAAGCGCTAAAATGGGGAAACTGATCAGTCTCCTCATTTTAAAACACTGAAACTCACACAGGGAGTTCAAATTGCTGTAGTGAGGGGCACTAATTCGAGGACCTAGAGTTTGCCAGAACTATAGGAGATCAGAATTACTCATATGAGAGAAATAAGAATAAATCATTCCTTATTTTTACCAAGATCTTTGAAAAAAAGCAGGCAGCTTGTAGGTTAGAGAGTGAAACAGACAATAAACAAATTTATCTTATGAAGAAGCTGTACTCTGTTACCCTAACATGGCATGAATTCTCCTTACCTGCACAGAAGGCTGCACAGGGGGCTGCACGGGGGGCATCGGTTGATCCAGTGATGTAAAGGCTGACATGGCAGACATCAGCACTTCATCACTCACCAAAATGTTTCCTTGTACCAGAGTCTGGATCAGAGGGGATGGGGGTACTGTGATGTACGTAGAGATCTGCTGCAGGGAACACACACAAGAACTGGATGTCACACAAGAAGGGATCTCCAACGTTGGAAAGAACCCAATGCCCCCTCTCTGGTGCATCTGAATCTCTCTCTTCTCTTGGCTCAGTGTGACCACTTGGCAGAGAGGCCACAAAGGTGAAGAACATAAATTCCCCTGTTCAGAGATGCTATCATCTAACAATAAAAATAACTGATTTTATAAAGCATTTAAAAATTTGCAAAATCTCTTTATATTGTTTCTTATGTACACATCCACGATGAACTCTGGACTTTTATTTGCTTTCATACTGAGCAGATGGCACAGAAAGGTCTACTGAAAGTCATGGGATATAGGGACCAAAAAAGGCTGAAACTTCTTCTACAATCTCCATTTTACAGATAAGAAAACTGAGGCCCAGGGAAGTTAAGTGACTCGCAAAGGATCATATAGAAAGCAAGTGTGGGATGTGAACCTTGATCATCTTGACTCCAGGACCAGCACTCTAACCACTACACTACACCATCACTAACAGGATATGCTTTCCATAGACAAAATAAGAGCAGTACATGAAAGGTGAGAGCCTTTGAGGTGGGATGGAGGGGGTGTCAGAAAGAACAGAATGACAGAACACAATTTAATCACTTTGCTCTTCTATGTTTCACTAATCACTGCAAACCCTGCACCTGAGGGAGATATTTATAATCCTCCAAAGATACTAATCTCTGTTTTCATTAAAACAAAACAAAACAATAAACTACACTTAGAATTCTGAGCAACAGAGGATATTATTAATATATATATATAATGTATATTAACATTCCATCACATACAGACTCAGCTGTCCCTTCTTGCAGTCTGAGAAGCTCCCTTCTCTCACAGAGAAGCAAAGACATAATTAATAATGATGACAATAATAACAACATTTATACAGCCCCTACCATGTGCTGGGCATTGTGCTACACACTTTAGAAATATTATCTCATTTGATCCTTACAATAATCCTAGGAGGTAAGTGCTGCTATTACCCCCATTTTATAGTTGAGGAAACTGAAACAAACAAACAAAAAAAAAACCAAGATTAAGTGACTTGACCAGGGTCACAGAGCTACTAAGTATCTGAGGTCACATTTGAACACAGGCCTTCCTGGCTCCAGGCTCACCACTCTACCCATGGTACCACCTAGCTGTCTCGATATTTTTTTCCATAAAGTCAAACACAAATCAGTTCACTTCCTCTACTGACAAAGAAAGCACAAGGCCATTCTACTTATAAAACTGCCCTTGTCTGAGATCATCATAATCTACTCTCAGTTGAACTCTAACATTTGATCAGCAAACTCTGGGGAATTTCTGTTCTTTGAACAAGGGAGAAAAAATTTACCAGACACGATCATCTTTAATTGGGCTCAAAATGCAAAGTTTTAAGAGGAAGACGCTTGACCACATAAAGCCATAGGTTCTCTAAAATTTTCATGGAGTTGAAATCTTTCTCTGCGGCTTGCCAACCCAAACACAGTAATGCCGCTACTGCAGTGAGAACTCAGAGAAGAAGCCAGGCTGAATGAGAAATAAAAATGACCAATCTAGTCTCATTGTTCTGGCTGAAAGAAAAAAAAAACAACAACAAAAAATGCAGGCAATTCCCTTCCTTTAGAATGTTTTGGAGCTCTGCAGTCTTCTCTCTGAGTAGCCAAAGTCCTCTGACTGAGTTTTCTTTTTAAAGACAAGACCTCCCTCTCACCCAGGATGGAAGTATTGTGGTCACTCACGGGCCAATCCCAAGGCTGAGTGATACAGAAACTTTAACCTGCCCCATTTCCAACCTGGGCCACTCCATCCCTCCTGAGATAGCCTGGTGGCCTTCCACCCTACAAGGAGCTCATCGTAATGGTTATCAGATGTAGTGAGAATTCTCAATCAGCTTTAGCTCCACTGAGGCTCAGAACTTCTCAACACAGGTGACCCACCAACCTCAGCCTCCCCCTGTAGCAGGGAATTCTAACACGTGGCATCACAAGTAGCACTAATGTTTCTTTTTTTTTTAAATTTTTTTAAAAACTGCTGGGAAAATTGGAAAATGGTAGGGCAGAAACTGGGCAGAGACCAATATCTTACACCATATACTAAAATAAAGTCAAAATGGGTTAATGATTTAGGAATAAAGGCTGATACTATAAGTAATTTGGGAGAGCAAGGAATAATTTACCTATCAGATTTATGGAAAAGAAAATAATTCATGACACAACAAAAGATAAAGAGCATTATAAAATGCAAAGTAGATAACTTTGATTATGTTAAATTGAAAAGTTTTTGTATAAAAAATGCCAATGCAACAAAGATTAGGAGGGAAGCAGAAAATTGGGAGACAATCTTTATAACCAGTGTCTCTGATAAAGGCCTCATCTCTAAAATATACAGGGAACTGAGCCAGATTTATAGGAATACAAGTCATTCCCCAATTGAGAAATGGTCAAAGGATATGAACAGGCAGTTTTCAGAGGAAGAAATTAAAGATATCTATAGGTATATGAAAAAATGCTCTAAATCACTACTAATTAGAGAAATACAAATCAAAACAACTCTCAGGTACCACATCCCTCCTGTCAGATTGGCTAAAATGACAAAACAGGAAAATGATAAATGCTGGAAAGGATGTGGGAAAATTGGAACACTGTTACATTGCTGGTGGAGTGTGAACTGATCCAGCCATTCTGAAGAGCAATTTGGAACTATGCCCAAAGGGCTATAAAAATGTTCATATCCTTTGACCCAGCAATACCACTTCTAGGGTTGTATCCTAAAGAGATCACACAAGTGGGATGGAGGTGGTGTTAGAAAGAACAGAATGACAGAACACAATTTAATCACTTTCCTCTTCTATGTTTCACTATTTATAGCAGCTCTTTTTGTAGTAGCAAAGAATTGGAAATCAAGGGGATGCCCATCAATTGGGGAATGACTGAACAAGTTGTGGTATATGAATGTAATGAAATATTGTGCTATATGAAATGGGGAAGATACGGACTTCATAATAACCATGGAAAACCCTACACGATATAATGCTGAGTGAGCGGAGCAGAACTAGGAGAACATTATACACAACCACAGATATATGGATTCTGTGATGACTAACCTTGATAGACTTAGCTCTTTTCAGCAATACAAGGTTCAAAGACAACTCCAATGGACTCATGAGGGAGAGAGATATCTACATCCAGAGAAAGAACTATGGAGACTGAATGCAGAGTGTGGCACACTGTTTGCTCTCTTTTTTCCTTTTGTTTTTTTTTTCTCTTTTGTTTTTGTTTTTGGTTTTTTTGGTTTTGTTTCTTCTTTCTCATGATTCATTCCACTGGTCACAACTCTTCTTTACAACTTGACTAGTGTGTAAATAAGTTCACTGTGAAGTGATATGTGGAAGATACATCAGATTCCATGCCGTCTTGGAGAGGGAGGGGGAAGTGGGGAGAAGAAAATCTGGAACTCAGGTTCATTCGGAACTGAGTGTTGTAATTAAATATAAAAAATCTTAATAAAAAAAATTTTTTTTAGTTGGTCAAATACAGTGAAACCAATCTAGGGCACTGATTATGCTAAAAAAAAAACCCTACATATCCACCTCTTCATAGATCTGAGAGGTCCTTTTAAGGCAAAATTCTAAACCATGGTCAGCTGCAATATGGAGATGTACTAAGTAGCCACTGTCAGGTTTTCACCTGTATGTTTACCTTGTATTTCTAAAATATTAATCCAGAGAAATCAACTGCACACAATCTAGAAACTGTACTTGGGGAAAGGACACTGATATCAATCCAAGGCCCTTGGAAATGCAAGTTAAATCTACTGATAACTGTCTTGGTATTATAGTTGTTCCCTTAAACATGGAGGGTAGGTTTTCTTGTGTTCTTTTTTACTGGCATTCAGAAACCCTTTTTGTAAAAAAAAAAAAAAAGCTCACAATTCTTCGATTATAAGAGATAGGAAATAGAATAGTATGCCCAGTGAATAACCTGGAGAAACCTCCCCTGATATCTTTTCCTATCTCACTCTAGTAAGCCCATCTGGATTCCCCTAGAAGGTCATCCAGACATTTGCCAATATATACGTAATATGTTTACACTTTTAGAATAGTGAATGGGAAGGGACTGCAGATGCCTGATCCCTTGAAAACTTTTCCAGTTAGCCCAGCATTCTGAGAAGGGGCCCCCTGGCTTCCGCTCCTCCATGGATTTCTTCCAAGTCTGCCTGTTGGTTGTACTGAGTCTTTCCGTAGTGGCTGCCTCACCCCACTACCTCCCCCAGCCCTGGTTGTAGAGAAGCCCTACATTCCTCATGGTTACCTGGCGATTGGCCGGCGGAGCCTGCTGCACAGATGTGACGGAGGGTGCATAGATGCTATTGGTGGCCAGAGAGACAGCAGCCAGTGCAGGGGCACTCCCCTGACACTGCTCCCGCTTGTGGGTCATGAATGCTGGTAATGAGTTGAATTGCTTTTTACACTTCCCACAGAGAAAGACATCTTCATCATCTATAAGTCAAAAGGGGAAGGGGCAGTAACAGAGAATAAAGCAAAGTGGGAAAAACCATGTCAGAGAGAGTGGCAGAAAAAAGGACTGGAGCTAACATCTCATTTCAGAACAGCCACGTGTTCCGTGTCTGTGATCAGGAAGGTCAAGTGAGCATCACTGGATGCATCAACCAATGAAAAGACATTTACTGAGCACAGCCAATACATGGAGTCCTATGCTAAGGTGCTAAGGAATAAGAGAGTACCTGCTTTCAAGGAGTATAAGATACACACACACACACACAGACACACACACACACACACACACAGACACACACACACACACGAAACTGAAAAGGATATAATGCAACAAATATTAATTAAATGACCGCTGTGTGCGGAGTACCTGTTCTGGGCACAAATGAGAGAAACAAAGTTTAGATAGGACATGGTTTCCACAATTAAAGAACATACATTCTAATTACAGGGATTGTAAAACATTTAAACAGATAATACATAATTTTAAATTATAAGTGTATTAGTGAGTTACAAAAAATAAAACGCCACAGGAATTTTGTTACATTTTACTACAGGAGGCCCTGTGATACACTATAGGTGAGGGTTTACAAGGACATAGAAGAGAAAGTCCCAGGTGAAACATCATGAAATTCACAGTCTAGCTGAGTAGATAAGACATGTACACAGATGACCATAATACAAAATAAAACATAGGTGCTACAAGAGAGGAATGAACAGAGTTATGAGAGTTCATAAGAGGGAGAGCTTACTTCTGGCTGGGACGATACAAAGCCAAATGTCAAGAGACCTGACATCGGCAAGCAGTGTATTCAAGGTGACTGGTCTTGAAGTTCATCCGATCACAGTACTCTGAGCTAGGTGAGCCTTGGGGGATCGCATGATTCAGCTCCCCTAAAGCAGGGGAGGAGTGGGGGTTCAGGGAGAATGCCTTGTCCACATGGTCTGTTCTCCCACTGACTTCCTTTCTAATGTTCAGCGAGCCTTTTGTCCTTTCTGTGTAATGGAATCCCTACATGCAAAATGGAAAGAACGTCTGGCCTGTCTGCATGTCACAGGGGCCCCAGTAAACTGTTAGTGAAGGGCTTTATGGGGTCACTGGGTGGGACATTTTTAATATGCAATAGTAACACTTGTTCAGTCCCTCTACACTGATCCTATTTTTTCAGCATTAAGTGATCCTGAAAGCCAGTCTGGAATGTAAGTTTAAAAAAAAAAGCAACAACAACAAACCTATAGGAAGGAGAAGGACTGAAGAAAAGGGAAGACCTGGGAAGTGTGGAATGGGAAAAGGATGAGAATCTGGCAGGGGGGAGGGGACAGTGGCATCTCCTCTAGACAATGGAAGTTAGCAAAAGGAAGGAAGTTTGCAAAAAACCACTAAAACATAACTCATCTCCTCTTTCTAGTCCTCCACACAGCCGCTAAAATAGCGTTGCTAAAGCACAAACCTGGCCATAGCATTTTACTACTCAGGAATCATCAGTGGTTCCCTCTTGCCTTTAGGAAGATACACAAACTCTTCAGCTTGAAATTTAGACCACTCCAGAGTCTGACTCCAGTCTACCTTTCCAGGCTTAGTGGACATTGCCACCCCTCACACATTCTCCAGGAAAACTAGGCCTAGTTTTGTGTTCTCCACAGTTGGCACTCCATTTCCACCTCCGTGCTTTTGTGTATGCTGTCCACACGCCTGGCAAGCGCTCCCTGCCGGATCTGCCCCTTAGAATCCTTAGCTCCTTTCAAGGCTGAATTCAAATGCTGCCCCCTACATGAAGCCTTTCCTAGTTCCCCAAACCATCAGTGATCTCTCCCTCTTTCAGTTATCTTTTACTTAAGTGTGTGGATATGTTGCTTTCCCCAAGTAGTGCATAAGCTCCTTGACAGCAGGACCTGTTTTTAATTTTGTCTTTGTACCCCTAACCACCAGCATAGTTTCTTGCATAAAAGTTATTTAAACTGCTAAAATGAATTAATTGCTTGTTGAATTGAATTGTTATGCATATTTTTTTTTGGCTGATGTTCCCCCACATGAAGAGCAGTTGATGTTAGGATCTGAGTAGAAACTCACCCAAGGACTGGATGGTGGTAGGTGTGTTGACACTTTGAGCAGTTGGGTCCGGAACTGCCCCTTGTCCATCCCATAATGACTGCACTGCCAGGACAGTCTGGTTATCTATTCCTAAAGAGAAAAATGCAGCCACATTAGAAACTGTGCACAGCTCATATGCTGTGAGTCTCTCTCCTAAGCATATCTACCCCAAGGAGATTGAAGACATAAAGGAGGGTTCCATTATATACTAAGAAATGGTTATTTTTGGCCCACTTTTTATAGCAACAAAAGAATTGTAAGCAAAGTAGGCTACTGACTAAACAAACTGTGTGCATGAATGGAATGGAATATTATACCATCAAAGATGATAAATGCTAAGAATGCAAGGAAATACTGGTGCTAAATGGAGTAAGCAGAACCTGGAGAATAATATATACAACTTCATAAAGAAAATATCCTTAAAAGACTTAAGAAATGCTGAATGACCAGCTACGATTCGAGACATGAGGATGAAGCATGCTGCCCACTTCTAGAAAGAGAAGTGATAGGCTCAAGATTCAAATACATTTTTGGACACAGTCAATATGAGGTTTTGTTTTGCTTGACTATGTATATAAACTGTATCCTGGTTACAGGGGCTTTGTTTTTCTTTTTCTTTTTCTCCAAAAGGAAGGGGGTGGGATCAAGGGAGGAATACTCAAAGGGTAGCAAAAAAAAAAAAAAAAGATAGGAAAGAATTGTCCTTGGAGCATCTTTTTTTTTTTTTAAATGCTGAAAGAGCTGGGTGTGGCTGTGCAGGCCTGGAATCCCTTCAGCTGCTTGACCTCCTGAGTCCTGAGCTCTGTGCTCAATAGGCTGAAAGCTCATTGGGCGTCCCACACTAAATTGGACACTGGTATGGTGAGCTGGCAGGAGCAGAGGGTTGCCAAGCTGCCAAAGGAAGGGTGAACTGACCCTGGCCCACTTCCAGCCTGGGAAAGATAGAGTAGTGCAGTATCTCCCCCCGCCCTCCCATCCCCCAAAATGCAGAGGGAACAGAAGGAAGGCCAGAAAAAAAAGCACAGACAAGCAGGCCAGCTTTGAAAGCTATAGGGCAAATGTATACTTGTAAAGAAAAGGAAGCTGTACAGAACAGAGCTTTGTGGTTCTGTGTATAACTTTCTTTTTCTGTTCTGTCGTGTAGAGAGAAATGCCATTTTCTTTGGTATTTGTTAAGTTCAAAATAATTTTTTTAACAAAAAATAGAGGGAAATATGAAAAAAACCACGAATGTAAAATGAAGTAAGCAGAAAGGGGAGAATAATATATACAATAACTACAATGTAAATAGAAATGAACACTGTAATTATAATGATAAAACTTGGCTCCAGGGAAGAAAGGAGAAAATGGACCTTTCTCCCTTCTTTTCAGAAGTGAGGACCTATGGGTGTGGAACAGGGTACATGCAGTCAGATTGGGTGATTAGTTTGGTTGATATGTTTCTTCTCCACCCCTATCTCTTTATTTTTTATTCTTTGTTATATGGGATGGCTCTCTGGGAAAGGGCTGGAGTAGGGGAGGATTTTTTGGAAATTAAAATCGTATAAAAACAAAAGCTAGTAATATAATTTTTTAAAAAATGAAACCATGCATAGCCAAGCCTCCCCAGGAGGAAGAGCTGCTCCCCCACCAGCCACAGTACACACCTTCCCCGAGGCCCAGTGTCCACATCATGCAGGTCCTCAGGGTCTATGCTGCTGGGGTTTTATCATTCTTGGACTCAGGAACAGCTCTCTTCATTATGGATTGAGAGGGAACTACACAAGTCTTTCCTTGTCTGCCTAGCTTTTTTTAAACTGCTGAGTGTAATTTGAATTTATGGTTAAGCTTTCTCTCAAACAGCCAGTTTCCTTCTTGCCCACAGGTCAGGGACTGTACAGGTCTGAAGTTTTATCCGGCAAAATGTCTCTACAGAGTCTCAAAAACCTAGTCATCTCCCAGATGCCTGAAACTGGGCCAACACATCACCTCAGCCACAATTTATTCATGCTGATTTCCCCAGCTTTGTCTCACTGGTCTGATTTTAAAGCAAAAACCCTGAAGTTTAAGGTTAGTCTGAAGGCACTAAAACTGACATGTGGACAGAAGTAGTTCTAGGCCTGGAAATCCACTGTCCATGGCTCTCTTAGGCATGGCACTATCACATAGAGCATGAAATGTCAATCACTGTCCTAGGGGAAGGAGGTGGTGCAGTGAATCCAGTACAGGGTCTATCTGGAGTCAGAAAGATTTGAGATTCAAATCGAGACCCAGATACTGACTAGCTGTGTGACCCTGGGCAAGTCACTTCACTTACGTTTGCCTCAGTTTTCTGCATCATAAAATGGGATAATAAATGCCACTACCTCCCAGGATTGTTGTGAGGATCAAAGGAGACCAAATTTGTAAAGCACTGAGCACAGTGCCTGGCACTTAGTAGATGTTATATAAATGCTTTTCCCCTTCCTCTTCATGGTCCTATAGGTGCTGATTCCATTCCACACGGGGCTATTTATCTGGATTGTGACACAGGCTAAAGGAGCTCCTAGGACAAGATTCTGGAGATCAAGGTGAATTCAGGCCTGAGCTGAGGGCTTGGGTCCTATTTAGGGAAGGTTTATAGCTTTGATCAGCCAGAAATTTGTTAAGATCTAACCCTATGCTAGGCTCTACGGGAGGTGCTAAGGATACATGTGCTAAGAATGAAATAATCCCTACTCAAAAGGAGCTCACATTCTAATGGGGAAGATGAGTGTACATAAATACGAGAAAACAAGTATCTACACAGAGTTAAAAATAAGGCAGTTTGGGAAGAAGGGCACTAGCAATTGAGGGATCAGGAAAGGCTTCATGCAGAATATGGCGCAAAAGCTATATCCTGAAGGAAGAGAAGGATTCTATGGGGAAGAAGCAAGGAGTGAGTGCATTCCAGGAATGGGGGGATAGCCAGTGTGAAGGCACAAAGATGGGAGTTTGAGAGTCAAGGGACATCCAGAAGGCCAGTCTAATCATACTTCAGAGCACAGGAAGGGAGAGTAGTGTCCAGTGAGGCTGTAAAGAAAGGTTTGGGTCAGGATGGATAGGGCTTTAAAAGAGAAACAGAATCATTTCTATTTTACCTAGAGGCAATAGGAAGCTGCTAGGGTTGGCTGAGTCACAAGGGAGACATGTGGCCAGATCCATGCTTAAGGAAAATTATTTTGGCAGAATAGGTAGCACAGACTGGAGTCATAAGGGATCTGAAGCAGAGAGACCAATTAGAAGGCTGTTGAGGGCCTGAACCAAGGCAGCAACTGTGTCAGTACAGAGAAAGGCTCAAATGCGAGTGACTTCGGGAAGACAGAAACAGAAAAATCTGGCCACTCATTAGATATGTGAACATGTGAAGAGCGGAGAGTGCAGGACAATGCCAAGATTATGAACCAGGAAGACTGGAAAGATAGTGGTGCTTTCAAAAAGAGAAGGGGGGGGGGAGAAGTTTAGAAGTTTCTTGCACTGGGTAGGAGGTGGGACTGGATGACCTTTAAATATCTCAGTTCATCTCAATACCCACAACAGATCTGTGATCTCCTCAATGAGGGCCCATCCTTCAGTGATGCAGATAGCAGCTCATCTGTGTCAACAGTGTCAAATGAAGCTGATGTGCCATAGAATAGACCCCAACCCTCCTTGACATCTACCTGTCTGCCGCCTCCACCACCAAATCTGAGAACCAGAGTCAAACTTGGGGTTTGGGCTAAGCAGGCAACAGTCTCCAGAAGGAGGCAAGCTACTGGGCAATAGCCATTCACCTTAAGACTTTTGTTCTATCACTAATGCATTGTTGGTGGAGTTGTAAACTGATCCAACCATTCTGGAGAACAATTTGGAACTATGCCCAAAAGACTATAAAACTGTGCATACCCTTTGATCCAGCAATGTTACTACTAGGTTTGAATCCCAAAGAAATCACAAAAAAAAAAAAAGAGGAAAAGGACCCACATGTACAAAAAATATTTATAGCAGTTCTTTTTGTGGTGGCAAAGAATTGGAAATTGAGAGGATGCTCATTAATTGGGGAATGGATGAAGAGTTGTAGTATATGAATGTAATAGAATGTTATTGTTCCATAAGAAATGATGAGCAGGTGGATTGCAGAAAAACCTAGAAAGACATATGAACTGATGCTGAGTGAAGTGAGCAGAACCAGGAGAATGCTGTACATAGTAATAGCAACATTGTGCAATGACCAACTTTGAAAGACTTAGCATTTCTCAGCAATGCAAGGATCTAAGACAACTCCGAAAGACTCATGATGGAAAATGCTATCCATATCTAGAGAAATAACTATGGAGTCTGAAGGCAGATCAAAGCACACTGTTTTCTGTCTCTTTTTTTGTTTTTTCTTTCTCATAGTTTTTCCCTTTTGCTCTGATTCTTCTTCTACAACATGATGAATATATGTTTAATATAATTGTATATTTGTAGCCTATATCAGGTTGCATGCCATCCTGGGGAGGGAGGGGGAAAAATCTGGAACTCAAAATCTTATAAAAATGAATGCTAAAAACTAAAAATAAACTAATTTTTTAAGAATTAAATTTTTTTTTCTATGTCAAACTACCATGGACAATATTCTCTACTTCCATTTCCCTTATATAAAACTGGCACATACTACTTGACCACCCAAGTCCAAATTAGAAATCCAGAGGCTCCAAAAGGTCTGAGATTGTTTACAATGGGTGCATACCAGGACTAAGTAGACACTGACACTACAGGCCAAAGTAAAGCAAAGCCCAGAGATAGAGTGAAACTTCAAATTTGAGGTTTTGAATTTCTAATGCTGAGTTATCTCTGTACTATCCCTGGACAAGTCACTCAGCTTTACCATCTGTAAAAATCAAGGAGTTTATGCTAGAATTGCTTGGAATTATACTAAGAAAGTGACAAAAATGTCCATATTCTTTGACCCAGAGATCCCACTAGTAAACATATAATGCAAGGAGGTTAAAGATTAAAAGAAAGGTCCCATAAACACCAAAATATTTACTATGGTCCTTCTGGAGTAGGAAAAACTGTAAACACCTATTAAACATTAAACATACTGTGGTACACAAATGTAGTGGAACATTCCTGTACCACAAGAAACACTATGAAGACTACTGGAAGAACTTGTATGAACTAATGCAAAGCAAAGTTAGCAGAATCATGAAAATAAGCTACACAAGGACAATGATGTAAATGCAAAGAACAAAAAAAAAAATTCAAAACCAAATGCCATGTTATCGTAATGACCAAGCTTGGGAGAGGCAGGAAACTAGGAGTACAAAACACTGAACACTGTGGTGCTTGGTCAATGAGTTCATTAGTTTAGCTCAACTACATTTTCCCCTTCTTATTTTTTGTTATAAGAGATGGCTTTCTGGTTGGGGAAAGAGGAAAAGATATATAATGAATCAATGAAAGAATAAATGTAAAAGCATTAATTTAAGCACGTATTATGTGCCAAGAAAGCACTGTGTTGAGAGTTAGGAATCCAAACAGAAAAAGTGAAGTAGCATCTATGTTCAAGCAGCTCACATTCTAAGGGGAAGATAACACATAAAAGAATGAATTCTCTTTGAGGGCAGGGACTGTTTTTACTCTTTCTTTTTTTGTATGCCCAGTGCTTTTGTATTTGATTGATTACAGAACAATGCACCTAACATCAGACTTGATCAACTAATATGCTGGCTGGTTTTATGGATTTTTTTCCTTTCTTTTTTTTTTTTATTCTTTATTATAAGAGATACTTCCCTGAGTGGAGGTGGAAGGTGAAATGTAATAGTTTGAATTACAAATTGTCTCCCCATTTCTACCCTCCCCCCCACTCCAAGATGGTGCAAGTTCTGGTTGCCCTGTTCCTCAGTCAGCCCTCCCTTCTGTCACCCCACTCTCCCCCATCCCCTTTTCCTATACTTTCTTGTAGGGCAAGATGGATTTCTATGCCCCATTGCCTGTATATCTTATTTCTTAGTTTTTGAACATCTGTTTTTAAAACTTTGAGTTCCAAATTCTCTCTCCTCTTCCCTCCCAACCCACCCTCCCTAAGAAGGCAAGCAATTCCACATAGGCCATATGTGTATCATTATGTAAAACCCTCCCACAATACTCGTGTTGTGAAAGACTAACTATATTTTGCTCCTTCCTATTCTATCCCCCTTTATTCAATTTACTCCCTT
>CM053625.1:69928999-69960892 GCA_028646595.1 Phalanger gymnotis | reverse complement strand
CATGGAGACCAGCATGACCGAGGCATGTTGTCTTGGTAACTAATGTTTAGCAGGACTCATTCTCTTTGGGGCATGGTGTTCTGATGCCTTGTCTCTGGCAATATACCAGAGATTACGGTAGTCCTCCCATCCCTGAAGGAATGACTCTAACCTGCTATAGTTACCTGCTATAGATGTTAACCCTTAAAGGGCCCTAACAGTATTTACCCATTTCATTTTTGATACTAATAATTTGGTTTTCTTTTTTTAAATCAAATTAACCAATGGTTTATTTTATTTTTTTTTTGTAAAACCTGCTTCTAATTTCATTTATGAGTTCAATGGTTTTGTTTACTTTCATTTTTATTAATCTCTCCTTTGATATTCAGGATTTCCATTTTGGTGTTTAATTAGGGATTTTTAATTTGCTCTTTTTCTAGTTTTTTTTTTTTAGTGGCATGCCCAATTCATTAAGCTACTCTTTCCCTATTTTATTCATATCAAGTGTTTAGAGATAAATTTTCCCCCAACTACTGCTTCGGCAGCATCCCACAAATTTTGAAATGTTGTCTTATTGTTGTCATTCTCCTTAATGAAATGATTGATTATTTATATGGCCTTGTGTTAAACATAATTCATTCTTTTGACTTTGTTTTATTGTTTTTTGTTGTTTCATGAAGTCATTTAGCTTTAATTTGCACATTTCTAAATTTTATAAATTATATTTTTCATTGAGTTTTTGTATCTCTTTTCCCATTTGGCCAATTCTTCTGTGTGAGGAGTTATTTTCGTCAGTGAATTTTTATACCCCTTTTTTCCATTTGGCCAATTCTATTTTTTCAGGCATTATTTTCTTCAGTATTTTTGTGCCTCTTTTACCAGGCTTTTAATTGTATTTTCATATTTTTTTCCTTTGCTTCCATTTCTCTGCCTAAGTTTTCCTTCACCACTGCTATTTGACTTTGAAAATCACTTTTTAGCTCTTCTAGTAATTCTTGTTGGCCTTGTGTCCAATTCACTTTTTTTCCCCAAGGTTTTACTTGTAGCAATTTTAATTTCATTGTCTTCTTCTGAGTTTATGTCTTGATCTTCCCTGTCACCATAGTAACTTTTTATGGTCAGATTCTTTTTTTGTTGTTTGCTCATTTTTCCACCCTAATTCTTGATTTAGAACTTTATGTTAATGTTGAGCTCTGTTCCAGCTGTGGGGGTGGAAAGGACTCTATCTCAAGCTTCAGGCTTTTTCCACACTGTTGTTTTTGGATCCGGTTCTGGGAGTTTGGAAGTTTTCAGTGCTTCCAAGGTGGTGTGATCTAGGGAGAGGTGTGGTCATTGCTATCTTGATCTGTACTCTGGCTCTTACCCAAGAAGGACCCATGATGCCTTGGCATTGCAGTCAATATTGTTCCTCAAAGCTCCTCCTTTATTGGTACCAGGAAGGATACTGTTCTTCAGGGTCCTTGATCCCTTGGGGCTGGAAGTAATACTGCTCCTTAGGGCTTCCACTCCCTCTTGACCAAAAGTGCTCCTCTCCACTCTTGAACTATGACCTAGAAGTACATATGAGCAATGGAGTTGCCAAACAGTTGCCCCTCAGGTTTCCTGCTCCCTCTTGACTGAAAGTGCCTCTTGCTGCTTTTGAGCTATGACCCAGATGTAGGTATAGGCAATAGACTTGGCAAACAGCTTCTGGTCCTAGGTACAGTGCTAGCACAGGGGTACCTTGCAATTTCTTTCTGACCAGTTGCCAGATCTTACTGTCTCTGGCTTAAGAGCCCCTGAAGCTGCATCACCTTAGCCCTACTACTGGTGTTTCATCCATGTGGGCTGTGGGCCAACTTCCTCCCCCATGCCACAGATCTCTCATTCCAGCTTCCTACGTTGCCTTGGGCTGGAAAGATGTCTTACTGTGACTTTTGTTGGCTCTGCCACTCCAAAATTCAATTCGAGGTGTTACTTTAAAGTTGTTTAGAGGGGAATGTTGGGAGAGCTCAGTTGAATGCTTCTGTATTCACCATCTTGGCCCCACCCCCAGAAGTCTCGATTTCCTTTTTAATGAGCGTATTGGACTAAATGACCTCTTCTATCTCTAATAGTCTATGTATTACAATCTATAAACACGCGAATAAAGATGCTTTGATGGAGTTGAATAGTTTTATTTGCCTGAGAGCTGAGGGGAAGCTAGATCAAAATTTATTAGCGTTAAAGACCTTTCTGGCATTTATCCAAAGAGTCCAATCTTATAAAAATTGTTTCTTAATATTTTTCTTTCCCAGCTATGGAGCTAAAATCCGTGCACCCCATGCTCTGGTCATGACGTTTCTCTTCAGAAGTGGAAGGTATGAACTCTGTGGCTTTGTGTTTCTGCATGGCTTATCTCCAGCTGCATTCTTGAATCTTAAATGTAGTACGACCTTGTCCTTGGGAAAATGCGTTATTATATTTTGGAAACTAGCCCATCCCCTGAGCCTTGCATGCATAGCTTCCATGGCTTTCCAAAGGAAAATATTCTCTTGTCTTCATGTTTTCATTCTGATCATAGTCTTCCTAATTCTCTTTGTGTGTGTTTGTGTGCGTGTGTTTGTGTTGCTTTGTTCACTTAGCCTAAAGGAGAAGCTCAAGGCAATTGTTCAGGCCACATACATGCATTCCCGAAACCTGGCTTACTTTGTTTTTACCTACAAGGGCCTGTGTGCCTTGCAGTCCCGTGTGCAGGGACAGACCTTCCAGTTTCATTCCTTCCTGGCAGCCTGTATTGGCGGCTGGTTGGTGTTCGGAGAAAATAACAGCATCAACAGTCAGGTAAATGAAGGCCCCCCCCCCCCGCCTTTTTACAGGTAGCTGTTTAATGCCACTTGGACTGTCTTGTTCAGATTTGTTTTTTGGCTTCTTGGTTTTGGTCTTAGACATTTGCATTGTTCCATGGGAACCCTCCTCTCCCCACCTGCCCTGTGTGCGGGTCACTCATCATCACACCATGATTAATCATTAGCTCGAGCTGTCACCAAGGCCTAAAATTAGACTATTTTCCCTGTTTGGTTAAAGTTTGCTTGCACCTGCATTCCTCTCTTGCCAGACTCTCTTGGCCTGGATGCCGTTCTAATCGCTCATTATAATCTCACCCAAGACAGCATTTTCCTGGCCAACTCTGCAGTCAGAGAGAAGTACATGATTAAGTGACAGAGTAAAATGGTGACTCATCCTCTAGTGTCCAGTCTCTTCCCTTGAAATGCTGTGGTGCCACTACCTGGTACTTCTCCCTGTCTGCCAGATTTTTTCCCTCTTGGTTCATGACTGATTGACAAGAAGTCTTGGAATGGAAGGGACAGTGAAGCATGGTGGGCGGTTTAGGGGCTGACACACCCTAGAGCATCATTCAATTTCCTACTCAGGTTCTCCTTTTTGCAGATTAACATGTACCTGCTGTCTCGAACCCTTTTCGGACTGGCCCGGCTAGCAGTTGAGAAAGGCTTCATCCCAGAGCCAAAACAGGATCCCTTCCCTTTGTTTTCTGCTGTCGTCTGGGGACTCATCCTCTGGCTCTTTCAATACCACAGACACACCCTTCAGCCATCTCTGCAGTCTTCCATGACATACCTCTATGATGACAGCAATGTGTGGCATGACATTTCTGATTTCCTTATTTATAATAAAAGCAGCCCTGGGAAATAATCCATAGGCCTCGGTAAACTTGGATAGTGATATGCTCTGGCCTGGCCAGGATAAAAGTGGGTGATTTTTTTGTTGTTGGTCTATCATAAACCTAAAGGTTTTCAGATTGGCTTTTGCCATGCCCTGAATTAATTTCTTGGTAATTTTTTTAAACAAACACTATGCAACCTACTGGTCAACAGAAATTTCCTATAGAGACTAGAGATGATTTATTCCATTCTCTAGGATTCATTCATGTTTAATTTCATTGGTAACAGGGGTCCCAACTTGTTTTTGCAAAGTAAAGAATTGGCTTTTTTTTTCTAAATCAAGGTACTTACTATGTAATGACAGGGAGCTATGTAGACCCATCAGTGGAATACAAATCTTTTTCATTAAAAAAAAAAAGACCATACAACTCTATACAAAAGTAATTATGTACAGAGGACACATCTTTCCATTACTTCTAATGATTTTACCGTAAAATTACAGACTTGGAAGGAGTCTTAGAAATTATGTAATCCAATCTCTCATTGGAATCCCTTCCACAGCCTCCAACATGACTCTCCAAACACTTCCCCTGTGCAGTTTTTCCTGTTTTAGAAGAGAGCCATTCTCTAAATAACTCACTCAGTGGTTTCTTTAGGGGTGATTATGTGTTTATTCTCACTCAAACTGTAAAAGACCACGTGTTTGTTAGTGATTTATTTTCTTAGAGACCAATCAGTGATAATTGAGTTAGAATTTCTTTCATCTTATCTTTCCTCCCTCCACTCCTGTGAAGTGTGTTCACAGGTTTGTAAGGATCAGGTTTTCCATCTGACTCTCCTTGAATGAAGGGGCAGGGGTGGCGAGAATCATCCTTTAGGGAACCGAAAGGAGTTTAAACCTAGACTTTGAAAGAATCTGTGTATGTAATTATTTTTGCAAACCTGGTTTGCTTTGCATAAAGAATAAAACAGATGTACCTGTAAACAGATCAGAGAGTGCTAGACTTGGGCCATTTGTGCATGTGAGAAGCTGACGGGGACCTGGTCATAATTTTGCCTGCTCCAGGTTGTGATTAGAAAAAATAACATCGAAACATTAATGAGAAACCAAAGGGCAACAACACGAAGAGAACAGAATAAAGCACATATCCATTCCAAGCCTTACCCCCTGCCAGTTTGCCCCTTGCTGGCCATAGAAATTGCGTATCCTACTGCGTTTGTGATCCCTGAGCCCGATAGCATAGGTCAGCACCATAGCCACCACCTTCCCTCCCACTAGGAGGCCTGCTTTCTTGGATTAGGCATCTTCTCCAGGGATGGTCTGTGATTGAACTGAGTCCTGTTGGGGCTTTCACCCTTTTTAGCCTCAGACCAGAATGCTAAAGAGAATTTCTCCTTGTTTCTAGGCTTTCTTCGGCAGCTTTCACAAGGCTCTTTGCATTAAAATGCTTTTAACCTGCAACATCTTTACCAGACTTACCCTTTGTCTCCCCGCTACACCTCTTTTTTCCTTTAAGCTTCTGTTACATTGGACCTCTCTGACTTTTTAGACCTCGGGAGGGGTCACGAAGAGCCTGTACTAGGCTTGGGTTCAGTTTTTAGATCTGTTCCTAGTTCTGTGACTTCGAGAGGTCACTCCCTTTTCTTCATTTGGCAAATAGTATTAATATGTGCCCTCCCAGGGCTATTGTTGAGCTCACCTGAGATAATGTATGTGGAAATACTTTGTCAGTTGTAACATTATTTTAATGTAAAGAGTCACTATTATTATTGCCATTTTTGTTGGGACCTGTGGCTTATCAGTGTAGGGAACTCCCATTGTGGAAACTCCCTCCACCTATGCAGATTGGGAACTAATTTGCAATTTATAATTTTAGGGTACTGAGAGATTAAGTGGTCCTGTAGGCAATTTTTGTCAGGTAGGTTTTCCTGACTTCATGACCAGCTTTCTACCGTGCCATGCTGCCTCCCATCATGATTTTAATGGTGCTAGTAGAGAGAATCATTATTATTAATCATCAAATTTGCAAATATAAATTTAAAACTGACTTTGTGCCAGGCACTGTGCCATCCATTGTGCCTATCTCTCTAATCAGATGATGCTGAGAGACCCTACATAATTGACTGTTGGGTAGTTAAAAGAAGCATCAGTCACGCTTAATGCCCTTTCAGATGAAAGAAAAGTCTATTTGGAGCTTTTCCAGTGGGAATCTCTTCAATTTGAGATTGGTTTGAAATAGATAATGACTCCCTGTTGGGGCAGTATTCCCAATGGGCTTTCATCGGGAAGGCTCTTCTGCTATGCGTAAATGTTACAATTTTGATGTTTTTTCTTCTGCCTCCCCGCCCCCTTCTCTGGATGTTTTGAGGTCTAGAAAGAACCAGGATTTAGGTTTGACTCTTTACTAGAATGGAAAATTATCCAGCTGCTAATCTAAAAATCACTCCTGGCTCATAGTTTTCATGGGGTTTTTTTTTGTCCTCTTTGGCAAATTTTACTTTTATTTTTGTAAAAAATAAAAATTCCTTTTGACCTCAGTTTCTTCATCTGAACAATGAGAGAGGTGAACTAGGTGAACTTTGAAGCCCTTTGCAGCTTTAAATCTAGGAACCTATTTTAATTCTTGTTTTATAGCAAAAGATGCTCTATGATGCCCAGAGAGGGTGTTTTTATTTAAGTGAAATCCTCACCGCAGAATAAAAGTGTCTAATCCACTTCCCCACGCAGAATGGGATAAAACGGATTTCTTTAACATGATGACAAAGGTGACTTGTTCTTAAGTCAGTTTTGTAAAGATGATCTCCTATAGAATGGACTTTCTTGCCACAATTAAAAGCGTCCTCCAGTGGAGTGTGTGGGAAAGGAGGACGTTGTAGTATCCGTAGGCAGTATGATTATTTTAATTAACAGCAGCAAAATTAACTAGAATTAGAATGAGCTCTTTCTTTTTTCTTTTGAAATCTGTGTCTTCTCCATTTCTCCTAATGGTATCCCCCAGCCAGCAGGGTCCAAAACAGGAACTCAACTATGACAGAATTAGGAGAGACGCTCAGACATTTTAGACTCCTTTGAAAATTCTTCTATTTTTTCTGACGGTTTTGGGGTTATTGAAAGTCACTATATAGAAAGTTTCTTTCTAGACCAATTAGGCAGAAAAATTGTCTCTTTCCGTCCAAATGGACAATGATAATAATGAGATCACATTTATATAGTGTATTAAGATTTGCAAAATGCTTCCCATACATCACCTCAGCCACTTTTCATTTCTCCACGATCATCATGCTCATTAAAAATGTGTATCTCTTTCATGTGCGAGAACCTAGTTTTGAGAAATGAAAATGTTTTGATCAGGGTAGGAGCTGTGGTGGGGCAGGGGGAGGTCAGGATGCTAGATCCTTGCTTTCATTTCTTTCTTGGAGGGGCTGCTATCAATCACTTGTCAATCCTGCTGGCCCTGGGGCTGGCTGCTTTGGACAGTTGTATTGCCTGTGGGGATGGCTGTTCTTCCTGCCCAGATGGATTAAATAAATAATAGGTAACCTGTGCAGACTGAGAGTAGTCTGAATGCAAAGGGAGATAGGGATTTGTGAGGGCCATGTTATGGTACTGCCCTAATTTCAGTGAAAAGAAAGTGTACTTTGACAAGGCTTCTTAACAAAGGCCTTGTTCAAAACACGTATACAAAATGTGGATTCAGAAAATATGATCCCATGGTCCTATGGGGCATTTGCAAGCCATCTAGGTGCCACTGGAGGACCTTCTTGGAGGTAGCTGAAGTAGAGGTAAAAGTGAAGCCATCCTTACTGGCCAGGCTATGAGTAGTGTGGGTCACCTACCCTAGTCCCTAGGCATCATGGTGTAGAGGGAAAGAAGACTGGATTTGGAATCAGGAGCTAAATCTAATCTTGGCACTTAGTACTTGCATGACCTTGGGCAAGTCACTTCCCCCCACTTTGGGCCTTAGTTTCCGTGTTTGTAAAATGAAGGGTTTGGGCTAAATAATGTTAAGGCCTCTTCCAGCTCTAAATCTAGGCTCTCTCTTGGCACTTGTTGATGGTGCTTACTCTGAGAAGAGACCATGCTACTGAGAGGCCTGGCCTGTGTCAGCAGGGCCTGGCTTGTTTCCTTCCCAACCTTCCTGACCCTCCCTTCTGCCCCAGCTCCAGGGAACAGGCTCTGGCCTTGTTTCTCCCCAGGAGCGTCTGCATGCACGCCTCCTGGCCTTGTTTATCAGTCATTCCCCTTCCGAGCCCCACAGATTCCCTCAGCAAGCTCTGCTCATCAGGCCAGGGCCAGCCATTAGTCAGGCTCTTTAAAGGCTCTGAGTTTCCCAGCTGTCTGTGGGTAGATCATTGTTATGTGCTCCCAGGGGAGTCATGGGAACATGTTCTCATCCTTCCACCAGACCAGCTTCTGGGGCTAGTTTAGGGCACTCAGCAAATCCTACAGGCCTGTGAGAGGGCTGAACAATGGCTGTGTGTAATGAAGAAGTGGCCTAGAAATAATCTGCCTGTTAGAGCTCACTGCTCTATCTGTGGGGTTTTCTACATCTTCGTGTTCTGTTTGTCATTTATGTAAAGCTTATTTCTTGCTCCTTTGGGGACTCCTCTCCTTCTACCTCTTCTCTCCCGAATCCCAATAATAAAATTGAATTGGGGAGGCAGCATGGATTTTTTTCCCCACAAAAATTTTATTTGCTTGGATTCCAATAGAAACATTTTTTTCCTTTCTGGAAAAAAAGAATCAAGGTGAGCCTTTAAGCACATTGTTTATACGGTTTCTTAGCTAGGCTGTTTCTTCCTTGATGCAGCCTTTTTCCTGGTTTGGAAGGTTGCTTTTCACTGCACAGTGGGTGGTTTCCTCCCTGTGCTGCAGGGAAGAAATCTAGCTGTTGAGTAATGCAGATTTTGCTCCTTGATGTGCATATTTTCCTTCCTGTCCTAGAAAAGCGTTTTTCATCATCATAATGTTCTCGGTAATAAAGAATAAGGAAGTTGCCTCTCTTAGGAAAGCTTCTATGTTCAAAATAATGGCTGTCATTTCTCTAGCTCTTTAAATGTTCACAAAGTTCCTCTGCATTCGCTATCCCATTTGACCCCCTTAGTCCTGGGAGGTAGGTGCTATGAGTACTCTTTCCCTCATTTTGCCAAAGAAAGTTAGAAAAGATGAAGAGACTTGTCTGTGGTCATTGAGCTGGTTAGGATTCAAACCCAGATATCTTCTAACTCCAAACGCAGCCTTCTTTCCGCTGAACCACACGGAGATCTAGTTCAACACCATTATTATACATTGTCTTAGAAAACAGGGCTAGAAAGGTTAAGTGACCTGCTTGCCCAAAATCACAGAACGAGCCCGTGGCATAGTTAGGATTATAGTACAGTTCTCCGGTCTCCCAGGCCAGGATTCTTTCCCATACTCCACATATGTTTGAAATTTAGAAGAAAACTCAGAGTCCTGTCCCTCCTTTTGGGGATTTTATTCTTTGCCCTGCAGAGGAGGGTGACCAGGGGTGATGAAATTTGAAGCCATTCCATATAGGGATGGGATGTTTAGCCTAAAGAAGAGACTTGGGAGTGGATGGACAGAGGGAGGAGGGGACTGTCCTCACCTCAGGAGAAGAGGGATTCAATTTCTTTTGCCATAAGGCAGACCAGAAGAAATGAGAAAGGTTAAAGAGGCAAATTTTGCCTCCACGTTAGGGAAAACTTCTTAGCAATTAAATCTGTATAAAAGTAGAAAGACTGCTTTGCGAGGTAGGGAGTTCCTAATCACTAGGGGTCTTCAAGCAGAGCCTGGATATGACCACTTGTCACAACTGTCATAGAAGGAATCTCTGCTTCCAGCTTGGATTAGATGACCTTTGTTGTTTAGTCATACCCAACTCTCCTATGACTTTATTTGGGTTTTTTTTGTTTTTTTGTTTTTTTAGCAAAGATACTAGGATGGTTTGCCATTTCTTTCTCCAACTCATTTTAAAGATGAGGAACTGAGGCAAACAGGGTTAATGACTTACCCAGGGTCACACAGCTAGTAACTCAGGTCTTCCTGACCTCAAGCCCAGTACTCTCTGCACTGGGCCATCCAGATAACCTTTGAGGTGTCCTTTTTCTTTAGTCTTCTGTGATAATCCCGTAAGTAGAATAAACAGTGAGAGAATTGAGAGAGAATGAAATGCCTCCCTAGATGACAAATGGTTACTTTTTGAGCCTTTAGTCAAGTAAATTCAGTATGACTTTTGAGAGACCTAATTCAGGATGAACAGAGCAGAACTGGCATGGGGTCTCAATGAGGATGTAACCATACTGCCCAAGTGGAAGAGGTACCTTTAACGTTGTATATGATGGATAGCAAACACAGACTTTTCTAATGTGGAGCTATTTCTTTTTCATTTGTGAATGTTAATTTTTTAAAAAGATTTGAAAAACAAACGTGTAATCTTTGGGAAGGAGAAATAAATGTCTAATGATTTAATAACTTTACGTTGTGTTGGTAGTCACCTTTCTCGGGAGCACACAGCGGGCAGGTGAATTGCTGTTAAGGGTTCCTGGGGTCGGTTGGCATGAGGAACAGCTACACAGAAAAGGTGTGTATGGAATCAGCCCTGCCCAGGACCACCTGCAGTTGGTGAACTTTGACTTCTTCACAAGATTCTTCCCAAAGGGCAGCCCCACCAAATCCACATTGCTAGTCTTTGTCCAGTGCCTTAGTTACAAAAGGCAGGAAGACAAAGGCCTTGCTTTTTCTCTTCTGCACTAAAGGAGGATTTCCCTGGGCTAGAGCTTGGTGTCCAGAGGGTCCGGGGTGAAAGAAGTCTGCTGACAGGCAGTGAGGAACATCCTGCCTACATTGTTAAAAAGGAGCCTTCCTGGATGCTCCAGCTCCTTTTTGAGGCAGCTGTCCATACTGTACTAATCTAGGCATCGTGTGTGTGTGTGTCCCTGTTACCTCCTCCTCCTCCTCTTTCTGCTTTTGTCTTGCTTTCTTCCAGCTCCTCCCCTCCCCCAGTCAGTTCTGATCAGGCTTACTCAGGACCAAGGATGCTTCTCCAACTCTTTCCTCTTTATTGTCTAAAAATCCCTCATCATTGTATAATGGCTCAGATATATATTACCTCATAGGAATCTCGCTGGTTGAGACTGCTTCATACAACTTCATATAGTATTTGGTTCCTGTCCCCAGGACTGTACACAGACCAGGTACTCAGTATTTGAATGAGTTCCCCCATCCCAAACCCTTGAGAAAGGCTGCCAGCTATCAAGTCCATTTTACACACTAGGAAACATTCAATCAAGCCTTTATCTAGCACCTACTTTGTGCCAGGTGTGTGCTAGGTTCATGGGATATAAATACAAAAAGAAGACAATTCCTACCCTCAAGAAACTGGCATTCTGGTCATCTCCCCCCAGCAGAAACCTTGGCTATCGTCCCAGCATCCTCCAGCTCTCTTTTGTGTTGTCTTCTAACATTGAATTGCAGGCTTCTTGAGGGCTGGAATTGTCTTGCTCGCATTTGTCCTCTGTGTTTGGCATATAGTAAATATCTATTTACATTTCACCAGAGCAGACCACACACACACACACACACACAGTAATTTGGGGAAGAGGCATAAGTAGCTGACGAGATCAGAAAAAGGTCTCATGTAGGAGGTGGCATCGTGTTGCACTTTCAAGGAAGCTCTGGGTTCTAAGACTCAATTGACTTTCCTGTGATTATATGGCTGCTTGAAACTTCCGATTACTAATTTCTTCAAGCACATTCTGATGTGGGGATGTCTGTGGTGTGGGTACTTGAGCCCAAAGTGAGAAAATAGCTACAAAAGGCTGTTACTGAGGCAAGAGGACAGCGATTGGGGTTTATTTCTTTGGGTGAGGAAAAGCGTTGAGAGCTCCTATTGCCTACACCCCTATGCTGGGAGAAGGACAAGAGATGGTCATATTGTGGAGTAGAGGGCACCATGGCCAAATTTAAGAGAAGCCATCACAGGAGAAGCTCTCCAAAAGCTTTTACAACCACCAAGACACATTACAGGCCTTCCATTGAGATAGCAGAGTAACCGGGAGGCTCTCTGAACAATGTTATACTCCATGAATACTGACACAGGTTTGTAATACTTCAGATTCAAGTACAATCTCTTAACAAGACAACACCTGAAATATGGTAGGTTAGCAGTGTGAGGGTTCCTTAGCTCAGGTTGAGGAACCCTTGCAAGGCTAGATCCACCATTCATCCGATCCTTTGAAGTAGCAGAAATAGCCTGGGAAATAGTGTCTGGAAGTGGAGGTAGGAAGAATAGCAAGGCCACAAATGCTTGGGGATTGCTTTTGATGGCCTGAGAGCTGGTAGCCCAAATCAAGACTCTTCAGTGGCTCCTTCTACTCCGGCAGGAGCAGTCATCAAAAGTTCTGGTCTCTGAGCCCCCTTTACAGTCTTAATTATTGGGGAATACTGTCCCCACCCCCAAAGAGTTATTTATGTGGTTTGTATCTATAGATAATGTATTAGAAGTGAAAACACCTTACTATTATTATTAAATTTATGTCTACCAATATTTAATGTATTAGAAATGAAAACACCTTAGTATTATTATTAACTTTATATCTACCAATATTCAATGTATTAGTAATGAAAACACCTTACTATTATGAAAAATTTTCACTTTATGGACCCCCTGAAAGGTCTGAGGGACTCCCAAGGGTCTCTGGATCACAATTTGACAATCACTTCTTGACAACATCAGGGTCAAGCTGCCTTATCTGACATTTCAAGACTTCTCTATTCTGGCCCTTATTCTCCTTTTCCCACTTTATTTCTCTCTGGTCCCCAACCTAAACGTCCATAAGATAGCCTCCTTTAGAAAAAAACCAAACCGCCCGCTGCCATGCTCTCACTTTTGTGCCTTTCCTCATGCCTCCCTGCTGCCTGACCAAATCCCATTTATCCTTCAAGATCTACCTAAAATCCTACTTCCTTAGAGAAGCTTTCCTGACTAAGCCAGACTTTCCTTTCCTTTCTCCGAAGTTCCACATATATTCATCCCAGGCTTGGAAGGGACCTAAAGAGTCACCCAGCCCAGCCATTTACCACACAGATGAATCTTCCCGACAATTCTAACTACCCTGACAAGTAGTTATCCCTGCTCTGCTAGAATACCTCCAATAGCAGGGAACTTACCACTTCATGAGATAATCCATTTCGCTGTTGGACATCTCTGCTTGTTGGAAAGTTCTCCCTCAGCTTCAGGTGAGATCTACCTCCGTTCACCCTTACTCCATTTCCTTCAGACTCCCCTGTTGTCATGTCCTTGTCCAGGATAGCATATTGGGAAGAGAGACACGGTGACTCATTCCACTCCACTGAGCTGGGAGTCCTTGATTACCATCTCTCCAGTAACTGAAGGACCACTAAGCCCCTCCCTCTGTCTTACAGGTATGTACTACAACCTTCTGAGTCTTACCATCTACTCTGACTCTCTACCCTGAAGACCTCCAGGCAGTGCCATCCACAACTCCGCTGTTTCCAGTCTTTTCACCCTGCTGGCAGACTCTTTTAATTGAGTTGTCTCCTACAATTAGAATGTGAGCTTCTTGAGAATTACCTCACCTTTTCTTTTTCTTTTTTAAATAAATTTTTGGTTTTTTTACATCACCAAAATTTCCCCTAGCATCCCTATCCCCCTCACAGAAATTCATCCCATATAATAAAAAATGTTTATAAATTTAAAAAAGACAAAAAGCAGCAAAACGAATGGAGACATTGAAAAAGCGTGAAGGTAAATAGATTGTACAGAACCTACCGCTTTTGCAGAGCAGTAGGATTGGGGTGTCTTTTCCTACTTCTTCTTTGGAGCTATGCTTGTTCTTTGTAATTTTGCAACATTCATTTTTGGTTGCATTGTAGTAATTTTTTCTGTTTGCATTATTGTAATTAGTTACTGTGTATATTGTTTTCTCATCCCAGCTTACTTCGTTCTGCGTCAGTTCTTTAATTAATCTTTTAATCATGCTTCTTTTTTTCCATCACATTGGTCATTTCTTACAGCATGGTAATCTTTCATTACATCCCCAACAGAGTATTTGTAAGAGCCGGGCAGATACTCATTCATTCGTTCATCCTTCGTTCTTATTCCTCTCCACAAAGAATATCTATCTATCCCCTTTTCCACACGACTCTCCTTCAAATATTTGAAAGTAGTAATGATCTCCTCCATCCACTCCCCTTCCCTGCCCTGGTGCCCAGTGAAACTGTCTCTTTCCTAAGCTAAAAATCTTTCACTTTTTCAGCCAGCCCTCAAGTGGCATGGTTTTTGAGTTCCATACCATCCTTTAGATGGACTCCTGTTTGTCAGCTTGTTAAGAGCAGAAGTTAATCCCTTATGTTACTGTTGCCGTTTGACCACGTTGCTCCCCAAATGGGAGCCTTGGGGAACATTTTTGGAACATTTTCCATTACTATCTGGCCTGTGCTGCAAGGGCCACCTTCTGAAGACACTGTTGTTACTACGCTCCATAAATACAGGCAATTCTACTCTAACCGGACTAAATCCTGTTAGTCTAAAATCACCAATAAATCATGCAATAGAATAAAAATCATACCATAAAAACCCACAGGGCTTAGAGGGAAATGAGGTTAGGGGTAAATACTCAAATTCAGTAACAGGGGAAGCCACAGCACAAGGAACTTCCACCACAGAACTGAGTCAACAACAATCAATCCATGAGAGGTACATAACCTCTATGACTGGCAACAGGAGACCTTTGGAGTGGCCTCTTTTCGTGAGGTGCTCTGGAGGACACCCCCTCGCCCAGTGCTGGATCTATTTCCACCGAGGCAGTGGGCCAAGATCGTCACCAACCAGGTTTTTCCCTGAGCAGGTGATTTGGGATTGATGGGGTGGGGGGCATGTTGGGGGGCTTCCTGTCTTCCCTTCCATGCCTGCCTCGCCAGGCCCCCACTTCTAGCTCTTCCAAGGATTCTACCTCCCCCACCACCCAGTGTCTTTTACAACATCCTGATTGCAACATCTCCCAAGGGCTCTACCTCCCCCACCACCAGTATCCTTTACAACATCCTAATTTGAAGAAGACCCTAGTTGGAGTCAAACATCTCTTCACAAAGATCCCACTGCACAATGGACCAAGATGGCAAAATAGAGAGTGAAAAGATCTCCGTTTTTAAAGATGCAGGTAGCCAATCAAAGAAGGCTACTTCTACCCATGTGGCAGGGGAGCGCTACAAGCCCCATGTCAGAATTGGGCATACCCAGTAGCCTGAGTTACACATATAAACAATGCTTCGTAGACCTTAAAGTGTTATATATGGATAAGAGTACGTGAATTTCTTATACCTAAAATCTTCTGTTATTCATTCTACTTGGCCCTTCCCTCTTGAGAGATACACTCTATACCTCGTTGAGTACTGGGGAGGAAGGAGGGTGACCCTTTGTTGTGTGTAAGGCAACTCTTCGGCCCTCTCCCACACACATGCACCCCCCACCTTTCTTCCTACCCTAATGGAACCAATGTATGTATCTTAGTAACTTGCATTTATTGAAGAAAATGTTATGCTATTTTTGAGTTTGAATTTTAAAAAGCAGGCAAATTAAATGCTGACTTTCTTCAGAGTTTGGCTCACATTTGTGTGATAACAAAGAAATCCCTTAACCTTGGGCATCTTCACTTTCCTGATATACAAAATGAGGAGCCCCCTGTAGCTCTCAATCCCGTGCTCCCATATACTTTCACATCCATCATTTCATTTACTTTCCACAAAACCTGGAGAGAAAGGCAGGGGAAGGATTATTACTCTTTTATAGAGATGGAAACAGGCTCAGAGAGGTCGTGACTTGTCAGAGGTCACACAGTGGCAGAACTAAAACTCAGAATTCTTCAAGAATCCCCTCCCCACCCCATCACATGAATTCATAAAATAGTGACCTTTGGTTACTCTGTCATCTGCCTTTCTTCTCTAGTTGAATGTCATCTAGTGCAGCGTCCTTCAGTGGGGAGAAAACCTCAACTTCATTTTTTCCCGAGGGCCTTTTGATAGGAAAAAAAAAACATTCTTCCAGGTTGCCATTTGGGGAGCAATATGGTAAAATAGCAAATTTAACAACAGTGTGTTCAGAAGCTGATCGGTGCAGCACAGGCTGGCTAGGTACAAGAGGAGATGGAGGAGAGCTGTAAATGGTGAAAAGGCTGATACATATGGAGTGAGGGCTGAGGACTTTATAATAGGTGGGTGAAAATATTAGGTAGGCAGACAATGAACATTTATTAAACCCTCGCAGTGTGCCAGGCACTGTGCCAAACACTAGGTATACAAATACAAGCAAAAAAAGAAAGACAGCCCTGCCCTAAGAGGCTTACATTCTGACTTCAGAAGACAGCACATAAAGGGAGCTGAGAAGGAGGTGTGGAAGGCGGGGTAGGGAGGCTGAAGGGAGGCTAAAGTGTAAGAGTCAGAAGCAAAGCCAAGAGGGTAGTGAAGGATGAATGGCCAGCTCAGACCTTTCCTCAAAATGGTGGCCCCAGTAAGAACTGGCCAATGGAGAAGTGGGCAGGAGGGAGGCAGTTGAGATATGCTGTTATGCTTGAGAAGGCAGCATAACGGCCTCAGCACTGGCAGGTGTTCTTACTGTACATACTGGAAGAGCAGGGAGAATAGATTGTTTTTAGTAGAGCTAGTCCTGTACATGGGCAGAGAAGGCCCATGTGGTATGATTTGTGGCATGTGGGAAAAAGCCTTTGGCCTAAATTTATCTCCCTTACTGAATGACCTTCCAAGCATTCCCCAGCTTATAAGATCCCCTTTTATTAGACAAAAGCCCAGAGCAGCCTAAGGGACCGATTCAAGTCAACTTAAATTCAGTAAGCATGTGCTATGTACTGGAAATATTCAAATGGATCCATGATCTCATTGATTTTGTATGTTTCTTCCAATGATAGAGATCACAATTTATCCATGCTTGCCCATCTTGTGCCTTCACTATCCATGTCCTCTCATAAGTTCCACAAAGAGGGAGTCAATTGGTCAGTCAACAAGCTTTACTAATAGCACTTGGTACGTGCTAATCAGGTCAGTTAGGTATCCCAGTGGATATAGTGTCGGGCCTAGGGTCAGGAAGACTCATTTTCCTGAGCTCAAATCTGGCCTCAGACACTCGCTAGCTCTGTGACCCAGGGCAAGTCGCTTACCCCTATTGGCCTCAGTTTCCTCATCTGTAAAATGAGCTGGAGAAGGAAATGGCCACCCACTCCAGTACCTCTGCCAAGAAAACCCCAAAATGGGTCAGGAAGAGTCAGACACGACTGGAAAACAACTAGACGACAACATGTGCCAATCACTGGGGTTACAAGGGCAAAAACACATTAATGCCTTCACACTCTGGAGGCCTTCCTCAGTTTCTCATGATATCATGAGGATGCCTATGGAATACTTGCCATCTGCTGGCCATCCCTCATCTTCACCACATAACCGGCCCATCTTCTCTTCCTATCATACAAGTCCTTGACCACACCTTTATTTCTCTTTTTTCAAGTTCTTCATTGCACACAGGGGTGTGCTGATAAATATTTTACAAGAGAGAATATGTATACATTTCTGCATTATTAATTGTATTATCCTGTATTATGAATTTGCATTATTAACATTTTCTTAAGTCTAGACAATCAACGAAACAAGTCAAGTCCAGATTTGTGGCAATCACATTTCTAAAGTATACACTGAAAATTTAACAATGGGCTGGTGCCAGGACAGTGCTGTCAAAGCTTGCTCACAGCTGTCCACCATGTGCCTCTGTATGATATTCATTTTCTATTTTTGTGGCACTGGACATACAAAAACCAAAATGGAAACAGTACCTGTCCTCAAAGGGCTTACATTTCTATTACCAGAAATTAAAATACAACAGCAGACCCAGGAAGCAAGATTTAGGAACCAAACATCAGACAGGGCTGGGCAATATGAGATGTTTTCTTTTCTTAGGTTCTCTGCCTTCTTACTAGAGTTGCCCATATGAGGCCCAGATATCAGGGGTAGGGGTGAGGCAGGGCCCTCTCTAAGTTGGAACAGGTACCTGGAGTTGGGCTAGAAAGCCTGGTGTGGAAACCAAGACCTGTGTACTGGTCCAGACCCAGGAAGCACCTGAATACTTGGGCAGAGCAGATGAGGAACAGAAAAAGACCACAACTTGGCCCACTTTAGGTTTTGCTTTGGGTTGGCCCCAGTCTTCACTAATTAATACCGTACTATAAAAAAAAGGCAGCTTTAGGATTGCCTTGCATGCCTCAAGCTCTGTCAGCCTGAATCTGTGAGGTGACAACAAGCATCTCCAGCCCAAAGTTCAGTTCACACAAATTCAAGCATGAGTATGATTATTGACACCATAGGCAATCTTAGCAGCAGCTCTCAGGCCAGGAGCCCCAGAGCAAGAGTCCTCAAAGGCGTTGAGGCTGCTGGGTATTACATTTTTCAAGTAGATAATAACAGGTAGTGTTTAAGCTTCTATCAGTCACCGAGCTTCTATGCTGCCTTGGGTCTGTCCCATCTACTTTCTGGACCTTGTTCTCTTCATCTGTAAAGAAATGTTCCCTTCTTACTCCAAGGATTCCAGTTTAGCTTGTCTCTTTTCCTATCTGCTCTTCTCCTTGGGGCTGGGGACAGGACATCCGTGGCATGTGGCCCAGAGGAAAGGACTATTTCCATCCTGGAAGCCTGAAGCAGTTTATGTGGCGGACCAGCCCATTCCTAGGCTGCCCTAGAATTGAGGGAAGGTTCAACCCCAAGCCCACAGGGGAACCAAACCAAGGAGTGGATATGGTACCAGTATAGGGGTGTGCCCTTTCTGAAGTCTGAAGGGGCAAAGTCCCAGCTAAAATCCCATCTTCCATGAGGAAACCTTCCTCATGCCCCCTAATGCTGGTACTGATATCTCCTGTTTGTCTTATATACATATTGTTTGTATATAATTGTTTTCATGTGTCCCCCACTAGATGGTGAACTTCTAGAGAGCAGGGGTCAGTCTTCTGCCTTTCTTTGTATCCCCTCAGCCTAGTACAGTGCCCTGCTCTGAATAAATGTGTATTGGACTGACTGAGATTAAAGAAGCACTTTCAGATAAAGGAAACAATACACTCCTGGAAAGAGGTCTGAGGCTTGAATAGCTGCAATGAATATGAAAAGGCCTGTGGAGACTACCAGGTGGCCTCAGAGCTAAGACTTCCTCTATCTTTGTTCCCAGTGGATTCCCAGGGAATCCAGGTTCTGAAATGGGAAGAATTATAAAACTGGAGGGGCCAGTCTCTCGCTTCCTGCCGGGATGGGGGGAGGCGGTGGGGACAGACGAGGGACTCTACCATCCTGAACCAGGTGAGTTGTGGGAAAGAGCCCCGAGGGGACCCTGCCCCCCTGCCCTAATCTCCTTCCCTGACTCCTGGAAGGATCATTTCCTTCTTAGAACTGATCCACACAGTACTTGTTCTTGGCCCAGCGCTCCCTTCTTCAAGAGGGTACCTTGCTATCGCTACATCTGCTTCAGGACATGCATTTATTCATTGATTCATTGATTCATTCAGTAAACATCTGTTAAGCGTCTGTGGTGTACCAACCTCTGTCCTGGGTGAGATACAAAGTTTATGTCTGACACAGTTCCCTTGCCTTTCTTAGTCCTTGGGCTTTTCCTGTTCCCTGGGCTTAGAGACCTGCCTTCACTGCTCTTGATTACCTGTTCCCCAACTAGAGAGATGTTGCCAGGTCACCTTTAAAATGACTGAGGCAGCTGGTGCCACAGTGGATAGAGAGCTGGGCCTGGAGTCAGAAAGACCCACATTCGCATGTGACCTCACAAACGTACTAGCTGTGTGACCCTGGGCAAGTCACTCAACCTCTGTCTACCTCAGTTTCCCCATCTGTAAAATGGGGATAATAATAGCATCTCCCTCCCAGGGTTGTTGTGAGGATTGAATGAAAGAGCATTTGTAAAAGTGCTTTTGTAGTTTGTAGGAGTCCCCACCACATTAATGTTTATTCCCCTTTCTTCACTTCTAAAATGAGGCAACTGCCCAGTCAAGGGGGCAGGTTTGGGCAACTTGGCAGGCTGCCCTGGTCTTTTGCTGTAGGGGTAGAGTGGGGGTAGGGTGGGGAATGGACCATACACCCAAAGCCAGACCTCCTGGGAGACGCTCCCATCTCTGTCATGATCTCCACGGATCTCAGGTAGGTAGGCTGCTAATCCGAAGCCAAGTGTTCGTAAGGAGCTACAGAGAAGCTGGGCCTGGGGACTTATTTCCCACAATACTTGTAAGATTCCCATAAAACCTGATTTCTTCCCAGGACTAGTGCAGTCCAAGTTAACTGGTGTGTTCAGTTTCTCCAATTCCTGTCAGTTTGAGATGAGAAGGGAGACTGGGAGAAAGGAGGAAGGATCCCTCAGAAGTAGGGAGAAATCCATACTAGGCCTAGATAGGAAATATCTTAATTTGTCTTAATGTCTGTAAGAGCAAGCACCCTAGCACACCCAGGATGGCCTGCTAGCACAGGTTCTTTGATCTTTTTTTTAAAGGAAAGGCAGCTTTAAGGGGGCCAACAATCTTATTTCAATCAAACATATATAAATCATTCACTAGTTCAGGGGAAACGTCAGCACTCTAAACGTGGAGAAAACACAAGCAGAGAAATTAGCACAGAGATTCAACAGACAGGGCTCTGTCTGAACAAAGTAATACAACCATTTATATATACCACCAGGTGGGGGAAGCACCAACATCTAAGTAGTGGGGGGGGGTCTTAACAAATAGCTACTCAGAGTCCCACCCAGGGAATCAAAAGGTCCTTCTCATCAGTGAACCCCCAACGCAAAATCACACCTCAGAATATACATACTTTTGGCTAATAGGCTCAGAGCCAGAAAGCATCACAACCCTTGTGACTCAGTGCCTAATCAGCTTAGTACCAAAAGGTGTGAAAGCCTTCTTACAAATAAGCCTCCCAGTAAGCAAGCTTCCTCCTAAGCAATCTCCTCCTTAGGCAAGTTCCTCCCCCAATGGGCTCTATGTGACTCAGGATGTATCACAGCTGTGATTGAACACAGGTGGTGTCTTAACCTTCAAAAGCGGAAAAAGGAATTCAGGGGTTGAATGGAAGGGGACAGGGGATAGTTGTCTCTCAGGTGAAAAGGGACCCATGTCTGTGAGACAGGTCTCTGTAGTAGTGATGTTTCTGTGGGAATAGAGGTTCTGAATTAGGGGGTCCATGTGTGGGGTGTTTCAGGGTTTGAGGATGGAATGTGATTTTGGATTCTGGTGTGAGGGGGTCTTTGAGTCTCCACATTTGAGCCTTTTCTGGGGGAATGTCTCTGGGCTGAGAGTTCTGTGAGTGTTTGAGGGAGGATGTCCCTGGACTGAGGCCCTGGGTTGGGGAATGGGAGGGTGTCTCTCAGCTGACAAGCCTGGGGAGGAGAATGCTGTCTTTGGGTTTAGTTGTCAATATCTCTGAACTGAAAGGTCTATGGGAGAAACTCCTACAGAGTTCATATGAAGCTCTGCTTTCCATGTGTTTTCCATGGCTGCCCCCCATGCCTGTATAGTCTCCCTCCTCCCTGCCACCTTCTGCCACCCCTGGCCCCTTTTTGAGACTAGGCTCAAATCCCACTTTCTGCAGAAGGCTTTTCCTGGTTCTTCTCCTACCTCTCACTTCCTCCAAGTACCTTTTCCGTGTTTGCACAATATATTTCTTGTATATACAGTCTTTGCATGTAGTCTCCCCTATTAGAATGTAAACTCCATGAGGACGGGTACTGTTTCTGCCTTTCTTTGTATCCCCAGCACTTAGTCCAATGCCTGGCACATGTTGTTGGTTAGCTGTGTGTGACTCTACTGTGACCCCATGACTTTGTCCACGGAGTCTTCTTGGCAAAGATACTGGAATCGTTTGCTATTTCCTTCTCCAGTGTGTCCCTATTTTACAGATGGGAACCGAGGCAAACAGAGGTTAAGTGGGGCAGCTGGGTGGTCCAGTGGAGTGCCGGCCTTAAGTCTAGAAGACCCATCTTCCTGAGTTCAAATCTGGCCTCAGACACTAGCTGTGTGACCGTGGGCAAGTCACTTTACCCCGTTTGCCTCACTTTCTCATCTGTAAAATATGCTGGAGTAGAATATGGCAAACCACTCCAGTGTCTTTGCCAAGAAAAGGCCATCACGACTGAAATGACTGAAAAACAAAAAGGGTTAAGTGACTTGTTCACGGTCACACAGCTACCAAGTGTTCTTATTTAAACCCAGATCTTTCCGGCTCCAGGCCCCACGATCTATCCATTGCACCACCTAGCTGCCCCTGCCTGGCATATAGGAAGCGCTTAATAAATGCTTGTTCGGCTGAGTAGACGCTTTGCAACGCTTGTGAAGTTGAAATGGGAAGGCGCGGGGTGAAGGGATGGTGGAGAATCTCGGAAGTGCGCCTTGCAGAGGCGGGCTTCTCTGAATTGAATGAGATGTGTAGGGGGTTGCTGGACTTAGGGGGTCTTGTGGGAGGGTTCCAGCACCAGCTGGTTTCCCCGGGGGCGGGGTTGGGCAGGGCCGAATTGGGCAGGACCAGAGCTTCCGAGTCCGCTCCTTCTTAGCGGCGCGCCTCCCGGACAAAGCCTGCGCATTTTCTTGGCGGTGATTGGCTCTGGGTGACGCGCTGACCGCCCCCCTCGGATACGCAGGCCGGGACCGGCGCGCCGTAACCAATAGCAAGGCTCGGCGCCGGCGCCTCTCTGTATCAATCTCGGAACTGCCAGCCAATGAGAGCGCCGCTACCCGGCTCGTGCCCCTTTCGCGGCAAAAAGGATTTGGCGCGTAAAAGTGTCCGGGACTTTTCGGGGATCAGCTGGAGAGACCAAAACAAGCTCCCAGCCCCGGCCCCTGCTCAGTCCTCTGCCCCGGCTCCGTCCGTCTGTACCGATCCAATCATTGCCGAACCCCGGAGTCCAAGACCGCGCATGGGCCACGGCCCTCTCGGAGCCTCCAGCAGCTCGCGCCCCGGTCCGGGGCCCTGAGCCCTCGCCCGGCAGGCCGGGCCGAGCCGGGGACGATGGATCTGGGATCCAAAGCAGGCTCTAGTGCCGAGACCCCCGGCAGGGGATAGGGCCCCGAGCGGCGACCGCGGAAGCCCGCCCAGCCTCGGGCCGCGCCCCGCCCCGGACCTCCCGTCCCCGCCGGCCAGTCCCTGTTCCTGGGATGTGAGCCGGCGCCCCGGGGAGCGAGCGAGCCAGCGGAGCCGCCATGGCCCTGGACGGCAGCGGCGGCGGTGGCGGCACGTGCGTGGCGGAGTTGGAGGCCCTGCTGGGGGCTGGGGGGCTGCAGCTGCTGGAGCAGCAGATCGTCATCATCTCCACCCAGGACGAAGGCCCGCTCAACGCCGCCGCTGTCCCCGTCACCGCCGAGGGGCCCCGAGAGGCCGAGTTGCTGCTGTTCGCTACGCCCCAGGCGCCCCGGCCGGGAGCCAGCGGACTCAGGCCTGCCCTGGGCCGGCCTCCGGTAACTACTCCACTCCCCGCCCTCCCGGCACCATGGGCGGGCCTCGGCCCTGGGCATCTCTGTGAGCATGCATCTCTAGCGCCAGGGGCCCCGGGCAGCTTTCCAGAGCTGATCCCACGCCCAGGAGGGCGGCTGTGCGGGCGGGGGGCCGGGAGGGGGTGTCTAATCGGCTGTACCAGATGGATGGGTTTGCGCCAGCGGGAGCCCCTTTGCAGTGCGCCTGCCTCCGGGGTGGAGCTGAGCAGTGGCCGCCGCACAGCGCTGGGGACTCACTGTACCTTTGCCCTCCCAGAGACCGTGGCCTGGAGCTCCGAGGCCGGGGCTGGAGGGGAGGGGGACGGCGGTGGGAGCTGGCTGACTCTGGCCTTTCTACTCCCACCGGACGGTGGGCTCTGGTCTTCTTTAGGCACTCCCAGATCCCCTTGCTCAGGGAGAGACCCAGCTCTGGCTGCCAAAGGGCAGCCCTTGGCTGGGGCAGAGCTGAGATTGAGGATGGACCCTGGGTGTCAGTGTTTGAGTCTGTTCAAAGTCCTGTTTTATTAACCACATCACCGGTGGCAGTAAAAGGAGGTGATGGGTTTGTGTCACCAGGAGTGGCTGCACGCTGTAGGACAGGAGTGCCGTTTGCAAAGGCTGGGGTATGTGTGTGTAGGGGAGGTGGTGGCGGTCGTAGTCGATTCAAGAGGATGAGAAAGGATGCTGTGGGCTCCTATGCGTGCAGCTGGCCGCTAAGAGCCCCTATAAAATCTGCAGAATGTCTCTAGGTACTTGAAAGGTACCCAGGTATGGGCTTCTTCCACTGCTCTGCTCCCTTTGCCCCCAGAAATGGGCCAGAATTGAAGTGGGCTGTTTGTGTGGTTGGCCTCTGCAAGGCGGGAATGGGTCCTGCCTCTCCCCATTAGGGAATGAGGGTACAGCCTGGAGTGGCAGCTGATCTCCTCCCTCCCACCGCCCCCTCCATCTGTTGGCCCTCTCCACCTGCCTTCATATTTTCAAGGGGCTTGTTGCCATAGTGTCTAAATGCTCAGTGAACTTGTTCAGCTCCCCTAGGCCCCCTGGGGGAGGGGAAGGGAACGGGTGACTGAGCTGGTCCTTGGCCTCTGTGGTGCGGTGCCTGGGTGGCTGGGGGAAGGGCTGAAAGAGGCAGGAGGGAGCAATTGAGCTGCTTGTGGCAAGTACTCCCCCTCCCACTGCACCCCCACCGCCCCTTCCCTCCTCTCCTCCCCTCCCATTTTCTCTCTGAACCTGTAGAACCTGGTTGGGTTCCCTAGGGTTGAGATCAAAGAAAGCTCTCCTGCCTGTTGGAAGCCAGACACCAGGCCCTGGGTTTGGGCTTAGTATCTGGTCCTGATAGCACTGGAACCCCTGGAAGTTGGTGGTCCTGCCTGAGAGGAACTGATATGGGAAACGAGGAAGTTAGGAGGGCTGGCCTCTGTACCTGGGACATTGAATTGTACAGGTTGGGTTTGAGCTGGGATTCCTAGGTCATGTTTTGTGGTCAAGTCAGAGTCCCAGGGCCTTTCCAAGGGACTTCCCCAAGGATATCTGGGGTGTCGATGAGGCTACTGGATTGTGCAGTCTGGAAGAAGGAGGAGAACCCCAAACAGAACTTGTCTGAAAAATTTAAAAAAGGTCTTGGTCCTGGGGAGTGTTGAGAAAAGGGAATTACAGCAGGTGCACCAGTCATGTTGGGAAAACTTCCTGAAATCTAGGCGCTTCCTCAGCAGCCAGTCGGTGCTTCAGATTGTCTGTAGAGTGTGTGTATGTGGGGGGTGGGGGGGAGGGTAGGTGAGGCTGCAGTGGTCGTTTGGATAGAGGTCATGGAAGGTCCCAAAATCATAAGGCAAACCCCCACTGTGGGGCTGTGATAAGGTTCCCTGCTAAGTTTGATCTTCTGGGTAGGTCAGGGAGAGGAGATCCCAAAAATGATCTGCTGACCTAGCTCATGCTGGCTAAGTCCCTGCCATATGGGCTTCACAGCCTTTCCTGTCTTTCCTTATTGAACTGGAAAAGGAGCTGCATTCCCAGGGGACTGATAGTGGTGGGGAATGACAGAGAGGCATCAGTTATAGAGGAGAGAGGCCTAGATTTGTGGTTAGGAGCTGGGTTCTAATCCAACTTCTACCAATTATCTGTGTGACACCCACCAAGTTACTTCCCCAGTTTCCTTCTCTGTCACACGGCAGTGGCGGCGGAGGGGGGCACCCCTTCTCTAGACATATTCTGATGTCACTTCTTTTTTCCCTCCCTTCTATTTTGGGGGCCTAGTAAGGGGAGAGTGGGAAGAAGCTAGACCTCCCGGTGCTTACAGCTACTTGGTGGCAGTGCTCAGCCTCTGTGTGGTGAGCTGCCTCCACTGTTTGAGGCCATCTCATTTTGGTGTCTCCCAGACTGGGACTGAGGCTAGGAAGGTAAAGAGAGTTGGGGGAAAGGGACTGGAGCAGCCCCTGTAGTTGGAGCTCAGAGTTGTTGCCTTCTTGCCCTCCCGTTTTCTTCTCTTCTTGCTGCTTTTAGGGCCTTAGTGATAAATTCTGCCCTAGCTAAATTCTCCTGTGCATTTTCTGGGTATGCAGACTCAGGAGCCTTAGAACCCTGAGATAAAAGAACCCAGGTTACCTTGGTGTAGATGGGGGCACACAGTCAGAGAGAAGTGACTGCTGAGATGAGGGAAGTCTAGAGCAGAGGATTATAGGTGTTCAGGGGAATGAGCCCACCACCTACTTAATACTCTTTTATTTTGGGTCCCAGGGTTGTCGGGTGAATCAATATCATTCAAGTGTAGCAATGCAGATTCTCTCTTGCCCTGCCCTTCCCTGCCTCCTCCCATCACCTCAGCACAGAGGGAAAACCTGTTCTGTGTCTGTGGGTGAGGAATGTCAGCCCTAGGAACATGTGCAGGCATTGGCTCCCTGGCCATAGCCCTTCTACACCCTCCATGATGCCCAGCCCTCTCCTGCCATCCCACTGCCCTCTCTCTTAGTTTGGTTGGTCCTATGATCTGGCATTATCATCATCAACCACCATTTAACAATAGCTAACATTTCTGTGGCTTTTGCAAAGATAACTTCTATCACTTAATATTACCTCCATTTTACAGATGAGGGCATGGAGGCTGAGAAAGGTGAATTCCTCATGTGTACAGAGCTAATAAGGGTCAGAGGCAGGATTCCAATTCAAGTCTCCTTGATTCCATGTCCAGAATGAAATCATATATGTAAAGTGATTTGTAAACCTAAAAACACCATAAAAATGTGAGTTGTCATTATTACTACTACTGGTATCTCTAGGGGGTTGGTCTGGCTCGTATATATAGGACTAAAGAGGGCCTGGAGTTGGACTGTGAGTGTGCCAGGAGCAGAGGGAGCCTTGAAGTCTGGGGATCTTTGGAGTGGGTCTGGAAAGAAGGAAAGGAGGCCTACGAGCAAAGTGGGAGGGAGCAGGGGATGATTTCCAGGGGCGAGATATAGCCTGAGTGGAGAAAACTTGGGCCGTAAGTCAGCCTGTCTGGTTAAATTGAAGAGTAAAAGACGGGGAGATAAGGCTGGACGCTAAGATTAGAGCTACAAGAGGCAGAGTTCTGAATGTCGCACTAAGAAGTCTGGGCTTTTATCTAGGAGGTGGTGGGAAGCCCAGGAGGATTTATAAGGCGAGGAGTGAGTGGCATGACCAGAACCTAATCTGGCAGCCTCTGTAGGCAGGGTTGGAGAGGAAAAAACCAGTTAGGAGGCTGTGGTAGTCTGGGTATGAGGTAATAAGGCCTGGAATGGAGGCAGCCTGTTTCACTGTAGGACTTCTCATTTTTAGGAATTTTTTCCTTCAGTTGAGCTGAAATCTGCCTGTCTGAGGCAGACACTACCTGACAGTCACTCCTAGTTCTGGCTTCTGAATGCCCTCTGAGGTAGTGGTGGCTTGGGCTTTGGGAATATTCCCATTTCACAGATAAAGACAGCGTAGCTCAGGAAGGTAGTCCCATGCTCTAAGGCAGATTCCCCACCTGGGGCTATCCACGCCAGGCCTCAGGACTAGGAGCAGCTATACCACCTACTGGACACCCCCAACCCTATGTCCAGTGCTGAATGCCATCCGAGGTTGGGGTGGCTCGGATCCCAGTGTGGTGTCTCTCCTTGTATTGGACCTGAGGAGGGAGGCACCTGGCCTGCCGTTCTTCCCCTAGAGGTCATCTGGTTGTTAATGGCATTAATTGCTTTAATTAATGAATGCTTTAGGTATCAGTAACTGTCAATGCCTTCTAATAGAATTTCCCACCTCTGCTTCTTCTTCCACGTGTCTCGGCCACTAAGATGGTCCCTTAGCCTCCTGAGAACATCTACAATTTCATGCTCCCAAGGAGCATAGCCTAGTCTTCTCTCAGCCCATCCATCCAGTGTCTGCCACTGGAGGCTTTCGTTACCTTAGGGGAGCCTCACTTTTGAGGGAGACAGGGTATTATCTCTGTTTTTCAGATGAGGCTACTGAGTCTCAGAGAGTTTATGTGACAGTGAATTAGTAGCAGAAGCATGACTAGAACCCAGATCTGACTCTTCATCTTGATATGGTGATAAAAAGGAAACTGATTCTGGGGTCAGAGGTCCTGGGTTCAAGTTGGTCCTCTGATACCACCCAGGTGACCACGGGCAAGTCGGTTCACCCTTCTGGGCCTCGGTGCCCTCGTTTATACAAATGAAGCCAGGGGATTGGGTTAGGTGGCCTCCAAGGCCCCTTCCCATCTAGATCCCTGAATCTGAGTTGTCTCCTGCCCTGTGCTAGAGCGGTAAGAGTAAGACACAAAGCTGTATGGAAGGAAGTACTCAGACTGTCAGAGCTTTGGGAGCTTGAAGGAGGAGGGGGCTGTGAGGCATAGGGAGGAGTCTGGAAAACCTTCCTGAAAAAGAGGCATGTCCAGGCTCCTAAGGCCAAGTGTTAAGTGAACAGGGGGAGGAGCTCTGTGTGACCCTGGGCAAGTCACTTAACCTGGGGATCTTCATTTCCTCATCTATAATTATAATAACAGCAATAATAGGAGGGTGTTTATAGAGCACTTTAAGGTTTGCAAAGCGCTTTGCATATTTTCTCATTTAATCTTCACAACAAACGACCTGGTGAGGTAGGGGCTATTATTATCACCCCCATTTTGCAGATCAATAAACTGAGAGTGAGAGAGGGTGAAGGGACATGCCTGGGTAGGAAGCGTCTGAGGCAGGATTTGAACTCAGATCTTTCTGACTCCAAGTCCAACAGGCTGTTCCCTGTGCCGTCTATCTTCCGCCTCCCCTGAGAAATGAGGAAGGTGGACTAATTGACTTCTACAGTCCCTTTTCCTTCTGAATATATGGTCCTAGGATTCCTTCTAGGTCTCCTTCTGTCACGGCTTGTGTAGAACAGGAGAAATGTCCAGAGGGGAAGTCTTTCTTTGTCCGAGTAAGTGCCACAATAGGAGCTCAGTGTCAGTGTGTGCCCAGGGCCGCAGGGAAACCTAGTCCCAATCTTACTGGCTCGAACTCTCCAACAGGATCCGATTCAGGGCAGGATTCCTTACAGATTAGTAAATTAAAGGCAAAAAAGGAGGGAAGTATGGTCACATAGTAAATAGAAGAGCTGGGATTTGAACCCGGGACCTTGAATTCCATTGTACTCCATTACCAAGAATCATAGACTCTCAGAGCTGGATGGGACCTCATTTTACGGATGAGAAAACAGCCCCAGAAAAGGCAGGTGACTTGTCCAAGATCACAAAGCTGTTCCCCTTAGGACTGTTGTCTTCCTCCTAAATAAAAGCCTTTTTTTTTTTTTTGGCATACAGACCAAACCTTCCTGGATGCTCCCTACCCCGCCCCCAGGGCCCCCCTACACCCCTGTGTCCCGCCTCCCACCTCTTTCTAAGTCTAAGGGTGGTCTCTCCCCATAGAGGGCAGGGATTGCTTCTTTTTCTTCCTCTCTTTTCTTCCTTTCCTCCTCCCTCCCTCGCAGTAGTGCCCCTTACTAAAAGCCTATTGCTTGGTAGCTCTCCATGGTTGTTTCCTGGCCCCTTCTCTACCTTGTGTCCCAGAACCATCTTCACATTTGGGGATCGGGGATGGGTGGATAAAGACATTGGAGATGGAACTCAGGCTGCTTCTATGCCCATCCCTCTTTTTTAGGGACTTCTGGGTTACTCCCAGGCTGGTTTGACTGGGCCTGGGATAGATTGGGGTCCTGGCCCAGTTTGTTCATAGGGTATACCCTGGACTCTTACCACATCACCTCAATCCTTGAGAATAGGGGAGCAGGGGGAGAATCATTGATTATCCATTAAAGGGGAAATGGGCCAGCTTCTTTAGACCCAATGTCAATGAGGGGAAACTGAGTTGTTTCTGAGGATGGGGTATCCTAAAACCAGCCCTGAAGACACTGACAGAAAGGTTTCTAGCCCCCTTCCCGGGCCTCTTGGGTCTCTCATGAGGCCTCTCTTTTCCTCTCCCCTGTGCTGCAGGTGAAAAGGAAACTGGACTTGGAAACAGACCATCAGTACATAGCTGAAGGCAGCCAGCCAGCCCGGGCCAGGCCCAGACCCCCTGGCAAAGGTATGGGCCTTCCTTACCCAAGAACTCTCCAGCTCAGCTTCCCCTTTCTGGCCCCCTGGTTAGGCTGCTCAGGACACTGGGAAACCAGTGTCCCCACACTGAACTCCAGCCAACCAGGGCCTCTGGTTTCTTCTCTCTGTTCCCCATGAATGGGTGCTGTTTGGGGTGAAAAAAGCCCCTCCACACCAGGGCCTCTCTCCTAAGCTCTGATTCCCCTTCTCTAGTGGACCCCGATGCTCTGCGGGGCCAAAGCTAGGCAGAGGGCGGGAGTCTTGGAAGCCTGGCTCTTCTCTCTCACCCCCTCAACCTTGTATAGACTGGGCAGTGGATCAAGAGAGCCACGCAGGGTCCCTAGTAAGGGGCAGTCAAAGGAGCCTGGCACCAGTTTCCTGGCCTAAGGATCTGGGTCCTAGGGGAGGCAGACAGTGCCTTGTGGGGGGAATGGGCTGGGTTGCCCAACCCAGGGAGGAAGTTCTGTGGTTAGCAGCAGAGCTGGGGTAGGGTGTGTCTACACAGGGGGCTTTCCTGCCTGGGTGACGCCCTGTGGCATCTGTGAACAGAGAAGAAGAATGTACAAACTCTTGAAGTGGGACAGTCTTTTCCTGCCCTTTGGATCCTGGTCTTGGCAGCTTTCCAATGTCGCAGACCCAGGGGATAATACCCTGGGGAGCTTCCCTGCTCCTGCCGTTGCTTGAGGGTGTGGCGTCCTGGGAGGATGTGGGCACTGAGCCGGGTCCTTGGTCCCTGCCAACAGGTGTGAAGTCCCCAGGGGAGAAGTCTCGCTATGAGACTTCACTGAACTTGACCACCAAACGCTTCCTGGAGTTGCTGAACCAGTCTACAGATGGCGTGGTGGACCTGAACTGGGCAGCGGAGGTGCTGAAGGTGCAGAAACGGCGCATCTATGACATCACCAACGTGCTCGAGGGCATCCAGCTCATCACCAAGAAGTCCAAAAACCACATCCAGTGGCTGTAGGTGCCAAGGTCCTAGGAGGGGCTGGGGTGGGGGAGGGTCTCCAGCCATCCCCCCACCCACCCAGCGCAGCTTCGTCTGGGTCCCACTGCCTCGCCCAGACCATGAACCCAGCCACAAATTGATTAGGGAAGGAGAGAGGGATAGGAAGACCTAGGGCTATTTTTCTTGATAGTTTCCAGGTCCCTGCCCTAACTAGAGGAGAGGTAGCCAGGGAAGCTTGGCACTCAGAGGGGTTGGGGAGCTATGCCCTTGGGTGGCTAGATGGAGCAGTGGACAGAGCACTGGGCGTGGAGTCAGAAAGACCTGAGTTCAAATCTGGCCTCAGACGCTTACTAGCTGTGTGACTCAGGGCAAGTCACTTAACCTCTGTTTGGCTCAGTTTCTTCGATGGGGATAATAGCACCTACCTCCCAAAGCCTTGGAGATCAAGTGAAGTTGTATTAGCGTGCGGTGCTTAGCACAGTGCCTGATGCATAGTAGGTACTGTATGTCTCTTGGTTCTCGTTATTATTATGGCGATGGAGACAGTGGTGGGAGAGAGGGGAGTGACAGAGTAGAAAGGGGCCTTAGAGATCAAAGTCTGACTCCCTCATTTTATAGAAGGGAGACTGAAGTCCAGAAAGGGAGTCACTTGGCTCAGGTTGCACAGTGAGTCCCTGGCAGGGCAGGGACGAGGGCTTAGGTGTCTCAGTGCCCAGCCCAGGGTTTCCTGCTATAGCATCTGAGAAGGGCAGCGGGGAAGCCCAAGAAGGGGGCAGATAGGCAGCACTTCACTTAAGAGAACGGGCAGCTGGCCCGGCAGAGCAGGACATGGGAGGAGAATGACAGAGCAAAAGGGCTTTGTGTCTGAGGGGTACCCGCTCCTCGGCAGGCAGAAGGAACGGTTGTGGCCAGACTCTTGCACACTGCCTGGGCCTGGCTACTTGGGGGTTGAGGGGAGGTGAGGGTCTTGGCACCTTTCTGTCCCTTGTAGATTGTAAGAAAGGGCTGTAATTCCAGGGGAGGGCTGTGGCTGAGGCAACCCCGGCTTTGCTGTGCTGCCGCTCCCTCCCATCCCAGCCACCTGCTTATCTCAGTGACCTAAAGAAATCCGCACTGGGTGAAGGCGGTAATGGGAGCCCTTCTGGACAGCTGGGACCTGGGACATGTTGGGAGAACAGAGACAGTCCCTCGAGCATAAGAAAGCCCAAGATGGTCCTCCCTTCTGCCCTCTGCCACTC
>CM053625.1:69822132-69928499 GCA_028646595.1 Phalanger gymnotis | reverse complement strand
GGAAAGACAGGGGAGCGAGGAGAAGCCCCTCTCACAGATCTGCCTTCCCTTTCTCCCTGCCCTGCTTGCAGGGGGAACCATTCTGTAGCCGTCAACACCAGCAAGCACCAGACGCTAGCCAAGGACTTGCATCATCTCCAGGAGGCCGAGAGGCAGCTGGACGACTTGATCCAGATGTGCACCGTCCAGCTCAAACTGCTCACCGAGGATGCCGACAATCAACAATATCCTTGTCCGGTCACAGAGACGTGGCGGTGTGGTTTTTGACTCCTCATGTTCAGTCAGAGGCTCCACATCTGGAAGGGACCTCCATAGACATCATCTGGTGTCCTTAGACACCAGGCCTTGCCTGAGACGTGACCCCCACACGCAGCTTCCCTGACAAGTAATCCTCTGCTTCTGCGTCCCCGGCGCTGACGTGGGGCTTGGCATCTGCTGAGACAGCTCCTCCCAGAGCCGGATAGCTCTCGTTACTTCCTGACAGTGACCCCAAGTCTTCCTTGGAGTCTCCAGCCATTAGTCATAGTTCTGCCTTCTGGGAAGTCTTGGCTGCCAGATACCTTCTTCACATGTTTGAAGGGAGCTATTATATTACCAGGACAGCTAGGTGGGGCAGTGGATAGTGCCGGGCCTATGGTCAGGAAGACTCAGCTTCCTGAGTTCAAATCTGACCTCACACTCAATGCCTGTGGGACCCTGGGCAAGTCACTTAACCCTGTTTGCCTCAGTTTCCTCATCTGTCAAATGAGCTTGAGAAGGAAATGGCAAACCGTTCCAGTATCTTTGCCAAGAAAACCACAAAAAGGGTCACAAAGAGGTGGAGACGAGTGATACAACTGAACAATTGACCTCTACCCATCTCCCTGCCCCAAGTGTTATTCCATCTAGGTTAAACATCTCTAGCTCTTCCAATGATCCTTTTAGAGCCCACCCTCCATTCTTTTCCTTCTGCTGGTCCCCATCATCTGACTTGTCAAAATTCCTCCTAAATATGGTTCCCAGAACTGCACGTGATTATCTAGGCCTAGCCTGACTTGGGAAGCCTCAGGGTAGTAGGACTCACCCCAAAGGTTCTCGATACCATACCCATAGCCTAAGAGAAATTGCATTAGATTTTGGCTTGGCCTCCTCATTGTATATGGTGCTTAGTCCTCAAGGCCTTCTTCCCCGATAAACTTGTGTTTTGCGGTGCTTCTCCTGTCCGAGTGCAGGATTCTGATCGTTGCTATTCGATTCCAGTTTACCCAGCTCATTCCATTGCTATGGCCTTTTGGATGTTTTCACGTCATTCAGACTCTTAACTCTCCTCATACGTTATCTTTAAGTCTGTGACGTGCACATCGTCGTCCAAGTCATCATTGAACAGAAGAGGCCCCTGGACGTGTCCCCGCTCTCTGGTTTATGTTTGGTTAGCTACCCAGTTCCCAACCTACCTATTACCATGTAGCTCGTAACTCTCCATCCTGTCCACAAGAATTTTGTGAGAAAATGTTGTCAAGTGCTTTACTAAAATGAAATCGATTATGTATGTTCCCCTGAGCTACTCGCTAAGTGCTTAGGCTTCTGGTGTTTTATTGGAGTCCTAGAGCTTCCTTGTGAGCCAGCCAGGACAGGAGGTAGGACCGCCATTTCACAGAAGAGAAAGAAGGTCGAGGGGGCTCCGTGACCTTTCCGAGGTTATATGGCTAGTGAGTATTAGAGCCAAGAGCAGAACCTGCATTTCTTAACTCTCCATCTAGGGCCCTTTCGAGTTACACTGGCTTGTGCTTGGTTGAGAGGGTACAGAATGGAGAAGCTTGGGTCAAGGCTAGGTCATCTCTTCTGGAAGGACCCTCCAGAGGGGCAGGAGAGTCACCTGGGAGGGAGTTTTCTGTGCTTGAAATGGGGAGTGGTTGACACTATGATGTCATGATCCTTGACCTTCAAGTGCACCTTAGCTTATGTGACCTGCCAAGACCTACGCAGTATAGCAGACCCTGCAGAGCAGATGGTGATGGTGATAAAGGCCCCGCCTGAGACGCAGCTGCAGGCGGCAGACCCGGCAGAGGTAATCCTGACCCTTCCCCCCCCAACCCGATGGGACTCATTGAGCACCCCTCCCCACTTTACCCCTGGGTAATCTCCACTTTTTCTCCCCCCTCCTCCCCAGCAGGTAGTATTTTATTTTTTTCTAATTATGTGTAAAGACGATTTTTAACATTCATTTTTTATATAGTTTTGAGTTCCAAATTTTCTCCCTCCCCCCTCCCAAGGTGGAAAGCAATTTGATATAGGTTATATGTGTGCAATCATGTAAAATATAACCATATTAGTCTTGTTGTGAAAGATAATTTCCACTTTCAAGACCCTAAACCAGGGGTGAAGAACCTGTGGCCTTGAGGCCACATGTGACCTTCTAGGTCCTTGGGTGCAGCTTCTTGACTGAGTCTTAAGTTTTACAGAACAAATCCATTTATTAATGGGATTTGTTCTGTGAAGTTTGGATTCAGTCAAAGGGCTGCACTTGAGGCTAGAGGGCCCCATGAGGCCTGGAAGCTGCAGGTTCCCTACCCCTGCACCTAACTTTTACGTCCTAGCCCTGGTCAGGGAGGAGGTGGCCAGGGTGGAGAAGGACCCAGAGACCAGGCAAAGACCGGACCTGGTCAACTTCCACTGGTCCTATTCCTAAGTCAGTACAGCTTCCCATTCAGGGCGTCAGCAAACGTGAGAAGGCTCAGAGCATTCTCACACCCATTTGGCCAAGGTGTTTCTCAGCGTTACCCCACTGCTGCTTTCTTCCCATCCTTACCCCTAGCTCTTTTGGGGGCTCTTTTATTCCTGTGGAACCAACACAGGTATAAGAGACTGTTCCCGACCCAACCTCTCAATCTACCTGCAGGCATTCCAGATCTCTCTGAAAAGCAGCCGAGGGCCCATTGATGTGTTCCTGTGCCCTGAGGAGAGCGCTGATGCATGCAGTCCAGTGAAGAGTCCCTTTAAGGCAACTCCTGAGGAGACTGGCCTCAGTCTGGAGCCCACACCTCCACCGCAGCCACCACCACCACCGCCCAGCCCCCTCACAACCTCCACGCAGGAAGGCAGTTTGCCCCTGCTCACCAGTGAGCAAGGTTCGTGGGCCAGGGATTTGAGGGGGCCTTTAGGAGGTGCTGGTGGGGGTGGGGAGGGGAGAGACAGAATATAGAAGCTACTTCCCTACCCTCTGGGTGTCCTCCTCCTCATCCTCCTATGTCTGCTGGGGAAGTAAGTTTCAGTCAGGTTCCTAGCCTGAAGGCCTCCGCATCTAGCCAACAGCATCAAAATGAGGGCTACTCTATTAGTTTCTGATGTGGGGAGGTCGGTGGGCTTGGAGGCTGAGTAGGACTTAGAAGGGAAGAGATTTTGCAGTTCGTATATATCATACCTCTCTGAGTCAGGCCAGGGCTGCCCCCTTGGTAGGGTAGAGGGGGAAGTGGCAGCCTTGCCTCATCCCCTCCTTCCCTCCCCCCACCCCCCAACAAATATACTAAATTATATAAGCCCCTGCTTCCTCTGTTTCCAGAACACCTCCTGTCCCGGACAAGCCCAGCGTCCCTCAGAGCCTCAGCAGAAGATGGACGCCTGTCTCCGCTAGTGTCTGTAGACAGCCTCCTGGAGCAGGTGAAGGAGGATTTCTCCAGTCTCCTGCCAGATGAGTTCATCAGCCTCTCCCCTCCTCAGGGCCAGGACTATCACTTTGGCCTGGAGGAAGGAGAGGGCATCAGGGAACTCTTTGATTGTGACTTTGGGGACTTCACCCCCTTGGATTTCTGACACAAAGGAACAGGAAGCTCCCCAGGCCCAAGGATAGGTCAAGGGGCTCAGGGAGTAGAGGGGGACATCACAGTGACAGGGAGGATGACTGGAGTCATTGGAAAAGGGTCAGAATCCTGGTGAAGCTTGGCTGCTGGATGGGCGTCCTTGTATGTGGAGGGAAACGTTTGGGCAGCCAGCCTGGGATCCCTTAACTAGGCCTCCTGAGGCCATTACCAGCTTTCCCTTCCTACATGCTTGGAGATTCTCAAAGCTGCTGTAGCCCCAGGCCCATCTCCCTCTCCCCCACCTCATCCTTTCTAAGACTTCCCAGGAGGGGATCTCTGCCCTGCCAGGGAGTCTACCCCAATGATCTGATTTTTCTCACAAAAGCCACCTAATTTATTTCCCCTTTCTCTGGTCCCCCCTGCCCCCCACCCTTCATGTCTGTTCTCCTCCATGGGCTGGAATTCTCTTACCCTCTAGGGCATCAGAGGACCCAGTGAGGGCCCTTGCAGGGAAGGAGCCAGCAGCGGATGTGGGGGCTTGTGTGTGATGGGGGTGTTAAGTGCACTTTTGCTCATTTTCTCTATATGTAGGTCTCGGAGACCCCTGGTCCTTCCTAGGACTGGAGTCCTAGACCCATCCTCAGAGCCTTGCCTGTGCTGGGAGGCCAGGGGGTCAGGGCTTGAGTGGCCAGAGTCCTTCCCCCAGTCATCCAACCAGCTAGCTAGTGCTGGATGAAAGGCTGCAGCCTCTCAGGCTGAATGAAGAGAGCACTTTTGTCGTCTTAAAAGGTTATTTGTTGCAAAGCTTTACTAAACCGCATTGTGTGCAAACTTATTTATTTATTGAAGTTGGCCGTGGCCAGCCCCCACTTCCCAGTTGGAATGGGAGCTGGGGAACCAGCATCCCTGGGGAGGTGGGGAAAGGCCCACGTGGCCCATGTGTGTCCTTTTGGGCCCAAAGGAAGAGGTAGAGGGACAGGAGCTCCTCGGCCTCTGGGGCCTGGGGCAGGAGGCCAGTCAGGAAGGAAGAGGGGCCAGGCTGGATCCAAAGGGGTTCGTCCCTTTACCCTTGTTCCCCAGGATAGAAGCATTTTGAGGTCTGATTTTATTTATTTATTGGGAAATGGCAAGAGGGAGAAAGTTATAGGCCAGGAGCAAAGAGAGACTATAGGAGAAGTAGTATAGGTTAGTGAAAGGAGTTGGAAGGAGAGAATGGGCTGCACCAAGGGATTGGTCAGCTTTCTAAGGCGGGAGCCAGAGCTACAGCAGGAGCCTGGGCTGTTGGGGCCTGGGCACGATGGGAAGGTCAGCTTGGGCACCAGGATCAGGGGCAGAGGTTGTCAAAATTAGGTGAGGAAGCAGTGACTCAGTATGAGAGGCGTGTGTTGGTAGACAAGAGAGTCAGAGAAGGGACTCTTCTGGGGTGGGATGGAGGGATTGTGCCCCCCTTGCCCCACCCCACTAACACCCAGTGAGAGCGAGAGTAAAGTTAGCACAGGCCTAAAGCAGCCTCGGGTCCATACTTTGCTTCTGGCCTGAAGCCTGACTTGGGCATTTTTTTTGAGGGAGGGCTAGAGAGAAAGAAGGAGGCATAGTCTCTGTCCCCAAGTTCTTTGCTGCCCCTGCCCTGCACGAGTGTGTACCAGCCTCTGAAGATGCAACCCCCATCACTGAAGTGTAACCAAACTCCTCTACGGGGTTCAGGGCGCAGTTTTCCCTCTCCTCCTCCTCTTACTCTTCCCATTTGGATGGTGGGAGGGGAAAGGGCCCCGTCTTGTGTTGCCAGGGCCTCCCTGGAGTGGGGGTCTCCCAGGCAGGGCAAGAAAGAGGAGGTCACGGAGAGGGAGGGGTCAGGCCTATGTAAAAGGAAAAGAGGAAGCAAATCCTTAATTCCCTACCTCTCCCCAGTCCTCTCAATTCCAATGTCCTCTCAGCTCCCTATTCAACTGGAGGAGGCTTAGGTTTAGGGTCTGTGGGGACAGGGGCAGCACATCTGGTGCCAGCTTTTTGTCTTTGGGGGGGTGGGCCAGCTGCTTACAGGACTTAGTCCTCTCCCCGGCCACAGATTTGCCTTTCAGACTCAGTATCTTATTGTGCTTTGGTTTCAATAAATATTTTGATGATGTTTGGGCTGTTTTGAGTAAGTTCTGTTTCTCAGGATGGGGAAGGGAGTCAGGATAGTTGTCCAGCCACCACTTCTCTGGGGCTAGGGAGAGGGCAGTGGAGGTCACTGCAGAATCTCCTCCCCCACCCCCACCCCTTGCTTTAGGGGTTAGCCCCCCAGCCATGCCCCTGCCTTCTCTTAGGGAGCAACTCTGGGAGTGTGGTTACTCAGTGGCCAAGTTTTAGGCTCTGAGATGCCTTGGACCTTGTATCTTAAACCCCTCCTCCCCCAAGCTGTTCTTCAGACACCCAGCTTGGCCAGGCTTCCAAGTCACCACCTGGGGTGGGCTTTCACATATTCACGTACATGCATGCACACATCATATCGATTGGCAAGTAATTGTACAACAGCCAGGTGCTTGGAGTCCAGGGATAAAGAATGAAGCAATCCCTACCCTCAAGGAGCTTATATTCTAACAGGGGAAGACAAGTACATGGAAATATATGCACAGCATAAATACAAAATAAACATGTAGTTAAAGACAAGGTAGTTTGAGGAGGAGGGCACTGGTAGTTAGGGAGAACCCACAAAGGCTTCATGCAGAAGACAATTCTTGAGCTGCATCTTAAAGGAAAAGGGGCTTTGAAGGGGAGGGAGGGAAGGTATGGGGGGGGCGACCTAGGCAAAGAATTGGAAATCGGAAATAGACTGTCAGGGGTGAGGAACAGAGAGAAAGCCAACTTGGCTGGTTCCAAAAAAAAAAAAAAAACCAAAACCCAAACCCAGCAGTGTCCAATGAGGCTGCAATGAAAGATTGGGGTCAAATAGTGCAGGGCTCTGAAAGCTTACCAGAGTTTAGAGTTTATCTTAAAGGCAATAAATAGCAAGTCACTGCAATTGGTTGATAGGGAATCCGTGGCCAGAACTGCACTTAAGGAAAATTACTTTGGTTTGGGAACAATTTGAGGCACAGACTAAGTGACTTGACCAGGGGCACACATGCCACCCTAGTGTCAGGATTTGGATAATTCCAGACTACAAACCCTGCATTATCATTATATGATGCTGTTACTATACATACATAAATAAACCTTAAAGGCCTGCTGTCAGTGCTCTGCCTGGGGAAGAGCACTGGGGGAAATGCAAAGTCCAGTTAAGTCTTAGGTCTCGTGGAGCTTAAACTAGGGGATGCATTAGGCACATAGCCATGATACACCAAGGAGCACTTTCAGGAAGAGATCACTTTTGAGCTGGATTGTAACGGATGGAAGGATTTATTGCAACTCTGCCGGGTTCTGGGGAGGAAGCAAGGTTTGGATTCCCCGCTTATGTCTTTGGTGAGACAGGATGCAGGATGTCCTCAGAAACGGGAAACAGCACCCTGGCAGACCTTCCCCCACAGCCTTGTTAGGATCAAGGATTCAAAGCATAATCATGCTGGTGACAGAAAAGGTGGCCTTTCCCTAACACCCCACGACATACAGTCACTGTCTTCTATGTATCGATAGAGAAGACCAGATGAGTTTCTGAATCCACCATTGTCTGTTCCAGAGTGTCTACACCTCTGAGGCCAGGCTGGGTGTGTGTGTGTGTGTGTGTGTGTGTGTGTGTGTGTGTGAGAGAGAGAGAGAGAGAAGGAGGGAGAGAGACAGGGAGAAAGGTGAGTGACATGCCAACCAGCCCCTCCTTGGAGCCCACCGATGAGGAAAGTCCTAACTCTTGGGGCAGCACATTGCATTTTGAGGCAGTTCTAGTTGAGAGGTTTTTCTTAACATGAGGCTTCAATTTGCTTCTTCATGAGTCCCCTGCCTCCCCACCATTGTTCCTAGTTCTTCTCCCTGGGGCCAAACCAATTCTAATATCTTCCGAAAGCCAAACTTTCAAATCCTGAAAGCTGGTGACATTGTCCAGAACGGTCCCTAGCTCCTCTTGTGACATGACCTTGAAGCCCTTCGCTATCCTCGATGCCTTCCAACTCATCGGCATCCTTCCTAAGTTGTGGCGCCTGGACCCGAGCTAAACACAGTCCTCCAGACGTGGTTAAAATCATCATTTTTCAGATTTGGGAAGGACCTCAGAGGCCATCTAGTCCAACCTACAGCTGAACAAGAACACCAGCTACAGCACCCTTGACCAAAGGCCTCAGCTTGAAAATCTTCACATCACTTCTAGAGGCAGCCCATGCCACATTGGGATAGGCTTTTTCTACCCGTGTGACCCCAAGGGAGTCGCTTCACCCTGTTTGCCTCAGTTTCCTCATCTGTAAAATGAGCCAAAAAAGAAAATGGCAAACCACTTCAGTATCTCTGCCAAGGAAACTCCAAATGGGGTCAAGAAGAGTCAGACACAACTGAAACGAGAACAACAATAGAAGTTAGGACGTTTTCTTGACATCAAGCCTAAATTTGGCTCTTTGAAACATCCTTTTCTTGCTCTTAGTTCTGTCCCTGGAGATCAAACAAAACAAGTCTAATCCCTCTTCCTGTATAACCAGGACAGACGGGAGGGGGTGGGATGGGGTGGGACATCACTTCCTCATTCCGGTGCCTTGAAATTTGATTTTCTTGGGGGCCATGTGACATGGTCTACTAAAAACCCCAGATCTTTTTCAGACCATCTGCTGTTTAGCCATTCTCTCTCTCCCACCTTATCCCCCCCAAGGTGATCCCCCACTTGGTGCTGGCCATTCTGGTTTGGGATAGGGATGAGGATTAGGGAGATATCTTGACTGCCTTGTTCTTGATCCAAGGACTTCTGCCAGATGGAGCCTTTGCCTTGCTTAACTTCTCCTTCCTTCAGGCTTGGGCTTTGCTCGCTCACCCAGCAGCTGTGTTGATGATTCGATCACCGGCCAAACAGAAGATGTAGCCCTAGCCCTCTGTCTTCTCCATCAGTTTGGGGCGGATTCTCAGCTCCATAGTGAAAGAGGGAACCAGCAGGTGCAGCAGGCAGAAGAGAAAGGGGCGGATTTAGCGGGCCGGGAGCCCGCCGGGTCTTCTGCTCCTGTCCTCGGACCCGGCTAGGCTCCGCCGTGTCTCCAGGGCTTTTCCCAGACCAGGTGGTGCCACCTGATGTCCCTGGTCCCATTCACAAAGCTAGCCGCGCTCTCTCCTGCTTCTCTCCCGACAAGGCTGCAGCCTTCCTTCATCCTTGGGACAGAACTATCCTCCCGGACTGAACCCCAGGGCTCGGCCTGAGAGGGAGGGACAGCGGCTGCTCAGGCCGGGACTATGGCAGCTTGAGGCTCTCAGGAGCTGTTGCTTCCTGCAAGGAAGGAAAGAATTAGTAGTCATCAGGCACCAGAAAATGTTTCCTCCCCTCCCCCTCTGTGGAGTTGGGAAGGCATTTAGAGATCGTTTTAGCCCAACCTCTTCCGCTGTTCCCTCTCTCCCTCTACTCCCCACCCCCATCGGTGGCAGAACTAGGACTCGAACTCGTCTCCAAGACCTCAGTCAGGAAGAGAGGATAGGGTGGCTCGGCCGGACAGGTGATGCGAGCTCCTGAATTCGGCCGGAGAACATCCCCATTTTCTGTGCCAGTCCTCGCAGGGACCTCGAACTGTCTGGCTGCGCCTTGGTGTCCTGGCAGGGGAAATGGGCCTAAACCCGGGATTGCAGCCCCGAAGGTTTTCCCTTTGCTCCCTAAATCTGGGCTCTGACGTGGGGGCGGGGCCGGAGCTGCTAATCACAGCCGGGGACCCATCCTCCTGCCGGGAGGCGGGGGCTCTATGTTGCCAATCACCCCCACTGACCAATCATTCGGGCTAGAGGCGGGAGCCCAGCTCCCCCCTCCAGGCCCAACTTCGAGGGATCGGTGTTCCGTGCTCTAGCCCAGCGGACGCCCCGGACGCTCCTGTCCCGGACTTGGACTCCCCCGGGCCCCGCTGCGCTTTCTCCTGCCCCAGACCCTGGCCCCGAGGAGCCGCTGCGGAGCGTTCGCCCCTGCGCCCGCCTCAGCCTCCACCTGACCCTGCCCCCTGGCCTCGACTCCCTCCCTCCGTTGCTGCCCACGCCCCCGGCCGGTCCCTCCCTAGACCCCTGTCCTAGCCCCCGCCCTTACCCTTGTCCCTGCCCCCTCCCTCTCCCCTGCCCTTGCAGGCCCAAGCGCGTTCCCTCCCCTTTAGGGGGATCTCTAAGGATGTCGTGCACGGAGCTGCTGACCATGTGCCTGCTTCGGCCCAAGGCTGCCGCGCGTGAGGCCCCCGCAGCCCCCTCTGCGGTCCCTCCTGCGGCCTTCGCCGGCCTCGGACTCTTCCAGGACGTGAGTGACCCCCTGGTCGGGTAGGGGAGGGGCAGCTGAGAGCTGTGGGCTGAGGGTCGCAGAACTGGGGCGGGGGGAGTGTAGATGTAGGCAGGGGGTGGGGGTGGACTCCGTAGGGTGCCACTGGGCGGAGGGAACAGGCCTAAAACTTACAACACAGGAAGGGCTGTTGAGGGCCGAACTCAGCTAGGTTAGCGGGGATGGGCAGAAGAGCCGGGCACCTAAGGTAGGAGCTGTCCAGAGCTGTCCACAGCCTCCCCCGCTATCAGCCTCCAACCAGATCATTGGGCAGCCAGCTGCTCAAGTGGCTGAAGATGTGATAGCCCTGGATCCTAGATGTGGGTGAGCTCCGAGAGAGGGAGGTGGATGGAGAAGTGCCCATAGCTTGTACCCTGGCGCCATTGTCCCATGCCTGCTGCCCAGTGAATGAGGGTGGAGGGGGCTCTGGGAACTTGAAGCTCCTGTCCCTATCTTTTGCTTTGGTGGGAGCTATGGTGGCTCAGTCCTGTCTCAGAGTGCCTCTTCAAGGATAGCCTGTCTTCTTGGTGTCCTGTTCCCCTCCCCCACTCCTACTGCTTGCCCACTGTTCCCACCTGTACATTGTGAGGAGCTTGTGGTTGGCTCAAGCCCTGCATAGGAACCTTCCTTCTTCCTCTTTACCTTTGTCATCAACACCTAGTCACCTCTTTCTCTGATCCTGCCAAGAAGTGGACTTCTAGGAGAGGGAGACCCCACTTCCCACAGGTCATATCCTTTGATCTTTCCCCAAATATCTCCAACCTGTTCCTTCCCTAATCCCTACTCTAGCTTTAAAGGGCTCTGACCTCTGGGTCAATCTACTCTTTTCCCATGAGTCAGCATCTCTGATGCCTACTGCACTGACCCTCCCCAGGAGAGAGGGGAGTATGATTCTCTCCCCCACTTTCTCCTTCAAGCAGGAAAGTAGCTCTGGTTCTCATGCTGGGAGAGAGGACTGTTCTGTGACCCTGAGCTATTGGCTAAACCTCTCTGAACATGGCTTTCTGTGGTCTCCACAATCCTGGTCCCCAGTATCTCCACCTGGAGCACTAGGAACCTTTAATGGATCTTTGTGGCATTGAGAGGAGTCACTGCCTGAGCCAGTAACCCAGGTTGCCAAGAGGTCAGGGGAGTAGGACCTGAGGCAAGGGCCCCACAGCAGGAGAGAGCCAGCAATAGAAGCCTAACCCTGAGGTCTGTGCAGCCCACCTTCATGCTCTACCTATACACATTCTGGTGTTTCTGTCCCTCTTCTCCTTTGAGCAGCTCCCATGTACAGAGGAAGAAATTGAAGCACCCACAGGGAAGGATGTGTGTGTGGAGTGGGGCAGGAAAGAATAGGATCCTCAAGTCCCCTACCTTCCTCCTCTGCTCTGGCTTAGTAGGGAGCTCTTGGGCATTCTTTCCAGAATTTCTGTGTTCTGACTGGGGCAGTGCCGGCATACTGCTGCTTTGGATACAGAGCATTGCTTGCCCCCCACCCATGGATGCTCTGCCCTCTGCCCCCCCCCAATACTCTGCTTTTTGCTCCTTTCCTTCTACGGGTTGCCCCTTCTCCTCTCTTGGTTGACTCAGAGCTTCCAGGGAGAAAGAAGAATAGAGATTTTGATGGGGAAGCAGAGGGGAAGAAAGTTCAGAGCTCTTCCTAGTCTCCTGTCTGAGGGGAAGCTCTTGCTGGGTGCCCAGGAGGGGGCTGGGGACAGGCCAGAGAGGAAGAAAGGGCATCAGCAGGAGGTCCCTTGCTACAAATAGCACCAGGAGCCTGAGGTTGAGAGTGGGGTGGGGGAGAGATACATTGTATCCTCCCATGTAATTTGGAATCATTCTCTGCTATTCTGATTTCCTAGGGTCTGCAACCAGAATGAGAGTAGGGTCAAAGCCTGGGTCAGCAAAAACATACCATGAGCTATAGACTGGCCATATATTTTGCCCCTTTCAAAGCCCTTCTGTAGAGGTATTCCTTCTCCTTAAGAAAAATCAGCAGCAGTCCCTGGGGAAGCCCAGCAAGTGCCAGTAGCCCCCTTGAATCTGAACTCTCCTCCTCTTGGGGATGAGAGGCTGCCTACTTTTAGTCCTGTGTCCTAAGTACAGGCATGGGTCCATCATGGAGAAGAGGACAAGTCTGGGTCATTGCCGTGGGGGAGGAGAGAGGTCTGAGTCACTGGTGGCATGGAATGGTCTATCTTCTGTAGAGTGTGACAGTCCTTTGGACTGGGAGCTCAGAAGGAGACAGAAAAAGGTAGTTAGCTGATGGGGATGAGGAGACAGTTTAGGGGGATAAGGGCTATTCTAGCTTATTTTTCAGGGACAAGACAGATCTATTTTTTTAGGGGAAGGACATTAAACCTCCCTACACTCCCACCCCTCCACCAACTCTAGATTAAAAAGATTGGGGAGTAAAACATTAATATGGGAGGGTCAGTTGAGTTGTCTGTGTCTAATGTAGGGAGGTAACCCACAAGCCAGGTGCCCAGGCCCGTCTAGTACTGCAGAGTCTCTGGAATACGAGGAGAACCTCCCCTTTCCTCAGCACTGGATAGAACTTGGCAGGACATTGCTGGGCTTTGAGTCCCAGACGTGGTCAGGGAGGGGTGACCCCCAGGGTGTAAATAAATATTTGATTTAGAATCATAACTTTAGAGGGGATCTTCCAGTTTATTTAGTCCAAGCCCCTCATTTTACAGATGAGGAAACTGAGGTCAAGAGATGAAGTGGGATCTCCCTCTACCCAAGGTCACACAAGTAATGAGTAACAATTTGGAGCTAGAATTTGAATCCAGAACCTCCAGCTCTAAATTCAGTTCTCCTCTTTCTGAATTCTGAGTAGCCTATTGGCTGGGAGTATAAGACCAAAAGACAGGATTATTGGGCCTGAGGACATAGTTGTCAAAGGATGCCTCTTGTCCACTGTTAGATGTAGGGACTTAAGCCTAGGTTAAGAGCCATTCTTATGCCAGGTGGGCTCCCTGAGGGAGGAACTGTCCTGCATCGGCTGCGGATTGTTGGGAGGTACCCTGTTGCTAGGCCCAGAGAGGCCACTCAGGATGTACATGTTCCTTCTAATGTTTCCTTTCAGGTTTTCCGTCGAGCAGATAAGAATGGTGAGCATAGCCCCAGTGGAAAGGGATCGGGGAGTTGAGGAAGACCCACGTCTGACAGTACCTTGGTGGGGGAGGCTGTACAGAGACTAGGGCTGGGAAGCCAGACAGGAGAAGATGAATTGGGAAAGAAATTGGGAAGTATGCGAAAACTTGGCTGACCTGCCCCAAAGCCCTTGCAGACCCTCCCCTCTTTTTCCCCTCCCAAAGAGCTTTGGTTAGATGCCTCCTGATAACCTCTGGGATATCTCTATCTGTCCTTGTCCAAGGTAGCCCCTGTTTCTCATGGATTCCAGCATCCTCCCTTCAATCCCTAGGCCCCTGGTCCCAGCTCAGATCCTTTCCCCTCACCACAAACAACTGACTAGCCTACCCTCCAGAACTGCCAGACTCCCTCTGACCTTTCATGGCAGGGCTCCCTCTGTCTCTGTATGGGCCGATGGTGGCTGGAGAATGACCTGATGTTGGCTGGACAGGAGAGTTCCATCTCTCTGCTCCCTGCCCCCTGCCAGTCTGTTGGAAAGAGTGGGTTAATGGGGACATTCTGAAAGGCCTGACAACCCCCATCCCCAAAGTCTAACTGTTTCTGTGTCTCCCACTTCTCTGTCCTCTATAGGGGCTGGGGCTTGGATTCTGAGCTAGGATTCTGACTTCTCCTTTCTGTATTCCCACAGATGATGGGAAGCTGTCCTTTGAGGAATTCCAGAATTATTTTGCAGATGGGATTCTCAGTTCTGGGGAACTCCGAGAGCTATTCAGCAGCATTGACCAGCGTTATTCAGAGTAAGTGTGTGTCAGGATGTGGGCTCTGAAAAAAATGATGGTTGGTGGGAGGGGAAGGTTGTGTCCTGGGTACGGTGTAGGGGCAAGGGTGGTGGGCAAATCCCTTTACTTCCTTGGGCCTCAGTTTCCTTATATGTACAGTAAGGCAGTATAAGCTCCCTTCCAGGCCTGACATTCTATAGTTCTATGATACAAAGGAGAAAACAGGATCAGAGAGGGGACTTGTTTTGTCCGAGATCGCATAAGTTCTTGGCAGAGCTGGACATTGAACTGGTTCTCTTCCTAGTAGACTATGCTGCTGCCTTGAAATGCCCAGCATTAATCTCTATAGCTCGTGCCCTGCCAGAGAGTTGTAGAGTATCTGCTGGGTAAGCCCTTCTAAGTTCTTCTTTGTCCAGGGGAAGAAGTTGTCCTCTGCAATTTCTGGGCTTTCCCCCCTTGGCTCTAGACACTGGGTTCTAAGGTGGAGGAGGCTTCTGGGGTGAGGGCTGGGGATGGGAATGGGGCTGGGGCCATGGGGTGGGCCCCAGTTGGAGTGGGGCGATGGGTCATCGGGTCACCGGTCCTAATTTTCCTACCTCCCTCCTGCTCTGTTCAGCAGATGCTCCTTGAAAGAGAGTGGTGACTCACTCACACCCTTCGTTACCAGCTCAGTGCTAATTATGGTTAATGAGCATTTGAGAATAACGAGGGGCAGCTGGCAGAAGCTGATCGTGAGCTGAGAGCTGAGCTGAGCTCCATGAGGAGTCCCAGGGGGGTCCCACCCTCACAGTCTTGGGAGAGAAGGTGTCTCCCAAGGCCAAGGGGCTATAGGGTTGAGGAGACACAGACTGTTCAAATGGAGCTGAGGCTAGGTGTAAGGGACAGGGTTAGTCCGACTGGGGATTACCTCTAGGCTTCAAGGCCAGGTTGAGTTGCTGGTCTAGCCTCCTCCCCCACTCCTCCTCCAGACACACTTTGAGCAGCTCAGCTCCTGCCTGCTGGGATGAATCCAAGCTAGGGTCTCAAAATAGCCTGGAGATGAACCAGGCTTCCTCCTCTGCACCCCTCCACTTTCCACCAGCACCAACCAGGCCCGGCCCAAGGTAGAGGAGTGGGCTTATTGCCCAATTCCCATCCCATTGAGGGGTGGGTAGAAGGACAGAGCTACCCATGCCAGGACAGGCCTCATATGAGAGACACCTAGGCTCATCAGCGTGATCTTAGACAGACGTGGGTCAGGTTGCCTGGCCTCCCCCTCAAGTCCTTCTAGGTTTGGGCAGTGGGATCTATACCCCTATCCTCTAATCCAGGAGAGCTTCTGACTGTTGTATTTATCCTAACCGTAAAATAGGTAGGGCCTGGCTTTGGGATGGTCCCTGAGCTCCCTCTCATACCAAGTCACATATTAGGGTGGGGTAGAGGAAATGAGGGTTTTTTCCCTTTTCCAGGAAAGAGTGATATGGCTTCTGGCTTCTAAGGGGCTTTGAGGGACAGGACCTTAGGGGAATCTACTCTGGGTAGGAATGGGATCTTGAGATATGTAGGGAGACTGAGGTTTGGGAAGGGGAATGAGTGGTGCTTGATGGCACTTGGGGAGGCAGGGGATGAGGAGGAGAGGGCATGGGCTGGAATGATACCGTGAGCCTGAAAGAGAGTCAACACCCAGGAGTGGCATAAAAGGTTTCCCAGGATGCTATGCCACTCTGTACATGCATGCACACATATACACATATGAGAACATATGTGTACAAAATTGGGCACATATGCCTCTGGAAGCTGGCTTTTAGTCAGTCCTATCCCCTCGAGTCTCTGGAGCCCATTCCTGGTGGGTGTTAAGCTTCTATTCCTGTGTGGCACTGAGCTAGTCCAGGAGGGACCCGGGATGGTGGCTGCAGATTGACACCTCCCTCTGGCCTCTGTTAGGAAATGCATTGGAGGAGGGTCCTTGCCGGGGGCTCCGGAGCTGCAAAGCCCCTAATCAGCAGGTTCCCCCATGCTATTTTTGTAGCAGCCACTGCTTGGATGTCAAACACTGTCTAACAAGCCCTGATTTCTCTTTTCCCTGCAGCAATCTGGAAACCGAAAAGCTTTGCGGTAAGTTGGTGCCAGATCTCGGATGGGTCTGCCTCTGCCCTGATGTATATTTATATATATTTGTATGAATTCATATATACTCTATGTCTCTTTGGGGTGGTGGTACATAAGGGCTGCCCGGTCACTCTAGCAGCCCAAAACCAGTGGCCTTGGAGTCTGGCTCCTAAGAAATAGTCCTGCTTAGGACTTAAGGAACTCTGAATTGAAGGGGATAGGACTTCATAACTGACAGGGATGGAGAAAGACAGTTCAGGGAGAGGGAGGTTATTATAGCTCTTTGAGATGTGGTGCTATTTGTTAAGACATGAAGGGGAGCCATTTGTTCAGGTCTTGCCTTTTTCTCTTCCCCCTTAGGGGGAATCAGGAAGGAGAGTATTGTCTTTTTTTTGAAGGGAAAAGGCAGGGCAATTGGGGAGTCAGGGGACTTGCCCAAGGTCACACAGCTAGTAAGTATGTCAAGTGTTTGAGGCCGGATTTGAACTCAGGTCCTCCTGACTCCAGGGCCAGTGCCCTACTCACTGCTCCGCCTACCCGCCCCAGGAGAGTATTATCTTGGCAGGGTCAGTTGTACAAGGGTAATCCACAATCCAGACCTCTCTAGTTCTGAGACTTTTGGTTCAGAGGGGAAGGCCCTTCCCTTTCCCCACCGCTGAATAGAGCTTGGCAGGACATTTTGGCGCCCTGAGTCCCAGGCGCAGCCCAGGAGGGAGGTGGCCCTAGACCTCCCTGTCCTATCCCTTGTAATCCAGCTTTCCTCCAGTTCTCTGCATCTTGTCCTTCCAAGGGCTACTTTGATCAAAGAAGTCTGGGGCCTCCCCATTTGTCCTTACCCCATCTCTGCCTGGGGCTTTCTCATCAGCCTCCCCTTGGGTCTCCTTGTTCCCAGGCCCCGAGACTACACCACTGACCAGACAGATGGGGACATTGGGGAGGTTAGCCAGGTAGATGACCCGGGCAGGGAGGGCCCTGGCAGACATACCATAGTGAGTGTGCTCAGTCAGCTTTTCCTATATTTCTCTCCACCCCAACCCTAGACTATTTCTCAGAGCACCTGGGTGCATACAGACCTGTGCTGGCTGCCCTGGAGGCCCTAAACAGTGCAGTGCTTGCTGCCATGGATGCCACCAAGCTGGTGAGTGGGAACTTGGCTTTTAAGACCTCCTGAGCACTCTGCTCCCTGCGTCTCTGTGGCTGGAGGGCAGGGGAGGTGGGGAAGTTGGGAGAAGCAGCCAGATCTGAGGGATAAGCTCACTACAAGCACAGAGGGTCATCTGTGCCAACACATTATCTGTTCTTAGGTACACATATATGCACACACCTAGATAAACAAATTTATGCAAACATATGTGCAGAGACACTCATGGATTCTGCTCTTCCCTTACCCACTCTCTTTACTGCTAGTAGAAATTATATGTGGGTGTTATTGGTGTTACCCAGGTGTATGAGTATGAATGTGTTACCGTATGTTAAGTATGACTGTATGTCACTGAGGAAGAGTTGGGGAACTATAACCTGAGAGCCGTTTCCCTGGTTGGGGACAGAAACAAGGACTTGGTCTATATGGAAGGAGGCTTGCCAAGGCAGATACAAGACTACACAGATAAGCAGGAGGCCCCGACTCTCAGAGTTTGTGGGAAGGAATTAGGCCTATAGTTGGCAGCTAGTTAGGTCAGCAGGGCAGACTTTCAGAGGACAGAATGATGGGGTCCAAGCCTGTGAATAAATGGCAACGTGTAGTGGAAAGGTCCAGGGGCCACTCGGCACCAACAGTGCTGAGTTTTGATTTTGCCTTATTTGACTGATTGATAGAGTTTGATCTCAACTCAGAAGACCTGGGTTTGAATCCTGACTCTACCCTTACTACCTAGGGTGACCCTGGGCAAGTTACTTCACCTGTCTAGGCTTCAGTTCCTTCATCTTTAAAATGAGGGGTTTGTTTAGATGACTGTTAAGGTCTCTTCCAGCTCTAAAACTATGACCTTGTGATCTTCCTTCCATTATCTTGAAGAAAATCCTCTTGAAACCCCCCCTCCCCCTGCCCCCCGCGTGTGTGTGCGTGTGTGTGTATACGTGTACCTGGGGAAGCTAAGGGAGGCAAGAGGAGAGAGGGGAGGAGGGAAGAGGAGGCAGCATCTGGGTTGGGCAGGGGAGACCACAACAGGACAAGACTGTTCAGGGATTCTCTAAGCAGAGAGAAGAGGAAGGAGGAAGCCTGGGGGGATGGATCTGGCCAGACTGCCTTCTTCCTATCCTGCCTTGGCCCATTTTCCTAGTATCTCACTTTAAGACAACCCAGCTTTAAAAAAAAACCACCCAAATGGCGGTGGTTCTTCACATTACCAGTGTTTCCCCAGGTTTTATTACATGATTCAGTTTGAATGATTTTGGTTCCACTCCTTGTGAACACTGCTCATACTCTGGCACATTTATTTACATGTATCTATCAGCCCACTCTCACATATAGATACCCACAGATATGTCCATTCCCAAGTGCTTCCACTCCCACAGGTATATGCAGTCATAGCTGAACTATCAGCAATCATGCATCCTCACAACCACACAGATCTTGTTCTCACAGAGAGCCTGTTTAGGAGGGAATAACCCGGCCAGGACATGCCCCAGATGGCTGCCTTCCCTGGCTCTGTGATCACCATCTGGAGTCAAGGAGTTACCCTGCCCAGGATCAGAGGTTGTACCCCTAGATAGCTATCTGCCCTCCAGGGAAGAGAAATGGCTCTGTTTCCAGGGTCTTCTGTGGGCCTCCTAAATGTCTTTAGGGGCATTCCAAGCATCAGGTTCAGATATGGTCCCTTTTATACCCCATTTTATTCAATCAAATACTGTGTGCATGCAGCCCACACCTCATTCCTCGCACATAGCATGTGTTACCCATAGTCGATGGAAGGAGTGGAGTGAGCCAGCCATAGAGCCTCCCACCGAGGCTGCCAGGCCCTGCTCAGGCATGGCCATTAACTGTGGATGCAACACTGTCCCTGAGGTCACTGATGGCCACTGTTGCTGCTTCTGGCACAGAGCCTTCAGTTCCAGCCTCATCCTCTCAGGGAAACCAGGAAAGAGCATGGAGCCCCTTGCCACTAGCACATTGGCCGCCAACTTGAGCCAGATAGTTTCTGGCACTGCCTACAGGGCCTGGAAAGCCAGACTGGATAGGCCTAGAGAGCTGTAGCCTAGCATGCTCAGCCGGAACAAGAGTTTGGGGCAGCGGAAGCACTCATCAGTCAGGATCACTGGGCAGCCGTCAGCTGTGCGGAAGCACGCCGAGGGCAGTCAGGGTATAGGGGTGCGCAGGTCTGCCTCGTAATCTAGCGAGACGTAGCAGCATCGCTTCTTTAGCACTGTGACGGTGCGCTGGGAGAGGGCTTGCAGCCTTGGGTCAGGACAGGCCTCCAGCAACAGTCCATGAAAATATTTAGAGAGGGCAGCCCCGGCCACATCAAGTCAGAATGCAGCCTTATGCCAAGTGTAGCCAGTGTAGATGGGTGTAGCATGGCACACCCCTGCCCCAGCTTCTACTGCCAGCCCACTGAGGCTCCCCCTGGAGCATAGAGCCAGCAGACCTGTGCTGGCTATGTGAAAAGCTGGCACTGAGAAAGTCTCAAACATCAGCCCAGCCGCCTTCTCCCGATTCTTGGGTGGCCTGGTGGGTGAGTCGCTCATGAGGACGGGCCAGTTTTTAGAGCTGATCTTCAGGCCACAAACAAAGAGATGGCGCCACAAGCTCTCCATGTATTCCCAGTCCCACAATCCCATGTTTCAAGGGGCGACTTCTGCCTGGCACTGTGCTCAAGGCATCCAGGCTACAAGGCGTACTCCTCATGGCTGTAGCACAGTTGGGCAAGCAGCTGGCAGTCTTCATGATATATCAGGGCTTTTCCTCCCCAGCAAAACCCACCTTGGTGAAGCCACCACCATTGTCAATGATCATGGCTATCCTGCCCATGGCTGCAGGCCAGTGGCCCTCCAGTGAAAGGTCTGCTCCCTTGCTGCTCAGAATAGCTGCCCTCTGGGACTCCACCCTTTCTCTGGGAGGCTCCAGCCCTTCGACACCTAGCTATAGTTACAGTATTTACTAAGCGCCCACTACTACGTGCAGGGGGCAGCTAGACAGCACAATGGATAGAGTGCCAGGCCCAGAGTCAGGAAGGCCCGAGTTCAAATTTGACCTCAGACACTTACTAGCTATGTGACCCTGGGCGAGTCATTTAATCTTGTTTACCTCCATTTCCTCATTTGTAAAATGAGTCGGAGAAGGAAATGGCAAACCACTCCAGTATCTTTTGCCAAGAAAACCCCAGATGCAGTCATGAAGACAATTGAAAAAATCGAAATGGAAAATTGAAAAAATTTGAAAAAAATGACTCGACAGCAACAACTGTGTGCAGAGTATTATGCTGGGAGTGAAGGAGGTACAAAGCTTATTTAAGACAGGGTCCCTGCCCTTGGGAGGATTACAGTCTAGGGTGAGGATAAGAGGCCTCCAAAGGTAGCTCTGTCACGTACAGGATTATGCAACAAGCTCCTGAGAGAAGAGAGGAAGAACGAGGGAAGGCTATACACAAGAGGTGTTATGTGCGCGGGACTTTACAGGAGGGCCAGGGATTCACCAAAGAGAAGTAGCGCCAGTCCTGAGGCCTAGGGCAGTGCCAGGGAAGAGGCGAAGTGAGAGGGAAGGGCTAGGAGAGTTGGCTACTTTGGCTGGAGAGCATAGAGGGGAGTAATGAGGGTTAAGGCTGGAAAGGCAGGGCTCTGAATGCCAACAAAGAAGAGTTTGATCTAAAGATCTGTGAGAAAAAGAGTAATACAACCAGATCTACATCATGGATATTGGCCTGGGAGGAGGAGAGAGAAAAATGGAAGGGAGCCCTGCAAAGAAGCTATCACAATAGTCTGAGTGAGTATTAATGAAAACCTTTGTAGGACGGCAGCGATGGGACTACAGAGGAGAGGACATAAGAGATGCCACAGACATGGAGTCCACAAAGCTTGGTGGACTGACAGGATGTGGGTGATTAAAGAGAGAAAAGGATCAAAGGTCACACCTCAAGTTTTTCAGACATGGGGAATGCGTAGATAGTGGTGCTACAAACAGAAATAGTGATGTTAGATGGAAGATTGGATAGAAGGGGATGGTTTGGGAAGTGTTGAGTTTGACAGGTTGATGGGACATCCAGGTAAAGGATTATTCTGATAAGGAGAGGGCTAGGTCGCTCAGTAGATAGAGCAGTAGCCTGGAGTCAGGAAGACCTGAGTTCAAATTCAACCTCAGATACTTACTGGCTGTGTGACCCTGGGGCAAGTCACTTAACCCTGCTTGCCTCAGTTCCTTCATCTATAAAATGATCTGGAGAGGAAAATGGCAAACCACTCCAGTGTCTTTGCCAACAAAACCCCATGGCCAGCATTGATGTGTTATGGTTCAGGGAGGTCTCAAAGAGTTAGACATGACTGAACAACAACCCAGAGTTGCAGATCTGGAGCTTAGGAAAAAAGGTTGGGGCTGAAAATATAAATTAGGAAGCCATCTTGCATGGAATGAAAGCTCCTTGAGGGTGTGAAGTGTTTTCCTTTTGGCCTTGTGTCTCTAGCTCGTAGCAGAGTGCCTGGTACATAGGAAGCACTTGACAAAGCTTGATTATTTATGGAGGGCATAAGACTGCCAATGGAGAGAGAAGGGGAGGAGAGGGGAGGGGAGAGGAGAGGAGAGGAAGGAGAGGAGGGGAGGGTAGAGGAGAGGAGGGGAGGGGAGGGGAGAGGAGAGGAGAAGAAAGGAGAGGAGGGGAAGGGAAGGGAGAGGAGGGGAGAGGTGTAAGAATGGCGTAGAGGAACACAGGTGTTTGACTCCATAATAAAGGGATATTTTGGAGAATAAGAGCCATCCAGGAAGACTGAAGAGGAAGTGGAATTAGACAAGGAAGAGAACCGAGAGACTGTGGTGTCTGCCAAAGCCTAGGAAGGAAAGCAAATCCAATGGGTGAGGAGTTGATAATGTCAAAAGCTGCAGAGAGGTTAGGGACGATGGCGACTGGGAGAATGAGACTGCAGACTGTATGGAGAAAAGAGGAACCAGAAGTCATGGTTTCTTAATTTCACACCTGACATTACCTGTGTAACCTTAACCTCAGTGGGCCTCAGTTTCCTTATCTATAAGCTGAAGGGGTTGGACTAGGTCCTTGCTAGCCCTAAATCCATAACCCTGTGATTCGGTGATTATGGAAAGTCTCTGGTGACGTAGGAGAGAACAATTCCAGTTGGGGGATGAGGGGCTGAAGCCAGATTGCAGAAGCTGGGATAAAGGGCCAGGCAAAGTTCGGATAAGGACAAAGATGGAGGGGCCAGAATATTCTGGGTAGAGCCCAGAGGACAATGTGAAGACAAAATTGCTAGGGGCTGGTCACATCAATCGCTCCCTTCTGTGAACCAGCCAAGGAAATGAGGCGCCCTGAGCTATTATGTACCTTTCTATTTGGTCCCTAGGGCCTGAGCAGCCCCTAGCCCTCACTCCTGCTGCTTTTTCCTGCCTCATGCCATTGGTGTTTAGTTGTTTTTAATTGTGTCTGATTCTTTGTGACTCCATTTGGGGTTTTTCTTGGCAAAGATACTGGAGTGGTTTGCCATTTCCTTCTCCAGCTAATTTTACAGATGAGGAAACTGAGGCAAACAGGGTTAAGTGACTTGCCCAGGGTCACACAGCTAGTAGGTGTCAGAGGGTAGATTTGAACTCAGGGAGATGAGTCTTCCTGATTCCAGGCCTGGAATCCTATTCACTGCACCACCTAACTGCCTTTCTGTTATAGCTTTGCCTATATATATACTTACATTGTCTGGGTTGGGACCTGTCCAAGGCTCAGGATCCTCACACCCTTCCCTTTTGTTCTTACCCTTTTCCCCTCCCAGTCAAGGTGCCTCTGGCAGATAATAATCTGAGGGAAAGAGGGAGGGAATGGCAACAGCCAAAGGGATTATGGCTTCAAAGGCTGGGCTAGGCCCATCAGAATCCACCCCCCTTTACCATCTCTATAGACCCCCATACCCCAACACCACATTCTCATTCTACTCTAGCCCATCCTCCTTGCCTATCCAGAGAGGCTATGTGGCTTGCTCAGGAGCACCCTGGAAAGGTAAACCTGATGGTGGTCTCATTGGTGGGAGCCAGGTGAATTCCAGTGGTGGAGACAGGAGGTAAATGTGACATGGTGCCTGAAGATCAGGGAAGGCCGGGCATTGAACAAAAAATAAGATTTACGTTCATTTCAAGAGAGGACTTTGGGCTGCAGCGGTCAGTTAAAGCTGAAGGATGGATAGGACTTATGCAAATTGGGCCAGAGAAGGCCTTTCAGGGAAAGGAATGATGTCAGTGAGGGTGGGGGGATTAGAAAGTAGAGGCCTTGCTTGGGGAGACAGTGAGGATCCTGGTTTAGCTAAAGTGCAAGGGGAGCAGCAGGAGATAAAACCAATTGTGGAGAGCCTCAAACGTCAGATTGTGATGAGTTTGGGTTTTATCATAGAGGCAATAGGGAAGCAATGGTCAGACATAGGTATTAGGAAAGTTATTTTGGCAGCGTGTAAACGATGAATCGGTGAGACTAGACTGGGGCAAAGGGGCTTATGGGGAGGCTGCTTGAATGGTATAAACGAGAAAAGAGAGGGCTTGACCTGGGTGGCGAGGGTGGAAAAAGAGAGAAGCCATACTTATATTGTCCAGGTAGAATTGATAGGACCTGGTGATTGATTGGATTTATTGTTTGTTGTGGATTCAGTTGTGCCCGACTCTTCGTGACCCCATTTGGGGTCTTCGTGGCAGAGATATTGGAGTGGTTTACCACTTTCTTCTCCAGTTTACTTTACAGATGAGGAAACTGAGGCCAACAGGGTGAAGTGACTTGCTTAGGGTCACACAGCTAGTAAGTGCCTGATGTCGGATTTGAATTCAAGATGAATCTTCCTGACACCAGGCCTGGTACTCTATACACAACACCACTAAGTGGCCCTAATTTCTCAGCAATTTTCCTGAAAAGCATTAAGCATAAGCCTTGGGAATATGGAGGCTTGGATTCTCATCCCAGTTTGCCACTAACTCCCAGGCAGTGGAATATTCTTTTCTTCTCTCTGTGCCTCAAGTTTCCCAATTTGTGAAATGAAAGGGTTGGACTATATAAGTCTCCAAGGTCCTTGTACAAGAGAGGAAACAGTGGGAAAAAAAGAGGTTGATTTGGGGTCAGGAGATCTGGGTTCAGATCTTGGCTCAGTTCCTTAGCACTTGTGCTATCTTGGGCAAGTCATTATCTTTCTGAATCAGTTTCCTCATCTGTAAAATGAAGGAGTTGGAACGGATGACATGGAAGCTTTACACCTGTGATCCTAAGATTTCCAGGCTCTGTGTCTTGACCCCCTCTCTTCACCTAACTCTGGCAGGGAGGTAGAGAGGGAATGAGCAGCAGTCACCCCTTGTCCCAGCCCACCCCATCTCCATGTTTTTATTGCCACAGGCCCCACACTGAGGCAGGGGCTGCCTCCAAGGGTCCCAGTGCAGGGACACACCAGCCTTTGCTAGTTGCCTGAATGCTCCATATTGTCCTGACTGCCCTGCTCAGACTCAGCACTAGAAGCAGGTCCTGTGCCGGCTCCTCTGTGGATGTGGCTGGTCCTCCACCTCACCCTCAGCCTCATTCTCAGCCAGCAGACGGGTATGCGGGTGCTGCCAGGCCTGGGCACTCTTGGAAGTCATCTACTCCCCACCACTCATCCTGGAGGCGGGCATCCAGTAGTAGCAGGAATACAAATATCTTCTTCATCTCAGGAGCTCGAGAGCTGTCCCGGCAATCTGTCCCATCACCTGCACCTCTCAATGAGGAGGCTGCTGGCATTGCTGTTGCCCCAGCCTTGTCCTTGGGACTACCAGCTCGGGATCCAGGGGGCATGCAGGTCTCTGCCAGTTGGTTCCTCTTAGCCAAGGGCAGGAGCAGCACAATCTTGGGCTGTGGAGAAGGTACAGTAAAGCTCATGAAACTTTCTTGCTTCCAGCAGAGGCTGGGTCCCCTTCCTATTTTGCTGAGGGAAAAAACTGAAGGCCAGAACCCAAAAGGACCTAGGGCTTCATGTGGCTGGTTTCTGGTACATTCCTAAGATTTCTGTCCTCTTTATCCCTGGGCAGAGAGGGATTCACTAGCCTTGAGACAGGAAGAGAAAGGACCAGTCCATGGGGGCAGACCGTGGTCCCACTGTGCTCTTCCCTGCTTATGAGCTAGGGGCTCAGAGCACAAAATTTCCATCTTCAGGTCAGGCTTGGAAAGGCACCAGGAACCAAGAGCTAGGGGTGTCCTCTAGCCTCCCCCAGCAGGTCAGTGGGCTGGGTCTCTCCCAGACACTCACACTTGACTTTCTCTTCAAGAAGGGCTTCTTCTTCTTGGCCTTTTCCATGTCTGGGGGTTTCTCCTTCCATCCTTGCTTGGGAGCATTGGTTTTCTTTCGGGAGCTTGGGTAGCAGCTGTGGCTTTGGCTCCCTGTGTGCTCACATTATGGTCCAGGACCCATCCTGAGCCTTGCCTTGCCCTCTGTATTCCTCCTCCAACAACCTGGGTAGAGGATATTGTGACCTCACTAGGCACGACCTCATCAGGACCGTCTAGAGCTCTCTTCCCATTTTTTGTCTTTTCTTCACAAAGATCTTTACTCTGGATGGAGATTTAGAAAGGCTCAGGCTCTTCTAGCTATACCACTGATATAATCTTGGGCAAATCCCTTTCTTACTCCAAATCTCCATTTCTCCTTCTGTAAAATGACAGTGTTTATTAGATAATCTTTAAACTTCCTTTTGGGTCTTAGTCTAGTTTTAAGAATGTATTTTCTTTTTTTCCAATTACATGTAAACAATTTTTAATATTCTTTTTTAAAATTTTGATCTCCAAATTCTTTCCCTTCCTCCCTCCCCCCTCATTGAGAAGACAAACAATTTGATTTAGATCATACATATGCAGTCGTGCAGAACATATTTCCATAAGCTATTCACATCCAGAGAAAGAATCACGGAGTCTGAATGCAGATTGAGGCAAACTATTTGCTCTCTCTCTTTTTTTTGTCCTTTTTTGGTTTTGTTTCTTCTTCCTCATGATTCATTCCATTGGTCATAATTCTTCTTTACAACTTGACTGTCATGTAAATAAGTTTAATGTGAAGGTATATGTAGAACCTATATCAGATTACATGTCTTCTTGGAGAGGGAGGGGGGGAAAATTTGGAACTCAAAAACTTGTGGAACTGAGTGTTGTAAACTAAAAATAAAAAATAAATTAAAAATATATATATTTCCGTATTAGTCATCTTGTGAAAGAAAACACAGACAAAAAAACCCAAGAAAAATAAAGTTAGTGAAAAAAAATATGCTTCACTCTACATTCAAAGTTCATTAGTTCTTTCTCTGGATGTGGATAACATTTTGTATCATGAGTCCTTTGGAAATATTTTGGGTCATTGTATTGCTGAAAATAGTTAATCTTTCACAGTTGATTATCATAACAATATTTCTGTTACTGTGTACAGTGTTTCCCTGGTTCTGCTCGTTTCACTTTGCATCAGTTCATGTATGTCTTTACAGGTTTTTCTGAAAGCATCCTGCTCATTTCTTATAGCACAATAGTATTCCATCACAATCATAAACCACAGCTTGTTCAGCCGTTCCCTAGTTGATGGGCATTTCCTTAATTTCTAATTCTTTGCCACTACAAAAAGAGCTGATATAAATATTTTTGTACATGTGGGTGCTTTTCCTTTTTTTAAAATCTCCTTAGGATACAGACATAGTAGTGGTATTGCTAGGTCAATGAGTATGCATGGTTTTATAGTCCTTTGGGCATAGTTCCAAATTGCTCTCCAGAATGGTTGGATCAGTTTACAACTCCACCAAAAATGCATTAATGTCCCAATTTTCCCACATCCCCTCCAGCATTTGTCGTTTTCCTTTTCTGTCATGTTAGCCCATCTGATAGGTATGAGGAGGCAACTTAGAGATTTTTTTCCCTCTTATCAATAGTGATTTCAAGCATTTTTTTCATATGACTAGAGATAGCTCTGATTTCTTCTTCTGAAAATTGCCTATTCATATCCTTTGACCATTTATTAATTGGAGAATGACTCATATTCTTATAAATTTGATTCAGTTCTCTGTATATTTGAGAAATGAGGCATTTATCAAAGAAACTTGCTGTAAAACCTACCACTCCACCCCACTCCATGCCCTGCCCAGTTTTCTAGTTTCCTTCTAATTGTGTCTGCATTGGTTTTGGCTATGCAAACCCTTTTTCATTTAATGTAATCAAAATTATTCATTTTATATCCCTTAATGTTCTCTATATCTTGTTTGGTCAAAAATTCTTCCCTTATCCATAGATCTGACAGGCGCATTTTTTTCACACTCCACTAGTTTGCTTATGATATCACCCTTTATGTCTATACAACTTATCCATTTTGACTTTATCTTGGTATACAGTGTGAGATGTTGGTCTATACCTAATTTCTGCCAGTTTCCCCAGCAATTTTGTCAAATGTTGAGCTCTTACCCCAAGACCTTGGTTCTCTGGATTGATTAGACACTAGGTTATTATGATCCTTTACTCCACTATATTGTGTGCCTGTTCTATTCCACTGACCCACTACTCTATTTCTTAGTCAGTACAAGATTGTTTTGATGACTGTCACGTTGTAATACAGTTTAAGATCTGGTACTGCTGGGCCACCTTCCTTCGTTTTTTTTTTCCATTGATTCCCTTAATCCTTGACCTTTTCTTCTTCCAGATACATTTTTTATTATTTTTTTCTACCTCCATAAAATATTTTTTAGTAGTTTGATTGGTATGGAATCGAATAAGTAAATAAATTTAGGTAAAATTGTCATTTTTATCACATTGGCTCCATCTACTCATAAGCAATGAATATTTTTCCAGCAGCTTAGATCCAACTTTATCTGTGTGAAAAATGTTTTGTAATTGTGTTCAGATAGTTCTTGGGTTTGTCTTGGCAGTATTTTAATATTGTCTGCAGTTATTTTAAATGGAATTTTTCTATCTCTTGCTGTTGGATATATACATATATACAATATAATATTCCATTATACTTACCTAAATATCATTTGGACATCTATTATGTGCAGGACTTTGTTGACAATAAAGAGAAATGCTGATAATTTATGTGGGTTTATTTTATATCCTGAAACTTTGCTAAAGTTGTTAATTACTTCAACTAGCTAAAAAATATTTTTGATGCCTTTTTTCTTTACTACATCACAGTCCTTCCAGTCTCTCCCTCCAGACTCAAGTTAAGTCAGCCAGTATTTATTAAATGGTAACATTGTGTGGGCACTGGGCTAAGCTCTTAGGTTACAAACAGGAGCAGAAAGGTAGTCCCTGCCCTCAAGGAACTTGCCTTCTAATGAGGAAAAGTAACAGAGAAAAGGAAGCTGAAAAACAAAGATGAGGGGAAGGGAAAGGCAAGAGAAAGGGGGTCTGGTAGAGAAAGCCCAGAGAATCAGGATTTGAGGCTGGAGAGGAAGGAAGAGCTCATTGGTCTGAATGTTCTCCTTAAAATGGAGGTTCTGGGAAGAACTAGCCAATGGAAGAAGGGTCTGAAGAGATGGAGTGTTCTTCCGGGGTAAAGAAGTTTCTGTGGCATGGTAGAGAAAGTCTAGAGAGTTAGAAGCGGACGTGGAGAGGGATGAAGGCTGAACTCTCCCTTGTGATAAAGAAAAACAATTATGGGAAAACACCAATGCAGGAACTGAGTCTGACAATGTATGCAGTATTCATCCTAAAAGCCCCTCACTTCTATGCCATGAGGAAATATGCTTTTATTGTATATAGCCAGGGATTTCATTGGTTTTTCCATTACTTGAAGTTTCCAGTGGTCTTCTCATTTATATTTTTTGTAGCCTTTCTATATATTGTTTTCTTGATTCTGCTCATGTTTTTTCATCATCAGTTTTTCAGAATCTTTCTGTCTCTGAATCTTTCCAATTCATCATTTTTTTCTTCTTGTTAAATTGTTTTAACCATGTTTGATTGTGACCCCATTTGGGGTTCTCTTGGCAAAGATACTGGAGTGGTTTGCCATTTTCTTCTCCAGCTCATGTTACAGATGAGGAAACTGAGACAAACAGGTTTAAGAGACTTGCCTGTGGTATCACAGCTAGTAAGTGTCTGAGGCTGGATTTGAACTCAGGTCTTCCTGACTCCAGGCCTGGTGCTCTATCTACTGCACCATCTAGTTGCCCTCATTATTTCGTACTGTACAATAATATTCCATTATGTTCACCTAAGTATCAATTGGGTGTTTATTATGTGCAAGGCCTTGGGCTGGGTATTTTATGTGTGTGTGTGTGTGGTGTAGGAGAATAGGACTGTATGTTCTTGGGAGGGAGAAACAGTTTTGTGTTTAAGGAGGCAGATTCAATATTTTAGGAGATAGTGAAAATGTATATGGAGACATTGAGAGGAGCACAGGGCTTGGCCCAATAGAATATTCCTTGAAGGCAAGGACAAGTACCTAGTTGGCATTGTGGGTAGGGTATTGGACTTGGAGTCTGGAAGACCTGAGTTCAAATTCTGCCTCCAATACTTGATAGCTTTCTGACCCTAGATGAGTTACTCAACTTCTCTGAAGCCATTTCCTCATCTGAAAATGGAGAGGGTTGAACTTGATGTCCTCCGAGGTCCTTTCTAAAGTCCTTTTTTGTCTTTATATCCCTAACATTTTGTCTAGTGCCTGGCACACAGTAGGTTCTTAATAAATATTTTTGGACTTGAATGTATGTGGGTGAGTATTAGGTATATTTCAGAATATGTGGGGATATTGATGATTTAGATTTATTGAAATGTGTGTAAATATGCCATCATGTATAAGTATATGTAGAGATGTTGATTGCACATGTGTGTGCTTATGTAGGGAAAGTTCAGCTGTGCATGAATGGACACAAATACATGTATGTGTACGTGTGGGGAGAAAATGGCTACTTAGGGATATGTGTGTAAGAATGTATTTGGGTGAGGATAGATAGGAAATATGTATTTGGAGTGGGGGTATATATATATATATATATATATGTATATATATATATATATATACATATACGCACACACATAAACACATATATGTGTGTGTGTGAACATGTGCCTGTGTGGGGAAGATACTGGATTTGTGTTTACAGTAGGTATGGGCCTATGAGTGGGGAAGGATGTGTGTGTGTGTACATATGTATGCAACAAGACTGGCTATGTGTTTGAGGTGTGTTCCTCTATGGGAAGAAATTAAGTTAATTTCAAGAAACATTAAGCATTTACCATACACAAAGCTGCTGGGATGACAAAGTCAAGTTCAAATATTCCTCCTTGCCCTCAAGGGGCTTACATTCTATTGGGGAATAAGACATATAGGCAGATAAGTAAATAGAAGATAATTTGAGGAAAGTGTACATTAACAACTAGAGGAAATCTAGAAAGGGTTCACTGAGGAAATAATACCTGAATTTTTAGGAAACGTCAAGATTAAAGTATGGAGGAGGGAGTGAATTCCAGGCATCAGGGATGTTGTACATAAAAGAGAGAGATGAAATTCTGAGTTTGCAAAATAACTAGCATCCTAATGTGATTGGAATGTAGAGGGCACGAAGGGAGGAATAACATGAAATAAGCCTAGAAATGTAGGATGGAACTAGATTTTGAAGAAGTCTTTCTAAATGCTAGGGTAAGAAGTTTGGGTTTTATCCTAAAAGTAATAGGGAGCCACTGGAGAATCTTTGAGCATGGGAGTGACATGTTCTGACCTGCTTTTTGTTTGCTTTTTTTAACTAAAAATTTAAAAAAATTTTTTCTTTTACCTACCTACCCCATGGAAAAAGCAAACATCTATCCATCCATCTATCTATCTATCTATCTGTCTGTCTGTCTGTCTGTCTGTCTGTCTGTCTGTCTGTCTATCTATCTATCTATCTATCTATGTGTATCTGTTACAAAGATGTATAGTCAAGCAATACTAATTCCTACTTTGGCTATGCTTCCCTCTACAAAATGTCTCAATCTGCTCTCTGAGTCTAGAGATGGGGAGCCTGTTTCATGATGAGTCTTCTGGACTCATGGTTGCTCATTGGGTTTATCAATTTTCCTAAGTCTTTCAAAGTTGTCTTTATAATATTATTGTTATTGTGTAGAGTATTTTCCTGGTTCTACTCACTTCACTTTGCATCGGTTCATACAAATCTTCCCAGGTTTTTCTGAAACTATTCCTTTTATCATTTCTTATAGCATTTATTATTCATCACATTCATATACCATAATTTATTCAGCCATTCCCCAACTGATGGACACTCCTTCAGTTTCTAATGCTTTGCCACCACAAAAAGAGCTTCTATATATATTTTTTACATATAGATCCTTCCTCTCTTTCTTTGATTTCCTTGGGGTATAGACCTAGTAGTGGTATTGCTGGGTCAAAGGGTATTTACAGTTCAATAGCTTTTTTAGCCATAGTTCCATAATGTATCTACCATTAACCTCTTTTTGTCAACTTTTCCAATCTGATGAGTATGAGGTGAAATCTCAGTTATTTTAATTTGCATCTTCTCTAATGGTTAGTGATTTAGAGCACTTTTTCATTGATAATTTAGATTTTTTTCCTCTGAAAAATACCTATTCATATCCTTTGACTACTTATTAATTGAGTAATGCCTCTTATTCTTATAAATTTGAAGTTCCTCATATATCTTAGATATATTTTAGATAATTTTATCAGGGAAATTTGCTGCAAAATTCTTTTCTCATTTACTTGCTTCTCTTCTAATTTTGCTGCATTTTGTTTGAGTAACATTTAGAAAATTTTGTGTAATCAAAATTGTCCATTTTATCTCTTATGACCCTCTCTTTCTCTTGTTTGGTCATGAACTCTTCCCCTATCCACAGATCTGACAGATAATTATTTCTTTGCTCCTCTAATTTGTTTAATATATCACCCTTCATGTTTAAGTCACATACCCATTTGTAGCTTCTCTTGCTAAATGCAGTGATATGTTGATCTACACCTAGTTTCCTCCAGACTGCTTTCCATTTTCCCCAACAGTTTTTTTTAATCAAATAATGAGTTTTTATTGCAATATCTGGGAACTTTGGGTTTATCAAAAACCAGGCTACTATCCTTTTTGCTTTTATTTATTGTGTACCTAATTTGTTCTACCAGTCACCTTCTCAATTTCTTAATCAACATCAAATTGCTTTGACAATTATTGCATTATGTTTATAGTTTTCCTAGTATTGAACCAACCTAACATTACTGTTATAACTCCAGCCTGGTCATAGTATATCATCTTCATGATATATTGCTGTAGTTTCCTTGCTAAAATTTTATCTTAAAATTTTGCATCAATATTCATTAGGGAGATTAGCCATTTTCTTTTTTGGTTTAGACTCTCTCTGGTTTAGGTATCAATCAATCAATAAACATTAAGTGTCAGACACTATACTAGGGTCAGACGCTGTGCTGAAGATACAAAAAGAGGCAAAAAGACAGTCCTTGCCCTCAAGGAGTTTACAGTCAAATGACCATATTTGTGAGGTAGAAGGAATTTGGCAGGATTCCTTCTTTTCCTATCTTTAACAGTTTATATAAAATTGGAATGAATTGTTCTCTGAATGCATGATAAAATTTGCTTGTTAATCTTCTAATCTTGTGTTCTTTTCTTTGGCAGTTTGATTACAGCTTATTAAATTTTTTTTGGTCTCCATTTGGGCTAGTTAAGTCTTCTATTTCTTGTTTTATTCACCTGAGTATTTTATATTTTTGTAAATACTAGTCCATTTCATTTATATTTTCAATTTTGTTGGCATATAATTGGATGAAATACTTCCTAATACTTTCTTTTATTTCTTCTTCACTGGTTATGATTTTGCCTTTTTATTTTTGATACTAATAATTTGGATTTCTTCTTTTTGTTTTTTCAAATTGAGGTAGCTAAGGGTTTATCTATTTATTTATCTATTTATAAAATATTTTTTTAAAACCTCCTGATTTTGCTTATTAGTTCATTGGGTTGTTTTCAATTTTGTTAGTCTCTTTGTTCTATATTTTGGTAGTTAGTTGGGGATTTTTGGTTTGTTGATTTTTTTAGCTTATTTAGTTTCATGCCCGATTTATTGATTTCCTCTTTCTTTTATTTAATGAAAAGTTTTAGAGATATAAAATTTCTGCTAAGGACTCCTTTGACTACATCCCCCAAATTTTGATATGTTGTCTTATTGTTATCATTATCTTTAATGAAATGATTGATTGTTTCTATTATTAGTTCTTTGATGCACCTACTCTTGGGATTGTTATTTAGTCTCCAATTAATTTTAATTAATTCCTCAATGTCTCTTTATTGGAAATAGTTTTTATTGCATCATGATCTATAAAAACATGTTTAAGATTTTTGCTTTTCTGAATTTGTCAGATTTTTATGCTCTAGTACATGGCCAATTTTTGTGAAGGTGACATGCACAGCTGTAAAATATGTATATTCCTTGATATGTCCATTCAGAAATTTCAAGGTCTATCATAGATTTATATCTATCTATAGATTCATATCTAGATTTTCCAAAATTCTATTCAGGTCCTTTACTTCTTTTTTTTTAGTTAGATTTATCTAGGTCTGAAAGGTATAAACTGAGGTGCCCCACTATTATAGTTTTACTGTCTATTTCTCCTCATGATTCATTTACTTTTCCTTTAAATATTGAGATGCTCTGCCATTTGGTGCAGTTGTTTAACATTGCTATTAATTCAGGATTTTGTGGGGGAGGTATGTTGGGTGGAGCTTGTCTTTACTTCCTGCTACTTTTCCATCTTGGCTCCATCCTCTCGGATCTACTTTTAGGAAGATCATTTTGGCAAGTGTTCAAGTGACTGATCAGAGAGGAGAGAGACTAAAAATAGAGAGATCATTTAGGAGGCCATTGAAATAGTTCACATAAGAGGTAGCAAGGGTCCAAACTAGATCCTGTGGAGAGAAGGGGACAGATACAGGATAGTTTGTGGTGGAAGAATTGATAATTGATTAGATATGATATTAGATTAGTTGAGGGAGAGGGATAAGTTGAGGATGGCTCTGAGGTTACAAACCTCAGAGACTGGAAAGATGATGGTGACTTCAATACAAATGGGGAAGTTTGGAAGAGGGTGGGTTTAGGGGAGAAGTTAATGATCCCCATTTTAGGCATGTTGAGATTCAGACTCCAACTTACTATCCAGGAGGACATTTTCAGCAGGCAGTTGGTGATGTAGGATTGGAGTTTATGAGAGAAAGGAGAGCTGGATATAGAGATCTGGGTGTCGTCTAGATATAGATGGTAATTGAACCCATGGGAGCCGATGAGATCACCGAGAGAGAGTACATAGAGAGAACTGAAGAGGGCTCAGGACAGAGCCCTAGGGGACATTTCCTCTTAGTGCATGGGAGATGATGAGCCACCAAAGGAGACAGGTAAGAAGAGAACCAAAAGACAGCAGTGACACGGCAGCTTAGCCAAGAGAAATTACCTAGAAATGGGAGGTATTAATTTATCCACAGAGTCAAATGCTGCAGAGACAGGTCAAGAAGGATGAGGACTGAAAAAAAAACCCATTGGGTTTAGCAATTAAGAGGTTGTTGGGTAACTTTGGACAGAGCAGTTTCAGTGGGGCAGAAAACTAGAAAACCAGTGAGTGAGAGAGGGAGATGTAACAAGGGTAAATGACTTTCCTCCTAGGAGTCTGGTGATGAAAAGGAGGAGAGATGAGATGTAGGATGATAATGTCAGGGTATATGTATGCATGTGGAAGGATGTATATGGGGAGATAATGTCTGGGGTATGTGCAATGGTCAGCGTTTGTATATGTGGAGAGATTGGGCTGTGAATTTGGGGTGTCTGTGTACATGGAGATGTTATATGTGTCTGGAGTGTGGTGAGTGTATAAGCGTGGGTGGAGAGATTAGTGTGTTTGCACATATGTGTAACTGTATGTGGAAAAATTGTGTGAACATGGGTGAAATTAGCTGCATTTGGGGGTGTATGTGTACATGTATAAGTGTGCACCTACATGGAGAGAGATGGGTCTGTATGCTGCAACTGCGGCCAGAGAGGAGGCAGGGAATGGGGAGAGGAAGCCTCAAACACTGGGGGATGGGGAGGGGATTGGAGGGTAGGGAGGTTCTAGACCATGATGGAGGAGGATACAGAGCCTGGTGGGGGGAACGACAGTGGGGCATATAAGGAAGACAAAGGATGGTGGCATACTGCAAAGGCTTAGGGGTTGGAGGTAAGGGCTGAAGTCTGTTCCCTGGAGTATCCTGCAACTAGATGTGCCCCTCTGGCATTACTGGGGGAAAGCTGGGGAGAGACAGCCCAGAATCCTAGGGTCTGATCCTATCTGCCTTCTCTTCCCCTGCAGATTTTTTCATCCCTAGCCTTTCTCACACATAGCTTTGCTTCTCTTCCCTCCCATCCCTCCCATCGTCTCCTTTCTCTGGGGGTGGGGGATGGGAAGATTTCATTTCTCATCAGCTGCATTTCTGGGGCCTTCCGGGGCCTCCTGCTGCTCTCAGCAGCTCTGACCTTTTTACAGGGCTACTTCTGCTGCTCCTGTCTCACTGCTCAGCAGGACAGCCCTGAGGGAGGCTGGCGGTCCCTGCAGGCTTAAATGGCCCCTTCTGCCCAGTGCCAGGTCTGTGTGGTCCTCCTCCGGCTGTGAGAGGCCCAGGCCCCCTCTGTTCCACTCCATACCTTAGTCGTTCCCAGACTTTCTGTTGCCCCTTTTCTCCCCACCTGATGGAGACTGCCAAGCCTGAGATGGTCAAGCTAATCGTGCTGGTACAGGGAGGCCTGGGCTGGGTGGGAGGCCCATAGAAATCCACAGATTGAAGTTCACTAGGGAGGCAGAGGGTTTTAGTAGGAAAAGCACTGATTTTGGAGGCAGGAAGCTTGGATGAAGTCCTGGCTCTGCCATTAGGTATGACATTGGTCTCCCCTCTCTGGGCTTCAGCTTCTTCATTTGTAAAATGAGGGGATTAGATTAGGTGGGTTTTGTGGCCTCTCCTAATGATAGTTCTTATATAGATGATGCCTCACTTAACAGTGTACAAAATGCATTCCTCACAACCCTGTTTGGGGGGGAGGGTTAAGTGACTTCGTCACCGTCACACAGCTATGATCAGTCAGGATTTGAACTCTGCCCCCATGGCTGTGATACCCTTCTCTCTGGTACTTAGTTTCCTCTTCTGTAAACTGGGGATAATAATATTTGTATTAACTAATTTAGCTTTGGGAACCTCAAAACACTAAAGAAATGTGAGTTATTTTGATTATTTCAGCTCTGAGGCGGGGAACAACCCTGCTTACTGGAGAGTGAGTGTGTGTGTGCGTGCGTGCTTATGCACATGGTTAGCTAGGTTTCTTGGGGGAGGGTTAGGCCTGGGGTGGTCCTGGTGACTGCCACGCTCCTTTTTACCTCCCCATCCCAGGAGTATGACCGTGCATCCAAAGTGGACCAGTTTGTAATGCGATTCCTCCTTCGGGAGACAGTGGATCAGCTGCAGGCCCTGCAGGGCTCCCTGGAGGGAGCTTCAGACACACTGGAGGGTCAGATGGGTGGCCCTCGGTAAGTATGAGAAGAGGGCCCAATGTGGAAATGGGAGTTGGGCAGTGCTGGAAAAGGAGGGGAGTCTGAGAGGGCAGCAGAGATGAGGCAGCTGAGTCTGTGGAAAGAACCCTGAGTCTGTAGACAGAAGGCCTGGTTTCAAATTCCAGTTTCACTACTTGGGCAAATCGCCAAGCTCTTTGTGCCTCAGCTTCTTTATCTCTAAAATGAAAATGATGCAGTGCATAGAGCACTGGAATCAGGAGGACCTGAGTTCAAATCTAGTCCCAGGCACTTACTAGCTGTGTGACTGTAGGCAAGTCACTTAACCCCAATTGCCCCCCAAAAAACCTCACTCCTAAAATGAAGAGGGTTGGGCTGGCTGATCTCTAAGGTCTTCAACAGTTCTAAATCTTATGATTTTATGATGCAAGTGGGGCAGAGAGATGGCAATGGTCTGAGACAGAGGCAGATTACCCCAGTGGGAGGATGAGGGAAGCTCTGGGTTCAGGGAGCTGGGGGGCTCTGTGAACCACCTTGCATTGGCAGCTGCTGTCTTTTGGGTCCATAAGCCAGTCTCCAGGGCTAGGAAAGAGTAGCGGACTCAGACATCCAGGTCTCAAGCCTATTTCCTGCAGGATGGATGTTCCCGTGCAGAAAGCAGAAGAGTCGGGTCGGCCTCGGGTTGGTAGGAGGTCTGGGCGCCGGGCCATGCGGAGCATCTGCCTGTCTCCGAGCACCCCAGATTGTGGAATTCTGAACACAGGTAGGTGGGTCTCATAGCTGTTTAGCTTAACCTCCTCAGCATACACTGGTGAGGTTCCTTACTCAGGCCTCTTCTATCTCCTTTAAAGTGTCTCAGTTTTTGTCCTAAGCCAGAGGGTGCAGGTCTATGCTCCCTCCCAGGTCCCTCAGCCTGAGGGAGAAGGGGGCCAGCTGGGAAGAAAGAGCAGGAGGTGGGGGGGAAAGATTACCTGGGAGGGGTGGGGGCCTAAGGCTTCAAAGCCCCTCTTCCCTCTCCTTGGCACATGCAGGGCAATGTGTGGAGTCTGACAGTCAGTGGACGGTGCAAGTGAATCGATTACAACAGCTCATAGACCAGTTGGAGTGTAAGGTACATGGCCCCTAGGGTCTGGCTCAGCTCCAGGCCCCACTGTTCCCAGCTTTGCTCTGCTGAGCTGAAGGCATCCTTGCCCCTTTCTACCTGCATTCCAGGGGCAGCTAAGAATGCCTGGCATGAGCCTACTCAGGAAGCTGGCAGGAAGCCAGGCAGGAGTCCCAAAGAGAAGTCCCACAAAGATGGCAGGGGTCTGCCCAGCATCCCAAAGTCAGAGCACCTCAGAACTAGAAGGGTCATCATTCTTTCCTGTACATGGGCAGGAATCCCTTCTTCATAGTGTCGCACAAGTGGATAGTAATCCCTCCTCTCCCCAAAGACCTCAAGTGAAGGAGAATTCACTCACTTTCCAAGGCAGTACCTTTCTTTTTTTGTATAGATCCACTAAAAAAAAATCCCCCTTATATTGCCTTGCACTCCGGCTCTCAGTAGCTTCCTCAACTTATCCACTCTTCCACCCACTTTCAGCTCCTCATTCTGTCATTTGAGGTCAAGAACAATTCTAATCATTAGACCTGCATATACTTGTACGTAGCTGGCACGTATCTTCCCTCCCCACCCCACCCCCCAGTCCCGCCATCTCTCGTCCAGTTCCTTCAGATACCCACCTCCTCTGTCTCTTTGTCCCCACGCCTCTCCCAGCCTCACCCCTTCTTCCCATCACCTCTCCTTAGCATACCCTGCGGCTGGAGCCCTTAACAGAAGCCGTGGTTTGCAAAGTGACGGATTCGGTGAGTACTTTGAGGAGCTGTTCCCAAGTCCCAAGGGTGTCTGGGTGGGTATAGAGGCTGAGGCCGTCTATGCTTCCAGAGGTGTAGGTGCCATCTTGGGCACGGCTTGATGTTCAGCTAGGTCACACAGCCATGTGCCTAGTTAGCCCCATGACCCAATCTAAGTCTTGCGACTCCATCTCTGGATTCCCGCTGCCTGACTCACAGAGTCACAGAATTGGAAGGGACCTCCATGGTTCTCCATCCGACTTATTCATGACGAAGAATGTCCTCTTCAACAAAACTCCCTCAGGGTACAGGGCTGTGAGTCAGGAATCCTGGCTCTGCCACCAACTTTCTATTGGAGCCTGGGCAAGTGATTCCCCGTTCAATTAACCAAGCCTTTATTAATCACCAACTGTGTGCCATTTACAAACCACATATAAAATACATGATAATTCTTTCAGTGTCTACCTTCCAGGGCTATTACCAGGATCTAACGAAATAATTGACATAAAAAGGCTTTGAATAGTACAAAGTCCCAACATGTAAGCACAGGCCTTTCTAATTCTAACATCCTGGGATTCTGAGGCATTGTGGGGCACTGAATTTGGAGTCAGAGAACATGTGTTCAAGTTCTACCATTTCCTAGTTATGTGAACTTTGACCAAGCCTTTCTCCGCCACTGGCCTCAGTTTCCCCATTTGTACAGTAAGGAGGTAGAACTATGTGGTTCCTGACACACCTAACTCTAGATGTAGGATTTTATGGTTCTGGGATCCTATGAATGGACAGTCTCTGGGCTTCCTTCCAGCTTTAAATCCTTTCAGACTGCGGCATTTAGCTTTAGAACGAGGGTAACGAAGGCCATCACGTGCCCAGGAAGGGCCAAGGTGGAGTGGCGGGTAAAGGGAGAGCCTCAAAGTGAGGATGATTTTGTCTGACCCTTAACCTCTCGGTACTTCAGAAGCTCTTGAAGACTCCTGAGTTGGGATGAGATGCTGATTTGCATGAGTGGAGGGCGTTTCCACGCCAGTATTCCTTTCTTTGCCCTTGGGGCTTCTTTCCCAGGGTCCCTCCCTACACTGGGCACCCTCCCTCATTCCAGGCTGTCCCTAATAAGGCCATGGCAGTGTGTTCCCAAGCCCCTTCTTCTCTAGGGTCCTCCTGGACACAAGGTCCAACCCACAAATCAGTAATCCATCATTATAACGAAAGCAGTGGATAGAGAACCAGGGCTGGAGTCAGGAAGACCTGAGTTCAAATCTAGCCTTAGGCACTCCGTAGCAGTGACTCTGGGCAAATCATTTCACCTAAGCTTTCCTCCATTTCCTCAGCTGTTAATTGGGATAATAATAGCGCTGACCTCCCAGGGTGGTTGTGAGGACCGAAAGAGATAATAAGTGAAAAGTGTTTAGCACAATGCCTGGCACATAGTAAGCACTATATAAATGTTACCTATTGTTATTATAGGGTTGATGTTAGAGCCAGAACTTAAATCGAGTTCCTTGCCACTGCCCCCCGCTTCTTGCATTCTTTAACAGTCTGTGCTCCCCTATCTCACACTTGGCTAAGGTTGGAGAGACTGGCTCCCTTCAGAGTTATAACTAGGGTGGTGCAACTGGAGCATTGAAATGGAGTAAGAGGGGGCATGCTTTCTCTCCACGGTGATCCAGACTGTACCTTGTACTTTGAGCTCCTCTGCAAACCTGTACTGTTAGGTCCTGTTATCTTAACCAGTCCCGGGCCACCCCCCAGCAAATGCCCTGGCATTTCTCTCCTAGAGAGTGTCTTCTACTCAACCCCTGTGAGAATGTGGGATGGATTCTCTGAGGGACAGGCCACCCCCTTCTCCTGGCATGTTGGAATACCTTCTAATCTCTGCTCCTGCTCTGCATCACCCCCTTCTCCTCATCATTCCCCTTGCCTCACATGCTGGCTTCACTTCAGTATTGTTCTTCATGGCTCAGCCTCCCCGCCCTGTGCATTCTTTCAGACACAGGCCCTGGCTGCCTCGATTCTCTTCTCTACTGGAGAGGATTAGATGTCCCCTCCCTTTCATGGCCCTGGCCTGGCCATATAGTCCCTCCCTTAGAAGTGACTCATTTCTCTGGAGTGTGCCTTTTCCTCCCTCGACAGCACATCCTGGTGGCGCAGAGGCAGATCTCAGTGACTAAGGACACCTTGCAGGATTTCCAACGTGCCCTCTGCTGCTATACGGATTTTACAAGTGCCCAGAACAGCTGCCTACAGTGAGTCCCCCTGGCCTGAGCCTGGGCCAGTGCCAGTAGCTGAGGGCAAACAGGTGTGGTCTGGGAAGCCTGAGATAAGGCCCTGGGTGGCATGGGATGGAGTCCTTCAGACTCAGTGACCTCCCAGGGCCAGAGTGAGATGAAGCAAGGGGTTTATTAGGGAAGTTTGGAGCTAGGGAGGCAGCGGTCCTTCAGCTGCTGCCGGTGGGGGTCTGAGCCCAGCAGGGAGCTGACAGAGGGAGGGAATTCTGGGAGAGAACTGACAGTTTCCGTGTCTGCCTGTGCATACGTTGTTTGGGTCCCTTCCAGTGTGTCTGCGCAGAAGCTTCTGGGTGAAGCCACTTTCATTCTGTTTGAGTTCTGGAAGGATGAGGCCTCTTGGAAAAAGTGAGTGTTCCTCAGGGGCTGGAGGGAGGTGAAGGGAGGCAGTGAGGCACAATGGAAAGAACATTGGCTCTGAACTCAGAGGCCCTATAGCCCAATCGTATTATCCTTGTGACCTTGGACAAGTCACTTAATCTCATTAGGTCTCAGTTTCTTCATCTGTAAAATGGGGATTTGGACTAGATGTCCTTTGATGTTCCTTATGACTCTACGTCTATGATCCCATGATCCATCTTTTGGGGAGCATGCATGGATGGAGAGCTTGTGGTCCAATTTTGGGGGCTGTAGATAAAACCACCCAGCCCATGTTCCTCCTCACTTCTCTGCCTGTACATCCCCAACGTTCCACAGCCACTTACAGACAAGCTGTTCCAAGGCCTTCCAGAGAGTTCTCATTGACCACTTGCAGACCTCAGAGGTCCTGACTACCATGCTCTTTCCAGGTGAGACAGCTCCCTGTCCTCCTAGTCCCCATTCCCAGACCTTTGCATATTACCCCCAATATCCCCAGTATTAGACTACATGGAAGGGAACAGTGTAAAGTAAGACAGCAGAAGGGTGTGGTGGGATCAGATTGTGGAGGGCCTTGAATGCCAGCATCAAGAGTTTGGTATTTCTTATACATTCATAGAAATTTAGAGCTAGAAAGGGCTGAGAGATCATCTAATGCCTCTTTCCCCCATGTTACTAATGGGGAAACTGAGCTTGGAGAGGGGAGGGAATTGTTCAAGGTCACAGGGAGTTAGGAGCAGAGCTGGTACTAGCCCCCACATCTTCTGAGTCCCGACCTGGGCTCTTTTTAGCTGAAGGGGTCTATCAAGGTTGCTGAGCAGGGGTGTTCATGGCACTGGTTAGAGAGAGAACAGAGTGGAGGCAGGGCTATTAAAAGTATTACAGGAGAGATGTGATGGGGATAGGAGAGAATTTGGGAGAGATTTCACTGTTAGAATCAAGAAGATCTTAAGAATGAGGTGCTGGGGTTGAGCGAGAGGGAAGGGTCAGAGATGACTAGAAGGTTCTGAGCTCAGGATCCTGATGGTTGTTTCTCTGGGTGGGGACTCCCTTCTCTCCCAGAATGTTGCCCAGTCTGACCCTAACCCTAACTCTAAATCCATCTCCCTCGGTGCTTTGGCTTGTCACAAGCAAGGAGGCCCAGGAAGATGGGATCTGACCCCAGCTTTGCTTTTCCAGCCTCCTGGTGGATCATGAATAACAACTGAACCCTGGACCAACCCCTGGTCTTAGGACGAAGGTTGCTTCAGCCCAACGTTGCCCCTTATCCCCAAGAGTCCTGCAGGACTCAACTGAGATTAGAGACTTGGCTCCGTGTGGGCTTAAAAGCTGGAGAGTGGGAGGGGCCCGCTGTCTGGGACCGAGCCGTCTCCCAGCCCAAGCTGCTGCCTTTCTGAAGCCCTCCTCCGAGCCACCCTGAACAACAATCCCAGCTGTCCCAGGTCCTAGGCTGCTAATGGTGGTGGGTTTCCATATTGCATAAGCAGCTATCTATATGGGGGTGGGGGGATTTCGCAGTGGTAGCATGATGCAGAGGAAGGCTCAGGAATCGGAGGTAGGTTCTAGATCTTGGGTTGGCTACTTCCTCTCTGTGGGCCTCAGTTTCCTAATTTGTGAAGTGGGAAGAAGGTTGGATTTGATGATTTCTAATGTCCCCGTGGCTCCTTGATGCCTCCTTCTCTGAGGTAGAAGGTGACTCTCCATAGCTTTGCTTGGGGCTTAGAAGGGTGACTGAAGACCTTGGTGGGGACTGGGTCATCTCATATCAGGCCATGAGGTAATATCTGCTGGGGAGGTCGGGGTACAAGTCTGGCTTCTGCCCGTAGGCTGAATCAGGAACTGCCTTGCTGTGTAGTATATGTATGTGTATATAGCGGTGACAGGGGGAGGGGATGAACAAGGGCTCTGCCCCATCTCCCCAGAGGGAGGGGAGGAGCTCTAATTTGCATGTAATTTGCATATACTTTGCATGTCCGTGTACCACCCACATGCAGCTATCTTTAGGATAAAAGTAACTGCATGAGTAGCAGTAACATTGAGGACTTGAGTCCTGGAATAGGAGCCCAGTGGTAACCTTGTACGCTGGCTACCACTTCACTTGCAATAAAGGTTCCTCTCTCACTTCCCATCTTCTCTTCCATTTTCTTCTTCCGGGCTTCATGATTGAGGCAGTGCCTCATGCCTCACCCAGCCTGACCTTCATTTCATTGAAGGAGGGGTCCTAAAGCCATCTTGCAGCTGGGTGGGTGGCCCAGAGGAAGGAGCTGGTTTAGAATCTTACCACCCAGGTCCTTTCTCCAGCACAACCAGAGCTTTTTGAAGCAAGTGCCTGGGAGAGGCAACTTCAGCCGCCTTCAGCTGAATTGGAAGAGGACCCCTTCTTTGTACGTGTGGGCAGTGTCTTCAGTGACCATCCATGGAATGCCCATGCTCTGGGGCAAACCCTAGTCATGCACCCACAAGTAGGCTTTGCCCCACTCCTGAGGGCAAACAGGGACAGGGGCAGCTGTGGAGGCAAGGGACTGGATCACTTCTGGAATAGGGATTGGTAATAGCTAGTCAGGGTGGTGGAATCGATAGAGGTGAAGGAGTAGGTTCTTAATAGGAACAAGTCCTCTCTCCTCCAGCTGAGCAGGGAGAACACATCTCATCATCCAGAAGAGGGCAAGTTTAAAAAAAAGATAAGTCCATAATGGTGACTGAAGATCTATTCAAGCAGAAAACTGAATGAAGCTCCCAAGCTGGAAATCAGGGGGCCTGGGTTATAGTCCCTCTTCTGCCACCTCCACCAGGTTGTGGAAGCGCCTTGGCAACAGAGTGTTGGACTCACTGAGCAGTCAGAGGCAGAGAAAAGGGCTGTATTTGGAAACCAAGAACTTGGGGTGGAATCCTGGACTTGCCACTGGTTACCTGTATGACCTTGGGCAAGTCACTTTAACTCTCTGGGACTCACTTTACTCATCTATAAAATGGGGTTGGATTTATTTAGCAAGCATTTACAATATGTCAGGCATGTCAGTCTCTGCCCTCAAAATTGTTACATTCCATTGGGGCAGGGGTGTGTGAGAAACAACATAAAACTCAGGTAAGTCTGCAATAGCTAATATTTATATAGCCCTTTTAAGCTTTGCAAATTGTTCTCTCATTTAATCCCACAAAATATTTACAAGGTAGAAAAGTCATTTCTGGGGGGGCGGTGCTGGTGACTGCTTTGTAGGTGGTGTCCTTTGAACTGAATTTTGAAGGAAGCTAGGGGATTGTGAGAGGCAGAAGTAAAGATTCCAAGTATGGGTTACAACATGTGCAAAATCACCGAGAAGGGAGATGGACTATTATGTGTGTGATGAGCAAGGACAAGCCAGCTTGGCTGCCTCCATGTGTAAAGAGGAGAGAAATACTCAATTATCCTGGGTAGGGCTTGAAATGCTTCATGGGAGTTAGCTTGTATTTCATCCCAGAGGCAAGAGAGACCAACTCACCTGGGGCTTCTTTGGACAGGCAACTGAAATGGTTACAGCTGTGCTTTTTTGGAGGATCACCTGAAAGGGACCTCTGAGGTCATCTAGTCCAGCTTCTTGTGGCGAGTCCACTTGGGAGCCCTGTGGAGGCTAGATCAGAGGGCAGAGCCTAGATGACCACTATGGTAAAGGTCCTTGAGCTCATGCTATAGAAGATCCTTTCCAGTTCAGAACTGACTAGATGCTCTCCAAGAAGCCTCCTAGCTGTAGTGAGGGCCCATGACCACCAGGGGATGCTCCAACCTGGACCACTGGGCTCAAAGGAAACAAGGAATCTTTGTTCCTCTAAGTCCCCAAAGACTTCCTGAACATTCTTCCTCATCCTTGGGGCTGCTAAGGTCTCCAACATATTTTTTCCCAAGAGGCTGAACAGGACACAGGTTTAAGGGTTCAGATAAACTCCCAGGGTGCAGACCCTATAAAGGCTAATAAGGGCTCAAGAAGCTTGTTTCCCTGTCCCTCCTATCCCCCTCTCCCTCCTCCAGTCGGCCTGAATGTTCTATTGCCCCACCCCGCCACTCCATGCTTCTTTGGCCTGCCTTCTAGTTCCCGTGTTTACATCCTTTCTCCCCAAAGAACAGATCATGAACTTGTTGAATGCGCAGGGGGAGGGATGGAGCCTGTGGGCACCATGTGCCCCTTTTGCTCTGACATCTCCTGGAACCCGGGCAGAATACATAGCTGCGGTTCCCCGGTAGACCCCTTTATCCTCCCACCAAAATTCTCCAAGGATCAGTAGCATAAAACAAGGCTGGAAGGCCCAGAGAATAAGCCCAATTTTCCTTCTTCCTGTGTGGAAGGTGCTGGGGAAAGAGTTAGGTCCTGGAGCAGACCCTGCAAATATAGGAAATCTAGTACATAAAAAACTCCAGACGTACACTCGGACCTCGGTTTGGATTCCCCCTCTGCTACAGAGGCCCTTGGGTGAATCAAGTCTCGGGCCTCTGCCTCAGTCCCCTCCTCTGTAGATGATGTCTGAGGCTCCTCCCAGCTCTCTGCAATCCTCTGTAAGGAACAACTGAATCACAAGCAGAACTCAGAATATCCAGGGAGAGGGGTCTGAGTGGGGCCTTGGAAACCCAGGCCTCAGCTCCCCTGCTGGCTCCTGCGATCACACCATCTGTACACCTATATCTCACCTTCAACCTTACAGACAGGAAAAAGCATAGGATTCAAGGAGAGGATGGGGGGTGGAAATGGAAGAGAAGGTACCCAGATGTTGTCTATTTCTGACTTCATGTTGGCCAAAGATCAACTCAGCAAGATATCTACCTCTTTATGCAAAGATCTCTGCTCTAAAACCTTTGCTGCCTACTACTGCCCACAGAGTAAAACTCAGACTCCTCAGCTTGGCATTCAAAGCCCTCCATAACCCGGCAGCATGTTACCTTTCTAGCCTTACTTCCTATTACTCCCTTCTATTTCAGACAAACTGGGTTACTTCTTGCTAGCCAGCGATCTCCTACCTCGGTGCTTTATTCACGCTGTTCCCTCTTGGTCTGTTGAATGAATTCTTGCCTATTCTTTAAAGATGAACTCAATAGCCACCAGTACCAAAAGAGGCTTTCCTGATGCCCCTGGTGATCACCTTCCCTTGCACACCCCGCTCCCCACCTCCTGAACCTGCTTTGTAACTCTCTGATGGTGATATGTTATCATGTATCACTGTACACAGTGGCCCCAGGTCTTTTTAAGCTTTAATCACTTAAGCCTGTACTAAGACTTCAGAGACACCCTGTATCTGCATTGTGTCTGTCCCTATGAAGGCAGGGACCACATCCTACCTAAACACTGTCTACCAGTGCCTAGTACAGCACTGTTCTGCACACAGTGATAACTGATGCATTTATATGGTGCTTTAAAGTTTAAAAAGCACTTGGCATATACACTCTCATTTGAGCCTCACAACAACCCTATGAGGCAGGTATTACTGATATTTACGGATGGGGAAACTGAGGCCCAGAGAGAGGTTAAGTCACCAGCCCACAGTCACAAAGCTATTAAGTGTCAGAAGAAGGATCTGAATCTAGTCCTGACTCCAAGTTCATGCCAGGCTGTTGTATGTGGGACAGGAGTCACGCAGGAGAAAAAAAGTTGCCGCCCTGCTTCTGGGCTGCCTGGCGCAGGAAGAGGTTTCTGTACAAGGCTGTTTGTGCCCCTGCCTTGTGCCAGAGCCTGGCACCGTGTCCTTGGCATCTCCTTGTGGAGCATGACACACTGCTTTCACCTTGCAGGGTTCTCCTCAGGCCAGCCTGGAGAGGGCGGGCTTTGGAGGGGATGAGGGGTGGATCACTGGTGCCAAGGAGCTTCTCTCCTCCTTCCACAAAACAGCTTGGAGTCAGAAAAGGAATATAGCCTTTTATTGACTACTTAAAGTAGAACAAACTAAATACATATTTAACAATTTTGGTTCCTTTATACAAGACATTAAATAAGTTATGCACGGAATTAAGTAACGACAAAAAAATTCTGCTATTCGGGTTAAATGGCAAAGAAGATAGAAAACAATCTACTGTCCTCCTCAGTCCTGTGGTTTTATCCCAATCTCGCTCTTTTACAAACCACCACTGGGGGCTGTTGGCGCACATCTTATTTACATTCTCATCATGCCTCAGACACGGAACGACTTTCGTTGCCTCCCCAGAAACTCGGAATGCCAGCATGTAAGACAATCCCTGCCTTTGCTGGGGCCCTGGGAGACCAAGGGCGCCCTCTCGGACGACAACACCTTTTGCTGTTTCTCCACTGACGACTCGCCCTTTCCACATTTCCCACAGCTGTGATGGGTTTTCACCCTAAGAGAGACAGTCGAGACGGACAGACACACACAAGCACACCTATTTGGTTTGAGAAATACATTGCAATGCAACAGGGCACGTGGGGTGGATGTGGGTCTAGCAATGGCCTCCTGGAGCGAGGGGAGCACCATCTACAGGGAACACGCTAGCACCTGGTCAACCTCCCTGACTCCTGCCACCTCGTCAGTTTCGTCATCTTTGGAAATGGGCATTAGGGTAAAATCTTTGTTTTCCATCGAATCAGAGCATGTACAGACCACAGAGATCACCCCCGACCCGGCGCAGGAACTCTCCTACAGCGTCCCCGATGGATGGCCATCTAGCCTACTTGAATACTTCCAGGGACTGGAAGCTCAGTATCCAAAACAAAGCTACTTGTTCCATTCTTGGCTGGCTGCTCCTTTTCTCTTCCTTTTATTGACCTCAAATATTCTTCTCTGTAACTTCCACCTATCCCTCCTCACTCAGGCCTACTGGGGCCAAGTAGAAGTCCTCCGATTCCTCTTCCTTAGCCACAAAAAGGCATTAATCATGTGCCATCTCCTACTTTTCCCCCAGTCTAAACATCCCCAGTTCTTTCAGTAGAACATGATTTCATGTCCTCTCACCATTTCAGGCGCTCAGTTCTCGACCACGCTCTACCTTGTAAACGCGGCCCCCAAATGGCGCAAAGCTCTCAGTGGGGGCTGACCTCGCCCTCATGCTGGGCACTGCACCTCTAGACGTGGAGCCCAGGACTGTGACAGCTTCTTTAACCAGCCATGTTGGTCTGTGTCACCTGAACAGCTGTTGATCCAGACACCCCCAATTCTGCATTTACGTGATGGATTTTTTTGAGCCTAAATATCCAAGGTTTTTCAATGGTCCCTATTAAATTTCAAAGGTCGGCCTATCTTTTGTAACCTGTTGAACACCTTTGTAGCGGACTTTTTAGTCCCATACGTTAGCTACCCTACCAGCCACTGATAAAAATATTAACAAGGACAGTACCTGGTGGCCATCACTAGAGACCCTTCCCTCCCCACCTGACATGACTCCATTCATTCTTGCTCCTTGGGGCCAATTGCTCAACCAGTTCTGAGGCCGCTTAACCTGGCTTTTATTACCTAGCCCCATCGTCTCCACGTGGACACTGACGGCACGGCCGAAATCCAGATGCACTGAGAAGCACAAACGGCAGCGGCCTCCCTCTCATAGGCAGGAATGGGCATTAGCTACTGACTAAGCTGTCCTGGGGTTCGCTACAAAATACAGAGATTGAGAGTGGAAGCAATCTTGTTATCCCACGCTTTACGTTTTGTGCTATTATCCTTTCTCGAAGCATACCTTGTTTTACCCGATATAACTAGCCCTGTGAATATACTAGTGTTATCCTACAGCAACTTCTTCAGAAAGTGAATGGATATTTTATTTTCTAAGTTTGGAATAGTCATTGCTGGGCTTTCTTAAAGTGAGGTATACCTGATTCAATGATGCTCCCCACGTGGAACATTTTTTTTTCTCTCCTCTCTCATCTCTCATCAATTCCTCTTTGGGATTTATCACTTGTCTCTTCTCTGTGGCGATGTCAGTCCAGGCTTGGGTCACTCGCTGCCATGGGAGTAAATCTATGGAACCTTCTTTGTCTTTAGGGTAGGAGACCCTTCTCATCTACTAGATGCTTCCCGTAACTCGCGGTGACCGGCCCGAACCTGTCTGGCAGACAGGATGAGTACGGTGGGCCTTCTTAGGTTACTTACTATGTGCTCCTGTATTGACCCTGTAGTGCTGGTCACATATTCCAAGTGTGGCCCTGCATGGGGGGAGAATGTGTTGGTCTAAGTTCTACCCAACCACCAGAAGAAACAAGGCTCAGCTATTTGTAAATGGTGAGAGGCTTGTAGGACCAAGGATGTTTCCCTAGGGAGCTCAGTGCTCCCTCTCTGCCCCCACTCCAGCTAGGCAGGCTGGCTAGTATCAATGTGCTTCTCTCTCTCTTTTCCATTAGATTTTCCTCAAACCTCCAAGGGCTGGAGTTCCTCAGAGGAAATGTAATTTTATTTCTTGCATCAACGGGGCAGCTGTGGGAGGGAGGATGCTTTTAAATGGGAGGATGTACCCTTGAGAGTCAGTACCAATTTTTTTCCATTTTGTCTGTGTTGTCTGAGGCCCTAGCACCTAGGTGACAATTAGTAAATACTCACTGGATTGGACTGACTATTTGATAAAGCACCATGTAGCCTGTGGATGGTTAACAAGACAGATGATGGCTGTTTGAGTATCTGAAAGCACAGAAGCTGGAGAGATCTTTTTGGATATGGCACATGCTTCCTTTATAAAACAAAAACCAAAACAGTCCCACCAACAAAACAAAAACCAAAAAAAAAAATCCAAACCTAGGGCCTCATTGGCTGGCTGGGCAGGCCCCATAGCTACCCTGTGCCAGGCTGCATTCACCTCAGCCTGCTTTGTTTCACATCCTGTGTGAGGGGATACCATACCTGGACTCACAGGCACGTCAGGAAGAAACTCAGGGACCTGGACAAGTATGACCTGGGACGTATAGTTGATACTCCAGTCCATGGAGCTCTGGACATCGGGGTCTGCAGTTTCTAAACTTGATAGTCATAGTTTTGGCCAACATGCTTGGAGAGAGTGGGCTAACAATAAATTCAATTCCTCTCTCTTGTGCTCTCTTAAAAAAAGCCGTTTCTATAGAAATATAAAAGAGATTATCTTCCATGCAGTGGATAAGATGTTCTCTGCATAGTCCAAAACAAATTAAAGAAAAATCAGGACACATCCTCCTCATGGTCCCAAACCACACCTCGGCAGCCAGTGAGAGGGAGGCTCCAGTCCAAACCGAGCAGGGATAACTAATACATCCATTCATGGAAATCATAACTAATGCATTTAATAAAACATTCAGCTCCTCCTCCCCCTCCAGGTCTGAGCTGACCCTACACTGGGCTTTGGGAGGTCAGAGTGCAAGGGGTGGTTGCTTTTCTCCTTGCAGAAGGTCCTGTCAGGCCTGGGATTTCTGGACTCCAGCCCGACAATGTGGCTCAATGAGTTAAGTGGCTTTGGGGGTCACATTCTCCCCAGTTGCTCAAACTGGGATCCTTGGTACCTGCCAGGGACTAGGCATGAGGGTGAGAACACCATGCTCTAGGCCAGCAGTATGTAGCAGGTTCCCATCACCAGATGTCTTTAAAGCAAATGCCGTTATGTTCACTGGTCAGGGATACCATAAAGGAGCTTCCTGTTCAGCTACAGGCTGGGGTAGCTGGTCTTTGAGGTTCCTTCCAGATCTGACTTGTTGTTCTGTGACTGATTCCACTCCACAGTCTTTAGGACAAAGTGCTCTGGGGGGGCTTGTGGGCCAGGCAAGACAGAGATGGGGCCTAAACCATCTAAAGCTTGGAACAAAGGCGCTCAGGAGCAAGGCAAGGAAAGGGAAGTTGGAGCCAGGGGCTGCTTGAACTAGCAATCTGAAATGAAGAAAGTAATGCAATGGTCACCACCTCCATGCATGGTGGCTGGACACCTTGGCATGGGAGAAAAACATGTGAAGCCTTAGTAAAGCCTTGTTTGGCCAGCAACACTTTGGAGAAGCCATCAGTCATCCCTGGGGGAGCTGCCGGTCATCTTGTCCCCTGGGGAACATGGCAGATAATGAAAGAAGCTGTCTCTGTCCCCTGCTGCCTGCTCTGATGAGATGGTGTGTGCCAATGGTTTGACAGGTGCGTGTATCGACTGAAACCGCTGTCTTCTCATGGTACCCCAAGGGGCTGGTTGTGGTGGTAGTGAAGTGACCACAAAGGAGCCGATGACCAGCCCTGCTCAGAGTCCATTGGTGTCTATGGCTGTCACCGAGGCAGGGGTCGAAGACCTCGAAGTGGCTGCTGAGGTCTTGTCCAGGGCTGGGCTCAGCCCTCCATCGGCAGCTTTGGTGACAGAGACTCGGCCGCTGGGGGGGAGGAGTGGTTTGCTCTGACTGTGGGGCCCCTGGCCACAGATGCGGTGGTGACGTTCCCAGTCCTTGTGCTGGCAGAAGGAGCCACAGTACCGAGCAATGTTGCAGCCGCTGCAAGTCTCACTGGCTTTTCGTCCACAGTTCCAGCAGCTCTGAAAGACAACGAGCTTGTTTCTGTGAGTCAAGATGGGCAGACCAAGGCCCTTCACAAAGCCAAAAGCTAGACAAAGAAGGCATCTTGCTTTTCTAAAGAAAAGGAGATAAGCTTAAACTCTGGGCCTCTTTCCAGGTGCCTCTCTGGCTGTCCCACCCACAGTGCTGATGGTGCAGCATGGTCATTCAAGAAGCATTTATTAAGAGCCTATTGTGAGTCAGCCATCATGCTAAGCACTGGAAAAGATGCTTGACCTCCTTAGAGGAACCCAGGATCTCCTGTTTATCAGACAGACACTCGGACCAAATAAGCATACCTGCCTCCGTACCCATGAGCACCCAACATTCTGTGGGAACCCTTATCCCCCTCCCAAGAGATGGAGGTCCCGCTGGGCCCCAGCAGGGATCAGCAGCACATGGAAAGGGGGTCAACCCTAAAGCGCTCCATCTTACCATGGGAAGTGGAAGCCGTGGCTCCTGGGTTTGGGGACACTAGTCACTTTGAGAGTGGCTATGAGAATAATGGGACAGGGAGAATCTCCTTGGGACTCACTCTACTCAAGGGAGGGTTAGAAGATGCACCCATGGTAAGCAATGTTGTCTGGTGGATAAAAAAACTGGCCGGGTTCCAGTCCTGCCGCTCGCACACATCCTGGCTGTGTGACCCTGGGCAAGTCACTAGTGGCCCAGCTACGTTTCCAAGACTCTAAGATACACATAAGTGGCCACTCTTCATCCCTGGAAGGCGGCTTCCAGAGCAGGTGCCCAGCAAAGAGATACAGGACCTGTTTCCCTTTCAGCTCTGCACTCAGGCCACACAGTGCTCCACTGTATACTTTCTATGATTGTTGTCTATGACCGTCACATATGTTCCAAGCTGAGCCTCAAAGTTAATGAAGCAGGTGAAGTTGTTCTCATGGTGCTGGGAACGAGGTGATTGAATCCCCCCTCCCCCGTGCCTCAACTAAACACCCCTCCCACCCTGAGAAGCCCATCAGCTGGTGAACCGGCCAATGTGACTGGCTGGGAATAACCCAGGGCATGGGGCTCTATTACTTGAAGTTTGCTAAGGTAGGGAAGAAGCTATTTCCTACCAGAGCTGGCAGGCTTGCCTGTGGGCGCATGAGTTGAGGAGCAGGAGGCGGCTCCCCAGGCAACAAGTGAAGAGTACCTAGGGAGGGTCCCGGAGTGCAGCAGGCATCCTCAGTGGGGCAGAGCTTGGGGCTGCCGGATGATAGGGCTGAGGCAAGTAAAGACTATTAAAACTGGTTGGGTGTAACTCTAGCAGGCTGAGGAGGACGAGGCTGCCTCAGGCTTTATTCCACATCCCAGGGGGTCTCGGGTCTGGGGCCAATAGATCTGGACTCCAAAGGAAAAGCTTTGGGCCTGTGGGGAAGTATTCAAGTAAGCAGGACCAAGCCCCTTCACAGCACCTCCATCCAGCTATAGGGAGGCCTGAGATGGGACAGGTTTGAAACCACTACAGTTTAGCCTAAACCGTAATTACTATTATCATCATCATTATTATTTTGAATAATCATTTTACTATCATTAGCATTACTATTTTTGTTATTAATATAGCTAGCCTTTGTATAGGGTTTTAAGGGAACAAAATGTTTTACGTGTGCTATCCTTCCAACCACCCTGTGGGGAAGGGGTTGTATTTTTATTCCCATTTCACAGATGAGGAAACTGAGGCTTAAAGAAGCTAAGTGACTTGCCCAGTACCACACACTTAGTAAGTACCTGAGGGAAGATTTGAACTCAGGTGTACCTGACTCCAGGTCCAACATTTCCTCAACTATGATAATTGATTTCAGCTTGTCTTTTAAAAATTTAAAAAAAAACTCCAAACTACCACTTTCTATATTATGAACACTTAGGAATGTGGATTCTAAGTCAGACAGGACCTTAGGGATTATCTGATCCTATCCCCTTCACTCTGCAGGAGAGACAACGGAGGCAACGTGAACTGAGGTATGATGTCTCTAAAGCTACACAGGGAATAAAGTACAGGGCTGTGACTGGGACCAGGCTTCCGACTGAACGTTCAGAGCACCTTCCGCTACTCGCTAACAAACAAAACAACACAACCCCCTCTCTAGAGCAGTCTTCTCCACCCGGGAGCTGGAGGGGCTTCCCCATGTTGTCAGGTGAGTCTGCTCCCTCTTCGGGCCCCCTCTATCCCTCGCCACTGCCCATGGCTGACAAGATATGGGGGTTGACAGAGAAGACACCCTGAAGAATGGATGGCAGCCCAGGAGGCTCTCTCTGTGGGTCAGGGGGGAAGAGAGAGGAGGCTTGGATCTGCTGACTTGCTAGTTGGTAGAAGTCGAATCTGGCTCCAGGGCACACTGAGTACACACGAATGAGAGTGGACTATCATTACTGAGAATGGATGGGTGCCTCTGCATGCCTGGGTTGCTGCTATGGGATCCAGAGTTGGGAGGCCTTGGCTTCTCTTGGGAATGGGCCTCTGGTTCTGCCTCAGCATTGGGCCCAACACCTCTGCTAGAAAACTCCCACCATTAGACAGAACATCCAGTCCCTCTCATTTATTATACCAGCTCAGCCCATCTGGCTTATCTCTTTGAGGACATTCTAGGTCTCGTCAGGAGCCTGGGGAACGGGTGAAGCCCACTCTGTCTGGACTTGGTGCCTGCCCCTTCTAGGAACAAATGCTCCTCTAGAACTTTAATGAGCGGTCTTCCCCCATCAGAGGTAAGCATGCTGAGAGCTGAGCTTGTTTTACTTGGTCTGTTTCTACCCCTCAGCACTTGGCAATGGTAATGTTTAATATTTTTTTCCCACTCATTCATTCACAGATACTGACATACCCTGATTCATCTCCTCTCATCTCTTGAACTTTAGCACAGTGCTTGGCACATGGTAATGCTTAACGAATTTTTTTCCATTCATTTACTTACAATGACATACTTTGATCTATCTCCTGTTTAGTTAATACTCTACTACCCAATCTTCTAAACTTTAAAGTGCTCTAGTAGTGTGAGCTGTGGCCATCACTGCCATCTTTGCAGGACTGATCCCCACCCCAAGGCTGTGCACGGAGCAGCCGTCTGTTGCTCATGAACCGCACGCTGACCCAGCGATGCCCTTGCCCGCTGCATACACACGTACCCCAAGGAGGGTGAGGATAGAAAGATTTCCTATATTCCCAAGTGTTCAAAGCACTTCACGCGGTGGCAAAGAACTATGGACAAAACACACGCTCATTGATCAAACCGAATCATGCAGGTTTCATCTGCGGCTATGAAGATGGAGGGTGATCCCTCTGCAGGGACTTCGCTGAGATTTCACCAGTATTAGGGACCGCCTGGATGAGGAATTGCCCTGAGCCGATACAGGTCAGCCAGTAACGACAGTCTTAGAGAGCTACCCAGAGTAATAACATGTTAGGTGACTAGCCCAGAGTCACAAAGCCAGTGTGTATCAGACAGGAGAGGAACCCTAGGTCTTCCTGGCTCAAGGACAGTTCACCCCCCACTACACCATATTGCTGCTATGGACCATCTCTTATTCGCAAATGGCCTCTCTTCTCTAAATGGATGTTAATACACCTGCAGTTTACCTTCTTTAGATGCTGACAAGGAAAAATATTTTAATGTTGTTGGCTTCCTTGAAAACTACAAATTTAGGCCAAAAATCCAATTTACTACTTTTTTTTTAAAATTCTGGGTGAGAAAAAAGATGTAATATTAACATCCATACCCAGGCTGAAACAGGTGGCATCTCATCTCCTGCCTGCTAGCCCAGAAAGCTCTTACCTCAGTGGACTCTTCCTGCTCATTTATAACCAGGAATGCATCTTCAGTGGCCTGGCGCTTGGCATCTGCGATGGTTTGCTCCATGCGGGCTCTCTCTGATGCGATCATCTCAAAGGCCTTCTGCTCAGCCTCTGCCACAGCCTTCTGTACTTCCGACATGGCCTGCCGCTTCACCTCATTCACGGCTTCTTCTAGGGGAATACGACAGGATCATTAACTGGCCAGAGAACCCCTTGAAGGGCTCCCCATGGCTACAGCCTGCTTCTGGCCAGGATGGAGCATGAACAAAGGAACTTGGGGATCACATTGTTTTAAACTATACATCGGCAGGCCCATGTCTGACAAATGCTGTGCCGGCATTCAATGCTTACATTCCAATATGAAGGCGTGTCGCCCTAGGACTTCATAGGATGAAATCTTTATAAAGTACTTCATGAAGTGCCTGGCACACAGGAGGCTTAATAAATATGTATTCCTTTCATGGTACTCACAGGAAAACGGGAAAGTTATACCTAATGGAGATACCGAGGAGAAGCTAGAAAGCCTCACAGTTACCCCGACCATGACAGCCTCCAGCCATGTGCTGGGAATGACTGGCATGACCTCTGTCTGAGAAGGCCTATGCCTCTCTCTTTAAGCTTGCTGGCTCACTGAGCCAGGTTTTTATTGCAAAGTCTACTCCTTAGTGCTCGTGGGGGATGAACGCAAGAGGCTAAACTGTTCCCACATTCTACCCGTTGTTTAAGGCCACATTCAGATCCCCCTCCTTCTCTAGCTTTTCCAGTCCACTCCTCCTGGGCTTTTACTTCTCTAGAATTTTATCCTACTCAGCACCACTCAGTTTAGCTACAGGGGTGGGGAACCCGTGGCTTTAAGGCCACATGTGGCCTTCTAGGTCCTTGGGTGCAGCCTTTTAACTGAGTCCATGTTTTTTACAGAACAAATCCTTCTATTAAAGGGATTTGTTCTGTGAAGTTTAGATTCAGTCAAAGGGCCACACTTGAGCACCTAGAGGGCCACGTGTGGCCTTGAGGCCACAACACTTCATTTTTACTCTTCCTTCGAATGTGTTAGAGTAGAAGCTCTCTGAGGACAGAGAAGGAAGGAGGGACCCAAACTGCATAGGGAACAAGACCCAGCAAAAGAGATGCAGAAAATTCATGTGTATCTTAGCCCAGTGGCATCAATCTCAAATAGAAACTGGACCACTAAATCATACACAGGATTTTTGCCATGCGTACTGACTTAGAAAACCATGTATTAACACTGTGTTCTATTATATTTTTATTTATTTTGTTAAATGTTTCTCAATTACATTTGCTGGGGAGTGTCCCAGGTACACAGTTTTGACATCTCTGCTTTACTGAAACCAGTAATTGCTCTGGCCCAGATAATGGAGAGCTGATTGGAATGTACAACTATGAACATGAACCAGGCCTGCAGAGGGGGCCCTCCTCCACAATGGTCATCTCTAAGGATGGTACATATACCCTGGCTTATGCTTGTCCTTTAATCACACACCGTGCTCACTGGGCAACCCCTAATGGAGGGAAACTCATGCTTTGTACAAGCCTCAAATATCCTCACAAAAACCACTAAAAGCCATTTCTGGAGCCCCAGGAACACACACCACTCTCCTGGGCCCTGTGGGCTTAGCCGTGGTTCACCTCCTGTCCCTTAAGATGAGGAAGACAAATATGCTGTGGGGATAATCAAATACTGCTGTGTCTAGGAATCAGATATTCATGCAAATGCAAGGGCGGGAAGAAGCCAGCTCTGGGCTTCCGGAGGTTAACAATAGGTGCTTAATAAATATTGATTAATAGTGTGTGTTGAGAGATACTCTGAAAGAAAGCACACCTTTAGCTCAGATGTAAAGGACATGGAGAAGAGGAGGCTTAGAAGCAATGAGGGAGCAGGGAGGCCAGGCAGAAGGTCTCAGTGATAGCTGAGCTCGGAGAGGACCTAACTGGGTGGCCTAGTAGACAGAGTTCTAGACTTGGAATTGAGAAGACCCGAGTTCAAATACTGCCTGGGCTCACCTGTAACACTCCCCTATAAAATGAAGGGGCTGGACAGGATGATCTCTAAAGTCTCTTCCAGCTCTAACAGTCTATGATGCTATAAATGTCGATCAGTCAACCCCAAACTTATTTACCATTTGGGATGCGGAAGGAAGGTAAAGCAGGGTCCTCTCCCTTCCTTGGACTCAGAGAGCTTAGAATTTAACAGTTGGAGAAACAATGAAAAAGTGCATGGTGCTAAGTGGGCTATAATTACGGAGGATGGGGAAGGCAGGAAAAACGAGCTGGAACAGCTGGGACCTAAACCTTGCCTTGAGCCATGGGCACGATGTGGCAGTTCCTGTTTCTAAGGCTGCCTCCCTAGCACAGAGCTTCTAGATCCGGGTGGGGAACCTGCAGCTTCCAGGCCACACAAGTGGCCTTCCAGGGCCCTGGGTGTGGCCTTGTGACTGAGTCTAAGTTTTACAGAACAATTCCTTTTACTAAGGGGATTTGTTCTGTGACGTTTGGATTCAGTCAAAGGGCTGAACTTGAGCCCCTAGAAGGCTACATGTGGCCTCGAGGCCATAGGTTCCCCACTCCTGGTCTAGAATGCTGCAGCAGTGCTCACTGCCAGAATAAGTCTTTTTACGTTTAGATACATCCACCTCATCTCTCCACTCAGAAATCTCCAGTGGCTCCCTATAGGCTACTGAGGAAAGTTCAGACTCTGCTGTCTGGCTTTCAAGGCCCCTGTAATCTGTACCGCCCTTTCTTTCTAGCCTTCTCTCATATTATCCCCTGCCATGCACTCTACCTGCCAGCTATACTGGAGTACTTTCCGCCCCCTAAATACGCCTTGTCCTGCTTTTCCATCTCTGAGCCTTTGCCACGGCTGCCATGGTTAGAATGTCCTCCTTCCTCTTTTTCCTCTGTTGAATTCCTACCCATCTTGTAAAGCCACTTCCTCCAGGAAGACCTCTCTAATCCTCCCGGTTAAGAACAATCTTCCTCCAAAGATTCCACATGGAACTTTGTTTGTATATCAAGTCTAAAGCACTGATCACATAACATTATATGTTACGGTTATCTTTTCTACGTGCCTCTTATCTCTCTACTAGGCTGTGAGCTGCCCCAAAATAGGGACATGGTTTTATCTAAACTTTATATATCCCCTGGCATGGAACAGAGGACTATGCATATCATAGGTGGTTAATGAATAAGTGTTGGATGAATGAATGGGGTGGGGTAGGTAGGGTTGGGAGAGAGAACTCTAGGGAGAGAAAAGCAAATATGAGCAGAGCCAGAAAGGAAAAAATGGGTAGGCTTTGTGTGTATGTGTGAACCAGTGAGAATTAAGAAACCATGCTCCTGTCCAGAGAGGAGGTAACTAGGAGCCATTACACATTCTTGAGCAGGGCAGTAATGACAAAAAGGTTATTTTAGCAAGATTAACCAGGCTGACTGAAATAGGGAGAAATATGAGGCCAAGAGAGAAGCTTTGTGAAGACATTTTTAGAGTATATCAGGGCTATATGAACACAAGAAAAGGAAGAAAACAAAGACTCAGGTTTCAGGGTTCTTAAGGAAAGAGATGGTTGGGGTTATGGGGAGGTGGGTGGTGACTGAGGCAGCAGGTGACTAGAATACAGAAGTACAGGTAGTGATGTTGGGAGGCCACTGAAGACAGAAAGGCATGGGGGTGTAGGAGACTGGACTCTGTTAGAAGGAGTAGGCTAAGAACACTTTTCTTCTCTGCTCATTTAGCCATGGGGAGTGAACTGAGTTAATACCAGGAGGCTATCACTGGGTAGGGGTGATAGGGGCCACATCAGGAAAAGATAACCAGGGTTCAGTGATGACAAAGCAAAGCAGGAAAAGGCACGGATGGAAGAGAAATTAAGGGGAAAAAAGGGGAGAGGCAGCAGCTGGTACAGTGGGAAGAGCCCTGACTCCTGTCCATCTGCTGCTGCCTTGATGAAGGACCTTGGGGCAAGTTCCTTCCTCTCTCTGGGTTTGTTTCCCCATCTATAAAATGAGAGGTTTAGACCACATCATCTCCTAGGGCCCATCCAGATCTGACATTCTGTGTTCTATAGAGCGGCCAACCAAAAACTGGGAGAAAGGAAAACAGAAAAAAACCCATGGGACATCAAAGAAATCTATACTCAGAAGTTCCAGGTTGCATGAAGGGCCTCTGTGCCAGATGCTTGGCTCCCAAGGCCAGCCAAGGTTGGGAGTCAGCCCCATAATCATATGATTCCAGCAGGGGACGCTTTAATCTAATTGATCTAGGGGATGGTAAAGATTGGCTTAGGTTTACAGCCCAGGTCAAATGCTTTCTTCCAAGCAGAATCACTCCAGTTGCAGGGAATTTATAAAATTCACGGGCAAAATTACACAAACTTACCAGCTTTCTTCCAGATCTCTTCAGTGACATAGCCTGTTCCTGACCTACTGCTGAACTCACGCTGGGAATCTGCAGAGAGAAGGGGAAATAGAGTGGTGTCAGAGGGGACCCCCCCACACCCACCCAGGCACAGAGACCGTCTTCTCTTTCATCTGTACTCTGTCTGAAGGGGGGCAGACAAAGAGAAGAGAAAGAAAGAGGAAGAGGAGAGACAAGGAGAAGAAGAGACAAAGAAAAAGAGAGCAGAGAGAGAGGGAAAGAGGGGGAGGAGATGGGGGAGAGAAAGAAAGAGAAAAGTAAAGAAAGAAGAGAGGGAGAGAGAAAAGTAAAGTGAGATGATAGAGAGAAAAGAGGGAGGGAGAAAGAGAGACACAGAAACTCCAAATACCTGGAGATTCAGGTCACATCCTAAGAAATAGGTTAATACTATAAATCTAAATTAATAAAGCTTTGAAAATGGATGAATTAGGTGACAAGAAAATAAATTTATACTGAGGCAGTATAATAGTGTAGTGGAAAGACCAGATGTGGAATCAGCAATCTTTGGGTTCGAATCAAATTCGATTATTTCCTAGCTATGTGACTACGGGCAGGTCACTTAGGACATCTCATGGTTCTCCTGAGAGAGAGAAGTAACAACAAACTCTACCAGAGGCTTTTCTAAATGAATGCAGTAGAACCCACTCCAAAGCACCAGAATGCCTGTAAATAAGGCTGATGCAGAGGTTGGGTCATTTCATGTGTGGTTAGAATCAGGCTATATGGGGTGTTCCTAAAGTCTGGACACATAGGCAAATATTTTCAAGAAATGAAATGAATGAAATTTTCAACAACATTCTATTTAATTGGAATATTAACAAATAACATCTTCAATATTATTTCCATCATTTGTGACGCGAAGGCTGATGCGCTTTGCAAGATTCACGTGAACTCGATGCAATAACTCCACATTTCCTATGTGTGCAGACTTTAGGAACAGCCTGTAATGTGTATGTGTTTAAACAAGTCAGGAGGTAACGGCTGTGCCATGCACGGTGTAGGCACTTAATAAAGTGTTTGGTGAATCAAATTGAACTGGCTCATCCTTTAAAAAAACAGTCTACATGACTTTGTTTCTAAGATGTGACCAAAGTTGGCCAAAACAAGGAGGAACTAAGGGATTATTTCTGGAACTTTTACAAAACCACAGAGTTCTGGTTTGACATTAATGCCAGACAATGGTCTAGAAACTGAGTGTTAACTGAATATCTTTAGGAGCAGGAGGGATGCTGTTCTGCAAGGTAGAGTGGGAAGAACTCTGGCTTTGAGGTCAGAGGCTCTGGATTTGAATTCTACTTCTAGTGCTCAGTGTGTGACCTCAGACAAGTCCCTCAAACTCCAAGCCTCAGTTTCCCTCATTTGTAAAATGAGATGGCCTGATTTAGATGGCCCGAGGTCCCTTCCAACTCCAGATCTAGGACCTGAAGATGGAGGCAAAGGGCCAGAAAGCTCTGAGGAGGAAAGGAGAAGCAGCTAGCAGAGAGAGGCATAGAGGGGGCATCTAGAGAAGAGAACCAGAAGGGACAGAGAGGAAGTGTGATGCCATGATAGCGAACAGAAGCAATGAAGGGCCACAAGGCTTTACGGTCTGGGATTGGGGACCAGAGCTCTCGTTCCGGCTCTGCTACCAGAATCATGGAAGGCCATTCTCCTTTCTACTCCTCACACGGGATGTCGCTGCACCTTTGCACGGCCATCCCCTACAGGGATGTGTATACTCCCTCCTCATCCTCACCTTGAAGAATCTCCTCCTTACAAGATGCAGCTCAAACACCATTGTATGTAGGAAGCCCGTCCTGATCCCCCAACTACCTCATACCTATATTCACTTAAATGTGCCTGTGTTGTCTCCCCCATAGAATACAACTCTTTGAGGATGCCACTTTCATTTTTTGTATCTGCCTCCCCGGCACCAAGGACAGCGCCTAGTACATAGTCCCATCCATCACACAGACTGATGACCATTACAGACAAAAGTTTTCGAAGCTCTGGACAGAGGGAGAAAAGCAGTAGCTGGTACTTTTTAGCTATTTAAGAGGGCCCATAAGCTGCAGGCTCGGAACCAGTTTCCCCTAGACCTCTCTTTCTTCTGAAACTCTGTGAGCACTTGCCAGAAAGGAATTCAGAACCTAATTAGGTCAAGGTACTTTCCAAACCTGAGGTTCAGGGCCAGCCTTCACACCTGGAGACAGATGTTAAAGGAAACTGCAGAAAATGGTAAAAGGCCCAGGGACTTGAGGGAAAGACGCTGGATGGCTAAGACCTTTTCTCTTTGCTGTTATTCTTAAAGCAATGATTTCATTCACGAGCCTTCACTCAGAAAGTCAGGTTTTAGGTAATACTGAATTGAAATTATTTCTCCAACATTACTAGGAAAGCTGTCAAAGTCATTCTTTTGTCTATAAGGTTGGTTCTTAAGACACATAATACTTAACACCTCCAACTTATAAATACTGTACATTTCCAAAGTTTGTGTATAAGTCCCTTTCTTTGGTGGTGGTAAGATAGGTAGATGAGCAATGCAGAAGGGCTCTGAATAGATTACCCCAATTGATAAAAATGTTTTAAAACGATGAGAAGGAAATCTGTTCTGGCTTTCCTTTGAAGCTAATTCCACTCTGAAAATAGCTGAACAATGCAACTACAAGGAAAGTCTTGAGTTCTGGGTTCTGGGCAAAGACTATACAATAAGGAAGAAAATAAAAGGTAGGAGGAAAAGAAAGAGAGGGTGGAGGAATGAGAGATAAGACAGAGCACAGAGAAGGAGGAGGAGAACAAAGTGAGAAGAGAAAACTGAGCAGGCAAGAAAAAAAATCATCTGTTGCCCTTCCCTCACCATCCTCCTGGACACAGAGCTGCCCTGAGCAAAATCTCTAGAGTTCAGATTTGTCTTTGTCATCCTCCCACCTATTTCTGTATCCCAGGAAACCAACGGTTCGTTTCTCTAAGCACCGCTTTCCACCCTCACCCCTAAGTGCTCCATTCTCCAAAATTATCTTACTATTTTCATACTATTTGAATTTCCATGTTCTTACTTTAACTAATCTCAGCTACGAATCAGCAAGAAAGCAGCCTAATTAAGCTTTTTTTGGGTTTCCTTGATATTGTTCAATCTAAAATTAGGGTGGTAGTGGTGTAAATTAAGCAAGCCCCTGACTGAGGATAAGAAAGGTCCTCATCCTATCCCTGGCGCTCTTTACCAATCTTCATAGATTTCTCATCTAAAGATAATCTGTCATCTAATCTCCTTCTTATCTACTAAATAACTCACCCCAAATCACAAAGCAATTAAGCGGCAAAGTTCATTGGAACAAATGCCTCCTCACGCTTTCTCTTAGTCGTGTGCCTGTAATCTAGACTCTTGGGCCTCCAGATGTGGGAACTGACGTGTGTCCAAAATCTCCCACAACAGCCGCACATCTGCTCTTCCCTCTGACAGAAAGAAGGATGTGGCCACCACCATCAGCGAGGAGACAGCTACATACACAGCCTTGGCTGGCAGCTGTCCGAACAAAGAATGTGGCGATCACCAGGAGAGGTTTCACCACATGAAAAAACAAACTGTGGGAAACTCTTGAGGGAAAACGTTAAAAAAATCTTCATCCATTAGGGAGGAGGGGACAAATACATAGTGAGGATAAAAATGGGTAAACATGATCTATGGGTCACCGAGGGGCAGTATGCACATAGTAGACTGCGCACTGGATCTGGAGTCAGGAATATCTAGGCTCAAATGCCGGGCCAGATATTTGTAAGTTGTGACCCTGGGTAAACACTTAAGTTCTCTGTGCCTCAGTTTCCTCATCTGTAAATGAAGGGATTGGACTTGCTGGGCTTTAAGGTCCCTTCCGTTTCCATCAACTCCCATAAGAAAACCCTGAGAGACCGATGTCTCTAAAGCTATCGGACAGATAGGTGGCACTGTGGAGAGAGAGTGCTGGGCCTGAAGTCAGAAGACCCTTCTTCCAGCATTCAAATCTGGCCTCAGACACTTATTAGTGGCATGACCCTGAGCGAGTCACTTAACCCTGTTTGCCTCAGTTTCCTCACCTACAAAATAGGCCAGAAAAGGAAATGGCAAACGGCTCTAGTATCTTTGCCAAGAAAACCCTAAATGGGGTCACAAAGAGGTAGACACTATTGAAACAGGTAAACGACAAAGTTATTAGATTTCTATCCATTAAAAAAATTATATTTCTTAGCTTAACTTGATGGCTCTTTCATCGTCATAAACTGACAGAAGAATTTAACTTGGTTAAGGTCAGTGCTGCATGCTGCCCAAGCCCCACCTACTGAGCTATGTTCCACGACCCCCTGAGGGGCTTCAGCCTTCCAAAGATAAGTGCTGCCTGTGCATCACTGGTAGTGGATTGACCAGTAGCTGACTCTTCTGCCCCTGCTCTCAAGAAAAGCTCAGATTCACAACCAGGTGAGTTTATTTCCTGCACTGACACACTGTTCTCTAAGGACACTTTGAAGCATGTCTCTGGGTCTAAGAACCAGGAGAGAGAGAAGTATTTTGCCAATCATTTAAACCATGACTAGCTTCCTTTCTTTTTTTGCAAGCATTTTGTTTTTTAAAATTTAATATTTTATTTTCCCCAAATTATACTAGCATCCTTTCAATGCAAGAACAAAAGAAAAAAAGTAAAACCCAACCCAACAACAACAAACAAAACAACTCAACAGCCCTGGTAAGTGGGAGCCATAGAAGGCTATGTATGGGCACTTACCGTTGCTGAGTGAGTCTGAGCTTCCTGGGCTGTGCTGCCTAGAGATGAGCTCACTCCCGGCTTTCCTGGTCTCTGTGCTCTCACTGCATCGTCTCTTCCAAAAGTTGAGTTCTTCCCGATCGGTTTCCTGGCAGCGCCTCAGGACGGCCATGGAACGTCGGGTTTTCTCTACCATCTCCATGATGCAATTCAGAGCCTGGGAATAAGGATAAACTGGGAATAATCAACAGAAGCAGGGAACTAGAATTCAGGAAGACTGGGGAAGATGGCATTTTAGCTGAGACTTGAAGGGAGCCAGGGAAGCTGAGAGATGGAAGTGAGGATGGAGAGCATTCCAGGCACTTAGGGCAGCCAGTGAAAATGTCTGGAGGCCAGCGTCACTGAATTGCAGAGTATACTGAGGGGTATAAGGTGGAAGAAGAGTAGAAAAAGGGGCAGCAGTACAGGTTATTATCCGAATGCCAAATAAAGGATTATACTTTTGGTCCTGGAGGTGATAGAGAGCCACTGGAGTTTATTAAAGAGAGGGGTGTGTGTGTGTGTGTGTGTGTGTGTGTGTATGTGTGTGTGTGTGAAGACCACTTTGACAGCACAGTGGACTGAGGTGGAGAGGTTTGTGGCAAGACCAACCAACCAGCTATTCTAATTAGTCTGTTCTAATAATGCCGGCATGAGGTGATGAGAGTCTGCACCTGGGTGGTGGCAGTTTCAGAGGAAAGGGGCACAGATGGAAGAGGTTGTCAGGGGGATAGATGAGAAAGAGTAAAGATGGGAGGTGAACCAGAAGACAGCAGTGTCAATAAAACGTAGAGAAGAGAGTATATTAAGGAGAAGAGAGTAATTCTGCAGAGGTCAAGAAGGATGAGAATTGAGAAAAGGCCATTAGATGTGGCAATTAAGAAGCCATTAGTAACTTTGGAGTTAGTATTTTTCAGTTGAGTGATGAGGTTGTGAGAGGAAAGGAGTGGAGGCATGCATTGCAGATGGCCTTTTAAGGAGATTAGCCACAAAAAAATAGAAAAGATAGGGGATGAGAGCTAGCTAGAGAGGGATGGATCAAGTGAAAGTTTTTTGAGGATAGGGGAGACGTGGATGTGTTTGTAGGCACTAGGGAAGCAGCCAAGAGACAGAAAGGGATTGAAGATACTTAAGAGGGTGAGAATTAGAGGGGTCAATCAGCTGTAGAAGATGGGATGGAATGGGATCACTAGTGCAACGTAGCAAGATTAGTACCAGCCAGGAGAAGAGGAACCTTTTTTTCCCCCAAAACATTTCAACTTATTATTCATTTTTAGCATTCTTTTATTTTAAAATTTTGGGCTCCAAATCTTCTCCCCCACTCCCACCCCTCCCACTGAGAAGGCAAGAAATATGATATCAATTATACATGTGAAATTATGCAAAACATATTTCCACATTAGCCATATTTCAAAAAATCGCAACAAAAATAAAGTAAAAAAAAACTGATGCTTTAATTTGCAATCAGAGCTCATCAGTCAGTACTCTCTCTGGAGGCAGACAGCATTTTTTCATCATGAGTCTTTAGGAATTGTCTCACATCACTGTATTGATGGGAGCAGCCAAGTCTTTCACAGCTGATCATCATTACAACATTGAAGGGCCATCTCTTCATACAAGAGGGTGAAGGAGATCACGGTGAAGGAGATCACGGTGAAGATGTTTGGGTGATGTGAGATAAGGAGGAGGACAGAAGAGGGAGCTTGTGGAGAGGAGCTGTGCGGTTAGGGTGTTTGAAAAGGTATCACTACATGCTGAAATGCCCTCATAAGAGGGCAGGAACTGAGGAGGAAAAAAAGACTGTGAGTCGCTGAACTCAATGAGAAAAAAGATGTTCTGGAGATCGGTAGACAGTAGCTACCACAATTTTGATTGGGTGGTAGATACTGATTGGGTAAACCTCAAAGAAGGAAAAGTTACCAAGTGAAGGCAGTAGAAGGAAAACCTAGAACTTGGCGATGGGGAATGAGGAGTATCCCAACCTGCTGCCCCCCCCTCCACCAATGAGTGAGACAATGAAAGTACAGCCAGCGTGGGAGGAGAAGGCCAGAAAGGCTGTTTCATCAGAAGAGAACCAGAAGTGAAGGGAGAGCCACAAGATAGAAGGAATGGGAAAGGAAAAGACTGAAGATGAATGTAAAGTTTGTTACCTGGAGTGAGCATTCCAGAGAAACAGCAGGAGGGGTGGGGAGCTTTAGAGTGGGAGAAGTGGACTGAGGGGAATGGGAATAAGGGATGGGGGGAGGATGGGGTTTTGAATGAGGACACCTGGTAGGGTTTAGAATCACTGAGAGGGAGAGAGGAGAATCACTAACAAAGGAAGTCTCCTGGGTTCTTATTGTTCCTAGGAGTCAGACCTCAGGGTGGTGTTCTCTCAGGGCCTTTGGCAGCTCAGGCTAGGAAGGCAAAAGACAATCCTTGACCTCAAGGACCAAACAGTCCAAAAAAGGAGACAACAGGTAAATAACTATGTACAAACAAGCTATAGACAGGAGAAACTGGAGATAATGGCGGGGGGCGGGCGGACGGTGCAGTGCTAAGAAAATGGAAGACTGGGAAAGGCTTCCATGCCAATAATAATAACCACAATAAATTAACTGACACTTATGCATCTCTTTAAGGCATACAAAAAGACTTGCTCCATATCATGACTTCACTTTATTCTCACAACAACCTAGTTAAGTGGGTGCTCCTGGCATTATTATCCTTGCTTTACATATAAGGGAATTAGGGGTAGCTGGTGGCATAGTGGATAGCACCCCAAGTCAAGAGGACCTGAGTTCAAATCTGGTCTCAGATGCTTACTAGCTGTGTGACTCTGGGCAAGTCACTCAACCCCGGCTACCTCCCAAAAACAAACAGATAAGGGAAGAAAAGCAAAGTTTAGAGGAGTTATGTGATCTGCCAATGGGCACACAGAAAGGAAGAACACCGGAGCTGGAATTCAAACCCAGGTTTCCCCAGCTTGAAGTCTACTGCTCTTCCCCCTGCTCCAAGCTGCCGCTCAACAGTTATGCTCCATGATCCTAAGACATGCACGATACCTCTTGCTCTGCTTCCTGCCCCCAACCTCTAACCCCTCAGTTCGTTGTGTCTGGGCATGGGGGAGAAAACTGCTTATTTCATGCTAAAATAGGAATGACTGCTAGGTCTCCCCGTTAGGGGCAAATTCTCCTTTCTTCTGAACCCACCTTGCTCTCCTATCCCCCTTTTTGCAGTTTTCTGCTTTCATCTGGCTACTCTGACTTTCAAGATCAGATAAGGGGAATGTGCCCATTTTGCCCACTGCATTAACTCCCAACTTCTCCATCTTCACCCTCTGCCTTGTAGCGTACCCATATATCTAATTAACCCGGGATGACACTAAAACAGGAAAGAGAAGGGTCCAGAAGGTCTGTCGGGTTATCTGGAAATCATCCCGCCAGATGTCTTTGCCCAAGATTCTTACATGATCGAGATGTTTCCACTCGTCAGCCCATTCTCTCTCTGTCAAACGGTGGTCCACCAGCTCCTCCTGGTATCCTCCATTTAAGCCTGTGCAAAATGAAAGAGTACATTTTCTAAGATTAGGATGGAGTGCTCAGAAAGGCTTATAGTCTTAACACAAATTGGACGATGGTCAAGAGCCAAGGATGCTTGCGAAGGAGGTGTAGCTGGGTTGACTGAGGTTGGGGGGGGTCATGCCACAGCCTGAAGATGCCAGCTATTGCCCAGGCCAATTTAAGATCTTAGGATACACCTTCATTCACGGTGTTAAAGCACAGTGGGAGAACTAAGCCTTGAGAATGTAAAGAGAGGATGAATCTCCATAGGGGAAGATCAGGGGGTAATAGTAAGCTGAGATGGTTTTGGCAAGTATAAGGAAGCTCTGGGAGAAATAAGAGCATTGTTTACAAGAATTAGGTGAGTGTTAAGCCTCGGGTCATTGGCTCCTTTGGGTGCCTGGGGATTTGGCGTGGATGTGGTGGGAGAAGTAGGGTTATCCTCTTGTCTGTTTTAGTCCCCTGCCCCTACACAGTGATACCAGTATTGGGGAGCCATGACTACGAGCCCAGCTCAAGTCTGTATCTGCAGCCAGGTGGTGTGGTGGATATAGCTCTGGGCTTGGAGTCAGGAAAACCTGAATTAAAAACCTGCCTCAGACACTTACTAGTTGTGTGATCTTGGCCAAATCACTTAACCTGTTTGTCTCAGTATACTCATGTGTAAAATGAAGGCAATAATAGTTCCTACCTCACAAGGTTGTTGTGAGGATAATATATAATATATATCTGAAGTGATATATAAGTGTAAGTGATTATTATTATAACCAGGAATTCCAGGGGGAAGAGAAACTTGAAAGACAAATTTCTGAGTTTCCTCTGTAGTCATAACATAGTGGACGAATGCAGGGAATTGAGGAAAGGAGAGGAGGGGGCAGTGCAGCAAAAGAAGGCCAGACAATTCAGAGCAGAAGGCATGATGGAGAGCAGTATGAGTGGGAAGGCTAGGCCCTAACAACTGCTCACAACCAATCAACATTTATTAAGTACCTACACTATGTCAGGCATGGTTCTACGGAACTCAAGTCTAGCCTCCTAACGACTGTGCCGCCCGCCTTATATACTTGTGCCTTTATACATAAAATCAGCTCTATCTCCCTTCTATATTGTTTACAAATAGGAAGAGGCCAGGCGGATTTTAGTAATATATTAAATTTCATATATGCTGCAAAAAATGTATGTGATACAAGTTCACCATTTCACATCCAATCCTTTTTTTCCTCTTGTTTACTGAAATGTTCACGTTTATTGTTGGCTAAGTTAATGAAAAAGAAAACAAAAAAGAATGTATGTAGGGAGATCGGGGTGCTGCAAAGAAGGAAGAGAGGACCAAGGGACTGAGAGAGAGTAAAGGCTGCCATGAGAGCAGTGGGACTGCTTTGTAAGTTTGATGATATTACAAACATGTGGTTGGCTTTAAAGTTCATAATGAATCAACTTCATAAATAAAAGAAAAAAAAGAAAGACCAGTTGTCTTTCCCAAGGCAAAATTAAAGAATTTCCAGACAACTGCTGCTATCGATGTCTTGGGGCTCAGGGTGAGAGGCCATCGCTGGCTGGGAGAGCATGGGACCCGGGTTCTGCATATCAGAGCTGGAGGCGGAGGAAGAATTCTGATGCTCCTGTAGTTTACATTTTTACAGTTAAGTCAATCTTGGTCTTTGCTTTGCTTCTGTACTAGGCTGCAACCTCTCCCAGGATAATCTTTAGCTCACAGCCCCAGGGTAGGACATGCCGGTCTAGACTCAGTGGGGACCTGTCTGCTGTGCTTTGGGCTGAGGAAAGAGAGGCCCGGGGAAGGTACGCAAGCAGCTATGCAGGAGGGAGAAGCAGGTAATGGTGAGATAAAGACACACAAGCTGCCCAAGGAGTCCTGGGTGCGGAAACAGCAAGGAATGAAGAGTCCATTGGTTATGACTCAGTGCTGTGATTTCACTCAAGGCCAGGAAATCTCCTTGAAGACCCTCTGAGCTCAGCTGAGCTGGCCAATAGCCTGGCCTTCCCGCGCACTTAGAAATGCTCTAAGGCAAAAATTTCCAAAGTTGGAGAGCCCTTAATACATCCCGCTTCATAATCTCTCTTCTCTCATTTTTAAGTGTTACCACAATTAGATTTTTTTTTACATTTCTTATTTTTCTCAATTTGTTTGTAAACAAAAAATTTTAACATTTAAAAAAATTTGAGTTCCTTACTCTCACTCCACAATTTCATAGTATCCTCCTCCAAGGGTTGCAAGTGGCCAGTCCTGACCCTAGTACTACATTCCTGTAAGTCAGTTTTGCTCTTTAAAAGCTAGCATTTATGTGGTGCTTTAAGATGCACAAAGCTCTCATCTTACAGAGGAGGAAACAGGCACTGAGAGTTAGGTGACTTGCCCAGGGTCACACAGTTAGTAAGCATGTGAGGCAGGATTAGAAAATCAGGTCTTCCTGATTTTTCTGACGGACTTCATCCATCTACAGAGAGATCTTGAAGCCTTGGTGCTCCTCATCTGGATGACTACAGTTAATACAAAAGCTAAAACAAAGCTCCCCTTCTAAGGACTATCGCGTCCTATATGTCCAAAGGGCTTCTTCCTTTGTGACTTCCATTCAATTCCACTGATGTTTATGAAGCTGCCTACACCGCGTGTTTAGGCACAAAGGCACAAAACTTGGGGCTGGGAGGAGGGGAAGACACAGAGATAAGTAGGATGAAGTTGCTGTCATTAAGCAGTTTCCAGTCTGGAAGGAAGGATAAGAACGGGAAACCAAATAACTATGGTCTAAGGCAGGCTCTGGAAAAGGCCCAAAGAGAGGTATAAACAAAGTGCTGCTTGAAGGAGAGAATGGGAGGTGCTTCAAGAAGGGTGTGCCACTGGAGGGCCGGGTCTCCAAAGATGGGCAGGATTTTGAAGGAGGAACTTGACAGGGTGGGATGTTCAGGATAGAAGAGTGGGCACATTCCAAGAAGGAAAAAACACGAAAGAAGGAATAATGGTGAGAAAGAATGCGATGTGTTTGGGGAACAGTGAATTGACTGCACGGTCCAGGGAAGGTGAGAGACAATGCTAAACAGCCATTGGTTGAATCCAGAGTCTCTAGGCCCTTGAATAACAGGCTGAGGAGTCTGGATTTTATTCAGGAAATGAATGAGAAAGGGGAGGTTTTTAACTCAAGGGATGACATGATTGGAGAAGTTATAAGAAGTTTAATTTGGCAACAGTGTTTAAGATGGATTGCAGAAGGGGAGGACTGGGAGAGAGGAGATTGTTACAACATGGAGCCCAAGTAAGAGGGAGCACAGTGGATAGAGGGCCTGGTTTAAAGTCAGGAAGATGCATCTTCCTGAGTTCAAATCCAGCCTCAGACATTTAGTAGCTGTGTGACCCTGGGCAAGTCACTTCATCCTGTGTGCCTCAGTTTCCTCACCTGACAAATGAGCTGGAGAGGGAAATGGTAAACCACTCCAGTATTTCTGCCAAGAAAACCCCCAAAAGGAGTCAGACATGACAACTATAAAAATGGAGAAGAGGGGAACAGATCCCAGAAACATTTTGAAGGTAGAAGCCATAAAAGCCAGCAGCTAGAGCACAGAGGACTGGGATGATGAAATCTACTGGTGGTGCTGGTGCCAGAAATCAGGAAATCTTTGAAGATGGACACTTGACAAGCTCCTTGAGGGCAGGGGCGATTTCATTTTTGTCTGGCACACAAAGCACCTAGTAACAGTTTCCTGAATTGAATTTGATATTCAACTACTAAATTCAATCCACTATTACAAAAAAAACCCACAACAATACAACACTACAAGAGATGAGACCTGTCCTTTAGTGTGACTCTAAATTTAGGGCGGCTAGGTGTCACAATGGATAAAGCATCAGGACTGGAGTCGGGAGGACCCGAGTTCAAATTTGGCCTCAGACACCTACTAGCTGTATGACCCTGGGCAAGTCACTTCACCCTGTTTGCCTCAGTCTCCTCATCTGTAAAATGAGCTGGAGAAGGAAATGGCAAAACACTCTAGTATCTTTGCCAAGAAAACCCCAAATCGGGGCAGCTAGGCAGTGCAATGAGTGGTGCACTGGCCCTGGAGTCAGGAGGACCTGAATTCAAATGCGACCTCGGACACTTAACATACTAGCTGTGTGATCCTGGGCAAGTCACTTAACCCCAACTACCCTGCCGTTCCCCCTGGAAAAAGAAAGAAAAATATGCTGGGAGTAATATAAAAAAAAAGAGAAAAAAAAAAGAAAACCCCAAATGGGGTCATGAAGAGTTGGGCATGATGGAAAAACAATTGAACAACAAGCTCTACATTTATGACCTTGTGAGGCCTATTAACCAAATCCATTTGTGACTAACCTACCTCAAGCAGGGCTCCAAAGTAAGCACCCTGTGAGAAATTACTGGCAGCTTTGCTGGAGAGAAAGAACGAACGAACGAACAAGACAGGACAAGAGATGGGTGCTTTGCCAAGCTGCCATACTCTCTCACTTCGAGGCTACTGAGGGCAGAGGTCACTCACTATAGCCAGGGCTTGCTGTGCTAAGAAGCCAGACACTGGGCCATGAGTTGAAAAGATGAAGTGAAGAGGGGACCCCTGCCCTCTGCCAAAAAAAAACAGCAAGAATTTCCTAAGGATATCTCTACTGGAGTCACCCTTGGGGGTCAAGCACCATGAGATGAGTTCCCTTTTACTCACAAGAGCCCTGTTTTCAGAACAATGGTAAAACTTAAGGTACTCAGGACAAGGGTTCTTAACCTGGGGTCTCTGAACTTTTAAAAAAATATATTTTGGTAACAATATTTCAAAATAATTGGCTTTGAAATCCTATTTTTTTCCTCTAAAAACATTATTTTGAAAAGGGATCCATAGATTTCTCTAGATGGCCAAAGGCACTGAAGACATTAAAAAGGTTAAAAAGCCCTAACCTGGAGGAAGAGAGGGCCAAGCCAAAGACGTTAGTTCTCCCGTACCTCCTAGCACCAACAATGAAAGCAAGGCCATGTAGTAGGTCCAGGGCCCCTGGACCTAAGAGTCGGGCAGACATGGGTTTGCAGACTACCCCTGGTACTTCCTGGCTAGTTTTGTGGTTCTAGACAAGTCATTTAAACCTCCTTTTGCTTCCTCATCTATAAAATGGGTATTGTAATGGCCTCTACCTTGCAGAGTTGTTGTGAGGGTCAAATGAAATTATGGCCATAATTTCATTTATGATACTGTTTGCTATGTATATTGTATTTTAATATAAAAATGTTATATACCATATAAATAAAATGTAGTATATTAATATACGATTAATACGCTAGTCTACATAGTATAAAATAATTGTACTGACATTGGGGATATCTTACGGACTGCTTTAGCCTCTTTGCTAATATTTTATTCCATATTTTTCATTAGAAATGTTGGTCTGTCGGTTTAAGTGAGTTACCAGGGAAGTGACAGACAGGTAAAGAAAAAAGAAAGGCCAATAATGCATAAAAAAAATCCACGGAACACAGAGTAAGAAGGCAATTTTGTTCCTACCTTGCGAGACTGAATATACACTTTTAAAAACAAACTGTACATAACCAAAGTTTTATAGTTGTCTATTGGAATATTAGTACCCGTGATTGTTGAATCCATAATAAAAATAAAATTAAAAAGGGAAAATTTATGGAATTTTAATTTGAGGTTTGTAGCTTTCTTGGGAAGGCACAAAAGATGGAGAGTGGACCTTGGATTTAAGACCCTAGATCAGGCTGACCATTGACAAATGACAATTTCTTGGAGTCACCAGGCAACCCTCCAGGGACCAAATCACAAGATGAGCTGCTGATTTTCATTGGCAGGGGGTGGGGAGTGGGGGTGGGGACATTTCTGATGCAGATGAGATCACAGGTCTGCACCTCCCCTTGCCCCATCCTCTCATTTTCCCCCCTGACTTTATTACCACTGCTCTGCTTGGTTTTCTCTCTGGAGTACTGATAACAAAGAGACATATTGTACTTGTCACTGATTAGGGAAGCCTTCAGTTTGAGGGAAGATACGCTTAGTTTACGTGACTCTGCTGAACAGAGGAGAGCTCTATAGATGGGAAGAAACATGTGCCTTACCAAGCCCATGGTGTCGGTCACCACCGCCGCCACCGCCACCACCACTACCACCACCACGGATTTCTCGGTGTTCTAGCATCTTGGTGGAGTCCCTGTATAAGTGTGAAGAGGCAAAATCTTCCAAGGTATAATGCTGGAGAGGCGGCGGGGTGGGATGGAACTGCCCACCAGGATTCATGAGGGGCAGGGAGAGAGCTGGGCTGTGCCGGGGAGCAGGGCTGATGGTGCACACTCTCTTGGCGGGAGGCTCAGGGGGGACTGGGTCTCTCTCAAAGCTGGTGTCTTCTCTCCTGCAGAAGAACCAGAGCAAGACTGCTGATGATGCGAAAATCCATAGCAGTGGGAATGCGTGGTGATGCCTTCCCACCTCCCACCCCTCCCCAGGATAAGTCCATCACCAGGAAGAATGACTCAGGCTTGGATACTCTACACCTTTTCACTTACCTCTCTGATTGGAGGCCTAGATGGTGGGGCACTAGATTCTCTCCAAATGAGTCCTTTATAGGGGGCTCACCACCTTCCTGGCAATTCCACTCTCCATCAGCAGCAGCCCTGCTTGGCTTCTACTCCACAGAACAACATGGCCCCATGGCAAGTACCCCTGATCTGCTCCCTCCCGCCCCCCTACCACTCCCAGCTTCCTTTTGTGTGTTGTCTTCCCCCATTAGATCATAAGCTCCTTGAGCTCAGCGACTGTCTTTTTATTATCTGCAATCCCAGTGTTTGCCACAGTGCCTGGTATGTAGTAGGCACTTAATAAATGTTTATTGAGTTGAATAATGGAAGAATCAAGCCCAAACCTCACCTGCAAGGGAGAATGATCTTATATGATTAAGCAACAATGACCAGGCACTAGGCTGAGTGCAGGGAGAGGGAGATATAAAGAAAGGCAAAAGACAATCCCTGCCCTCAATGAGCTTATGGTCTAATAACTGACAAAGAAAAGGCCCTTCTTAAGGGGGATTAGGAAAGGTTTCCTGTAGGAGGTGGGATTTTAGCTGGGATTTGAAAGAAGCCAGGAGGCAGAGATGAGGAGGGACAATGCTCCAAGCACGGGGCAAAGGGAATCGGCTGAAAATAGGAGAGAAAGGAGAAAAAAAGCGATCAAGGGGCTGGAAAATGCAAGGCCACATTTACCTGTCAGGACTGTGTCTCTTGCCATTCCCATGGACTTCGATAAGAAGCTCTGCAGAGTCAGCTGGGGAGGTGGTATTCGTGTTGAGCAGGAGGTGTTCGTGCTGGGCCAGGTACTGGGAAGGGGTCTGCTTGGCTGCCCGGGCACAGTGCAGCAGCTCCCTCTGTAACAGGGGAAGGTTGGCCTGGAACAGGAGAGACAATGAGATGGTTTCTCCCACCCCTGGCACTTGTGACGTCCTCTTGGACCCAAGAATACATGAAGCAAAAGACCCTTTCCCTCACTTTGGGTCTCTAACTCCTCACAAATATCCTGTTACTCCAGAGCCCCAGAGAAACTCTCTTCCTTTGGGCTCAAAGCTCATCTTCCCTTTAAGCCATGGCTGGGAACTAAGGGTAATGGGAGGGTGGAGGAAGCTAGGATATCCCTAATGTGGCCCAGGTGTCTAGGAAAGATGGACTCCTAACTCAGCAAGGACCTCCAAACATGACAAAAAGGCTAGGCTTAGCATTAACCACTCAACCCTCTGCTTTTCCTTAGGAAGCTAGCTAATCACCTGTAACAACTTTCCTCTCTTTACTGTGGGATACTCCATTTTAACCAGAATTTTAAAACAGAATCTTTTAACAAACTAAAACAATGGAAAGAAATTATCAAATCTTTAGAAAAAAAGAGGATGGCCTGCTAATATTCAGAGAGATGGTTTTTCCATCCCCTATCCCCAATCTCTACATTTGTTAGACACTAAGGGAAAATTTGGGATCTTTGATGTGTTAGAAAATGCTAGTTTTTAGCATGTGGGAATCTGGTGGGCAGTAAGAGCCAAGTCCTAAAGGGAATCAGGCGATAACAAAAATTACTGACCTTTATCTATAGCTTTAAAAAGCCCTTTACAAAGATTATCTCATTGGATCCTCACCTGGGTTACCCCAGGGTGGGTACCATTATTAGAGGCAGCTAGGTGCCGAAAGTGGACAGAGCACTAGGCCTGGTGTCAGGAGGACATGAGTTCTACAATCCTCTTTGCCTTACTTTCCTCAACTTTACAATTTTACAATGAGCTGGAGAAGGAAATGGCAAACCACTCCAATATCTTTGCCAGGAAAACCCCAGAGTCACAAAGAGTTGGACACAACTGAACAACAATTAAGAGCCATTCTTATTCCTTTTAACCCGTGAGGACACTGAGAGTCCGGGAAGCTCCCCAGGTGACTTGCCCAGCTACATGACCAGGTAAGTGTTGGAGGCAAAATTCAAACCCGTCTCTCCTAAATCCGAACCTAGTACTCAGAACAGCGCAGCAGAAGCTGAGATGCGGAAGCAGTAGAGATTCTACTGAGAAGTCGTTTCTCAGTTTCTGGCCTTGTATACCACACAAATGCATGACCCTCCCTTCTCCTATAAAAGCAAACGCTCACTGTAAAGATTATTAACAGAAGTTCTCTAATTTGAGAGTTGGGAGGAACTCAAATGGTCATCTGGTCTGATTTCCCCATACACACATACCTAGTCCCCACCTTACTGAACAGGGAAGGAAACCAAAGTCAAAAGAAGGGAACTGACCTACCTAGGGTCACAGAGTAAGTTCCAGAGATGGGATTAGAACCCAGACCTCCTAGTTCCCAATCTAGTGGAATGAACCCTATTTCTTATAGCCTCCACTGTCCATTGTCTGGGGGGGGTGGTTGGTTTTTTTTTTTGAAGCATTTAAGGGGATCTATTATAGGGTCCTAGTGTTTCTCCCTGGGGGCTTTTTCTGGCCAAGAGTTGGGCTTATGGCTAGCTGAGACTATAGGGGCTAACATGTATGTATACAACAAAGGGCAGACAGTCTTCACTGGGAGGTAAAAACTCAGTCAAAACAGCACCCTCAAGGAATATAGGTACTTTCTAACCCAGCAGAGCTGTCCTCGAGTCAACGAGCACTTACTAAGTGCTTACCATGTGCCAGGCACTGTGTTAGGTAGTGGAAATACAAATAAAAGCAGAAAGACAGTTCCTCTCCTCAAGGAGCTTACATTCTAATGGGAGAAGACAGCACAAAAAAGGAAGATGAGAAGTGTGTGCATGGGACGTTCCTTAAAGTAGAGGGACCCAGGAGGAAATGACCAATGAGAGGAAGGGGCCACTGAGGCCCCTTCCAGAGTGTGGAGGTTATTGTGGAATAGTGGATAAAATCTAGAGAATCCTGAGTGGAGCCCAGACAAGAACGAAGACATGGCTGGCCTGGGTACTGGCCTGAAGATGGAGGTTCTGTCTCGATGTCCATGTGCACATCCCAGTGAGCCAAGGAGTATGGAAGGGAATTGGGTTGCTGCATGTGTCGGGGTGGGGTAGGGTCTGGTCTGTCTGCAAGGACACATCCAGAAATAGACTCTCTGCCTACTTTCTACCTGGATCACGTTAAGCTGGTCATCTCAAAGAAGTTAGCACACCCTAAAATCTGCAGGCAAGCAAAGCGATTTTGGGGAGCCTGTGTGCCCCGCTTCCCATTTGCTACTCACTGCCTGATGGAGGCTGCGCTCTGCCCCCCACAGTGTGCAGCATATGGAGAGGAAAGACAGGAAGCCAGTTCTCACACTTGACTATGGAGACCTTTAGTTTTTAAATGTCAAAACCCTATAGCAGTGACATGTGATTTCATATTTCCCACTCCCCACACTGGATACGTTTCAATTCTGCAAATGAAGCTATTGCTGGTGGCTAGTGCAGCCCATATCTGATACCTCTCTTTCCCAAAACTTTATAGGGACGAGAAGAATAAGATGGGAAATGAGTGTATCCAGAACCGCTATCGCCCAAGATGAAATAGAGCCAGTTTCTAATCCCTCAGCCAGAACCACATCTTCAGGTTCATTACCTAATAGGAAAAAAAAATCTCTCTCCTCATGGACAAGAGTCTCACAGGAAGGGCTACAACCTATTTCCCCGGAGAGAACATTCAAATAGATGAGATCAAAGATACATTTGAGGATTTAAACATCTGAGAGCTGAACTATGCAAGCTTCGTCGAGTGCCTCCGAGGTCTGGCACTCTGGGATTCAGTTCACTTTTGCCACATCCTTCATTATGTTATGAGCAACCGGATCCAACGAGTTTTGGTTCTGTACCATATGTGATTGAGATCGACTCGCAGGGAGTCCCTAGCGGTGACTGCAAGTATCTGTCCCTGGCCCTGTCCCATTCAGCATTTTTATCAATGGCTTGGGCAAATACACAGATGTGCTTTCAAGTGTGTGGAGATAATGGATGACAGAACCAAGATTCAAGTGACCTCAACAGCTGGAGTGATGGAGATGAAAGTAAATGGCAGATTTAAATGTGAAGTCCTGCAATGACAAAACGCCACATGCATGAGCAGAGAGTGTGTGTGTCTGGGGGATGGGGTTTGAGAACAGGTCACATGGCAAGAGACGTTGGGAGAGAGGGGGACGGGAGTGAAGCAGAAACAAACACTGATGTGGAAGAAGCAAAAAAAAAAGAGACCTTTCAGACTTTGCTAATGAGGGTAACATCCAGAGCAAAAGACAGGGAGGGTCTCACCAGCCTCTGCGATACTTATTTAAGGAGGAAGATTGATAGGCTGGAGATGATCTAAGGTCAGAGGAGCAAAGGATCTGGAAGCCATGTTCTTCTGTGAGGAGTGGTGGTTAAGGGAACTGAGATGTTTGGAGAGAAGAGGGAGGGAGAGGGGAGGGAGAGGGAGGAGGGTGAGGGGAGGGGACGGGGGACAGAAAAAGGGAGGAAGAGAGAATGTGTATGTGTAAGTCAAGTCTTCACTCTACCCAGCTGACATGATAACCATACTGGATAAGGTATGTAACATTCTGCACCCCAAAGTCTATCACTTCCTTCCCAAGAAGTTTAGTACCTAGGTTGGTTCTTGCATTTGAGTCCTGATGCAATAGGCCATTTTCCCACAGAAGAACGACCAGATATCATATTTTTGCCAGGATTAATTGACAGAAATCCAAAGGATGCAAATTTCAGGTTGATAGCAAGAGAACATGTTCTTAAAAAACTGAGGGCTGCCCAGTAATGGGACAGGCTGCCTTGTGAAATAGTGAGCTTCACATCAATGAAAGAGTTCAAGCAGCAGCCTGACCCATCAGGAATGTGACATCAGTGAAAGAGTTCAAGCAGAGGTCTGACCCGTCGGGAATGTGGCATCTCTAAGAATCTATGATTCTGGCGTCCAGGACTCCTCAGCTGCTAAATCTAGCAGGTATTTTCTTGCTTGTTTGGTGGAAAGAGGACTGAATTGGGAGTCAAGAGATCCTAGTTTTGGACTCTGGATCTGTGTGAGTCAGTCATTAACTTCTCTAGGCTTCAATTTCTTCCTCTGTAAAATGACAACTGAGACAGGCTAGATGCCAACCAAGGTCCTCTTCCAACTCAAACTTATGAGTTTCTACTGTCAGTCAGGACACTAGAGATGTACAGTTTTCTAAAAGAGTTTTTTTTTTGGAGGGGGGGACATTTGGAAGGAAGAAAACAGGGGGTCTAGCGAGACTGGATTTACAGAATGAGAAAGAAATGGGTGTCCCAAACTTTCTGGCTTGAGGGACTGAGAGGATGGGGTGCCACTAGCAGGAAGTGTGTTGGGAAGGAGTGTGGGTAGGCTTCAGACATAATCTGCACCTGGCTCTACTGACCAGAAAGAGAAGTACTGGTAGGACTGCTAACAAAGATACCTAGTTAAGGTTTCAAAAAGAAAAGCCTTATTTGGCATCCACATTTTAAATCTTATTCATTAGTTGAACATTCATTCCCTTTGGTGGTGGGTGGAAGGAAAAAAATAGAGGTGATATAATATAATATAGGAAAAAGCCTTGGATTTGTTGGAGTCCGGGGATCAAAGTTTGAATCCTGTCTCTGCCATGAGCTACCCTAATCTTTTAGAAGAAAAGTCAGATTTGGCTCTTTATTTCAGATTTGACTTTAGACATGCATTTTTTTTTTAAAAAACCAAACTAAAAAATACCTCTACTCGCTTTATTGGGGTTTTACAAACATAACAGCAAGCTTTACTTTTTCTATGCAAAGAAACCTTTCTGAATCTCAATTCCCTCACCTGAAGGAGCTTACTGAATGGCTTCTATGGTCCCATCCTGTTTGAAATCCTAGGGATTCTGTGGTTATTTTGTTCAGGAGGCAGCTCAGTGGTTAGAGCACTGGGCTTTGTGTCAGGAAGATCTGAATTCAAATCTGACCTCAGCTGGGGATACCCTGGGAAAGCGTGCCTCAGTTCCCTTAACTATCACATGGGAATAACGATAGTGCATACCTCCCAGGATCATCATGAGGACCAGAGATATCTGTAATATCTCTATATTGCTGCTAGCGCAGCGTCCAGCATACGAGAAGTGCTATATAAATGTTAGCGATCATCATTATTATTATCTGGACAAGAGGGATAACAATAGCATCGCATCTACCTTCCAGGGTTGGCCAGAAATATCTGTAAGGTACTTAGAGAGGTGTCTGGCTCATACTAGGTGCCATGTAAATGCTGATTCTCTTCTCCCTTTCCCTTTCTTCCAAACTTAAAATTGTTCCTGAAGACCAACCCTAGCCAGAACTCTAATAACCTGAATTTAAAATTTCAACTGTATGAGTTCTTTTGCCCATAAAAAGTAAAGCTTGCTATTATGTTTATAAAACTCCAATTTAAAAGAGTGGAGGTATTTTAAAAAAATGCACATCTAAACTCAAATTAAATCTGAAATAAAGAACCAAAGCTGACTTTTCTCCTACAAGGAAACGGATGTTGGTTTGTTTTTTTTGTGTGTGTGTGGAGAGGTCGGGGTAGTACTGGCCTGTGATTTCGTCTCTGTACAAACTCACTGGTGTAGAAAGGTCTCTCAGATGCAGCCAGGCACCCTGTTTGTAAGTGGCAGTTGGAAAGAGCTGCCAGGGTCAGTGAGAGGTAGGAGACTTGGCCAGGGCCACACTGCTAGGATGGGTCAGAACTGGTCTTGTGCCCTGTCTTCCTGACTCCGGGCCAGCAGCTCCTTATGAGTCATGCTGCCTCTTGGCTGAGACATCAGCTCAGGAGAGGGACTGAACGTGCATGCATGAAACCAGCTCTGCATGAAGGGTTAATACAGCCAGCACCCTCGTTAGCGTCTGGAGCTGAAAGAAACTGACAGCAGCCCCAATGCCAAAAAGCTGCCACCATGTCCGTGCCTCCTGCTGTGTGCCCAAACAACAGAATGAAGGAGGGAGGAGGGCCTGACCAGGCAGAGCAGTTACAGAGACAGGCGCACTGTTCTAGGGAGATGAACAGCAGGCACTCGGGATTAACATTTTTTTTTTTTAAAGCATGCCTGATCTTTGCATTTTGGCGAGGAAAGTTGGGAGAGGGAGGTGGGGTGTGGGGTCTGCCCGTGTTCAACCTGTCCTTTGATGGATAAAAACATACTGTGATTATTTCTTAGGATAAGAAGTCTGTTAATACTTTCATGATTCCAGAGCCTTGTGGAACATACCTGTCTAGGAAATCTTAAGATCCACACCTAGTTGAGACAGCGTAACCCCAGCTGTTTGGTGGGGAGGACAATAGAGCTGTCCATATAAAACCACTGCGGTGATTAACCAATTAGCACTACCACTACCTTGGCAGGCAGGCCCTCCTCACTTGGAATACTGTCTTCTCTAGTCAGCTAAGTTGAAAAGTTAGCATTTTGGAATTCTTTTCTACAACTTACTGTTTTCCACCTCCTTTAGCTAGGGGGGTAAAGTCTTCTGAAATGAGACATTAAGTAGCAAATAAAATCAACATCTCACTTATCTAGAAGTCACAGACCAAATAATCTCAATTATCTAATAGATTCCCCCTCCTCCATTCCTGTAAGAGTTTAAAAAGTCCCATGGTAATCAAAAATAGTTGACATAAAATCCAGGCGCTTGCTCAGAGACTGTTGACTCTTACTTTACTCACAGTTCTAACAAGCTTGGTTACCTTATTAGCTTTCCAAGATCAGAAAAAGTCAGGGGTTAGGGCAGGGGTTGCTGCAGGTAGGTATATTTACTGTTGCAAGAAGCAACCAATCATTGTGAGTCAGAGAAACTATATAAAACAAACTCCTAAAGCCTAGCAGTGAGGGCCATATCAGTGTAGGGCCTACCTCTTAAAGGCTATAAATAAGATCTTTCAGTTGCCCTCCATTTAGAAAATCAGCCATTGCCAATGTCTCCTTCCTCACCCTCCCCAACCCATCCCTTCCCCTCCCCCGCAGCTGCTCTTGGGGTGGGTCCCCACACAGCACTTTGGAAGGAACAAAGGGGAAGAGAACAGATGGCATCTCCTGAATCATGAGTGTGGTTGGTGCAGCCCCGGGAGATCAAGAGGGACTCACCTCTTTTTCCCTCTCTGGAAGTGGGAATCTCAGAGGCTTCCAAAGAGCAAAGAGCCGGGGGCAGCTGGCCTACGTGCCCAAGCTGACTTGGAATTCCCTATGGGGGCAAAGGGCTAAGGATGTTGGCTAAAGACTCGTCCAAAGTCATCAAGACTCAATGATGAAAGTATCACAGCTAAAATCTGGAGCCGGTTCACATCCTAATTTGTACCAAAGATCCTCCCAGCTGCATCTCTCTCTTCTTGTTCCTCAAATCCCTAGGACAGCACTAACAGGCCTTTCCTCACTCCCTTCCTGCCTAACCCCAATTTTGGAAGCAAAAGTGAGAGCTTTCACCTCCTTCCCCTTGGGAAACGGCCCACCATTACTAGATCCGGGGGCCCTGCCCACTCAATTCTACCAAGGTTTTAACTGACAGCTATAACCACACCTTCCTCAGGTCTTTGCATTTGCAGAGAGGGGGTGTGTGGGAACCTGCCCTCCCTTCTCCATCCCTTCAGCTGCCAGGACCCCAAGAGAAAGGGGTATATGTTCCTATGCACCCCAAATAAACTTGGGCCAAAGGCAGCTGCACCACCTTGTGGTTACCAAGGGGAGGGCTGAATTATGAGTCAGAGGACCCAGATTCAAATCCCAGCCTTGATACAAATAACCTGGGGCAAAGCCGTGCCATCTTTCTGGGCCTCAGTTTCCTCTACTGTAAAAAGAAGGGGTTATGCGACCGACCTTGGAAGTCACTCACATCTCTCCATCTACTATCCTATGATCTGAGTTTGAATCTTATCTCTAATACCTATTGTAGGGTGGTCTTGGGCAATTTACTTTTCCACCCTGACCCTCAGTTAGAGTTGCCTCATCTTTAAATGAAGGAGCTGGACCAAGTGACCTCAGAGGTCCTTGGAAGCTCCAAGTGGACGGCCCTGCTTTGTAAAGAAGAAAGGCTCCTCCCTGCAAGGGTGATTAAGAAATCTGAGATTTGTCTGTCATCTTGGAAAGGCCTGCTGAGCCCTGCTCTGGGAGGATGAACAAGTTTTAAAAACTGAAACCTTTGAAACTGGAAAGGGGGTGGGGAGTGGGGCCCAAGGGTGTTGGGGGGGAGGGTCCACAGACTGCTGGCCTGGGTCCCTGGGGTATCTGGGGTTTGCCTGTTACCTTCAAGAATGGAATCACAAAGGGACGAAGAGGAAAGTTGGTGGCCTCTTGCAGCTTACAATGGAATTCCTCAATGGTCACCGTGGAGTTCTGTAAAGAGGAAGGAAAAGGGTTGGAGGGGGACACTCAGAAAGCCCCCCCAGCCCAACCCAAACAAGCTCCTTTTGTCCATTTTCTTTTGTCCACTGCTGCCATGCTACATCATAGTCTAACACCGAGCAGCTGCCTCAAAGGTCCTGCTAGGCAGTGCTGCCCCTTGACACTTCAGGAGGCAAGGATTCCATGCACGAGCAGGAACTTGTCCCTGCAGGATCATCTCCACTGTGAGAGTGCATAAGCAGATGCCAGAGCTGCTGACAACTAGCTGCCATTCCCCCTCCCCCTACCCCCACCCAGGCTGTCCCCAAACAAGGCCATCAGAGAGACTGGGTGGCCAGTACTAGGCAGCATACACTCACTCTGGATTTCAAAATGGGCTTTTCCTAGAGGCTCAGAGGAAAAAAAGTGAGGGGGAGAGGAGGAGAAAGGAGGAGAGGAAGAAAAGGAAGGTGAGAAGGAGGAAAGAGAAAAAAGAAGAGGAGGAAGGAGAGGAGAGAAGGAGAAAGAAGAAAAAGAAGGAAGGAGGAGAAAGAAGAAAAGAAGGAAAAAGGAAGGAGGAAGAGGAGAGAGAAGTGGAAAAAGGAGAAGAGAAGGAAAAAGGAGAGAAGGGAGGTGAGGAAGGAAAGGAAGAAGACTAAAGAGGAGGGAGGAGAGGTAGAGGAGCAAGAAGAGGATGAGAGGCAAAGGGAAGACCACATTAACGTGTTCCTTCTTATACCCCAAGTTTGAATGGAATCCTCAGAGAAGGCCAATCTCATTTCTTTCATTTCAAGCCTATAATTCAGACCAAAAGGGAAAGAAGCAAGAAGAGCACATTGTCTCCTCCCTTCTCTTCTGTTTCTTTGGTTTTTGGGTAGGTCAATTGAGGTTAAGTGACTTGCCCAAGGTCACACAGCTAGTCAATGTGTCAAGTGTCTGAGGCCACATTTGAACTCGGGTCCTCCTGACTCCAGGGCTGGTGCTCTACTCACTGTGCCACCTAGCTGCCCTACCTCCCTTCTCTTCTGCATGTCAAGCAGGAATTTTGATATCAAAGCTTCCCAATAACAAAGTGGGGAAATTCCCTCCAGTTCAGTGGGGTGGTATCTTCCTGTCTTCCTTGATTTCCCTTGGAAAATGGAAAGCTCCCCCAAAACCTAACTCTTCACTCTCTAGATAGATAACTGCTCAATTGCAGAGGGCGTTAAAGATGCAGGGAGAATCAGAGACAAAAATCTGTTTCCATTCAAGATCTGAGAGGAAGGTGAGTACAAATCCCTTGCTCCTGGTCCCCAGTGGGGAAAGGACTTTTCATTCAATCATTTCACCAGCAAGAGGGGGAAGGGTCAGGAGCACTCAGAGTCCAGAGACCCCATGGCTCCGAGCTTACTAGCTTGGAGGACCTTGGGCGAGGCAAGCCACACCTCTGAGCTCGTTTCCTCAACTGCGAAACGAATGAATTAGACCAGTAGGCCTTTAAGATCCCAAACAGCTCCAAGCTAGGATTCTATGATCCCACATGCCTTACAGGATGGGGAAAGTACCTGGCAAATCCTGAAGGAGAATGCAAAAGTGCGAATAATTATTTTTAAGGCTCTGGCCCCTGGAGCAGCCTCTGGACATGCTGACCGTCGTCTAAGTGAGAGAGATGCTCAATGTGCAGGCCTGGAGTCTAAGGTTCAAACCTCTCCCTAGGTTACCTGAGCAACTTTAGATAAAAAGGATATCTGATGCTTTTGTTGGTGTGTGGTTTCAGTCATTGCTAACTCTTCATGGCCTTATTTGGGGTTTTCTTGGCAAAGATACTGGAGCTGTTTGACATTTCCTTCTCCGGCTCATTTTACAAATGAGGAAACTGAGGCAAAAAGGATTAAGTGACTTGCCCGGGGTTACACACCCAGTCTGAGGCCAGATTTGAACTCAGGGAGATGAATCTTTCTGCTTCTAGGCCCAGTCCTCTACCCACTGAGCTACTCTACCCAGCTGCCTCTGACACTTATGTAATACTTTAAATGTTCCAAAGAGCTTTAAGCACATTTTCTTACCTCATCCTTCTTCATGCAGGACAATCCATTTCCCACTGCTGTCTTTCATACCTTGAATGTACTTTCTCCTCACTCCCGCCTCTGAGAATCCCCAATTTCCACCAATACTCACCCTTGGTGCCACTTGCTGGACTTTCCTGATCTGTCTCTCCCCATCCCCTACCTGCTCCGGTCACTGGATAGCGTTTTTGTCCCCCCCCCAAACTACGTTTTTCTATTTGGCAAATACCAAACACAGCAAAATACACATACACCTGTATGTGAACGTTTGTCTCCCTCAATAGAACGTAAGCTTCTTGAGGCAGAGGCTATTTCCCTTTTAAATGGGTATCTTCGGTGTCTGCACAGAATAGACACTTAATAAATGCTTACTCGTTGGGTTGATTGGTCTTCATAAAACCCTTTGAGTCAATATCCCTAACTCCTTTCCTTTTTTTTTTTTAGCAGCACCTTCAAACCTCAATTTCTTCAGTCTCCCCTGGGCAAGGGGACAGCAGGAGAAACCAGTTAATGATGAAAGGGAGATGGGGCACCTAACTTCTAGCCTTCTTGAATCCCTTTGCCCCCCCCATTCTTTTCTAGTACTTGGGTTGGGAGCATGAGACTTCAGGACCAAAGTACTGAGAAGAGTAACCCCTGATCTTTGGGTTCCTAGCAGAGTGAAGATGAAATATATACTTATTTTTTCATCATGGGGAAAAAATCCTTTGAGGCGGGTACGAAAGTCTAATCATACCCATTTTGCAGACGAGGAAAACAAGGCTCGGAGGGATTATTAAGTGACTCTCTCCTCATAAGCAGCCATCACTGCGCAGTTAGGAAAGGCCAGAGGCTGGATCTGAGCTCAGATCTCACCCAACTCCAACCCTGTCGTTCTCTTTGCGGCATTACGTTGCCTCTCTAACAATCAAGGTGAGAGGTAAGGCTTTGTCTGTGGTACTGAGTACAGGCATGCAGTCTCCCCTCTCAGAATCCTGGAGCCACGCTTTGCAAGCATTTATGAGGAAGATATTTAAGATGGGAGCTGACACCAAAAGGCCAGGAGACATCAAAAGCCCCTTCGTCGGCCAGGGTCAGCACCTCTGATGGAACAGTTACTGCTTTACAAATGCTGGGAATCCAGCACTAACCCATCTGAAAGCAACAGCGAGGAAGCGGAGGGCCCACTGAGCAGTGGGCACTGGGAAATCATAGCTTCCCCGCACCACCTTGTTCTCAGGGGACCCAAATGCGAATGTGGCAGCTACACAAATAACGTGCACTCTGCAGCGCCAAGGGAATTGCCTTCCTGTGAGGTGCTGAGTGGCGGGAGCCCCTTGGAGCTGTTCACAGACACTGCAAAGCTGGTAATTTGGAAAATTATTGTTTTGAAAATTAAACCTGCTGCTGAGTTTTCTCCTCTTTATTTTGGAAACAATGTCATAGGCATCTGACCTAGGAAATAAAAACCTTGGCCTGATTCTGCTGAATGTCAGCCTGTTGGGAAATAGTTAAGGAGGGAGAAGAAAAGAACTCTCAGCAGGTTCATCAGGCCTAGAAGAAAGCCAGACAAAAAATATACAACTAGAGCAAAGAGAATAACAATTCTTTAACACCCTTACTATGAATTCGGTCCAGACTAGCGCACATTTATTAAGGGCATACCGTCAGCCAGTCACTGGGTGAGTCTGGGGATAGGATGAGGGAACAAAGCAGCCCCTGCCCTTACCCTTAAGGAGTTTACATTCTGCATGAGTATGAGAACAGAACACACAAATATTAGAGAGCAGAATGACAACAGTCTCCTGGAACTACCAAGTTCCTGTCATTCTGGGGTAGGAAAAGAGGGAGTTTCAGACAAAGACATAAGAGAGTTGGGCACTGAGGCCATGGGGGATGGCAATGGTTGTTATACTTACTACCAAAGCCAGCACGAGGGTCCGAACCTTCTCTCCAATCTCGGGGGAAATGTCATTACCAAACTGCTGGAGGGTAGTCAGAAAGCGCTTCAGCTTGCTGAGCTGCCGGGCCCCACAGGTAGCGGGAAGCTGCTGATTCGTGAGCGATGAGGACGAGGAGGACGCGGGGCCATTGCTGAACCTCTGTGGTGGGGATGGAGCGCCATTCAAGGTGGGTGGTGAATGGTTAATCCCATTGGACACTGAAGGGGGACACAGACAGAGAACCCTTAATAAGTGACCTGCACAAATCGAGAACCTCAAGGCCAGTCCTGTTCCTAACACCGTCTGCCTTTGAGGCCTAGGCTGCCAATGCTCCAAACGGTGAACATCTTGGATGACAAGATTCAAGATTCTTCCCCACCAACCCCTGCTCCAGATCTTAGTGGACTTGAATGATGGACCCATTCTAAAAAAACACAAGACTTCATCAAGATAAATGTGAAACCTTACATTCGAATCCAAGAAATTAACTTCCCAAGATGTGGGAGGCATGTCTGGACAACAGTAAATGTGAAAGATCTTAATATAATGAATCAAGGAATGACACAATAGGACCAACGAGAGAGTGAGAGAAAGCCTGTGTGTATACACAGTCTATAGTACTATGAAGGCAGGATGGCACAGGGCTGACTGTGAAGCCAGGAAGATCCAGGTTCAAATTCTGCCTCTGACATAGACTGGCAATGTGATCCTTAACCACTTCCCCTCTCAGGGTTCCACGAAATTTTCTAAGACTCTTAGTGCAAGAGGTGCTGATCTGCCCTTGGGAGGGGGAGTCTCCTCCTTGACAGTTTCCTATACCAATGAAAAGTCTGGTGCCTATACTTTGGATAGAATTCATTTGCTTCTTACTAATTAAAATTTCAAATCCTGATGCCTTCTCCTTATACTACAAGGGGATTCTACATGCTTTTCAGTATAATTTTCCAGTTGAACAGACCACAAAACTCAGCTTGATGCTGGAAGTGGTTTGAGAGGGAGGCTGGGTCATTGAGAGGGGCAGCCGGAGTCTTTCACTAAAGCGAATGATATTCTCTAAGTCCAGAATGCCCACCCCCTCTCCCTCCCCTCTCCACTCTACCCCCAACCTTTCCTTTTGTTAACATTCTATTCATCCTTCAAGGCCTAGCTCAAATGCCAACTCCTTCAAGCAGCCTTCTCTAATCTCCATCTTCTTCCCATCCCTGCCCCCGAATTAAAAAAAAATCCTCTCCTCTCCGCTGTTGTTATTCAGTCAAGTATGACTCTTCATGACCCCATTTGGGGTTTTCTTGGCAAAGATATTGGAGTGGTTTGCCATTCCCTTCTCCAGCTCATTTTATAGATGAGGACACTGAGGCAAACAGGGTTAAGTGACTTGCCTGGGGTCACACAGCTAGTAAGTGTCTGAGGCCAGATGTGAACTCAGGTCTTTCTGCCTCCAGGCCTGGTGCTCTATCCATAAGGTTTCCTCTCTCCCCTCCAATGAACTCTTACTCCATCTTGTTCATAGCTCTTGTTTGTTTACACTTTGTTGTAGTAGAAAGAACAATGGATTTGGAATTAGAGGATAAGAGACCAAATCCTAGCTGTGCTATTTACCAGCTGTGTGACTTTGGGCAACTCACTCAACCTGTCTGGTCCCCAGTCTCCTCCCCTATAAAATGAGAGTTAGCCTCCAGGTCCTCTAAATCGCTTTCCAGCTGCAGATCTATGATCCTTGGCTGGTATGTCTATGGTCTAGGGGTAAGGCCAAGGCTCATCACCAACAGGCTGCAGGGGGACGATTATTTTGGCCATGGCCACTCTCAACCATCATCTAACGAGGGGCAGACAGAGGGGCTGGATCTGCATTGTTTATTGCGTGAAGATGGCCAATGAAAATGAAGCCTTCACCTCTTGCCCCCATTCTATGATCTGTTTTACCGTCTGTGTTTCCACTGAAAGGTCAGTTGTCTTTGGAACGCTGCCCTCCTCTCGAGCGACCCCATAAACACCCTCCCACACCGCCAGTGCCACATCACTGACCCACCCTGACTGTGTGCTCCTCTTCCCACAGGCCTCAGCTTAAAGGAAGCCTTTCTGACAGCCAGCTTAATAAAAGCTTATTATGGTCCAGTCTTTCCCCAAATAAAACATACCCACCCCCAATGGCCAAACATGGAGATAAAAATGGAAGACATTCATGTAGGCATCTGCAGCCTAGCCTGGCCTCTGAAGTCTAAATACCAGGAAATGTTTATCAGGTAATTAAGGTCTGCTTAATTTCAAGATACACAGGCCTGTTTAGTCCAGAAGCCACAAGTCAGTGACTGGTTTTGCTCAGCACTCTCCAGGGCCTCATTCACCTGGGGCTAAAATCAATCTGCAGTCCGCTATTTAACTTCAAGGGATTGGTATCTGTCAGGGAAAATGAGGCTTCTGGCTAAATGCTGGCATTGAAACCTCTCGGGCCTCTTGAGGGCTGACTTGGAGCCCTGGATCTGAGGGGTGGAGGACCTGTGTGTGAATCCCACTCCCTGCGCATCCTCGGGTCAGTCTTTTCACTTCCACTTGCCTCAGTTTCTTCATCTGTAATACTAATAATAGCTAACGCTTATGTAGAGCTTACTATGTGGTGTTTTACAATGATCTCATTTGACCTTTACAACGACCCTGTGAAGGTGATGCTATTATGACTCACCCATTCCCATTTTACAGATGAGGAAACTGAGGTAAAAGGAAGTTAAGTGACTTGCCCAGGATCACACAGCAAATGTCAGAGGCCTGAGCTGAATTCAGGTCTTGCTGACTCTAGGCCTGGTGGCTCGCTCCATTTTGCTACCTGCAGCGGTAGCAGGAGCTTTAGGGCATCAGAGTCCCAGGATCACAGAATCAGAGCTAGAACAGGCCTCTGTGATCCTGGGACATTGACAGCCACATAATTAGCACACGGTGGCCCTACCTTGGAGCAAGCCCTGCCACCACTGCAGGACTAGTTATTTTGCAAGCAAAGTCCTTTCTGGGATTTCTGCTTAGAGGCCCAGAAATTATATTAGCCCAGCCTGGGGTGACATGTAATTTCTTTCCTCTACTAACGATGATTTTCTTCCTCACCTGCAGACATTAGACTTGGACTCAACAGAATCAGAATGTGGTACTCATGGGACAGAGCTACTGGGCATGGGAGACTGGAGATTGAGAGCGCTGAGCAAAAGGGAGAAAAATCAGAGGCATGGATCAGTATGTGAAGACACCCTCCCAAAGGCTATTTTTGGGTCATGGTAGTCGAGCAGCATTCTATACAGGGAAGGGAAACTAAGGCAAATGCCGTCAATCTATAAGTATTCATTGAGCATCTATGATGTGCCAGGCTTATGTAGACACGATTTCCCATTCCACAAAGAGCTGCTGTGTATCCTCACACAGTTTAACCAGCATCTGGTGATAGTCATGCTGGTGTTTTGGAAATTGCCCTCAAATTCCAATAATATTAGGAAGGGAATATTTGGAATCCTAAGCATTTTGATAATCCAAGATTATAATTTAAATTGGCCATTTTAACTCCACTCAAAAAGAACCACAAAATTCCCCAGGCAAAAATGACGTGGGAAAACCAAATAGAGTACCAGGTTTAGAAATAACCTGGATCAGGCAAAGATTGAGAGACAGTTCAGCAAATAGCAAAATGACTTCTAAATCAGGAAGTACTGAGTTCAAATTACACCTATGACACCAACTGGCTGAGCGACCTTAACGTCCTGGTGTGGTGTCTTAGGAGCTTGTTTTTTTTTTTTTAAATCTTGACAATGAATCTCAGTATTGTTGGTTTCTTTGGTAATCCTATGCATTTAAAAACATTACTCTGAGAAAGGGTCCATCAGATTCACTAGGCTCATGTCAAAGGGATGTCCTCCCAAAAGTTAATAAGAACCTTTGCCCTAAGACTATAAAGTTGCAAAAAAAAAAAGTTGCCAGAAGCTTGCATTGAAAAAGGGAATTCCTTATACTAATGAGAGCGGAGGTCCTGTTCCTATCCTTATCTGATCTCCTGGGGAGAGAAAGTTACCTTATATAAGTGAGAAAAGGAAATGCCAGTGTTGGCCTGGCGCCCCTCCCCTTATTTCCTAATGTCTCATTAAACCAAGACAGTTAAGTGCTGAAAACAAAGGCAGGCAGGCAGTCTCACATGCTGTAGGGGTGAAGGAGCCCGGGCGGGGCCCACCAGGGTTGATAGGTGGCCGTGGAGGCATGGTAGGAGGTGACGATCTTGACTGTATTTTCACTTCCACGGGGGATCCAGGCATCGCTGGCACCCTCTTCTCACTAGCGACTGTAAAGAAGAAAAGGGATATACGTGTCAATAGGTAGACTCTCTTGTACAGTGAGCTACAAAAGGCAACTCTGGGAAACATGAAAATTTCTAACATTCCACCAAAGGCTTTTAGAATTGGAGAAGTCCTGAGAGGCTATCCAATCCAATGTCCCCCTCCCATTTTTTTTAAGTTTGAGGAAGCTGAGGCTCAGAGAGGGAAAAGAACTCTCCCAAAGTCACACAGTGAGTATGCAGCAGAGACACTAGAACTCAGGTCTTCTGGATTTCAGACCTACAGTGTTTCCCCTTGGCCACCGATACTGGAACTGGACTCTGTAATGTTCTCTACAAGGCTAACTAGAAAGCTTCACAAATGGCATTTTGTTCATTCCCAATAACCCTTCAAGATGGGTAATGTCTAAGGTGTGTAGCACCTGATTGGACACAGTGCTCACAAAAGCCAATTGTTAAATTTTCAGCGTGAGCATTTAGACATCGGACATCTGCAAACACTACCGGTCAGGGCTCGATTTATTGTTTTGTTGATGGCCTAGACTTAAGAAAGAGATGAAGAAAATGGTAAGAATGCAGATTAAACTTAAGAGTCTGTTTTGGATAGCAGGTAGTTAAACTTTTTACTCCTGGGTGAAGGGGCAGCTGGTGGCACCATTTTACAGCTCTCCAAATCCATCACTCACACACATGCGCACACTCACACATACCCTCAGCTCCCCAAACCCATATCTCTCTTTCTCACACAAACACACACAGGCTCATCAACACATCCTTAAGCTTTCCAGAATGCAATGGGAATAGGATACCATCAGACTGTTGGAGAATACTCCCTATCACGGAGCTCATTTATAAACTTAAATGAACTGTCCAGACTAAGCAGGGGTCATATCTCCCCTGGGGTGATTAATAGCAGCTGCCTGAAACCACCAAATGCCTGGACATGAGAGGGTGTCAGGAGGGAAAGCCAGAGAGGCTTAACGTGACTATGGTGGAATTTGGTCTGAATGAATATACACCTGATTCTACAGACTCACAGAGAAGGGAAGAGTAGCTGGATTCCAAGCCCTGGTGTTTGCAAAAAGAAATTTCTTTCTCATTGAAGAATCATTTACTTTGGTTAATAATTAGGTAAAATCTAACTTTTTCACCACCTGAAAACTGAACTACGCCTATCCTCTGGGAACAAAAAGTTCTTCAGTTATGTATCCTACTGAGCCCTCCATGACTCCATTTCATATTAACTGCAATTTGGAAATAAAGAAACAGGGCCAAAGGTCAGGCTCAGTCCTGAAGTTTTCTTCTCCCTAGAAGTGGGCCAACACTTGAAAAGCTAACCTGGAACAGAGGATGACAACTATTAATGTTTACACAATGATTTCAGGTTTACAAAACCCTGTGCATATGTTATCTATGCGTATATAACAATATCGTTATTGTTTAAGCCTAACAACCCTATATGTAGGTACTTTAGGTATTTTTATCCCCATTTTAAAGATTGGGGAACTGAGGCAAAGAAAAGTTTAGTAATTTGTCAAAGGGTCACACAGGTGTTAAAGAGTCTGTGGAGGCCTTAGAACCTACGCCCTGAAAAAAAAAACTAAATTGATTCTACTTTAGAAGCGATTTCATTGTGCGTTACCACTGACGTTTGTGTAACTGGCTAAGTCACGTATTATTGTCTCCAAGTTACATTTAGAAGTTCAGCTTTCCTGTAAAATATTCCTTGTTTCTAAGTTAACTTTGTAAGTCCAGAATTTCTGTGAAATCAGTGGTCTATTCTTATGTCAAAAAAATCTCTTCTCTCTATTCCACTAGCTGCCCTTCAAGAAAGTCTGGTTGTTATCCATGTACCGCTAACTAACCTTGAAGATGGACACAATCAATTAGAACCAGATGGAAGGAGGGTGGTTGCTGCCCCACCTCCCTCAATACTCCATCTCCAGCCAATCATAGTGTTTTCTCATCTATGATGCTACCTTTTACTACAGATGCTCCTCCTTTGTCTAGTAAAATGATCTCTAAAGCTCTACCTCGGGGTCTTAGCTATTGACGAGGAGATGGAGACACTATTTATAGGCAAACTCGTACTTTGCTAATAGATTGATTGTGCTCAGAACTGTAACTCTGTGCCTCAGTTTACCTCAATTTCAATTGTGACAGCCCCTCTGAGGCACTGTGGCCCAACTCCATCTGTCAATCAGTCAATCTGCAATGCTCGCTGCCTCTGTGAACTTGGGGAAATCATTTAACTCCCATGGGCCTTAGTTCACTGATCTCTAAAATGAAAGGGTTGGCCTAGGAGGTAGGTCTAGACCCCTGTGACTCCATCTCTAGTACTCTCTATCCAACTACATAACAGTTCCTTCTCTTACAAGAAAAGCCATTGAGTCTTTTCCCTCATCTGTTATAACGGGGACAGGAACACCCAGAGTAATACCCACAGTGCCTCTGCTGTAAGGCCCAAATGAGATGATGTCATCAAAAGTCCTTTGTGAACTTTAAAGTACTATCTTAAAGGTCACTTCTTAACAAAGATGAGCTGTCTACCTTAGACCTCTGATTCTCCCCTTCAGAAATGGTTACCCTTTAGAGATATGTGCAAGGAATGATACTTAATGTCAAACTCTCCGAGGGAGAAGCCTGTTGGCTGCTTTGGAAGCCAGAGAGAAGCTGATGAGGCTGGGGAGAGTGCTTATGGACAGGCCACTGCCCCCCTCCTTCCTATTCCTCTCCCGCTCACAGGACACTTTCTCCTCTGGCCAAACAGACTAGCCAAATGATGGAGCTGGTGCCTTTCCCTGGGACTGTGCTCTCGCCGTGCCCTTCAGAGAAGGCTTGACACGTTTCCAGCTCATCCATCTGTGGCCCAGCTTTGCTGAGGAGGGGGAGAAGGGAAGGAAGGAACTGACAGTTGTCTCACACTGTTCAGTGTTGTGTGCGCTGTGCAGCAACCTAAAGGGAGCCTTTCCTCAGACCACCTGCCTTCCCCACGCTGGCGCCAAGGGCCTGAGGAGAGCTTAGCAGTTGGACACATTTTCACATTCAGGGCTTGGCAGAAGGAAAAATCCCGAGCAGCCCAAATGCAGGGGACTGAAAGCTTCGGTTCCTTTCTGATGGATCTGCCACACCAGCTGCCAGGCCGATGAATCAAAGGCCTGCCACGTGACTTTCCACTGGCCACAAGCTTTCACTAGCAGATAGGACAGCAAAAAAAAAATTAATCTCCAATATACATTATAGTGAAAAGAGCACCAGATTGGGAACAAGGAGGCCTGAGTACTAGACCTGGCTAGGCCACTGGTCTGGATATGACCTTGGGGTTAACCTCTCAACCCCACTCAGTTTGCTCACCTGTCTAATGGGGATAATGCCATCTGGCCTGCCTACCCCCACAGCAGTGATATAAGAGACAAAGGAGATACTGAATGTGAAAGCATTTTTTAAAAATATTTTTTATTTGATTGTTGTTTTAACAACACCATCACTTCCAAATAAATCCCCACCCAGTAAGTCATGCCTTGTGACAAGCATTAAAAATAAAAGGGCTGGGGTTTACAGGATGAAATTTAGGTGGTGAAGAAACAGAACTTATTAATAATATTATTTCAAGCAAAATAAGAGGCAACTCTACCAAAAACCAAAACCAAACCAACAAACCACATCAAATACGTCAGACAGTAAATAGCACAAGTACCTTTCAGGCTCAAAAGCATTATATTCATGCATGTGGACCTATGAATAAAGTGAATATAGCTTTATCTATCTATAGATGAATGGTTGGGGGGGGGCAACTTGGTGGAGGAGATAACAAGAATCCCATTCAGAATGATCCCTCACACATGCTGGTCCTATGACCCTAAGCAAGGTGGGACAGAACTAGGAGAAAAACACATACAATGCCTAAAATAACATAAATGCCGAATACCAAAAGGCAGCTGAACTCAGATTAATTATAACCAACAATTTTGATCCTTCAGAATAGAACACGAAACACAGTCCTCCTTTCAAAAGGGCAGTGGACCACGGGAGCAGAACGTTGTACATACCATCAGTCATCTTGTCGTTTAGTGTTGCTTAACTGTTTTCCTTTGTTACAAAGGGAGGGCTCAATGTGGGGTGGGGGGTGGGATCCGAGTTTGAAATGAATATGGTATAAAAGGACCAAGATGCTTGAGCAAGCTCAGGGACAGATTGTCTTCATCCCTCTTCAATCTACAGGCATCTTGGTCTATTTCTCCCTTCAATTGTCTTCAGCCTCTTAGCACAATTTTTTAAAAAGCAGCTCAGTGTGTTCTTTAGCAAAACGCGAAGGGTGGTTGATTAGGGTTGCTCCCCTTAGGAAGAGGCTTATCTCATAATGCCTGATCAGTTGTCCCGCAGAAGACGGCTTGCTTTTATTCTGTTTGGCCCCAGAGGGCCACACCAGGAGAAACAGAGGGAAGTCACAGAGGGGAGACAGACTTATGGCTGATGCAGGACAACCTAAGACTTGTAAACGCAGAACGTGGACTGCCTGGGAAAGCACGGGTTCTTTTTTCACTCCAAGTCTTCAAGGAAAGTCTGGGCAAACAGTTGCTTGGAATGAATGTCGTAGAACCAGCAGTAACACCTGAAACTCAGTGGTGGTGATAGGGACTACACCCGTGGTTTTACTGGCAAAATGAGCTCCTCGGTGAGTACACTCTCCATAACAATTGGCAGCGGCACCTTTTCTGTAATTAATAGCTTTAGAGTGGTATACAGCACTGAGATGTCAATTGATTGGTCCAGGGTCACGCAGTTAGTATGTGTGAGAGAAGCGAGGAACATAGTAGACGCTTAGGAAATGCTTGTTGACCGACTGACTGATTGATAGAGATTTCTTTTTCTGGTTTGGGTTTGACCAGATGGCAACTACTGTCCCTAACAACCCTTGAGACTGTGATACAGATTACATGATTATTGTCAATGTCCCCTGAATTCCTATTTAAGTTTTCTTCTGGTTCGGCCCTATTGGACTATCCGACGTTCTCCACTTGGGCCAGGAGCTCCTGGAGGCAATTTAGGAGAAAACCATTGGACTTGCAGTCCTTGTTCAGGGTCATAGTGCCGCCACTTCCTAAGGACCTTAGGCAAATCATGGTTTTGCAAAGCCTTAGTTTCCTCATTTGTAAAATGAAGTATCAGTCCTTGCATCTATGGCCCGCTTCATTTTAGTCTCAGATGATACTGGATACAAAAATAAAAACCAGTGCTGAGTTATTAATGTCACTTTCAACCAGTCCAAATGACATAGACAGAGAATGAGGCTGACTCTGGAGAAATGAAAAGGGGAAAACTTTGATACCTGATGAACTCTATGTGGAAGACCCCTCATTAGCCAGAAGAATCCTCTGTTGGAACAGAGATCTACTGAGGCTCCTAGGGCCAAGGCATCCTTTCCGGGGCTGCACTATGAAAAGGGGACCTGCTTAGGAACCTCAAAGCAGGGCTTTGGCTGGTTATGAAACTGTTCAGGCTCTGACATCTACTGGCTACCTCACTTTTCTGAACCTCGGTTCCTTCATCTGTAAAATGGCGAGCGGCAGAAACAGCTGCGCTACTCACATCACAGGGGCGTTGTGAGGAAAGTGGTTTGTAAAACGCAAAATGTGGAGTTGTTGGCTTGCTACCTTAAATCCTACCTTAAACTGCCATTAAAAAAACGCTCTTATAAAATGTTCATTACAAGGAATGACTCGCTGGAGAGGGAATGGGGTAAGGGAGAGGGATGTATTTGGAAACGAATATGTACTAAAACCAAAAAGTAGCCATAAAAAGAAGATAAAATTAAAAATAATCATAGCTAGTATCTACATAGTACTTTAAGGTTTGCGAAATGCTTTACACAACAAATTCATCTGATCCTCACAAATGAGGTATTATGCTCTTAGTCCCTTTTATGGATGAAGAAAACGGGGCTGAACAAATTTAAGTGTCGGGTCTAGGAGTGTGTTGGCAAATATTTAATAGAACTCTGGAAAAAATTATTTATATCTATCTACAGATGTGTGTACATACACACACACACACTTTTAAGTTTAATATGCATTATTAACACTTTCTCGTTGTCTACTTCTGAGGTATAAATGTTCACACTGAAAATTCATCAGGCTCTCAGGGTTGGAGCTGGCTCCCAAACACCCCTGCTAGGATCCCACAGCCAGTAAGTCTTTGAAGCAGAATTCAAACACAGTTCTTCCTGACATCAATGTCCACACTATCCACTGCACCACCAAGACCCATGTAGATTCTAAGCATGAGATCAGTCATTGACACCCCGATCACCCTGTAATCAATTATTCAGATTACAAATATTTCTGTAGCCACAAGCATGGAGAAAGATTAACACAATATCCAAAACACGTCCTGACAAATTCACTATTGTCCAGTCATGTTGGACTGGATTAATTTTACCACGCAAGGCTAACTTAAACTAGATGGACTTCTCTGGGGATATAGAACTAGTAATTAGGAGCTGGGATTCAAACCCAGGTCACCCGAGTCCAAAGGCAGCCCTCTGTTACACTCCACTTTTGAGTTGCTGTGGCAACTGGTAGAGTCCTAAGACCACAGACACAGAATTGGCTGGGACCTCAGTCCAACCCCCTCATTTTATAGGGTTTTTTTCCACCGCTAGTGGGTGGGAAGGGAGTAGTATGAGACGGACCTTTTCAACAAACAGACCTGGTAGTTAAAGCAATCTCTATTTTAAAGAAACCCAGTCACAGTTGTAGCATATGGAAAGGGGTCTACCTACTGGTGGCATCTTGCAACTCACCTCCACAATCTATTCATTTCTTCATGTCATGGGGCCTGGACACTAGTGGAACTGGAGAGTCTTGAGGTAACCCCCACACTCCCACAACACCAATCAGTGTTGGGATGAGCAAAGACTCGTGGAGCAGACATAGGGCAGTTTGAGTTAACTTTGACCTCAGATGGACTAACTGGGACCCAGCTGTAGGTCCTTTGGGTAAGGAGAATATAAACAAGTTTTAGGGTGTTGGGGGTGGGGGAATTCTGAGACTCCAAGGCATTTCCTTGCCAGTGGCTTTTACCTTCCTAGTCCGCCTTTTATCACTTGGTAGATTACTTTCTACCTACCTTTATGTTTTTTTATGAAAAGAATTGAATATTTTAACCCTTAGGCTCTAAGCGACCCATTACCCAAGCAATGATGGTGGGTGGGAGTTCAGTGCTTGAAGGGATCTGAAAACAAAGCTCAACCTAAAACCCAAGATATTTAATATTTCAAATATTTATTAAGTGCAGAGCCTTGGAATAATCTCAAAAATCTCTTTGGACTGCCAACAACATTTTCTGCGGAGACTTCACCAAACACAACTCCAGATGAAAAATGCCTGTAAACACAGTCTCCTCAGGTCAGAATTTGGAGCAGTAACTGAATGGCAAAGCATCCCGGAGAATACAATCAGCTGCTTATGTGGCAATTCCCAAGTTTTACACGAAACCAATCAGGAGGCTGGGAATTGGAAGACCAAGATGGAGTTCCTCCTCGAGTTCTGACTTGATATGTACGTGATCTCGAGCAAGATGCCTCAACTTCTTCCTCTGTGAAACAAGAGAGGGGGACTAGAGCCACAGTGTTCAAGGTGTGGTCCAAAGAAGGAGAGAGAATAAGCATTTCTATAGTGCCTGCTATGTGCCAGGTACCTTGCTAAGTGCTTTCCAAACATTATCTCATTTGACCCTCACAACGAACCTCAGAGGTAGGTGCTATTATCTCCAGTTTACAGTAGAGGAAACTGAGACAAACGAAGATTAAATGATTTGCTCCCAGTCACACTGTCTGAGACTGGATTTGAACTCATGTGGTCTTCCTAACTCCAAGCCCTGTGCTCTATCCACTGGGTCACCTAGGTGACCCTTTCAGGGGGTCTATGAGGCAAAATTATATTAATAAGAAATTATTTGCCTATTAAAATACTCCTCACCAACCACATACCTGTGTAAGGCTGAATTTTCTTCATATATCTGAACCCAAACATCTAATGACAGCAGACTGAATGCAAAAGGACATAGAAGAATTTACTGGAGGCAGCTAGGTGGGTCAGTGAGTAAAGCACCAGCCTTGGAGTCAGGAGGACCTGAGTTCAAATCCGACCTCAGACACATGACACAAATGTGTGACTTAGGCAAGCCACTTAACCCCAATTGCCCCGCCTTTCCCCCTCCAAAAAAAAAAAAAAGAAAAAAGAATTTACTTATCTTCTATTGAGCCAGACATTAAAGAGATTTGAAAAAATATGTAAAACAATTCTACTCTTCTCACTAATTTTTTTGGGGGCAAACATAGTTACTTTTCTTTTTTAAAAGGTTACTTATGTTAAAATGTAATGGATTAATTGTTATTTTAAATGGATTGAGTACTTTTCATTTCAAACATGAAATATTGATAGACACAACTCACATAGAAGAAAACTCTTTAGCAGGTCCTCAATAATTTTTAAGAGTGTAAAAGGGTCCTGGGATTAAAAAGTCTGAGAACCACTGGACTAGAGAATCCCAAAGGTCCCTTCCAGCGCTGTCAGGTTACAGTCCTCAGTCCTCTGATTCTCACAGGAGAGCAAGAGTGAGAGACAGCGCACAGCATAGTCACATCTTTTTCACAGGTGATGGGGGATCCCATTAAGGGATGAGATTAGAAGAGTCTACCATACAGTTTGATATCGGGAGTCTTCTCACAAAAGCGGGGAGGGGAATGTAACACATCACAAGAATAATCATACTCTTGCACATATATAACTGATATCAAATTGCTTACCATCTATAGAGGAGAAAATCTGGGAACTCAAAATTTAAAATATATATATATATATACATATGTTCAAAACTGTATTTACATGTAATTGAAACAACACAATACTATTTAATACTATTTAAAAGTGCAAATCAAGAATAATCATACTCTTTGACCCAATGATTCCAGTTTGGGAACTGCAGCCTGAAAATATTATCAACTCCCTCCCGCAAAATAAAACACAACCATAACTGAACTGTCAGCACAAAGATTTTCTTAGCAGCATTAAATGTAATTGTAAAAAAATGGAATCAACTTAAATGTCCAACAACAGAAGAGTTAAAAAAACACCAGGGTTCATAAACGTAATAGAACACTATAATATCATTAAAATGGACAAATACGAGGAATGTAAAAATATATAAAGAGCTTAATGAAATTTTGATTTGTGATTTCATCAGCATAATGAGATTCCAGCTGAGTACTTCCTCTACCAATGCAAATCTGTATCACTTCTGAAGTTTATGGTCTTTATGGGGCAGTGGGAAATTAAGTGATCTGGCCAGGGACACACAGCCAGCACGTGTCAGAGGCAGGACTGGAACCCAGGTTGCCAGCTCTCTACCATCTTGTGCAGTAGTTCTTAGTCTTTTCTGTGTCATGGACTTCTCAATCTGGTAAAGACTATGGATTCCTTCCTCAGAAAAATGTATAAAAATGCATAAAATAACATGTATAGGATTTGAAAAGGAAACAAATTATACTGAAATAGTTATCAAAATATATTTTTTAAAAAGTTTATAGACATCTGGAAGAACAAAAGGTCCAGAATATCAAGGGAATCAATGAAAAGAAATGCTAGGGAAGGTGGCCTAGCCATACCAGATATTAAACTGTATTATAAAGCAGCAATCATCAAAACTACTACTAGCTAAGAAACAGAAGAGTAGATCCGTGGGACAGGTTAAGTACACAAGATGCAGTAGTCAATGATTATAGCAATCTGCTTTTTGATTAAACCCAAAGAGTCCAGCTTCTGGGATAGGAACTCGCTATCTCACAAAAACTGTTGGGAAAACAGTATGGCAGAAACTGGGCATAGACCAGTATCTTACACTGTATACCAAAATAAAGTCAAAATGGGTTCAAGATTTAGATATAAAGGCTGATACTAGAAGCAATTTGGGAGAGCAACGAATAGTTTGCCTGTCAGATTTATGGAGAAGGGAAGAATTTATGATCAAACAAGAGATAGAAAGTGTTACAAAATGCAAAATGGATAATTTTGATTACGTTAAATTGAAAAGTTTTTGTACAAACAGAGCCAATGGAACCAAGATTAGGAGGAAAGCAGAAAATTGGGAAAGAATTTTTACAACCTGTGTCTCTGATAAAGGCCTCATCTCTAAAATATACAGGGAACTGAGTGAAATTTATAAGAATACAATTCATTCCCCAATTGATAAATGGTCAAAGGATATGAACAGGCAGTTTTCAGAGGAAGAAATTAAAGATATCTATAGTCATATGAAAAAATGCTCTAAATTGCTATTGATTAGAGAAATGCAAATCAAAACAACTCCTAGGTACCACATCTCTCCTAACAGATTGGCTAACATGACGAAACGGGAAAATGATAAATGCTGGAGAAGATGTGGGAAAACTGGAACACTGTTACATTGTTGGTGGAGTTGCGAACTGATCCAGCCATTCTGGAGAGCAATTTGGAACTATGCCCAAAGGGCTATAAAAATGTGCATACCCTTTGATCCAGCAATACTACTTCTAGGGCTGTATCCCAAAGAGATCATACAAGTGGGAAAAGGACCCCTATGTACAACAATATTTATAGCGGCTCTTTTTGTAGTAGCTAAGAATTGGAAATCAAGGGGATGCTCATCAATTGGGGAATGGCTGAACAAGTTGTGGTATATGAATGTGATGGAATACTATTGTGTTATAAGAAATGAGCAGATGGACTTCTTAAAAACCGGGAAAGACTTACATGATCTGATGCTGAGTGCGGGGAGCAGAACCAGGAGGACATTATACACAATTACAGATACCCGGTATCTGTGATGACTAACTTTGATAGACTTGGCTCTTCTCAGCAATGCAAGGTTCTAAGACAGCTCCAAATGACTCACGATGGAAAAAGTGATTCACATCCAGAGCAAGAGTTATGTAGTCTGAATACAGACTGAGGTAAACTATTTGCTCTCATTTTTTTTTTTTGGTTTTGTTTCTTCTTTCTCATGGTTCATTCCACTGGTTATAATTCTTAACAACTTTTGTGAAACTATTGTGAAAATAAGTTTAATGTGAAGGTATAGTAGAACCTACATTGAATTACATGCTGTCTTGGGTGAGGGGAAGAGGGAGAAAATTTGGAACTCAAAAACTTGTGGAACTGAGTGTTGTAAACTAAAAGTAAAAAAGAAATTAAAAAAAGAAAAAAAAGAAATGCAGAAAAAAAGTTTATAGATCCCAGGTTAAGAATTTGAGATCTAAAGAATTGGAAGCTAAAGGGGTGTTCATCAATTGGGGAACGGCTAACAAGTTACAGTACATGAAGGTGACACTATGCTATTGTGTTGAAAGAAATGATGAAGGGGATTGTTTCAGAAAAACCTGGGAAGACTTATATGAAGTGATGCAGAATGAAAAGAGCAGAACCAGGAAAAGAATTTATACAATAACAACAATATTATAAAGATAAACAACTATGAAAGACTAAGGAGTTTTGATGAACAAGGACAAACCATAAATCCAAGACTCATGATGAAACATGCTATCAACCTCTAGATAGAGATGACTGATTCAGAGTACAGATCTAAGCATATTTTCTTTTCTTCCTTCCTTCCTTTCTTCCTTCCTTCCTTCCTTCCTAGACATGGCTAATGTGGGAACTTATTTTGTTTGACATATTTGTAATGGGTTTTGTTTTTCTTGCCTTCTCAATGGGTGCAGGAGCAGAAGGAAGGGGGAAGGTAAAGAATTTAGAACTGAAAACAAAATTTAACTTTAAAATAGGAAAAAAGAATTTTGCTCTGCTTCCATGCTTCCTCTATGATATGTAATACAAAGGAAAACAAGGCAGAAGAGAGTAAGTATCCACAAACTATGACCATGTAAGGAGAAAAGTGAACCAGAATGAATGGACCAAGTATACTGATGAGTGACTGAAAAAGCTGTTGTATTTCTAGGACTGGAATTAATTAAAATGTAAATAGTTACTACGTTGGCTACACTGACATTCAATTTTAAGGTTTTAAAGAGGGAACTGAGAAATAGTGGAGAGAGCAGATAATCTAGACATTAGAAGTCCAGCAGCCTTTGGAAAGTTATTTAAACCCTTCTGGAGTTCATTAGAATGAGTAAAAGAGAAATGAATGTGCAGACTCCTCTTCCTTGCCCCCAGGCTCACTCAAGGGTAACTATGGGACACTGAAAACCAAAGGCTGCATAGCTCAATGATGGAAGGTGGTAGTATCCTATAGCTTCCCTAGACCTTCATTTCCTTTTTTCCCTGCCAAGGCAGCAGATATTTGTGGTGAATGGAAAAGGAAGTAATAGACTATTACAGAATACAATAGGAAACCCCTTTTCAAGGGCAAACCACAAGAGAGGAGCCTGGGAGACAGAAGGAATGAGCCAGTCAGAGCTGAGTGTAAATGGATGGAATCGTTAGTCCTCTGTGTGTGATTCTTCTTGTGAACGCTTTGTGTGCCAGACATAGTAGGGCAAAGACACAGGATGAATCTCAGTAAACACATTTATGGTTCCTTATAGCTGAAGAAACAGAAACTAAAATGAAGCTGTCTTCCCAGAATAGTTACCCAAAGGCAGTGGGGTAAAATGGGAAGAGTCCTGTATTGGGAGACTCGGGGTTTGGCTTCTTCCTTTTCTTCCAGAGACTTGTGATCTTGTAGAATGTCATTTCCTGCTAGACTCAGCTCAAGCACCACCTTTTATACACAAAACCTTTCTGGACAACCTCCCCTCCCCATTATCATGTATTTATCTTGTCTTTATATGGATGTTCTCTTTCTTTTTTTTGGTAAATAGTATTTTATTTTTTTCTGATTACATATAAAATAGTAAGATTTTGAGTTTCAAATTTTTTTCTCTCTCCCTCCCTAAGGTGGCAAGCAGTCTGATATAGGTTATGTGTGTGCAATCAGGTAAATATATTTCCACATTAGTCATGTTGTGAAAGAAGAAACAAAACAAAGGAAAAGCCACAAGAAAACAACAACAAAGCGAAAACAGTATGCTCTGATCCGCATTCAGATGCCATATTTCTTTCTCTGGATGTGGACAGCATTTTCCATCATGAGTCTCTTGGAACTGTCTTGGACCATTATATAGCTGGGAAGAGTTAAGTCAATCACAGTTGATATCAAACAATGTTGCTGTTACTATGTACAATGTTCTCCTGGTTCTGCTCACTTCACTCAGCATCAGTTCATATAAGTCTTTCCAGGTTTTTCTGAAGTCGGCCTGTTCATCATTTCTTATAGCACAATAGTATTGCATTATGTTCATATACCACAACTTGTTCAGCCATTCCCCAATTGATGGGAAACTTTTTCTTTTTTAAGTCCTTTGTTGATTTTTATCATCTCTGTTAACCCCTCTCTCCCAGGCTGGTAGAAAGTCAGGCTCAGTGCCTGGCTGGAGTCCTTTGAATCTAAAACCTGTGATTATCTCCCCCCAAAGGTGGAAAAGACTTATATGAACTGATGCAGAGTGAAGTAGGTAGGATCCGAAAAATATTTATACTCTAACATCAATATTATAATTAACAATCAACAACAAATTAACAATTTGGAGGTCTTTCATAAATTGATGGAGAATGAAATGACCAGAAGGAGAACAATTTATATAACAACACTATAAAAACGATGACTTTGAAGTTGAACTCTCTTACTGTGAAGAGCTATCATTAATGCAATGACCATACATGCATGATTCCAGAGGACCAATGATGAAATATGCTATCAATTACAGAGTGGTAATGGATTTAGATTGCAGAATGAGACACACACACACACACACACACACTCGTAAATAGGCATCGAGGGAGTTTGTTTTGCTTGACTACGCATATTTATTGCAAGAAATTTGTTTTTCTTTTCAATAGGGCAGGAAAGAAAATATCTATTAAATTTTTTTCTAAATGGAGAGGCAGCGGGGTGCTACATATATGAAACACTGCAAATACTTATAGGTGAAGTCATTGTGTTATTAGTTTTACTTTGTTACGATAGACCTCTCACAATGTGGAGTAACCTGTAAATGTTACATAATATAAAA